>JAPPVO010000031.1:153460276-154180625 GCA_030407325.1 Camellia japonica
ACAAAATCCTTAGTATGAGGATTCACACGGACAAGACTAATGGTACTTTGAAGTTGTCACAGACTAAGTATGTCAAGAACGTTCTCAAGTGGTTTAGCATGGATGGTGCAAAACCAGTGAGCACTGCATTGGCTAGTCACTTTAGACTTACCAAAAAGCATTCATTGAAAATTGAAGAAGAGAAAGTTTACATGGAACAAGTTCCATATGCTTTAGCTATCGGTAACATAATGTATGCTATGGTTTGTACTAGGCTAGGCATTGCACATGTAGTGGGAGTGATTATTAAGTACATGAGTAATCTAGGCAAGCAGCATTGGGAGGTAGTGAAGTGGATCCCTAGATACTTGAGTGGTACTACAGACTTGGCATTTTGTTTCAGACAAATCGGCATCGGGTTACATGGTTATGTCGATGCAGACTTAGCTAGTGATGTGGATATCAGGAAGAGTGCTACTAGTTATATTTACACATTGAGTGGCAGAACAGTGAGTTGGATTTCACAATTGCAGAAAATTGTGGCCCTTTCTACAAACAGAGGATGAGTATGTTGTTATTACTGAAGCTGGAAAAGGAGATGACTTGGTTACAGAATTTTCTAGAAGAGTTGGGTAAGAAGCAAGAGAGAGTATTTTGCATAGTGACAGTTAGAGTGCAATTCATCTTGCAAAGAATCCAACTTTTCATTCTAAGACAAAACACATTCAGTTGCGATACCATTTCATTTGTTCACTTGTAGATGATGAAGTCTTGGCTCTTGAGAAGATTCGTGGTAATGAGAATCCAACAAATATTGTAACGCCCCAAATTTTCATGCCCAAATGATAATACATTTACTTCAAATAAAAATAACATAAAACAAATAAATACCCTCATGGGTTTACAAGTTTCCAAGGCTTGAGCCTGGCTACACAAAATTGGTTATTCAAACCCATACATACAAAGCCCTTGGCTTACAATAAAGAGTCACGCAAAATGAGAGCATTGCACTCCCAACACACGTACTTCCACGCCTCTAGTTGGGTGGAATCACCACATCTTTTCCTGCACAAAAATCCCATAGGGTGAGCATAAAGCCCAGTAGAAAATTCTTAACAAAGTATATACATTTTATACAAGTCTCAAGAGATGAAATGCACATGCCATGCTATGCCCTTTTTGAAGATAATTTCATATTTCCTTTGAAAACCATCATGCTCAATGATGTCATGCAATTTCAATTGTTCAAAACTTAACAATTTATTTCAAGGGCGGTAAATACGTCTCTGGTAATCCCTAGGCCGATGTCTGCAAGTAGACTATACAAGTACTATCAAATTGTCATTTTTACCAATCGCAACTGAAAAAAAAATCAACAATCCCTATCCGCGTGGATTTTTCGGTCTTTCACCCCGGACCCGCATGCCAACTTATTCTACACCACCTGTCAAGACTTACCATCATTATTTACCCTAAAACCATTTCATGAAAACTTATTTCTCAACATTCTTTTCTCAATGCAAGTTTTCAAATCAACCATCAAAGTGTAATGTAATGAAATGAAATGATATGCCAATACCATGTTAAAAATGCAATGTAATATTTCTTTCACTTTCAATACTCCCACACAATATTCCCATTGTGATCAAAATTCTCATCTCAATGCAATTTCACAAGATGAATAAATACTTTTATTTCAATTCATCAAAGGAATAACATAATTCCCACATTTCAAATAATCTTAACAATTTAGTCATCTCAAGACTATATTAATACTTTTAAACAACAATGCCCAAAATTTCAACAATTCTCATATTCCATGAAAATATCATTTATATGTAAATAAATAAACAATTTTCAAATATCATTTATTTTGGCACACAAAATAAATATAACAACATATTCTAAAAATTTTCAACATCTTTGTTAAAAATTCCCAACTTCTAGATTTTCTCATCAAAAGCCATTCATCTTCAAATATTTTAGAAGATCTCACCAAAAACATCTTTCTTTCATCAACATAGTTCAAAAACCCTAAATTTCTATTTTTAGAAATAAGAAAGTAAACCCACTTTCGAAAATCAATCATCTTCTTGAATCAAAAATTCATTTTTATCAAAACAAATCAAAAGATGATTTCTAAAATCATTTAGATCTTGCAAAAACATATATATAACTCAAAGAAAATCCCTACCTTAAGCCAAGAAGCTTTCATTTTTTTTTCGGCAACAAAAATTAAATTTTCTTAGAGCCAAACGATGCCTTTTTTGCCCTCTGCAATTTAACTGGATTGATCACTACTAAATCCGATAATACCATTATCTTTAACAACACATATTGAAAATTTAGAATACTCACATGAATTACTAAAACAGGGCAGCCCACCAATGGTATTTTATCAATATTCTTATATATGCCAAACCAGTATGTTGGCTTTACTGGATCCATGACTCGGAGGCTTGACAAGATTGGACTGTGAAGAATATATGTAGTCCATCTCCAATTCAATAATGTTTCCTAACATTCTTTCAGCCGGCTTTACATCATCACGCAAAATTTTCCCATTATCAGTCATCCCAAATTGCAAGCACATATTCTGGTCATTATACAAATTTAAAGGTCCACCATAATGGTGATCAAGTGCATCAGGTAATGCCTGTGGTAAGTCATACATATCTTGGTGGTCGACCTTTTGAGTCCAGAATGTATAATCCACATTTTCATTAAGGTTCTCGGATAGATAAAAAAACAACCAATTGTTCCATGCTTTCCTTCAACCTTTAAGCCTTACTAATAACCTGTCAAACTTGGCCACAATTGGGTGAGCATGCTCCAAGTCCGACTCTTTCTCAATGAACTTCTGCACTCCAAAAGCCAACCAAACACTGTCTCCTCTATCCAACCTTTCCTTCAGCAAGGTTTGAGAAAAACCAGTTGATCTAAGTGGAACTACAACAGCTGCCATGCTATCTATACTACCTTTTTATAATGCAGAATTCACTAATGTTGATAACGAACCTTGCCTTGTACGTCTTTACCACTTCCGCCATTAGTTTGAGAAGATCGGTTTGTTGTATAGGAGGCCTAGAGCCTCCTTCAAGCTCACAATACTTAAATCTTTCGGCAAATGCTTCACAATCGCCACCTCTCTCCTCACATCCTCCATATCCACCGCCGTCCGAAGCTTCCGCTTCGAAATCGACTTGCAAGCCAACAACTCCTTCGTGTCGCGTTCAATGCAGAGATACGCGACTCCGAACTCGCCTCGACCGAGCTCTCTATCGACCAAGTACTTCTCCTCGATGTTCTCCTCTAAAACGTCAGTGAGGACAGTGATCGTCTTCTTTGCTGTGGCTCCGCCGAAGCGATCCTTCCGGCGTCGCCGTGGCTGGAGAAGTTTGAAGACTTGATGTCCTACCCGGTGACTACTGCCGGAGATCTGCAACAGTTTCCCATGGAATCGATTCCAGATTTGGAACCAAGATCGAATCTCCGCAAAGTCACCTAACCTTAACCTAGCTGTGTCTTGAGACCAGCCATCGTTGTTCCACAATTTTTGTACAGTTGAACACACATTTCGGGGGCTTTATCCTCCTCCACGCCGAGCTTGTTAATCATATATTCTATGATGTTCTTGGTGCATTCTGCAGACAGACCAGATTTTAGGGGATAAAGAGTATCATCGACATCAAAGAGGAGGCAGTCATATTTCGGGTTTGGAACATGTTGAACCTGGTCTTCATACTCCATTTTGATCTAGGAAACTTCACCGATCCGAATGGGGCAAAAATATCTATGTGCGTGAGAGAGAGATAACATAAACAAAACTCTCCACTCTCGTCCCAGCTCATACACTACTCCACCACACACAACCAGCACATTCACTTTTTTTTTTTTTTTTTAATTATTTCTCCACGAAAACATTATCATAACCCACTCTTTCTTTACTTTATCTTTCACCCAAAAAAAATATTCTATTGCCCCACACCTTGATCCCATTCTATAATAAATTTATTTAATTATTTATTATTATTATTATTATTATTATTATTATTATTATTATTATTATTTTTAAGTCCTTACAACCTACCCTCCTTAAAGGAATTTCGTCCTCGAAATTAACGCAGGTGATGTAATACATTTTACCGTCACCCACAAACTCACTCAGGTACTTACCAATGCATCAACAAAATTCTTCGACTACTACAAGAGTCTCAATGAGTCACACCGGTAACGAACCAAACCATTACTGTTGCACCACAATTGGTTATAAAAACCCTTACTAGTATAAACCGTTAAGTGATCCTTCTATCCACGTCAATAACCCACAGCAACAAAATAGGATCTAATCCCTTAAGTATAATAAAATGACTCCCCAAAATACCAAGACGCCATCCCTTATTGACGATAACCCAACTTCAACGAAGTATCTCCATCGCCTAATGCTCAATGCACCCCAAAGCCAAAATAATTATCACTGCTCCGAGACCTTAACCGAACGAAATAATAACTCTTCAAAAGCACTAACCACCAACTTAAATAGTGATCGTCAACCGTCACATAACAGACAATACCTTACCAACACGATTCTACATCACACTAATATTATGATAACCCACGAGATCAACACAATTTAAGCATATGCCGTTACCATAACAGAATATTCCGTTCGTTGACGTCATTGCGCGTAAGCAAAACACGCAAAAAGAAAAAAAAAGATACGAATACAGAGATATGGGGTTTCGAACCCCTGACTTCAAGCTCAGACTACAGCCCAAACCACTAAGCTAAACCACTGAGCCAGGCTACTCTTGTGATCAGATATTCAAACAAATATATATATGTATGAGACACATATACATTAAAACAAAACAAAATAGAAGAAATACTCGTTGCGGGGTTCGAACCATTAACCTCAGGCTCAACCTCTCCATCCTTAGACGCCAAACCAGACCACTCCACCAAGTCACTCTTGTGACACGATTAGTCAAATAAATGTATATAACACATAAATATACAATATATATACATATATGTATACAACTTTCCCGCTTTTCTCTCTTCCTTCGAAATCTGCGTCTGCCACGCGGTTTGCTTTTACGTCGGTTGGCCGACAAAAGTCGACTTCATCGATTTCTGCCCGCCTCGACTCTCTCTCCATCTTGTCTTCTTCTCTTCTGTATTATTCTGAATCGAAATTCTCCCTCTTCTACTTATTCCCTCATTTCTCCTTCTTCTTCATCACTCTCTTCCATCTCCCTCTTCATCACTCTCTTCTGTTTCCTCTTCCTCATCGAGAGAAAAGAGAGACTGAACGGAGGAGAAAAGTTGTCTCAAAACTCAGTCTGTTCTCTGTAATTTTTCTGACTCTCCTTTCTTGCTCTTTACATCTCTCACCACACATGGCCTCATCTCGCCCCCTCACTCTCTTTCCGGACCTCAATGAGCTGAGCTCCTCTGGACCAAGTGTCCCTGTTTCTACCCTTCCTAACTTTCCCGGACCGAGTGCCCCTGTTCCCATTCTCCCTAACCTTCCTGGACCGAGTGCCCCTGTTCCCATTCTCCCTAACTTTCCTATGATATCAGTTGAGCAAATCATGGCTGCTCAATCTGATATTGAGGCCAACCACTTCACACTAAGCTCTTGCATGGAAACCGTGACTGCGGTTACCAAATTATCTCACCGGTTACAGAATAGAACCATTGAAGTACAAAAGCTAAACTCCCAACTTTCTCTGCTCCAGAGCATGTACAGAGATGCGCGAGCAGAAATTTGCGCCTTAAAGGCAGAGAACAAAGAGTTGAAGCGAAAGACCACCGTCATGACCCGACTCGGAGCACCTTCGTACTTCACCTTTGACAACCAGCAGGGAGTCATATCCCTCGGCGGTCCTGCACATACTGAGGCAGAGCCTTCAAAGGTCAACCAGCAGGGAGTCAAATCCCCCGGCGGTCCTGCACGTACTGAGGCAGAGCCTTCAAAAGTCTCCCGAAGTGACAAAAAAAGGAAGGGCTCGGCGGGAGAGTCGAGTAAGTGAAATCGGCATGAGGCTGTCATCCAAAACAATATCTTTTTTTTTTTTTTTTGCTGCTACTGTTGTTGCCTCTGTAATCGGGGATGTCATCCCCTAACTTCAATAAAATTAGCTTTGCTCCTTGGCATAACTAGCATAATACTTTGAGCTCGAAAACAATTTCGTTCGACTAAATTTGAGAATGATTAAATCTTGAACTTCCATACAGACCCGAATCAAAATCATGGCTTAACGAAAGAAAAATGAAACAAAACGATCCAAACATACCAATGGCAAAACGAATGATCAATATAAGAGATCCACCACTCTTACTCCACAAATACTTAAACAATCTCCATTTCCATTACATGAATCACACCATCACGACACACACCAAATTTAACCCAAAACACTCTCATATACCTTCCATCTTCGCAATTTCAACTCATACCTAAGAGTAACTGTAAAGGTTAACATCGATCACTCTCGATGGGTCAAACATAAATTCCCATAGAAATACTCAAATTACCACCATACTAATTACCCTAGAGCACTTACTTTAGAATTATAATATCCTCACAAAGAAATCTTAAAATTTCCTCTAAGAGCATTAGTTGCTAACACAACTCCACAACATCCATCATAACATGTCCTTCAACACCCATTCATTGCACTTGAGAACATCAACACTAAATTTGAGACAATGGACTCCACCATTCTCAAAGGCACACAGAACTCACCTATATATTCTAAAATATCGACTCATGAGTCAATGTTGTTACTACTAATAATCCCATCAAATGGCATAACCCAAATCAAATTTAATCTCATTCCAATCCATCTCAAAATTATTTATCTCATTTGCCCTCTTAGGATTTACTGCAAAATTATAAATAAAACAAACTCTCTAAGAAACACATTTCTTACTTCACGCTATAATTTCTATCATGCTAAGACCACGTTTATTCCCAAATGCATACAAAATAATTGGCCTCGGGCCCATCACCAATCTCACAAGTAGTCCGTCAAGCAAGTGAACAACCTCCACTAACCACTTTTGGTGAAAGCACTAACCACTTTTGGCAGTCTGCATTTTCACAAATCTTGAACATTGAAGGCACTACAGTTCCACAACCTCCAAGAGCCTAAATAATTAGTTTACCAAACAAAATGATTCCTTATGTTACTGCCACAATAGGCATTCATAAATAAGTAAACCTAAACTCCATCATAAATAATATCCAGTACCAGTTCTAACTAATGCAAATATCATCAAAGCACAAAATAAAGGGGGAAATAAGTTCAAAACTAATTTCAGATACATGAGAAAGTTTGTAAAATTATCTTTTAATGTTGTAGCATTTAACATGAATACATAAACATATATTTTTTAATTTGCTCTGAAATGAAATTCCCCCAAAATGAAAAGCATGACAACTTAGGTTCAAACTTGAACCTTCACCAAAATTGGCCTATTTTCACAATCTACTAGTCCCTTTCTCTCTCTCTCTCTCTCTCTCTCTCTCTCTCTATAGATATATACATAAACACATATATGACAAATAACAAGAACAAAATCCCCCCAAAAATTGGACAATTTATAGAACCAGCAAAATTTGAATTGTAACAAGAGCCAAAAAATTTAAAAAATTGATAAACCAAACATGAAACTATTGTTCTGATTTGACAAATCATATGATATTGTAATAACAAAACAATCAAATTTGAACAAAACCTATATATAATCATACACATAAAGAGAAATTATATAGACATACATACAAGTATGAACCAAGTGAAGAGCCTCACCAAGAATTGATCAAGGTCCTTGTCATCCAAAGGCTGATTACCATTTCCAAGAACTGAATACTTGGCCACAACATGTTGCGATTGCGTAAGCTGCGCATCGATCCTCGACAACTAATCCACCAATGTAGTGATTCGAAGGCATTGAACATGCGCCAATAACAACTGCTCGTACAAAGAATGAGACAACATATCCGATTTACTCTTGGCACTGTGCCAATTACTCTCTTCAACATCGCTCTCGCTCCTTCGACTCGCCTTCTCTTGATTCTTTGTCGTCGTAATCTCCGGCATGTCGTCAGTCTCGCCATTGATGGACAGACAGATATATGAATATAGAGAGATTTTAAAGAGAGAAAATAGGGCAAATCTAGGTGAATCGATGCTCCGATTGCTCGCGACCGCGAGGAGAAGCAGCGGTGAGAGAGGGAGAGGAGAGAAGCAACAGAGACGGAGACGGAAACAAAGAGGGATATGGAGAGGCAGATGGAGAGAGAAAAGAGAGAGAGAGAGAGAGGGAGAAACGCTGAAGAGAGAGAGACAGAGGTGCTGGTTTGTGGTTTGGAAACCAAATATACATATATATATATATTACACCATTAGCGACTAAATATTTTTAGTCGCCAATTAATTTTATAAATCCCTCCAAAATTTGAAATGTCTCCCTCCAACTATTATAGTTTTTTGGTGACTAAAATTTCTTTTTGTCGTTGAAAATAAGTTTTTGGCGACCAAACTTTTGGTCGCAAAAGATAAAAAAATAATTTTTACTTTCCATTCGGCGACTAAATGGTTTTAGTAGCCAAAATTTAATATACGATGACTAAAATATTTTTTTGTTGCTGAAAATATGTTTTTGGCTACTAAACTTTTGGTCGCCAAAGATAAAAAATAGATTTTTATTTTACATTCGGCGACTAAATGGTTTTAGTAGCCAAAACTCAATATACGGCAACTAAAATATATATATATTTTGTTGCCAATTCTAGTATTTTTAGCGACTAATTTTTTTTTAGTAGCCAATAATCAATATACCCCGACTAAAAAAAATAGTAACAAACATTGTACTTTTGCTGACTAAAAAAATTTTTGGTCGCCAATTCCATAACTTTCGGCGACTAAATTTTTTTAGTCGCCAAAGGTGCATTTGCTTGTAGTGTGATCTCAAAAAACCACGTAAGTTAACGCAAATTCGAGTAAATTATCTCATCAAAGTTTGAACAACACAATAACGCGTAATTTTTCATGAATTGACGTAAGTGCTCTCACAAAAATGGGTAAGTTAAACACAAACTTTTCATAGTCTCAAAAAAATTTTGAAAAACACAAAATTCCATGAGTTTTCATGAACTCACGTAAGTGATCTAAAAAAATCCCTAATTTAACACAAATTCGAGTAAGTTATCTCATCAAAATTTGAACAACACAAAAACAGGTAAGTTTTCACAAACTCACATAAGTATTCTCACATAAGTTAACACAAATTTTCCATAAGTTGTCTCGTGAAATTTTTGAAGAACACAAAATTCCATAAGTTTTCACAAAATCATGTAAGTGATATTACAAAAATGTGTAAGTTAACACAAATTCGAGTAAGTTATCTCATTAAAGTTTTGAACAACACAAAAGCACATAAGTTTTCATGAACTCACGTAAGTGTCTCACAAAAATACATAAGACACAAATTTTTCCTAAGTCGTCTCAAAAAATATTTGAATAACACAAAATCTCATAAGTTTTCAAGAATTCATGTAAGTGATCTCAAAAAAACTACATAAGTTAACACAAATTCGAGTAAGTTATTTCATCAAAGTTTGAACAACACAAAAATGCGCAAGTTTTCACGTACTTATGTAGGTGCTCTCACAAAAATGTGTAAGTTAAAACAAATTTCCCATAAGTTGGTTTGTTGTGGCCAAGCCATCTGATCAATTGACAAATTGATTAGAGTGAACAATTTTTCCAACTGATTCGCCAATCAATTTCTTTGTGAAATTATAGTTGTGTAATCAATTGTAAAATCAATTGGTTTTGGCCAAACCATCCAATCAATTGACAAATCGATTGGTGCTGGCCAATCAAATGGTCATTCGATTGGTGATTATTGCAGTGACTAACTCTTCCAATCGATTCGCTAATTGATTCTTTTGTGAAATTAGATGTACAATCAATTGTAAAATTGATTGGTAGTGGTTAAGCTATCCAATCAATTAACAAATCGATTAGTGGTGGCCAAGCCGTCCAATCAATTGCACAATCAATTAGAGTGGTCAATTCTTTTGCATAGTGTTGGATCGTCATTGACAAATATTTAAGTTGGAGACACCAAACGTTGCTTGAAATAACAAGGACATATCAGCGGATGTCGGTGTATGGTGACGTCCGTACCAATATGATGGATCGATAGGTTATTGGATGGAAAAGAGTCTTACAACCACTTAGAAATATGGAAGAACTATGAGTTAAGGAGAAAGATGTTGTCAGTGGCCTCGTTGTTGAGCAACAAGTGATTGTCACTAGATTTTTAATTAGCTAACGATAATTTAATTTTTGTTTAATTAGTTTATTGCCTAATTAATTCTAAAATATTAAATTATCAAAATTTTAGTGTTGTTTAATTAAAACTTGATAGTATTAATTATTTCGTTGTCTTCAACTACTGAAATTTCATTCTTTTCAAATAGTGAAATTTAGCCTTAATGTTTAGGTGAAATTTAACTATTAGCAAAGTGAAATTTCTAGTAAATGAGTAAAAATTATAAAATTAAATGCCAAAGATGGACTAATGAGTAAATGTTTAGGTGAAATTTAACAATTAACATCATAACTACATCTAATTTGACATTTCACTTCATACGTAGTCTATCCATGTAATCTAATTATACATGTGGCATGATTATCGATTTGAATATCATCAAATTGGCTTTTCCATCTAATGGTCACGTAGTGCGACCATGTCAACACCATTATTCTCGCAACTTATAGTTTACGTATCAATATGTTTATTGAAGGGTTTAATTGTATCATTTTATAGTTTGGAAAATAAAGTGATACTTCGTGATAGTTTTAGAAGGGGAAGAGTAAATGATACTTCATGCTAGTTTCAGTGGAGAAGAGTAAATTGATACTTCATGATAGCTTTAGGGAGGTCAAATAATATAGGGAGTATGAGACATCTTTGTATAGCGAAAGAGAGGCTTACAATGACGTAAAATTGCAGAAGAATCATGAGTTGAATGAGAGAAATATATGTTTTGAACCCTTTGACAATTGCCTCTACAAATTTTAATTTTTCCATTGCCAAAATAGAGAGAAAATCTAGACAAGTGTTAGTAGATCTAAAATCTTATTGCCGCAACAATGGTGATAGACAATCCTGAGACAACATTTATCAGTCTCTCTTATTTTTATAAATAAATTACAGTAATAAATTTTTCGGTCAAGACCTATAAGTAAATCAATCTAATTAATAGCACTGATTGGTAAGTGCCCAAAAAATTATTAATTAACTATAACAGTTCAAATAATTGTTTGATTAATTTAAAATGTTAAATTACTTTAACGTTAATATTAATTAAATTTGTTATTATTTGTTATAACCATTAATAATTAAATAATAAATTATTAAGAACATAACAGTAATTATTTTTAATATAATTATTATTTATTAGTTAAAATCATAAAGTTCCCTAAATTTATTTTTGCATTTAAAATATTAATTGCGAATTATTATTTTCTACTTTTTAGATTGGTTAAATAAGTGTAAATTATTAAACATGTATTATATGGGAATAATAAATAAAATATCTTAAATTTGTTTTTGTATATAAAAAAATTAATTAAATTAAAAAAAATTACAAATAATAAATAATAAGACTTAAAAATATTCATTTAATAAGTATATAATCTTTTTTATACTTATAAATGTTTTTTTTTTTTTTTGAAATTTAGACAAAATAATACAACAAAATATGTCCCCAAATTATTTTCCTCCAAAATTTGAATTAAACCTCCAAAATTTTGCCCTAAAAATAAAATTCCCTCCTAATGTCAACAAAGCTAACGACTCTCTCTCTACATTCTTTCTCTCTCTAAAGGGTGCTAACTTGACCACTAGAGGGGTTTTTCGGCAACACACTTGCTGGGTAGCTCACCGTCATTGTGCTTTTAGGAAGTAAGACGCCGTCCAGAGTAAGTCGATCTTGGTCGCAAGGAGTACGGAAGCGAAGAATATTTAATCCTCGTACAATTGGCGCTATCTGCGGGAATCTTGACATTCAAAACCTTGTCCTCTGAGCTTTTTTGATCAACTTCAATGGCGAACAATGACGAGATTCCGCTATTCGTCGTCAACAGCATCACGCTGGAATCTGTTCGGATGTGTAATGACCTGCTCGTTGTTCCAACCATGGCTAGTTTGGAGACCTTCACACAAAGGCTTCCCAGAGATGCGCAAGACAAGCACGCAAGGAGTTTAGAGCACTCAAAGAGCCTTGAAGGGCATCAGCAATAGCGAGAGTCGCATACTCAGTACTTGTAAAGCAAGCTAAGGGACCAGGATAACCTCATTTGAAAGATGACAACAAAGATGGAGGCCATGAAGCAGTAGCTAAAAGAAAAAGGCATTACTAGAGTGGGAAGTCAGAGTGAGCGTGCCCAATCCTATCACTCCGGTAGTTGGAGCAGGCAAGAGATACCCTCACTCTCTATCACCAGAAGCTACAGAGTTGGCGACTTCATTTTGCAGGCGGAGAGGACCTATACCCAGGACAGTAGCTACAACCCCTCGCGCCCGCTGACGACCTCGAGATATTCATAATCCGCCCAATAAGAAAACTTGAGAGATATCTTGGAGGAACAAGCGCGCCGGCGGGAGGCTCAGAGACTGTTAGTGCTGTAACGGCTAGCTCACAAAGGTCGTACAAGTGAGGAGGTTGTAATGCCACTGCCGCCACTGGTGGCACATGTGCCAGTAGATAAGGATTTGGAAAGGCTGAGCACAACCTCTTTTTCCCTTGAAATAGAGAACGCACCACTCCCCGTCGGCTTCCACCAACTAAAATTCCTTCTATATGATGGAAAAATTGATTTGTACATGCACGTTAGCCATTATCGACAGGTCATGGCTGGGCACAGACAGAGTGATGCCTTAATATGCTTTATTTTCTCATCGAGTTTAGGTGAATTGGGCCTGAAGTGGTTCAAGAGGCTATCGGAGGAAAATATTAAGAGATGGCAGCAGTTGGCGGAGGCGTTTATCACTCGATTCAAGACAAACACAAAAACGCTGAAGGAAGTTGATCACCTCTTGGGAGTGAAGATGGAATCGGGCGATTCACTAAAGGCATACAATGCCAAGTGTTAGGAGACATTCAACAAAATCCTTGATTGCCCAGCCAACTTGGCAATTGTGCAATATAAGCACAGTCTTCTAGTCAAACATAAGTTGAGAAACTCATTTACAATGAATTAGCCCACAACCATGGAATTTCTCATACAGAGAATCAATGAGCATATAAGGGTAAAAAATGACGCAGCCGCAGCTACTATGAAGACAAATCCGGTAGTGGCAGACAAAAGAGTCACGAAAAAGTCAATGCAATTGGACAAGAGGATAACCGTGCAAACAACCGTTAAAGGGAGCAGAACCATGGTGCTAACCGCAACAATCGGGATAAGAGTTGTAACAATGACTGGGCTAACAATCTATGTGATATGGAGGATGATACCAAGAGAAAGTTAAAAGCTTGTACTGGCATCACTACGGTGTTCAAGATACCAATTTATCGCATATTGAGTGAAATCTGTGACGAGGAATATGTCCGGTGGCCAGCCAAGTTAGAGGATGCCTAGAGAGTTGAATCCAAGATATCGTTGCACCTTTCATGATGAGAGAGGGCACTAAATAGAAGATTGCATGTTGCTCAAACTACACCTGGGAGAGTTGGTGGCTGTAGGGCATTTGAATCGCTACGTAGATGAAGAGGTCAGGGTGGTTCCTCAAGAGCAGACCTTGCCAAATAGCATGGCAATCGAAGACGTCCCTCCTCATGGAGTGATCAGTTGAAAAGATTTGGGGAGATTGGTTTTGCAAGATGTCAGTAAGAAGGCTGTAACATGCCCGGGGGGTACCCGCACGCGTTAAACAGTTCGGACTCCTGAGATCTCTTTGATCTCACGTCTCACGAGTGCAATGTGAAACATAGATGAGAGTCCAGATTTGGCAACTTTTATTGAAAATCTTTTTTATTGCAATTTTGTTAAAAATGGACTGCGTCATCAGAACTCAGAGTCGCCACCTAATATTTTGGGAAATTAGGAAACCCATGACTCGGCGCCAAGGCCACTGTTCGTCGTAACCAAGGATGCTTGGCTCGGAACCTTAGGTATTGTAACATGCCCGGGGGGTACCCGCGCGCGTTAAACAGTTCGGACCCCCGAGATCTCTTTGATCTCAAGTCTCACGAGTGCAATGTGAAACGTAGATAAGAGTCTAGATTTGGCAACTTTTATTGAAAATCCATTTTATTGCAATTTTGTCAAAAATGGACTGCGTCATCAGAACTCAGAGTCGCAACCTAATATTTTGGGAAATTAGGAAACCCATGACTTGGCGCCAAGGCCACTGTTCGTCGTAACCAAGGATGCTTGGCTCGGAACCTTAGGTATGAGAGGGGAATGTCAATAATGAGCACCCCCACTCACCCGATCAAAAGATCGGCCTCTACTAAACCATGATATGACTTTTATTTTCTTTATATGTTTATGTTCTGATTATTTTAGTAAATCCTAAAATTTACTATGTGAAGCATACAAATATAGACTAGTTTGCTCAAATTGGAACAATTCAACTTCATGTTTGTTTTCCGAAAAGGGTTTGAATTTGCCACCTCAAGTGGGCTAAAACGTTCAGTCGTTGAATCATTCCAATTCAGGCAACAAGCCTTCATCCACAGGCATTCAAACAGTTTATCATTTAATCATTTAGCCTCATGGTAGGATGCTAAACATAATAAGAAAATCACACACAAATGGGATGCTAAAGCATAAAAACTCACAGATTGACCGACGTCCCTCGAACAACTACAAAACAAAAGTTAGTAAAATATGCATGATCTTATATACAGAATCCTAATGCAATTCACTCATGAGATGCACTAAAGATTTGGCTTCTAGAATATGGCATGTGAATCATCTCGAAACATATGATAGCACACAGAATCATGGAATAATCAATTGAAGCATAAAGATGCAAATTTAGCCAAATCTTATGCATGGATCATGGATGTAAAGCAGGGATATGCATGACATGTCAAGATATATACATACACACAGTTAGGGAAAGCGATTAAAGAATGGGATAGAAAGAAGTGGGGTGGGGGAATTATTACAATACTTTAATTATTACAGATCCGAATGAGGGAGAGAGGAGAAAAAAATAAAATAAAATAAAACCTCACAACACTCAAAATAAAAATAAAATAAACAACTTCATCACTGGCACATGTCACTCCTTTTCGCATGTCCCGGGTTCCGCAACATCGCTTGATTCACATTTTCTTCAGATGTGACAACTGGTGTTGAATCATCAATAGCACCCATGTACCTTAGCATCCCATACTCCAGTTCTGCAAATCCCTCACCCTTGCCAAGTCGAGCACCCGTCTTAGGGTCAACAGCCACTGAGCCAATGACAAATAGATCCACCTTTATTTTTTATCCAATCCAACTGGCCCTCCATACTTGGCAACACCAACAGAGGTGCATGCCTCATTGATGGTACTGGGAGTTAACATATGGGATTCAAGTACAGAGAAAAACCCAGTCCTTAGACGCGGTTGAGGCGTTAATAACTTCTTTCCACCGTTAAGTGTAAGGAATCTGACTTGCTTTTGAGGGGAATCAGGGTTCACCTTCACACAATTCGCCATCCGGAACACCTCCAATCCATTCAACTTATTAGCAGCGGCTGGCGATCCAACGAAGTTGGGAATACGATGGTGAACGGGCCGAGGGAACTGGGCTATGCATCATCAAGAACTGAGAACAAAGAAGAAACAGAGAGAGAACAGAGCACTCTGGCTATGACTTTGCTTACTAAGTTGTGTTGTACAGAGTCCCTATGGTGTTTAGCAATGGAGTACTTGAGTGTTAGGGGAGAGAGAGAGAGAGCCCGTGGGTGTTGCATGTGTTGCATGGGTGCATGCATGTGATCCTTGTGTGTCACCACCGTGGGTGTGTGTTTCACCACCCTTCCCCTCTCTCTCTACCCATGTGTCTGTGTGTGTGTGTTTGAGCTCACCCGTGTGCCTCCTCCTTGCTGCCGTCTGTGTCTGCTATATCCCCCTCCTCTCTCACCTCTCTCATTCACCTCTCCTTCACTCCTCTCTAATCCGTGTGAGTGGTCGTGTGGTGTGTTGGGTGGCTGGGTTGGTGAAGTGTGGCTGCTGATGATGGTGTGTGTTGTGCATGTGTGTTACCTGGGTGTGTGTAACTCAATATGCATGCCTCTCCGTGAATGTATCTCGACTGTGTGTGTCTCAGAGCAGAGTGCTCCGTGTATGCATGTGGGTCTTTAGAGAGAGAAGAGAGAGGTCTGTGCTTCTGCGTGCAGGATGGCAGTGGTGGTGTGGATCATGGTGAGTGTGTGATGGCCACCGTGGTGTTGAGTGGTGTGCTGATCAATCTGTGATGCTTCTCCTCACCTCCCCTTTTTTCTGCCGAGCATTCCTAGAGAGACCCCCCCCAGCCTTGTGTCCTCACTTCACCCGTGTAGTGTCTCCCCTCCCTTGCTGTCGTGTGTGTGCCTCAGTGTCAATGGTCAGTCTCCTCCAAAACTCCTCTGTTTTCCTCTCATCTTTACATTTTTCAACCTCCAAAATCTAGAGAGAGAGAGAGCGAAGTGAATTGTCTGTCGGTGTGTGCTGCTGCCCCATCTCTTGTGCCAGCCGAGAGAGAGCCATCTTAGTGGGTCAGTCACCTGTGTATGGGTAGTGAGTGTGTCTATTGAATGGTGGGCCGTGTGTTATGAGTGCATGTGCATTGTGTGGGTGATGAGTGTGTAACCCACCTTCCCCACTCACTCCACCTTTCTCTTTTAAAAACACTCCACCAAAACAAAACATAATTATCTTTGACCATGCACCAGGTTCACCATTACTTTTCTTTTGGTTTTCAATATTATCATCATCTCACCCACAACATTATGACCATATATTTTTCTTTTTTCCTTTTTCTTTTTTGTTTTTATTATTTTTTTTATCAAATATCACATGTCATATAAACACACCTAAAAATTTGTACAAACACACAAAATTATATAAAATTATACAAAATGAAAATTCACATAAAAATATTTTAATTTAACCAAAATGGGTGAGTTTCGGGATTTAAAATTTCAATTTGATTTTTTTTTTGTGAGGGTGGTCAAACTAAAATGCCCAAGTCTTAGGGCCGGTCAAAATGGGGTGTCTACAGGTATGAGAGGGGAAGGTCAATAATGAGCACCCCCACTCACCCGATCAAAAGATCGGCCTCTACTAAACCATGATATGACTTTTATTTTCTTTATATGTTCATGTTCTGATTATTTTAGTAAATCCTAAAATTTACTATGTGAAGCATACAAGTATAGACTAGTTTGCTCAAATTGGAACAATTCAATCTCATGTTTGTTTTGAAAACGGTTTGATTTTGCCACCATCAAGTGGGCTTAAAGCGTACAATCTTTGAATCATTCCAATTTAAGCAACAAGTCTTCATCCACAGGCATTCAAACAGTTATATCACTTAAGCAAATAGCCACATGGTAGGATGCTAAACATAATAAGAAAATCACACACAAATGGGATGCTAAAGCATAAAAACTCACAGATTGACCGATGTCCCTCGAACAACTACAAAACAGAAGTTAGTAAAATATGCATGATCTTATATACAAAATCCTAATGCAATTCACTCATGAGATGCACTAAAGATTCGACTTCTAAAATATGACATGTGAATCATCTCGATAACATGAGGTAGCGCACAAAATCATGGGATAATCAATTGAAGCTCAAAGATGCAAATTTAGCCAAATCTTAATGCATGGAACATGGATGTAAAGCATGAATATGCATGACATGTCAGATATATACATACACACAGTTAGGGAAAGCGATAAAAGAATAGGATAGAAAGAAGCGGGGTGGGGGAATTATTACAATACTTGAATTATTACAGATCCGAATGAGGGAGAGAGGAGAATAGAAAATAAAATAAAACCTCACAAAACACTCAAAAATAAAAATAAAACAAAGAACTTCATCACTGGCACAGTCCGCAGTCCAATCCTTTTCACCACATCCTTTTCACCACTGGAAATGAAGCCCAATGTTTCAAACCCCTGGCCACTCAGCCCATGTAACCTCATCTTTAATGGAGGGTCCACCGAAACCACTCAACATTTCAACCAGATCAGAAACTTCAGGGGAGAATATATCCACTCAAACATAATACATATAACAGATATTATCCACCCACAATTCAAACTCAAATATTATACACATAACATATATATATAATTAAGAGAAATGGCAGACACGTGGGGTGGAAAAACCATAGCGTGTACACACTGAACCACACTGACAAACAAATAAACTGGTGAGGTAACCGCAACCTTGAGCCCAAATACAAATATTTGATTACGTATATAATATATATAAATAGACAGTACTTATATATATTAGACAAATCAGCCCATAACAGCACATCACCTTCAAGAGGTGCCTCAACTTGAGCCCACACGTACACCAAAACCTTGCTTTACATCTGTCCAGGCACCACCATCCTTTACATACCGTAACAACTCAGAAACGCTGGTGTGGATTATAGGTTGAGTTTGATGGGGCGCGACGCCCAGCTCGCGCTTGTTGGGTTTGCTGTTCCCGTGGTTCAGGCTGTTGGGACTATGGTGTGCATATAGAGAACCAGCCCGGGAGATGAGAGAGAGATCACGAGAGGGACTAGTTTCTGTGTTGGTTTCTCTCTCTAGCCAGAGAGAGAGAGGAGAGTACTGTGCTGTGCTGTGGTGAATGGCCGTGGGTGTGCATGGCTCCGTGAGGGAGGGAGGGAGAGAGACCCGTGGGTGGTGAGGTGTATTAGCAGTGGGAGAGAGACCCGTGGGTGGTGCGGTGTATTAGCAGTGGGAGAGAGACCCGTGGGTGGTGAGCTGTGTGTTTGTTGCCGAGCTGTGTGTGTTTTTGTGGTGTGTTGGGTGGTGTATGAGTGATGGTGTGTGGTGTATCAGTGAGCCGAGAGGGAGAGAGTGTGAGATCAGATTTGTGTGGGTGTATGGCCGAGCTTCCATGTGTGTGCCTCAGTCCATGGTCAGTGTGTGTGTGATCCGTGTGCATGCCGTGGGTCTCTCCCGTGGGTGTGTGAGTCCTTGAGGCTGTGTTAGCCGTGGTGTGTGTGAAGAGAGAGAGACAGCATGTGTATCCATGTATCTCTGTGTCTTTTTTGCTTCAAAGAAATGCTCTCCCCCTCCCACCCGAGAGGGAGAGAGGGAGAGAAAGATTGGTCCCTTTTTTTGTATCAGTTCCCCCCATAAAGCATGAAGTTGAGTTCCTCTCTTTTCTCCAGAGAGCCCCCATGATCAATTATATTCTCCACCAGCACAATTTATGATTCTTCCACCATCATTTTCTTTCTTTTGTTTTCTTTTTTTTTTTTTGTTTATTGCCCACCAAATTCCACCACACACTCAACATCTTTTTTTTTATTTTATTTTCTCAACCACCCCACTCTCTTTTGTTTATTCTTTTTGTTCCCATTTTTTTTTTCTTTTTATTGATTTTCAATCTTTTTTATGTTTTATTTCTATTTTTTTTCCTTTTTTTTTTTGTGTTTTTATCATCATTTTTCATTTATAGAATATCATATGCCAATTTATATAAACACACCTAAAAATTTGTACAAACACACAAAATTAGATAAAATTATGCAACATTATAAATTCAAATAAAAATATGTTAATTTAACCAAAAGGGGTGAGTTTCGGGATTTAAAATTTCAATTTAATTTTTTTGGTGAGGGTGGTCAAACTAAAATGCCCAAGTCTTAGGGCCGGTCAAAATGGGGTGTCTACAGTTGCCCCTCTTTGACAGAGCTCGAAGTCATGAAATGACGTGAAGTCATGAAATGACGTGAGTGAATGTCAAAGCCTGAAGACGACCCTTTTGACAAGGCCGTAAGACTTGGGCAATCACACAAAATGCAATGCATGTGGTTGAACCCGAAGGTTGCCTACGTATCCCTTTGCAAGGAATCAAACCAGCGTAGTTGAGGGGCAGAATGCAAGTGACATGCTCAAAATGCAGTTTGAAGGTTGGACATACACGCTTCGCGAAGCCGGTTATTTTTGAAAAAACTTATGATCATGCAAGAGAGGGATGACCTCAACTAAGAGTAATCAACAACCTAACACGTCTCACGCGACAGGAGGAAAGATAGTGTAAACAACAGGCGCACCTGATGTTTTTAACCGAGTGAATCAACAACCAGACGCGTTTCACGTGAGAGGAAGAAGGATGGTGTAAACATCAGGCGCACCTGATGTTTTTAACCGAGTGAATCAAAGACCTAACGCGTCTCACGCGAGAGGAGAAAGGGTGGTATAAACAGACAGGCGCACCTGCTGTTTTTAACCGAGTGAATCAACATCCTAACGCATCTCACGCGAGAGGAGAAGGGGTGGTGTAAACAGACAGGCGCACCTGCTGTTTTTAACCGAGTGAATCAACATCCTAACGTGTCTCACGCGAGAGGAGAAGGGGTGGTGTAAACAGACAGGCGTACCTGCTGTTTTTAACCGAGTTGCAATCCAAACGCGTTTCACGCGAGAGGAGGAAGGGTGGTGTAAACAGACAGGCACACCTGACTGTATTTTAACCGGGGTGCTGTAAACAGACAGGCGCACCTGACTGTATTTTAACCGGGTGGTGTAAACAGACAGGCGCACCTGACTGTATTTTAACCGATTTGGATGGTGTGAACAGACAGGCGCACCTAACTGTATTTTAACCGGGGTGGTGTAAACAGACAGGCGCACCTGACTGTATTTTAACCAGGGGTGGTGTAAACAGACAGGCGCACCTGACTGTATTTTAACCAGGGGTGGTGTAAACAAACAGGCGCACCTAACTGTATTTTAACCGGGGTGGTGTTAACAGACAGGCGCACCTGACTGTATTTTAACCGATTTGGATGGTGTTAACAGACAGGCGCACCTGACTGTATTTTAACCAGGGGTGGTGTAAATAGATAGGCGCACCTAACTGTATTTTAACCGGGGTGGTGTAAACAGACAGGCGCACCTGACCGTATTTTAACCGGGGTGGTGTAAACAGACAGGCGCACCTGACTGTATTTTAACCAGGGGTGGTATAAATAGACAGGCGCACCTGACTGTATTTTAACCGAGGTGGGTGGTGTGAACAGACAGGCGCACCTGACTGTATTTTAACCAGGGTGGTGTAAACAGACAGGCTCACCTGACCGTATTTTAACCAGGGGTGGTGTAAACAGACAGGCGCACCTGACTGTATTTTAACCGGGGTGGTGTAAACAGACAGGCGCACCTAACTGTATTTTAACCCGGGGTGGTGTAAACAGACAGGCGCACCTGACTGTATTTTAACCGGGGTGGTGTAAAGAGACAGGCGCACCTGACTGTATTTTAACCAGGGTGGTGTTAACAGACAGGTGCACCTGACTGTATTTTAACCAGGGGTGGTGTAAACAGACAGGCGCACCTGACTGTATTTTAACCAGGGGTGGTGTAAACAGACAGGCGCACCTGACTGTATTTTAACCGCTTTGGACGGTGTGAACAGACAGGCGCACCTGCTGTTGTTAACCGGGGTGGTGTAAACAGACAGGCGCACCTGATTGTATTTTAACCGCTTTGGATGGTGTGAACAGACAGGCGCACCTGCCGTTGTTAACCGAGGTTTTGATAATTGGACTTATACGCTACGCGAAGCCGGTTGTAATTGGACTTATACGCTACGCGAAGCCAGTTTGATGATTGGATTTATGCAACGCAATGCAATGTCATGGAATGCTGGCTGTGTTTGCAACTTTCCCTATTCTCCAACAGGGTGACAGACTAGGTTGGTTCAGTTTCCAGAGTTGAGGCGCATACAAGCTATCTCAACCTATGGGGCTGCTATACAGATTTCAAGTCGGGGATACACCCCTGGGTATTTAAACCAGACTTTAGTCTCGGAAATCCCGAACCTTTTGCATTCTAAGCATCGCCATTCGAACTCTAGTTTCCACCGTCTCAGTTGATCTCCTAGGAACTCATTACAAACACAGTCAGGTGACTATACCAGACCGATTGAAGTCGTTCGGGCACGACAAACACCAAAGGAATTACACCTCTAAAGGATTTAAGGTCTCCTAGACCACGAAAGTCGTTTGGGCACGACAAACACCAAAGGACTTGCACCTTCAGAGGATTTAAGGTCTCCTAGACCCTAAAAAGAACAACAATCGCACTTGCTGTTTTTTCACCGATTGAATGGCCATGGATGCCGCTTTACTTCCTGATCATATTCATAACTTTCCCTATTCTCCAACGGGGTAACAGACTAGGTTGGTTTAGTATCCAGAATTGAGGCGCATACACGCTACCTCAACCTATGGAGCTGCCATACAGATTTCAAGCCGGGGATACACCCCTGGGTATTTAAACCAGACTTTAGTCTCGGAAATTCCAAACCTTTTGCGTTCTAGGCCTTGGCCATTCGAACTCTAGTTTTCACCGTCGCAGTTGGTCTCCTAGGAACTCATTGCAAACACAGGCAGGATAATACACAGGTATGTATAGACGAAATACAGACATATACACAGATATATACGGTACATACGACACACAAATATATATAGCTATATACACAGACATATACAATATATATACAGGTATATACGACACAGACATATACGGACCTATACACAAACATATACGGATATATACACAGGTGGGGAATATTCTGTTTGCTACCGTCAGTGGGAAGATGCCGTTACTGAGAAGGCATATTCCGTTTGCTGACGTCAGCACACGTACGCAAAACACGCAAAAAGAAAGAAAAATCACAAAATGGATGGACATGGAATGCGGGGTATCGAACCCCTGACCTCAAGCTCGGCCTCCGAGTCCTTAACCACTGAGCCGCATCACTCTTGTGACAAAATATACAAACAAATATATATATATACTATACAAGACATATATATACATAAAACAAAAACAAACCAAAAAGAAATACTCGATGTGGGGTTCGAACCCCTGACCTCAGGCTTAGCCTCTCACTCTTCAACCACTGGGCCTAACCATTGAACCCAAGCCACTCGGGTGACAGAAACAATCCAAACAAATATATATCTATATATAGGTGGACAAAACATATATATATCAAAATCAAAACAAAAACAAAACAAAGAAAGACTCGATGTGGGGTTCGAACCCCTGACCTCGGACTCAGCCTTTCAATCCTTAACTCACTAGGCCAAACCACTGAACCCAAGCCACACCTGTGACTCAAATGTTCAAACAAATATATAAGACATATTTATACATAAAATGAAAACAAAACAAAAGAAACACTCAATATGGGGTTCGAACCCCTGACCTCGAGCTTAGACTTTCCGAACCCTGAACCCATTGAGCCAAACCACTGAACCCAAGCCATACCTGTGACACAAATGTACAAACCAATACCTATATTACATAGCTATACAATATATATACATATATGCATACATAATTCTCCCGCGTTTCTTGCCGCGTTTGACACGCGGGCTCTGCTTTTGTGTCGGCTGACCGACAAAAGCAGCCCCCTCGGTTTGCAAGCCTGCCTCGACCCTTTCCCTCTCTTTGTCTTTCTCTCTCGTCTTCTTCTTCTCTTCAGTATCTGCCTTCTTCTTCTTAACCATTCTCTTCTTCTTCTCCTTCTCCTCTATCGCTCTTCCATCGTCCTCCTCCTTCTTCTTTTTCTCTTCTGTTTTCTGCCATTCTTCTGTGACTCCCTTCTTTTCTGCCATTTCTTTCTTCTCTTCTCTTATACATGGCTTCGTCTCGCCCCTTCTCTCTCTTTCCGGATCTTAATGGTCCATCGAGCTCCTCTAGGCCAAGTGCCCCTGCTCTTACTCAACCTAATCTTCCCACACTAACAGTTGAGCAAGTGATGGCTACTCAAAATGATATCGAGGCCAACCACTACACGTTGAGGTCCTGCATGGAGACAGTGGCGGCGGTCACCAACCTGTCTCACCGTCTGCAGAGCAAGGCGTGTGAGGTATACCAGTTCAATGCCCAACTCTCCCTACTCCAGTGCATGTACAGAGATGCACGGGCAGAGATTTGTGCCTTGAAGGCCAAAAACAAGGAGCTGAAGGCTGAAAACAAGGAGCTGAAAAGGCAATCCACCTCTATGGCCCGATTTGGGGCATCTTCGTACCTCGCCTTTGATGGTCGGCAGGGAGCCGACTCTGTCAGCGGAAACACTGTGGTCGTTCTTGGTGAAAGTACTAGAGCAGGGCCTTCGAAGATTGACGACAAAAAGAGGAAGAGCTCGGCGACGGAAGAGCCGAGTAAGTGAAGTCCGCATGTGGCCGGCACCGGCGAAGAAGAAGAAGAACAAGACCCCTTTTTTTTTGTTTTTTTTTTTTTTGGACTTTGTATTTTTTTTATTTTTCTGGGCTTGTTTTTTGTATTTCTGTTTTTTTGTTTTTTTTTTTGTTTTTTTTTTGTTTTGTTTTTTTGGAGTCTCTGTAGTCGGGGATGTCCTCCCCTGATTGTATAAAAAGTTTCAGTTTTGTATCTCAATGGTGTGACTGGCATATCACTTTTGAAAATACTTTTGTTTGATCGAATTTGAGATTGATTGAAATTTGAACTCTGAATTGGACATTGATCCATACTGACCTGAATAAAAATAAAACTGACTCAACACAAGAAAAACGAAGCCAAAATAATCCAAACACACTCCTATACACTGACTGGTATAAATACACCGACTGGTATAAATATACTAACTGGTATGAATACACACTGACATACACTGATTGGTATGAATACCCTAACTGGTATAAATACACTGACTGGTATGGATACACACTTCGATACACTGACTGGTATGAATACCCTGACTGGTATAAATACACTGACTGATGTGGATACACACTTCGATACACTGACTGGTACGAAGACACACTGATATACACTGATTGGTACGAATACACACTTATATATACTGAGGAGTTGACTCGAGTGGTGGAGAAGACAGAATCACTAACTCAACTATGCCCCTAATTCATTGCCTTTTTTTTTTATTTTTTATTTTTTGATTTTTTTGTAAAAATGTTTTGATCAACATGAGAATTAGATTAGCATACTTATTCCATTTTCTGTTTTGAAATCACGTAAGCTAAGCTGTGAGCACTGAAAATTTTCCCTTTTCAAATCCAAAGAATAGTTTTGCAAAATGGAACAAGTTTCGAGAAGAATTAGTCAGCTTCATTCAAATTAATCAAAACTTATTTTTGCAACTGGCTACTACTCAACTAACATGGAATCAACCATCGGGGTGCATAGTCCCAAACCATAACCGAACCGAGCCGATCCGAATCGAATGAAACTGAGCAAAACCGGACCGAACCGAACCGCCGAACCGAACCGAACCGAACCGAACCGAACCGAACCAACTGAACTGAGCAGAATGAAGATACACCAATCAAACACGGATAGGACAACCAAGTCGACTAAAGACACACCAATCAAACATGGACGAGATGAATGAGTTGAAAATTTATTAGGGCCGAACTTCGAGATGAAGCTACCTACGTATCCCAAAGATAGGAATCAGGCCATCGTAGTTCCGGCTGAGGTTCACTCGGGTATTGACACTCTCCTTTTATGCTCTAACTTTTGCCAAAGCCGTCCTTTCGGGTTTTCAACCTTGCGAGCTTTTCATTTTTCTATTTTTTTCCTTTTCATTTTGATTTTCATTTTGTTCATTTCATTTTTTTTTTATTTCTTTTGAGTTTCTTTTTTTTGTTTTTCTGCTCTAACTTTTGCCTGGGTCGCCCTTCCGGGTTTTCAACCCAGCGAGCCTCTCAAGGGTTACTTTCAGTTTAACTTTGTCCATGTTGATTGGGGAATCTCTAAACCAACTATAAGAACAACTGCTACACTTGACCGGTAGATATGATGATGTAGGGACTAGGCTACTTGGGTCTGATGTTGCCTCTAGTGTTGCCCCTAGTGTAGTGGATAAGAACTCGACTGTCCTTCAATAATACAATTCATTCTCTCAAATTCTGGGTTTG
The DNA here is from genome assembly GCA_030407325.1 of Camellia japonica. Lineage (NCBI taxonomy): Eukaryota > Viridiplantae > Streptophyta > Magnoliopsida > Ericales > Theaceae > Camellia > Camellia japonica. Next base: position 153,486,454 of record JAPPVO010000031.1, read on the forward strand.
GCTTTTTTGGGCAATCTTCATTGGGAAATGGTTCAATTTTAACTCTTTGATCACATCCAACCTTTTGCCCCTAGTTCAAGGGCTGCTTCAAATCTAAATCACATCCAACCTTCTTGCCCCTAGTTCAAGGATTGCTTCCGATCTGAATCACAGGCCCTACATAGTTTTGGCTAAGGTTCACTCGGGTATTGACACTCTCCTTTTATGCTCTAACTTTTGCCAAAGCCGCCCTTTCGGGTTTTCAACCTTGCGAGCTTTTCATTTTTCCTTTTTTTTCTTTTTTTCTTTTTTTTGTGCTCTAACTTTTGCCTGGGTCGCCCTTTCGGGTTTTCGGCCCAGCGAGCCTCTCAAGGGTGGCACCTTATTGCCCCTAGCTCAAGGGCTGCCTCATTTCAACCATGCAAGCCTCACACTTTTGCCCCTAGTTCAAGGGCTGTTTCAAATCGAAATCACATTCTCCCTTATTGCCCCTAGTTGAAGGGCTGCCTTCATTTGAATCATATCATGGCCCTTAGTTCAAGGGCTATTTCCAATTTGGATCACATCATTGCCCCTAGTTCAAGGGCTCTTTCCAATCTAAATCATATTCGACCTTATTGCCCCTAGTTGAAGGGCTGCCTCCATTTGAATCACATCATGGCCCCTAGTTCAAGGGCTATTTCCAATTCGGCTTTGAATGATCATTGAATACTTTGAATCAAGGTTTGAAAGATTGAAAGCTAAGGAGCTAAGGAGGTCGGACCTCGAGTCAAGAGGGATCCTATGCTGTATAATCAATTCCAGGCCTGTCTTCGTAGGACCACGCAAAAACAGTTTTTGAAATCTTTTCACAAAGTGACTAATCACTCGTACTTTCACGAAGATAAGATAGAACCAATTTGGACCAAGCCAGGATCCTTCTCAGTACCCACATTAACAAAAATGATTTTCTTCATCAAAGGCTTAGCACACCTCTCTTCCTCTCAGTTGATCAAAATTTGCAAATCCCGAGGAAATTCTTCCTCTTCGTTTTTATCAGAGTTGTGGAAAAAAAGTTTTGAAAAACTTTGGTCAATGCAATGATTTAAAGGCACAGAAAAGTAGGCAGACTCTATGGCATTTTTTTATATTTGTTTTTCTGTTTATTGAAAAGTGACTATGACTCAGCAATGACAACAGACTCAAAAGAAAATGACAAAGAAGACCTAGACAGGACAGAAATGTCTAGGTTAGCACTTTCGAAATCAACAGACTCTGACTCACTAGGCTGACTTGAGCCTGACTCTAACTCCACAAACTTGGTGGAGTCAAACTTAGACTCAATACTCAATTCAGAACTCAGAATAAAGCCATTCTCAAATTGCCAGACAAAGTGTGGGCCATCGACAACATTCAAAATAAAGCCCGTGCAATCAACAGGTGGTCACTCCCCAATCACAGAGATGGTCGGATACCCTACAAGTTCTATTTATTTACAATGGTCGACTTTGTGGGATATCGGATTTTTTTTTTTTTTTTTTACAAATTTTTTGTGATTTTATGTTTTTGTTATTTTTTTGGTTTTGAAGTAATGGTGCTAAGTTGAACTACCTGAACCACTCATTTGAATTTGAGAACCCCTGTATAGATCCAATACATTGCACATAACACATAGCAGGAAAGAGAACAAACACCCCTATGGAGGGTAGGGTTATCCTGTCCTAGCTTGAAATGATCTAGGGTTTCACTATTCAGACAAGCGGTATCATACATCCTAGCAATAGGAAAGCATCATGTCCTAATTTGGAAGGTACTATGGCTCACTATATGTACAAGGTTGGCTTTACTCTAAGGGTTGAAGTCAAGGTGACGTTACCAAAGAGTCCTTTGGGTCATAACCAATGAAGATCTTAAGAACTCAGAAGAGTCAATATTAGCCTCTCTTCAAAGTCTGAGAACTTTCAGATCTCAAAAGATTATAACACAAGGCCTCCAAAGTAACGTAGAGATAGGTGTAGTGTCACAAAAAGTATGCCTGTGCTCCCACCAGTATCTGGGCAACACAGGAACTTTAAGTGCACCAATGCATGCAATGCAATAAACATATAATTGAAAATAAAAGTCATATCATGGAGTTCGAGTCAAGGTTTCATAAATCCCCAGCAGAGTCGCCAGAAACTGTAACATGCCCGGGGGGTACCCGCGCGCGTTAAACAGTTCGGACTCCCGAGATCTCTTTGATCTCACGTCTCACGAGTGCAATGTGAAACATAGATGAGAGTCCAGATTTGGCAACTTTTATTGAAAATCTTTTTTATTGCAATTTTGTTAAAAATGGACTGTGTCATCAGAACTCAGAGTCGCTACCTAATATTTTGGGAAATTAGGAAACCCATGACTCGGCGCCAAAGCCACTGTTCGTCGTAACCAAGGATGCTTAGCTCGGAACCTTAGGTATGAGAGGGGAAGGTCAATAATGAGCACCCCCACTCACCCGATCAAAAGATCGGCCTCTACTAAACCATGATATGACTTTTATTTTCTTTATATGTTTATGTTCTGATTATTTTAGTAAATCCTAAAATTTACTATGTGAAGCATACAAATATAGACTAGTTTGCTCAAATTGGAACAATTCAACTTCATGTTTGTTTTCCGAAAAGGGTTTGAATTTGCCACCTCAAGTGGGCTAAAACGTTCAGTCGTTGAATCATTCCAATTCAGGCAACAAGCCTTCATCCACAGGCATTCAAACAGTTTATCATTTAATCATTTAGCCTCATGGTAGGATGCTAAACATAATAAGAAAATCACACACAAATGGGATGCTAAAGCATAAAAACTCACAGATTGACCGACGTCCCTCGAACAACTACAAAACAGAAGTTAGTAAAATATGCATGATCTTATATACAAAATCCTAATGCAATTCACTCATGAGATGCACTAAAGATTCGGCTTCTAAAATATGGCATGTGAATCATCTCGATAACATGAGGTAGCGCACAAAATCATGGGATAATCAATTGAAGCTCAAAGATGCAAATTTAGCCAAATCTTAATGCATGGAACATGGATGTAAAGCATGAATATGCATGGCATGTCAGATATATACATACACACAGTTAGGGAAAGCGATAAAAGAATGGGATAGAAAAAAGCGGGGTGGGGGAATTATTACAATACTTGAATTATTACAGATCCGAATGAGGGAGAGAGGAGAATAGAAAATAAAATAAAACCTCACAAAACACTCAAAAATAAAAATAAAACAAAGAACTTCATCACTGGCACAGTCCGCAGTCCAATCCTTTTCACCACATCCTTTTCACCACCGGAAATGAAGCCCAACGTTTCAAACCCTTGGCCACTCAGCCCATGTAACCTCATCTTTAATGGAGGGTCCACCGAAACCACTCAACATTTCAACCAGATCAGAAACTTCAGGGGAGAATATATCCACTCAAACATAATACATATAACAGATATTATCCACCCACAATTCAAACTCAAATATTATACACATAACATATATATATAATTAAGAGAAATGGCAGACACGTGGGTGGAAAAACCATAGCGTGTACACACTGAACCACACTGACAAACAAATAAACTGGTGAGGTAACCGCAACCTTGAGCCCAAATACAAATATTTGATTACGTATATAATATATATAAATATACAGTACTTATATATATTAGACAAATCAGCCCATAACAGCACATCACCTTCAAGAGGTGCCTCAACTTGAGCCCACACGTACACCAAAACCTTACTTTACATCTGTCCAGGCACCACCATCCTTTACATACCGTAACAACTCAGAAACGCTGGTGTGGATTATAGGTTGAGTTTGATGGGGTGCGATGCCCAACTCGCGCTTGTTGGGTTTGCTGTTCCCGTGGTTCAGGCTGTTGGGACTATGGTGTGCATATAGAGAACCAGCCCGAGAGATGAGAGAGAGATCACGAGAGGGACTAGTTTCTGTGTTGGTTTCTCTCTCTAGCTAGAGAGAGAGAGGAGAGTACTGTGCTGTGCTGTGGTGAATGGCCGTGGGTGTGCATGGCTCCGTGAGGGAGGAGGGAGAGAGACCCGTGGGTGGTGAGGTGTATTAGCAGTGGGAGAGAGACCCGTGGGTGGTGCGGTGTATTAGCAGTGGGAGAGAGACCCGTGGGTGGTGAGCTGTGTGTTTGTTGCCGAGCTGTGTGTGTTTTGTGGTGTGTTGGGTGGTGTATGAGTGATGGTGTGTGGTGTATCAGTGAGCCGAGAGGGAGAGAGTGTGAGATCAGATTTGTGTGGGTGTATGGCCGAGCTTCCATGTGTGTGCCTCAGTCCATGGTCAGTGTGTGTGTGATCCGTATGCATGCCGTGGGTCTCTCCCGTGGGTGTGTGAGTCCTTGAGGCTGTGTTAGCCGTGGTGTGTGTGAAGAGAGAGAGACAGCATGTGTATCCATGTATCTCTTTGTCTTTTTTGCTTCAAAGAAATGCTCTCCCCCTCTCACCCGAGAGGGAGAGAGGGAGAGAAAGATTGGTCCCTTTTTTTGTATCAGTTCCCCCCAGAAAGCATGAAGTTGAGTTCCTCTCTTTTCTCCAGAGAGCCCCCCATGATCAATTATATTCTCCACCAGCACAATTCATGATTCTTCCACCACCATTTTCTTTCTTTTGTTTTCTTTTTTTTTTGTTTATTGCCCACCAAATTCCACCACTCCACCACACACTCAACATCTTTTTTTTTATTTTATTTTCTCAACCACCCCACTCTCTTTTGTTTATTCTTTTTGTTCCCATTTTTTTTTTCTTTTTATTGATTTTCAATTTTTTTTATGTTTTATTTCTATTTTTTTTCCTTTTTTTTTTGTGTTTTTATCATCATTTTTCATTTATAGAATATCATATGCCAATTTATATAAACACACCTAAAAATTTGTACAAACACACAAATTAGATAAAATTATGCAATATTATAAATTCAAATAAAAATATGTTAATTTAACCAAAAGGGGTGAGTTTCGGGATTTAAAATTTCAATTTAATTTTTTTGGTGAGGGGGGTCAAACTAAAATGCCCAAGTCTTAGGGCCGGTCAAAATGGGGTGTCTACAAAGGCCAAGGAAAAGAGGCATGAAACTCACATATGGCCGATCTATCCCAAAAATGTTAAACATTGCCAATTTGAAGTTTTATTTTTAGTTACTTTTGTAACCCTTTCCACTATTGATGTAATGAAACAAGTAGACTGTTTTCTTGAAAATTACCGTATTTTTGCCCCGTTGAGTAGAATTAGTGTGGTCTAAGGGGCAACTGATTATTATTTTGACGGAAAGATCAGAATACCTTACCAGGCTGATTTTGCTCGGTCAGATGAAAGTTAGTGTTTTATTCAACTTTGGAATTCCTTGTCGAGCGAATTTTGCTTGGCAAGAGGTTTGTTGATGATTTTGATCAACTTTAGAATTCCTCGTCAGATTGATTTTGCTCGACAAGATGAAAGTTAGTGTTTTGTTTAACTTTGAAATTCCTTACCAAGTTGATTTTGCTCGCCAACTTTTGAATTCCTTGTCGAGAAGATTTTGCTCGCTAAGAAGTCTTGCTGAGTTGACTTTGCTCGCCAACTATGCTGATTTTGCTCGTCAAGAAGCAAGTTGCCGAGCTAATTTTGCTCGCCAACTTTAGAATTCTTGGTCAAGCTAATTTTGCTTACCGAGAAGTAAATTGTCGAACTGATTTTGCTCGCAAACTTTAGAATTCCTTGCCGAACTGATTTTGCTCTCCAACTTTTGAATTCCTTATCGAGTTAATCTTGCTCACCAAGAAGTAATTGCAGAGCTAAGCCGATTTGGTCGCCAAGAAGTTGCCATGCTGATTTTGCTCGCCAACTTTAGAATTCACTGTCGAGCGGGGTTTCGTTCAGCAAGAGATTTGCTGATGGTTTTGATCAATTTTAAAATTTCTTGTCGATTTGATTTTTGCTTGCCAAGAAAGTTAGTGGTTTGTTTGACTTTAGAATTTCTTGTCAGGTTGACTTTGCTCGCCAAAAAGTTGCTGAGCTGATTTAGCTCAAAGTTGGCAATGCGTCCAACTTTGGAAGTCTTTGCTGAGTTGAATTTTGCTCACTAGGAAGTAAGTTGCTGAGCTGATTTTGCTCACTAACTTTTGGTGAAAATTTGATGATTTGTTCAGTTGAAGAGAATTATAACCGAGTAGTGGACATGGTCCAGGGGCAATCTATTTAGCTTAGGTCACTAATTTACCTTTGTAAGTTAAAGCAGGAGCCTAGACTAGGGGAGAAGTTGTAGGGTCGATCTCAATAGCTTGATATTTGTCCATATTGCATGGTCAACATCATGCATCGTTTGTTCGGCTAACAAGTGCATGCCGTTTGCAAGGTCGACATCCAAGCACCATTTGCCCTGTCCAACTTGTTAAAAGTCCATTTACTAGGTCCATTTGCAAGGTTCGTTTGCAAGATTCATTCCTAGCAAAGTTCATTTGCATGGTCTGTTTGCAAGGTCACCAGCGTTAAGCTTAGTAAAGTCCATTTGCATGGTCCATTTGCAAGGTCGCCAGAGTTAAACCTAGCAAAGGCGAGCCCATGACATCAAGTGTCAAGCTAGAGTGGTTTGTGACTAAGCAATAACTTCTAACCGAGATGGCGATGAAGCAAATCAAATTAATGCCAACCGAGTTGTGAGATCGCTAATTGCACCAGTTGAGCTAAAGAGTAAAAGAGTTGGAATAAGCTTTGCTTGCATAACTCTACTGACCAATCATTAAGATCAAGATACGTAATCAACCATTCTATTCTGGCTAAGAGTAATTTATCCTCCAAGTGTTGGGACCAAGCAACCAAGCATGGTAATAAAGTCATGGCCCACTGGACCAATACCGAGCAAGTTATGAAATCAACAACATTAGACAATACCTAGACTTGGAAAAAGATGAACAATGAAAGGCTTGGAGTATATGTATTGCTTATATATAGGCGGTGGGAAAAAGGCGCCCGTTTTTTAAATTTAGGTACTTATACGGATGCTAGGATGGTTATACGAAACTGATGAAGACGTGATACTGTCCAGGATGTGACAAGGTGTCAGCGTGGTAGGTGAAAAGATCAAACGGTTACAGGATCGAATCGGCTAGACTAAAGAACCGGGCAGGAGTTTAGCTCGATATAGAGAGGTAATCCCAATCATGTTGAAGCACACAGAATTAAGGGGAAATTGATCGAGGAATTTGTGACGAACAAATGGACCAAGCTAAACCTAGCGTAGGCCTTCGTTTTGGACCACATAACCTGATTTGCTCATCTAGGATATTAGATCATGTTGGGCGGTGAACGTGGATTGCAAGCCAAGCCAAGCACAGGCCTTGGTGATTGGCTGGGCTAGGTTGGAATTAGGCCGTCAACATGGATCGTGCTGAACAAGGAATAAGCCACAAGTATGAGCCAGGCTAGGCCAAGGTGAGATCGCTGCCTGAGACCAAGCTAAAGCTCCCAATCGAACTAATGCGATAGCTATGTGAATGACAAATAGTGAGGATTTTAGCCGGGCTTGGTTGAGCTGTGGGACCGGTTGGAGAGGCCACCCTGAGTTAGCTCGACATTAGTCTGGTTAAATGTAGTTCAGTTGCTAGTGATGGCTCGGTCAAGGCATTCCACGTGGTCCAATAGAGTGAGGAGAGGAATTCGATTAGGGTATACGTCAATACCGTTTCTCAGTATTGACGCATATACGTGTAAGGAAAAGAGAGAGGAGTACAGCCATGCGTCCAACAAAGGACAACATAAGTAGTGCACGCACAATCTTGGGAGGCAAGGTAGTAGCCTAGATAAGGCGAGCAACCTCATTCAGAGGGGGGGGGGTAAGCGAATTCTAACGACTCTCTCTCTCTCTCTCTCTCTCTCTCTCTCTACATTCCTTCTCTCTCTAAAGGGTGCTAACTTGACTGTCAGAGGGATTTTTTGGCGACACACCCACCGAGTAGCTTACCGTCGTTGTGCTTTCAGGAAGTAAGACATCGTTCAGAGCAAGTGGAGCTTGGTCGCAAGGAGTACAGAAGTGAAGAATATTTACTCCTTATATAGGATTCATCAATCTCACGTCTTTCTTAACTCTCTCTTATCCTCTTTAAACCCTTTTCTTCACTGCTTCCTCTCACCCGATTCCATTCATTGCCTCCCAGTCGAGAGAGAGATTCCTATGTTGGTGTGGCAATTTGATGATTCTAAAAGCAATTTTTTTTCTTCATCCCATTCCACCCACAACCACATCATCGCTGTACTGGTGGAAGTCGCCACCACCGTTCGATTAATGATCATTTTGCCATCGGTAACCTCTGTTATAACCTCTACCCAGCACAGGAAATTCAATTTCTCTTTTTCTCTCTATATCTCTCTACATGTGACATCATAAATATGACTGGTTGCATAGTTTAATTTCCTCATATTTTAATTTTTCTATTTCGTATTTGGGTAATGTTTTTATTTTTTCTTTGACTTTGACAAAGAAGAGTAGGTTGTTGATTCTTTTCCAAAATAGAAAATAAATTAACCAAGCATTTATGGTTTAATGAAATAATTCATGTATTTTCTATATTTGATGGGTTAATGGTTTTTTTTTATTTCTTAGCTAATTGTTGAATTTCTAGGTTTGTATACGTATATTATTTACTTTTTTGAATTTTTGTTGGGACAAGTGCCTTAGATAGTTATTTCAATTGGGTTGTTTATATTATTATACTAATTTATGAAATCCATTGATACTACTATTTTACGAAATCCGTTGACACAGATGACATGTTTGCAACAATATTCTGTAGATATGGAAATCTATATTCAAAATGCTTTTGTTATGCTTTGTACTTACTAAGTTTTTCTTGAATTTTTTTGTTAGGACTCCCTTAATTATAAGTTTTTACTAGTATAATATAAATAAATAAATAAATTATTAACTCAAGTCTTCAAATTATTCGAAGACCAAATGATGTCTAAACTACTCTCCCATAAGACCAACTCATTGATTCATTATTAATAGATCTTATTCATTTTACTTTAGTGGGGCCTTTATACTAGCTTATGAGAAATTTTTTCTAGAATTTTGGTTATTACTACAGGAGGTACTTTTATCGAGTGCAAGGTAACTTTAAGAATATTATCACATTTTTTGATTTTTTTGGAGTTCTTGAAGTGGTATTTTTATTGTTTAAACCTTCATTTTTGCATATTTTGTTACCATATTGAAGTTCTCACATTGATTAAATTTCGGTGGCTTAATGATTGGATCAAGTAATTAGTTTAAGTTTGAAATAACTTAAGTGTTTATTACAAAACTATGATAGTATATGTATTCTGGTAAAATGGCCTCTGATGTGATCTAGCACCACATGTAAGTGTTTTCTAGCCTCAAGGGTGTTATTGTTTTTCTTTCCCCCTCTCTATTAAATCAAAGATGACATTTGTTTATCTTTAATTGGTTTGAATGGGTTCAGTTTATGTGGAATGCATGTCTTTGAATTGCGGCCCATAAACTTTGTTTTTGTTTTTATTTTTTTTTATTGTTTTGTTTTGTTTTTTTTAAAGAACTAAACGTATGTATTTTTGAATTATATTTTCAAAAGAAAACAAGAAAAAAGGGTAGTGGTTGTCATGCACAGTCACTATTGGAAGTCTAAGTTACTTGGATGGTTCATTGAAAAAAATTGTGAGAAGTTGGTGGTTCTCTCCCCCTCTTTTTGTTAAACTGAATAACACACTTGCTTTTGTTTTGAACTTTATGAAATTCAAAAGTGAATCAAAATTATTTGGAGTGTTATTTGACTAGTTTCTTTTTGAGTAAGTGTTTAAGAGATGTTGTTGCATGTTGGTTCTCTCATTTAGCTTAAAGTGCATCACTTTGTTTATAGCGATCTCGATTTTTATCCGACTTTTGTGGTGTTCCGAGCTCGGGTTTAATGCTTTCATATTGTTTTCTATCCCTTTCTTCCCTTGTATACCTTTGAAATTGGTCTTTGGGTTGTTATGGTTGTGTTTGGAACAGGTTGGTTACTTAGTTTTCAAACTTTGTGTTGCTCAGATTTTTGGTCTTACGCTTGAGCGGCCATTCTTACGCTCAAGCGGGCTATGTACATTTTAGTCCTCTGCTAGAGCGTCCTTTCTTGTGCTCGAGCGGGAGTTGCAAACTCTCAGTACTCTGCACTTTTGCAAAAGTGCTGGAAGAATGTTTTTCACGCTTGAGCGGCGTTTCCTACGCTCGAGTGTCCCTTCTTGAGCTCAAGCGGTTGGTCTGTCGTCTGCAAAAGTTCTGGAGATGTGTATTCTGCGCTCGAGCAGGCCTCTTCTTGCGCTCGAGTAATCTTTGTGTCTTACACTCGAGCGTAAAACCCTTCGCTCGAGCAGACTGCTCGTATATCAGATTGCGAAAAGCACTTTTTATATCACTTTTTCATATCTTTTCAACCAAAACCCTAAAGTTGAGAGTCTCTCTCTCTAAAATACTCTCTCTCTACATTTTAGCCTAGATCCTTTGATCTCTCCATTCTACTCCCTTTGATAAAAAGGTGGAGCTTCTCAAGATCTTCTCTTTGAACCGATTAGAGTTGGATTTCGACACTTTTGGGGTTTCTCTCTTGCTTGGCTCCTTTTCTCTATTTGAGGTAGGGATATTTTATACTTTAGTATGAGTTTTAACCAAGTTATTTTGTGGTTATATATAAATGGTGGAAATGTTGGGAGTTTTTGGGTAAACTTAGGGTTTGTTCTCAAATTGAAAGAGGAGTTTCCATATTGTGATCCATAGATGATTATAAGGTTTTGAATATGAGGATATCTTGTGTTAAAATGATGAATTTTAGCCTTTGGGTTAATATTTGAATAAGGGGGGAGGTTTACCCTAAATGTGTTTCGAATATTATTTTGTATAAATAATGAAATTGATATGAGAAACGTGAAATTGGGAGAAGGTGTAAATGAATGGTGTAGTTAGATTTATTTAATCACTCATTCATGGAAATTTGATAAATTATCTATTATAAAGATTGTATATCTGTTTAGAAATATCTGTATTGAGCTATTAGTGAAGGATAACTATGATTGTTGTAGAAATTGCATGACGATTAGGTGAATTGAAACTAATCATTTAAGTTGTCATTGAATATGATGGTATAATTACGACATTGAATATGTGTTTTGGATAGTCATTGTATATGATGATCAATTTAAATATATTGTATATGTATAATGTTTTGGGAGAAGAAAGGGGATGTACTCCATTGTTTGGGAAGAGATAGGGGATGGACCCCATTGAGAATTAAGTTAGCTGGAATGTCTAAGGTGAAAGTCCCGAAATCTTGTGAATACATGGGTGCCGATCCCACGGACGAAATTTCTGTAAAATGGCAAGGTTGAAGTGTTTGTATGATGGTTATGTGAATAGGGAACCACTGAGTTATAGTCTCAGTTAGATCATTTGGAAAATTATGTATATTTTCCATATGACTTGGAATGAAATGAATTAACTCGAAATGAATAAATGAGAATGGATTGAGGTATGAATATCAGTATTGAATGGTTATGAAAAGAATGTAAGTTGATCATGAATATTGAACATTTATATCTTAGTTAAACTTCATACATTGTATTAGACTATTTTTACTGAGTTTTGGCTCACCGTACACCATTTTTAGGTACCGGTGATATGCTTCCTCCAAGGATATAGCTTGGGAGGATTTAGAAGCTCGAGGCTCTATTTTGTTGTCTTGTGTTTAAACGTTTATTCAAGCCGAGGGCTTAACATGTATAAAGCTTAGGACTCTCTTTTGTTGTAACCAAGTGATATCTTGGAAAGATGTAAGCCCATAGGGCATTTATTTTGATTGATTATTAACTAATGTTACATGCTATAGGTTCAGGATGAACATTTATGAATGTATAGATGGTGTTTGGGAAGTGAGTTTTTATGTAGATTTTATTAGATGTAGATTTTTATGAGATAAAAAATTTTTGGTGTTTGGGAAGATAGTTGGGTTTTTATGTGGTTGGATGTGATGTTTGTGAGAGAAAAAGTGAAATAATTATGGGGTTGGATGTGATATTTTGTTTGGAAGTGTTTTTTTTGGTTTTGCAAAACTTTTGTCTTTTAGTAGAAAAAATGAGAAAAAAATTTGGGAACTTGCTTCCCAAACACCACCATAATGCATGCAATATCTTTTGTATTATGAACTCTGATAAATGAAAGGATATTAATTCTATTATGTTCACTTCTCTTATGAATTGGTTTATCTGTATTATTTTGAGCGTGTGACATTGTTCACATTTTGTTGTTGTAAAAATTTCTAAAGAACTATCATTAGGTCTTGTTTGGGAATAAGCTATTTTAGTAACTTTTAAATTTTTTTTAAGAAAAAATGTGCAGAAAAGTAGAGAGAGTGATGTGATAATTTATATTGACTTTTTGACTTTTTAGCTAAAGTTGAAGGTTGCCAAATGAGGCATAAAGATGATTTGACTGAGTTTTGAAATATATAGTTTGTGTTATTATTTATTTATTTATTTTTTGTAAATTTTCAAGTATTACTAATCTGAAATTTAGGCCGAATGCATTGATTTTCATTTGGATTACTGATTTTTTTTTATAAGGCTTTTCATACTTGCATTGATTACTGATGTTTATTACAATATTTCTTACACTACTACAAAAATAGTTAAAGATCATACTTTGACAAAAAAAAAAGATCTCACTTTTATTGGAAGTGTGATAAAAAAAATTAGATTGATATTTTAATCACACTTTATTTGATTGTGTGTGATAATATTTATTTTTTATGTCACTTTTTAATTAAGTGTGATTATATATATATATTTTTAATCACACATTCTAATTAAGTGTAATTACATATACACTACTACTTTTTAATCACACTTTTTAAACAAGTGTGATTATATATATATTTTTTAATCACATATTCTAATTAAAGTGTGATTATTTATATATTTTTTAATCACACCTTCTAATTAAAGTGTGATTATATATACACTACTACTTTTTAATCACACTTTTTAAATAAGTGTGATTATATATATATTTTTTAATCACACATTCTAATTAAAGTGTGATTATTTATATATTTTTTAATCATACTTTCTAATTAAAGTGTGATTAATATACACTACTACTTTTTAATCACACTTTTTAAATAAGTGTGATTATATATATATTTTTTAATCACACATTCTAATTAAAGTGTGATTATTTTTATATTTTTTTTAATCACACATTCTAATTAAATGTGATTATATACACTATTACTTTTTAATCACACTTTTTAACTAAGTGTGATTATTTATATATTTTTTAATCACACATTCTAATTAAAGTATGATTATTTGTATATTTTTTAATCACACAATGTAATTAAAATGTACATTACTACTTTTTAATCACACTTTTTAAATAAGTGTGATTACCTAAATAGGTGTGATTGTATAAAATATTTCAAATTGGTTTTTATATAAAATATACAATTCCCAAATTTTTAATCACACTTAATCTGATTGAGTGTGATAATATTTATTTTTTATGTCACTTTCTAATTAAATGTGATTATACATATATATATATATAGGGTAAATTACACTGATATCCCCTAAGGTTTATGTTTGTTACAATTCCCCCTTCACGTTTTGGAAATTAAATCTCCCTCCCTGAGGTTTAAAGTTTCATTACAAATTCCCCCCTTAGTAATTTAATTTTTTTAAATACTAATTTTGCCCTTACTGGGTAAATTACATTGACACTCCTTACATTTTAGAAATTACAATCCCCTTCCTAAAGTTTAAAGTAGCATTACCAATTGCCCCCTCGGTTAGTATTAGTTGGAAAAAAAATTCATTGAAAAAAAATTAATTGGAAAAAATTATTTGAAAAAAAATTAATTGAAAAAAAAATTGTTAGTAAAATTTTAAATTATGTTTAAAAACCAATATAACTTATTTTTTGAATTTACATTTTTTCCTCAAATTTACAAACTGAGACAACCATTTATAAATCAAAAAAATTATCAAATAAGTTTTTATGACAAATTTTAAAATTTTTGTAAATATAAATTGAAAACTGAAAACGAAATGGTTACCAAACAGGTTTCATATGGTAAAAATGTCATAAAATTAACAAATAATTAAATAAGTTACCAACATAAGAAATGACTTATCAAAAAATTCTTACGCTATGTATGGTTTGATTTTTAGAAAAAAAAATTAAAAATTAAAAATTAATTTGGTTAAGAAAAAAAAATAAAAAATAATTATTATTTTTATATAATTTTTATCTTTCGATTGGTTAGAAATAAATTTTTATAAATTAAATTGAAACAACCATACGTATGTATATAACCTGCCCAAAAGTTAAAATGATAATTATTTTTTACCCTTAAATGATAATTATTTTTTAGTTTTAATTTCTTAACCAAATTATTTTTTAATTTTTAAATTTTTTTTCTAAAAATCAAACCATATATGGCCTAAAAATATTTTGATAAGTCATTTCTTACGTTAGTAACTTATTTAATTATTTGTTAATTTTACAACATTTTTACTATCTATAGCCTGTTTACTAAGGTGTCATTTGGTAACACTACGTTTTCAGTTTTCTGTTTATATTTATAAAAATTTAAAAAACTCAAATAAAAACTTGTTTGATAAATTTTTGATTTATAAATCAGTGGTCTCAGTTTATAAATTTGGCCAAAAAATGTAAACTCAAAAAATGTGTTTCCGTTTTGAGTTTTTAGTTTTTTTTTTTTACCACCACACTAGCCACCACCGCTACCATTTTCCACCACGTCTTCCACACCACCACCCACCACCCATCCCCCACCACCTACCTACCATACCACTCACCACCCACCCGCCACCCACCACTACCATCCACCGCCCGCCACCTACCCGCTACTACCACTCAGCACCCATTTAACACCACCATCCACTACCCGCCACCACCTACCACCACCACCACCTGCACACCACCACTACCAGCCACTACAACCACCACTCGCTACCACCTGCACACCTTCACCCGCCACAACCACCACACCCACTCGACAACCTGCCACTTCACCACCCACAACTACCACCACCCACCACCACCTGCCATCACACTCACCACCACCTGCCACCACTACCCAACACCACCTGCCAGCCACCATCACCACCACCCCACTCGCCACCACCACCGACGCCATCTACCCGCCACCCGCCACTACATCCATTGCCCGCCACCTACCCGCTACCACACTCAGCACCCATCTACCACCACCCGCCACCACCAGCCAACCACCACCACCACCCACCAGCCACTTGCCACCCACCTGCCACACCACCCACCACGCACACCACCACCACTACCACCACCCACTTGCTACCACTGCTACCGTCACCCACCACCACCAACCACCCGCCATCCGCCACCACTTGCCACACTACCCACCACCCGCCACTACACCACATCACCACCCACCACCTACCTGCCACCACACACCCGCTACCCACCACCCCCCATTACTACCACTGTCGTTACTTCACCTCTACGACTACCATTATTACTACCATTGCCCACTATCACTACTGCCACTACTACTACCATTACTCTCATTTACCCTTGCCTTCATCTACTCTACCACTACCACAACTTCACCACTAACTCCTTCGCCACCACCACCACCACCACCACACCACCATCATCTCTTATCTACCACCTTCACCACTACTGCCACTACTACTACTATTACCTCTCCTTCACCCTTGCCACTTCATCTACTCTACCACTACCACAACTTCACCACTAATCTCCTTCGCCGCCACCACCACCACCACCATCTCTTATCCACCACCATCACCACTACTGCCACTCCCTCTCCTCTACCACAAAAAATTAGTTTATGATTTTTAATAACAAAAAAAAAATGGGCCGTAGAAAAATATTTTTCATTGACCACAGAAAATTAATTTTTATTTTAGTGGAAAATATTTTTCATTAAAATATTACCCCTACTTCTATCAAATAAAAAATAATACTATTTTTTTTCATTAAAATAAAAATTAAACAAATAAATTTTCAATCTTAGTAACTAAAAAAAAAGACATTTTTTAAAAAAAATTCATTAGTTACAAAAAAATATATATTTTAACAAAAAATAATTTTTTTTGACGACGGCAACCCCATCGCAAAAAAGAAAAAGAAAAAAAAGTTAAACGACATTATTTTGTTATTTAAATTTCATTTCTGACAAAAAAAAATTATTTTTTACCCCTACTTCTACCAAATAAAAATAATAATATTTTTTTCATTAAATTAAAAATAAAACAAATAAATTTTCAATCTTAGTAACTAAAAAAAAAAGAATTTTTTTTTTTAAAAATTCATTAGCTACAAAAATATATATATTTTAACAAAAAATAATTTTTTTTGACGACGGCAACCCATCCAAAAAAAAAAAAGAAAAAAAGTTAAACGACATTATTTTGTTATTTAAATTTCATTTCTGACAAAAAAAAAATATTTTTTACCCCTACTTCTATCAAATAAAAAATAATAATATTTTTTTATTAAAATAAAATTAAAACAAATAAATTTTCAATCTTATTAACTAAAAAAAAAAATTTTTTTTTTTAAAAATTCATTAACTACAAAAAAAATATATTTTAATAAAAAATAAATTTTTTTGACGACGACAACTCCGTCGCAAAAAAAAAAAATTAAACGACATTATTTTATTATTTAAATTTCATTTCTGACAAAAAAATATATATATATATTTTATTCCCGCCCCTTTTTGTTTTCCATTCCCGCTCCCTTCCCCCACCCTTTTTTTTTTTTTTCATTCCCGCTCATCCCCCACCCCAAAACAAAAAATCCCCAATCTCAAACCCAAAAATCCTACCCCCCCTCTCTCTCTCGATCGACGGCGACGGCGGAGGAGCAGCCGAAGGGCAAACGAGCCCTAGCCGTTCGCCATTGCACAGCTCGCAGTCTCTCTCTCTCTCTCTGTTCTATACATTCTCTAACAAGGTATTTTCATAAAAGAAGAGTTGCATGTTTCACTTGCTTTTGAAAACATGATGCTCCTCCTAAAGAGGAATTCTAAGATGTGATGTTTTTGGTCAACCTCTGAATGGATAAGTTTTTTTTAACAGAGGCAGTAAACGGAAGCTTGAGCAGCTACTACAGCAATGGTCGGAATGGCATGCGCAACATTTTTCTTCATCACATGTAAGCCCGATTCATTTTATTAAACCCAAAATTGAAGACGAAGGTGACTGGTGTTACTCCTCGGAATGGTGGGGGAACGAATTCGACGGCCACACCGTTCTCCGATCAACTTCTGATAACGGAAACGGTGTCGTCTCCGTCGTTGCTTACCCTTCTTCCAAACCAGTATAGCCTCTGTGTGTGTGTGTGTGCATATCTGTACACTTATGTGTGTATGTGTGTATAGTCTATGCATATCCTATGTGGGTTTGGTACTAAACTGATTGAATAGATTCATTGCTGGGTTTAGCACTGATTTCACATTTAAATTTTTAGATGGGTTTGATTATTGCGGGGCGGTTTGATGAACGAGAAAAACCATAATTAAGCAATTTTGGGAATGAATGAGAAAAACTGCTCTGAGGGACATTCATTAAAAAAAAAAAAAAACACATGATATGAGTCACATTGTGTATGCTTTATATAATAGCATTGATAAATTTGCATAGTGTGTGCTTTATCAAATTGCATACTATATGTTTATTAGAGATGTTTGATAATCACTAATATCAAAGATCCCATTTTTCCCTCTTACATTCCATTTGTGTTCCAATTTTCTGCCAATTTTGGGATTCAAACCTTTTCCTTTTTGCAGCGCTTTTCTAATTAATTTCGAGTTCTCTTGGACACCAACACTTTCTCAACTCAAACCCAGGATGCGGTTTCTATCTTATAAGCATGATTCACTGGTTAATATTTTGTTGTAATTTGTGCAGAGTTAAGTTCATTGGCCAGAAACACAGAATTTGTGCATAGTGAGGTTCAAATCCCAGTTTTGGCTAGGAGGATACATTTTGAATTCTTACTTCTCATGTGGAGACACACACACGCGCGCGCAATACACTTGATGTGAAATTGTATAATTGAATGTGAAATGATTATTTATTTCACTGCTATGCTTCAGTTTCAGTTTCACAAATATTTATGCTACCTATGTTATGTTTCAGTTTCACTCATAAATATTTATGCTTTGGTTTCTTTGTTTTTCCACAAGATATGGTTGTTCTTCCTTACAAGGATAGCCTATTATTATTTAGTAGGTATTTACAACAGTTGGTCATGGAGTCATTTGGGAAGGAGTTTGACTTGGATGGTAATCGGGTATGTCCAACCATCTCTGCCAACTCGTCTTGTTTGAACATGGAACAAATTTGATGTCCAAAAATATCATTATCTATTTAATTGGCATTAGTATTGTTTACCATTGAAGCATTTTGAATTTGTGACACCTCTGGCAACTACAAAAAAAGATGTGATGTGAGACTAAGGCTACTTATTTCAGATGGCCATATATTTTTGTCACACTATAGAGTGTCAACTTGGTAGTGGTTCAGGAGGAAACAGCTGAATGGAGTAGGAATTTTCTAAGGAAATATTCCTTTTATCTTTCTTGCTAGAGAGTACAATGATGGAGCCGTACCCCATAATTTTTTTGTCTCTTAATTGTTCTAAACTTTTAATCTCTTCATTAGAGCTAAAAATTCTAACTAAAAATGGATGCTATTTTCATTGCAGGTGCAAGGAAAAGATCGCCTACTTGTAAAGTGTGTGGCCGAGCAGTTGGAATTGGAAGGGTCATACGTTCCTCGTACTTATATAGAACAAATACAGCTGGAGAAACTTGTAGATGAGGTTATGGTATGGAAACTTTCCAGAGCTTCTAATGTCTTTTTCCAAGCACTCTTTTCCTGATCTAATCATTTTGCAGGCATTACCAGATGACTTGAAGACAAAACTCAGCATGGATGATGATCTGGTGGTAGCAAGTCCCAAAGAAGCACTTTCTTGAGCTGCGGAGAGGGTTGCCATGAGAAATAAGAATCTCAGGAGGTGTAATTTTCTAACCCATATTTATCGTTGTAGTTTTGGCTCACATTTGACAATTATGTTTGTCATACATTCTTGGTGTGGCTTTAGAGACATTTCTTCATTCGTTTGAGATTTAGTCATTGATGTGATTGAACTATTGTTGTTTGTGGCACCAACTTATTTCAGCTGCTTGGAGATGATAGTATGTTGTCTATTCCCGCTCCCCTCCTTTCGGAGCTATCTATGGAATTGAATTATATGTTGAAATCTTTCTTCTTGGCAGTTGTTTTTCTTTTGATTCTCATTGTTATTATATTCAGACAAAGATTAAATAAGTAAAATTGTGTTAAACCAAGTATGGCTATGTCTACCGTTGCAATTCACATCCTTGGTGATGTGCCTTCCTCTCCGCTTGTTGATTTTGTTGCTTCAAAAACTCATTTTCTGTTGGGTAGCTTTGCTTGGTAAGATTGTCACAAGGGAGGCTGCAGTACATAATCTGCTGTTATAGTGATAAATTTAGATCACGAAGTCTGCAATATGAAGAAAAATTATCAGATCGTTAGTCATGGGGAAACTATAAAGCATAAAAGTGCAATGAGCACTACACGGCCAAGCAAAGCTACCCAACAGAAAATCTTGTAGATTTTTCATTTTTTCTGAACTTCATTAATAGGAAAATTAGTTAATGACTTGTAGATTTCACTTTCGTTTTTTAAAGATGTGCAGCATCTTTAACTTTTTCACCATATATATATTTATGTGTGTGAATATGTGATAATAGAAGTTCTCTAAATAGTTGATTCCATTTCTACTTTTGAGTATATAAGTAGATTTGACTTTAAAGGCCATACATCTTTATCATGCATATTTAAGTCCACATTAAAATTTGCAGAGTTGCAAGGTTGAACTATAAGCAAGCCCTGTTTCTACCTTCTATGAATTTCTTCCCTTTTTTGTCTTCCCTATTCAATTCTATGGCACAACATATTTTATCATCTTGTCCAACAATTTACTATTGGCTCCACAGTTGGATTTGACTAAAATATAGAAAGTGAAAGATAAGCTATACAACATAAAGTAACTTCAAAGTGAAAGAATGCTCCTAGCAGAGTTCATCACAAACCTTAAAACATATTAGCTACAATAAATTCTCCAGAAAATTCTACTGTCTCATACACATTTATTTATTTTCCTATTCTATGAATCCAATTGTTAGAAAGATATGTTGTACTTGCATTGAGTTTTAGATGCCACATTTTTGTGGAGAGGGAGTGTAGAACAAGTGTTTCTCTATTAATTGAAAATCATGGTATCTTTTTTTATTATGCTCGGAATGATGGTAACATTGTGAAGGAATGTAGAGAGAAGGTTGCATACTTGCATTCTAGATATATTGAATTTTGTGTGTGTTTCAGTGGAATGCCAGTGTGAGCAAACTTTAAACAAAGCATCCTTAATTTGTTCATTCATGTAATTGCTTGATGTTAGAATTTAAAATATATCTGTTTAATATCAAATGATAATTCTGTTCACATGCTTCTCACAAACCTGCTGGGGCAAAAATTTCCATTAATATTTGGTTGACATGGATTATTTCTAGTCTGAACTTAGAGCAAGTGTTTTTGAGGCAATTGAAGAAGAAGATAGGACAATAGAAAAGGAAGAAGGTTTGCCTCCTGCACTATTGGGTAGCTGCAATGACTCTGCAAAACAACTTCATGCTTCACCTTCAGGTTCCTCTTCAAATCTATTATTTCTCCTTTTTATTTATTTACTATTTTTTTAATTATTTTTTATCATGACTTTGAAGCTGTTGGGTGTTTATATTTTATAGGGTTGATACTTTCACAATTTATTTATCTTATGCTCCTGAAAGTTGTCTTTTGTATGACCATTGGAGTATTGATATCTTCTTTATAAAGTGTAATATGCTGAATTTTTGCTGGTTAAGTCCTGGAGCTGAACACATATTTGACATGTATATGATTGGGTTAGGAAATGCTAACCTCAATCTAGTCTTTGTTTTTGGGGTCTGCCCTAACTGAATCTTCAAAACTGAGCCATCCCATCCCCAAAAAGTGAGGAAGCAAAAACAAAAACCAGTGCCTGTTCAGTGCAGGCCATATGTCCAATTAGAAAACAAACAGAAGACAGTCATTAGGATTTTGTGGTGGGCATTATGTTGTATTAAAAGCCATCTAGTGTAAGTAGTTGAATTGTTTGTTTGTTTTTTTTAAATTCTCAGTGATAAATGTACTAAGTTATTGTATGAACAGTACAAAACTAAGTTATTTGTAGCCACTGCAAGTACTAGTTAATGCATTATTTACTAAGCTGATATATATATATATATATATATATACTTTAATTCTCGTTGTTTTTATGACTACAAGTTGCATCATGCAATTTTGGATTTTTGTTTTTATATATTTTTTTAACCTGTTTTCATTATTCATATTGATCATCAAGCCATCCAAATTGTCCCCTGTATGCAGAATGGCAGTGCTGCTCCAAAGTCACGCATTCCTCAAATGGTTGCTCAAACACTGGGTTTTGGCCAAAACCTCCTGCTGCTGGTGATAGTAACTACAATGTATGTCCTCTTCTCCCCCAACCAAAAAAAAAAAAAAATTGGAGTAAATTCTTGAGTTTTTATTTATTTATTTATGGGTACCTAGAATTATGGTTCAACAGTAATAATAATATACATTCACAAAAAGATCGTACACAAGCTGTATTGAGATTTATCATTTTTAAATACTGTGTTCATTAGTGACCTCCTAATTACAATGTCATTGACACTGAGCTGCTATTACATCTAATTGTTAACAGGGAAGTTACTTCCAAAAGGATTAAGATCAAGCAGAAATGATTAATGTTCCTATTTTGGTTTATTGAATTAACTTTTTAGTTTATTCATATGCATCAGCGGTTTCTGGATTAATTTGTGTTTTCATTTTTTCAGGTCAGAAATTTTTTGGAGATGCAAAATATGGTCCAAGAATTAAAGAATTTAGTTTTTTAAGTTTTTTCATTTTTTAATATATGTAAGCACAGATAGATTTTTTTATTTAATTCCTTTGTATATAGTTCTGAATATTTAATTTCCATTTATGAAATATATGACGTTATTCTATTCAATATGTGGTTATGATTCAAAATATAGTATATAGTGTGTATTACATTCTTCAAATGTGCATACAAAAATAATATTGATTATTTTTCAAATATGTAGCACCCTTTTTTTATCACAGATTTTATTAGTTATTAATCACACTTAAAAGATGTGATCTAAATGTTATTAATCACACTTAAAAGATGTGATGTAAATATTTTTAATCACACTTAAAAGGTGTGATCTAAATGTTATTAATCACACTTAAAAAGTGTGATTAAAAATGATCCTTTTTAATCACACTTCCAAAGATCACACTTAAAAGGTGTGATCTAAATATTTTTAATCACACTTAAAAGATGTGATCTAAATATTTTTAATCACACTTAAAAAGTGTGATCTAAATGTTATTAATCACACTTAAAAGGTGTGATTAAAAATGATCATTTTTAATCACACTTCCAAAGATCACACTTAAAAGGTGTGATCTAAATATTTTTAATCACACTTAAAAGATGTGATCAAAATATTTTTAATCACACTTAAAAGGTGTGATCTAAATATTTTTAATCACACTTAAAATGTGTGATCTAAATGTTATTAAGCACACTTAAAAAGTGTGATTAAAAATGACCCATTTTAATCACACTCCCAAATATCACACTTTAATAAAACTTAAAAGGTTGATTAAATAACATAGATCACACAAAAAAAGTGTGATCTTTATCTGTTTTTGTAGTAGTGTTACTTGAATGGTAATAGTGTGTTTGGTTTGAGTTTTCTAGATTAAGTTTTTTGAAAACTGAGTTTTTTGTTCTTCGTATTTTTTTTGTTTTTAATGAATATTTTTAAAATTTTAAACATTTTTTTTAAGTTTTTTAGATGCACCTTACTTACATGTATCTAAAAAGTAAAAAATTTGTGAAAAAATATTTAAAAAAATTATTAAATACATAAAAATACAAAAAATGTACTGAATTCTCTCTTCTTTTTTTTTTTTTGTATTTTTGGTATTTAGTGAATTTTTAAAAGGTTTTTTTCACAAATTTTTTACTTTTTAGGTATATTTATGTTAGGTATATCTAAAAATTTTAAAAATTACTTAAAATATTTAAAAAAATTCATAAAAAACAAAAAAAAAACACGAAAAATAAGAAAGTAGAATTTTCTGAAAACTATTTTCAGAAAAACGAAACCAAACAAGCTAAAATGTTACAAATTTGGGCAACCATAAATGGACGAAGAGTATTTTAGTGCCAATCTATAAGAATAAAGGAGATGTCCAGAATTGCAACAACTATATAGGAATCAAGCTAATATGTTATATAATAAAAGTGTGGGAGATGGTGATCGAACGTCGATTGCGAGATATAACAGAGGTGTAAGAGAGTCAATTTGGGTTTATGTCTAGCAGGTCAACAATGGAAGTGATTTATATTTTGAGGAGAGTAATAGAAAAGTGTAGAGAAAAGAAAAGAGACATTCATATGGTAGTTATCGACCTTGAAAAAGTATATGATAGAGTGCCTCGGAATATAATATGGTGGGTGTTAGAGAAGAAATGAGTGACAAAAGGTTACATTGATGTGATTAGGGACATGTATGAAGGGGTGGTGACCACTATTAGATCGCCTACTGGAGAGACAAATGAATTTCCTATCACTGTAGTGTTATACTAAGGATCTACCTTAAGTCCTTATCCTTTTGCTTTAGTTATGTATGAGTTGACGAGAAATATTCAGGATGACGTGCCATGGTAAATACTTTTTGTAGACGATATCGTGCTAGTGGATGAGATTAGAGAATGAGTTAACACAAAGTTAGAGATTTGGAGAAAAGCACTTGAATCTAAAGGATTCCGGATAAGCAGAACCAAGACAGAGTACATGGAGTGTAAATTTAGTAATAGTAATAATGAAAGCAAATGAGAAGTGAAGATACAGAACCAATAACTGCCTAAGAGTGAACATTTTCGTTATTTAGGATCGATTGTCACAACAGTGGAGGAGATTGATGCGGATGTAGCTTATAGGATTAAGACGGGATGGAGTAAGTGGATAAGTGCATCTAGGGTACTGTGTGATAAGCAAATACTCACTAGACTAAAAGGTAAGTTCTATAGAACGACTATTAGACCAACGATGTTATATGGGACGGAGTGTTGGGCAACCAAGAAACAACATGTAGATAAAATAAATGTGGCTGAGATGAAGATGCTAAGGTGGATGTGTAACAAGACTAGACAAGACAGAATTAGGAATGAGTGTATTCGGGAATGGGTAGAAGTAGCACCGATAGAAGATAAGTTGAGAGAATCGATTGAGATGGTTTGGTCATATTCAATGGAGACCAACAGAGGCAGTAGTGAAGAGATGCGATGCAGTGACGGTAGATGGAAGTGTTAGGGGACCGGGTAAGCCTAAATTAACATTTGCTAGAGTTGTAAATAGAGATATGGATCTACTTAATTTGACTAATGAAATGGCCTTTGATAGAGCCGCATGGAGAAGAAAGATTTATGTACCCGATCCCATTTGATGGGACTTAAGACTTGATTTGGTTTGGGTTGGTTTGGTTTGAATACTAAGAACAATGAGCTAACAATTTCTGAAACAAAACTTCTTACTAAAAATTAGAACAATAGTTTGTCAAATCAAACTTACAAAAGGTTAAAAAAACAAAAATCAGATTAAAAGCAATAAATTCAAAGAAAATCCCAAGGTTTTCCTCAATCTTCAGAGCTCAAAGAAAGCAAATCATTAATCCAATTGAAAAATTTGAATATATCACAAACCCAATTTAGAAAACAATGTGAAATTTTATGGCAGGTGAGTACCCTAATCTCCTTATTGTAAAGAATTGAAATATCTTCTTGTTCCAGTTTCTCAAAATTATATTTCATGCCCAAAATTAAAATATTTTGATTTGATTTTGAAACAAAACACTATATTTCGATTTCTGTGGTTCCATGTGCCTGAACTCAGCCAAGAAAACAGCAAATCATTTACCAATATCTTCAATGTTATCCAACACCTATAAACACCCCTTTGTGCAAGCCAAAATTATTTAAGTTGAGCCCAAAGATAAGATTAGCAACGCTCATAATTTGCTTGCATAATTATTCTATTTCACCATAAAATTTTCAAGAATTCACCATAAAATTTTCAAATCACAAATTAACTAGATTCTGCAATAGTTTATCTTTGATATTTCCCACATATCAAAAATAAACAGGTAGGGTTTTATATAATACTCTTTATGATTTTTAAAAAATATAATAGATTTGCAAGAATAAAATTGAGATTTAAAAAAAAATAAAAAAGAAAAAGCAAATTTTTTTCACTTCTATAATAATAGTAAGTAATTTATTTTTTATATATAGATATGTGTGTTTGAACGCTGTGGATGTATATTCGGTTT
Organism: Camellia japonica; assembly: GCA_030407325.1. Classification (NCBI taxonomy): domain Eukaryota; kingdom Viridiplantae; phylum Streptophyta; class Magnoliopsida; order Ericales; family Theaceae; genus Camellia; species Camellia japonica. The sequence goes on from JAPPVO010000031.1 coordinate 153,512,065, forward strand.
TTGATTCTGATGTGAATGTGTGTGGTTGAGACTCTATTATTGATCTCTCTTTATGATTTCAATTTTTATATATTTTTATTTCACTATACTTGGTGGCTTCCTGTAGTTGAAAGTCGTCATCGTGGTTTTAAATAAGCGCTGTTTGGGAAGATGTTTTTTTGGTTTTTTTTTTTTTATTAAAAGATAAATTGGTTATAAAATTAAAAAAAAAAAAAACAAATCAAAAAAAAATATCACATAAAACTCCATAATCATTTTATTTTTCTCCTCACAAACATCACATCCAACCACAAAAAAATCAAACTATCTTCCCAAACATAAAAAAAATTTCTCCAATAATATCCTACAACTAAAAAAACTTACAAAAAAAAACTCACTCCTCAAACACCCACTATATATTATATTACTAGATACGTTTCGTGTTTTCCTTATCAATAGCGATATATCTTAATGTGTATAGGTAGATGTGGACGGCTAAACAACTATAAAAAATAGAAAAATGTCTCGTAACTCAAATTTTGTGGCTCAAAAGTGGCTCAAATAGCCAAAACGACATCGTTTTGGCCTTTTTTATGTTGTTCTGTACTCAAAACGACGTCGTTTTGGCCATTTGAGCCACTTTTAAGTTACAAAATTTGAGTTACGTAGTATTATCGTAAAAAATATAGTGTATTCTTTTTCATTTTGTGGTTGACAGGTGTTAAAAGTTTACAATCACCTCTAGGGGTGTAAGCGGTCCAATTTATATATTATATTACTAGATTACGTTTCGTGTTTTCCTTATCAATAGCGATATATCTTAATATGTATAGGTAGATGTGGACGGCTAAACAACTACAAAAAATATAGTGTATTCTTTTTCATTTTGTGGTTGACAGGTGTTAAAAGTTTACAATCGCCTCTAGGGGTGTAAACGGTCCAATTTGGTTGGTGTTGAGAGTAAGTATTGAATCGATCTTTTTGGTTTTTATGATTGAAAAATCTAGACAGATCATATGTTACGATTCGGTTTTATCGGTTTTATATAAAAGAGAAATTTACATGAAATTTTATAAGGTTTTATAGTATATTATAGAATTTTACATTGAAAATAAAGGAAGAAAATTTACAAAAATTTCTCTATAAATGTTTTTTTCCTAATTTTTATCACAAAAGTGTATTATATTAGTTATTTCTAATATAATATTCAAGAAATTATAATATAAAAATATTTAAGTATAATATTCGGTCGGTTCGGTTAGTATCAATATAAAAAGTATCAATACCGAAACCGACCGTATGTTATGAAAAACAGACCGAAAACTAAAATTTCGGTTCGTTTTGATTGGTTGACTTGATTTTATCGATTTTTCTTACATCCCTAATCACAACCAGAGTCAGTTTTGAGGCAAGGCGTGCAAGATTGAAGTTTCGGACTTCTAAATTTTGTCTAAAAAAATAGAGTTTTGAAATAATTTTGATCTTAAATTATGTTTGATTAATTATTTCAATCTTAATTTATGCTTAGTTTGTTGAAATGAAATTGAATAGAATAATTGTTTAGCAATGTTAGGTATCATGAAAAACCTTTCATGAAAATAATCATGAAAGATTTGTGACCCTTGGATTACACTTAGAATAAAGCACCACACACTAATCAAGATAATCCAATAATCATAAATATTTCATGATCATTTTCATGAAAAAATTTTCATGATCCCTAACTTTTGTCATAATTGTTTCATCATATAACGTTTGTCCTCAAGTTTGATTTATTAAAAACTATTACAAAGAAAATAATTATTTAGTGTTATGAGGGAATAGTCATTTTATAAAAAGACTAATATTTCAAATAAAATCATCATATACCACTGTGAGGGAATCATCATTCTATAAAAGGACTAAGGAATAACCATTCCATTTAATTTAATTCATTTTAGTGAACCAAACACTATATTATAATGTTATTAGTTTGAAAATGAAGATTTACAGAATATTTAAGAAAATAATAATAATAATAATAATAATAATAATAATAATAATAATAATTGAATGGGTGAATTATTTAAAAGTAAAGATGGATGGCTGTTTGTCAAATATATGAATTATTTATAAAATATTGTTTGGCTATGTCAATTAAAATTGTTTCTGGAGAAATAATTTTTTAAAAATAAATTGAAGTTGATCAAATTTTATAATTCAATCTACTACGCCAAGAAAAAGTGTGAATAAATAATAGTGTTAATAATTGAAAATTTTTAAATTCATCTCAACAATTATGATTTTTCTCAATCTCGATGGTTATGATTAATGTCAATTGTGAAAATCATATGAAATTGCTTAAAAAATATAATATAATAATTATTGTCCAAAAAATTTATAAATTATAATAGAATAATAATTTATCATAATCTTTATCCTCAGGTTTGATTTATTAAAAAATATTACAGATAAAATCATCATTTATTATTGTGAGAGAGAGGATAGTCAAAATTATTATTTAGATTGACAAAATTAAAAAATTAAGATTTATTTTGTTAAAAAGATTAAGAAGTTAGAGCTAGGCTTTCATTTTTTAAGTTTGCCTAGAGTCTCCTAAAGGCCAGGTCAACCTTGATCACAACACTCAATTTTTCATATATAATATTCAATACTCTCAATACCATCATATTGCGAATCTGCGACCAATACTAATATAGACCTCAATGTTGTTATTTAAAATCGTAGTCCTTATCAAGAAGGATTTAAACGGGGAAGAGAGTGTTTAATTAACACAACATTTTTTCTTTCTTTTCATGATAGTCATTTCAATGGTGAAACATTCATGCCACATGCATGTTCTGTTCTTGATTTATGGTTGCAAAAACAATTGACAGCCTTGTCATATTTGAGATTTTGATTTCCATCCAAACGAGAGCGGTGCGCTTGATCGAACTTATAATTCAAACACATGTTTGTGACGAAAAGGGAAATGCCGCAAAGGTTCTTTGTTATGCGAGTGTAGAACTCTAGATCAACTAAACAAATGTAATAAACTACTCTACTGAGAAATAGAGAAAGTTTACAAATCTAAATAGTGTAAAAACTACGACTATGGTAAAAAAAAAAAAGAAAAAAAGAAAGACATTATAAACTACGAAAATTAAGAAATGCGAAAGATAATGGCACTAGACCAGATTGAAATGCTAGAATATAGAGCTATATTGTTACCGCTGGGACCTTTACCTGTTGTGTCTTTATGGCAGTCTTCCACGTGGCCCATGTCGATCCTAGTACCATCCCATCTGTCCATATTACATCACATGCAGTATCATCCTCTAGTCGCTTATGCTGTGTTTGGTTGAAAAATTTAGAAAAAAAAAAAAAGGAAAAATGTAAGTGAAATATGAATAAAATATACGTACATTTCACATAGTTTCAAATACTTTTTCTCTTTGCTTTTCCAAATCTCTTTCTAAATCTTTCAACAAAACACAACATTACAACACTGACGTGGCCCAATGTCAAACTTCCGCATGTTTTTAAGTTGGATAAAAAAATAATGGAGATGACGCCGTTCTTTAATTTACTCTGTTTGTTTTTCCCCTCTCTTGTTCTTTTTTTTCCTCTCTCCACAATTTTGCAATTTTTTTTTTCTAATTTTTTTTCCTTCAAATTTTGCAATTTGTAATTCATATTAGGCTTTGTCACAATGGAAGATTGTATAGTTTTCTATTAGTGTTATCAACCAAAAAGGAAAAATAAAAAATAAAAAGAGAGAACTTGGAACAACAAAATAATTTCTTCCCATGATTGAAATTCTAAGTTTGTAAAACTTGAAAGAAACAGTGCTTTGGTGTTCAATTAGAAACAGTGCTGCAAAATCGATCCATGATGGATCTGCTGTAGGATCTAGTTCCCATGACTGACTTTGTAAAAAATTAGTGGAGAGAGGAGATAGAAGGAAGAAACAGAAAGAGAATAAAAAATAAATAAGAAAAAGAGAGAGAAGAGTGAGTGGAACAGTAAATGAGGAGAGAGGACAAAGAATAAAAAGGTAAGATAACACCGTATCTCCGTTAGTTTTACAGTATTCAAGAAACATGTATGACGTTTTCATTAGGCCACATAAGCGACTGGAAGTGACCGGAGCTTCAATGACAGTAGCAAAAGAGAAGTTATTGGTTGGTCATAGCTATCGTCACGTGACGCCCAATCTGTATTCTGATTGATGGAGGGAGAAAATTAACAATTTTGTGTTATGTAATTAGAGAATATAAGGAGACATAAGATTTTGTGATTGAATAGAAGTATGGCCACATGGTATTCCTAAACTAACCAATAATTTTTGGTAACAAAACTGAGAAAACTAACAATTTTGTGTTATGTAATTGGAGAATATAAGGAGACATAAGATTTTGTGATTGAATAGAAGTATGACCACATGGTACTCCTAAACTAACCAATAATTTTTTGTAGCAAAACTGCACCCGAGATTATAAGCATGATTATATATCTGATGTTCCATCCCTCTTATGGTCTTAACATTTCTCCTCCTGAAACTCAATTCTTTGGGTGGTTGGCTTGGAATCGGGGGCCTAAACAGCTGCTTATTTACAAAGAATTGGGATTCTTAGTGTGAATGCTGGCATCAATTATATTTTTTGTAATTCAGAAGTTGAATCAGTTGATCATGTGTCGTTGCTGTGCTAATCAATTTGGAAGGTTTGGGCCAACTTGCTGAATTGGTGGGGTCTAGAGGGTGGTGCCTCGGTCAATAGAAGGGTTGCTTAATTGTGGGCTGGATTTAAGTTTAAGCAATTTGATTGGTTGATTTGAAAAGTCATCCTTTGACTCTAGTGTGCTCCATTGGGATATCTTTAATAAAAATATAATAATATATTATTTTAATAAATTAATAAATTGTGAGTTAAAAAAGTTTTATATCTCATTATTTCTTTGTTTAATATAATGTTTAATGGTGATTTATTGTTATCGTCAAGTGAATTTTTATTATATAGGTTACTAAGAATGCTATATATGTACATAGTTTTTTATGAGTTGGAAGATGCATATGACACAAGAAGAGATTAAAAAGATGATTTGAGAGCTGAAATGTTTTATGAGAGTTCTATATATGTTATTTTGTATTTTAAGCAACTCTGGTTCGTGACATGATTCAAATTTTTTGTTGGCTGTGAACACTAGATGAGGGAGCAATATGGATTTTATTTTGGAACTATTTTATTCTGGTTGTACCTTCATAAGGGGAGAAAAAGCAATTTTAGAACAGTGACAACGTAACTCCCAAAGTCTTACAGTTATGTTTCACTATACATAATTTTGTCTATACATATTATTGTTTATTGTCATTGATATTTTATAATTCATACTAATTATCTTGTTTATTATATTGCAAGACTAACAATCTAAAACTACCTACCCAAAAAAAAAAAAAAATCTAAAACTGCTTTTCTTTCTAAATTGTGTAGATCTAGCAATGTGTTATTTGATTTTGTTTAATATATTGTTTGACAGATTGTTTTAATAAAATAATTAATGTTTTCTTGGTTTAAAAATGATGAAACAAAACACATATATAGTGTCGGTTTTCTTAATCAATCTTCTGGAAAATTGTAATCCGTTTTATGTTACCAAAAATTATTGTCATATTCTAATTGAACATTTAAATGTCAATGTTATGCTAGAAATTCATTGTTAGAATATCTTCTCTGTAACTCCATGTTTGCTTGGTACTTGTTGATGATCTTTAAATGTCCAAGTTGAATTTTGCATGCCAGTGAACCTCTCGTGCTTTGGTTTTCATTTGTTAAATTAGTCAAATACTTGATGTAATAGCAATACATTTGATTAGCTTTATGCGAGTAATTAGAAAATATGTAATGTATGCTTAAATATACTTGAATGACATTTTAGAATAAGAAATCTATATATATATATATTGATCAACGAAAAAACGACTTCATTGACGAAAAAACAAAACACAAAATACAAGAAGAATTATAGTAATAAAGGAAGATGAGCGCAAAAGTATCACGATGAATAAGACCATCACAACTAGGGGGGTTACTTTAGTAATTTTCTTATTGCTTCCACGTTGCTCTAATTCTATACTTATAAATAGATGAAAGGGTATCTCTTTTAGGTTATGATAGTTGTATTATTTTCTGATCATAGTGAAAACCGCAATAGTCGTGGACGTAATCCTATTTTGGAGTGAACCATGTAAATCCTTCTATTCTTGTGTGTATGTAATTTGTTTGATTTGTTTTATCTTTCTTATTTGTTATTTTGCGTCTCATCAGTATTGACTAAGAAGAGACATTTTTCTAACCCACCATTGTAGCAGTTCAACCCATGTCTTCCCAATGCCAGTGCACACCAAAAAAAATATGGTTTAAGGATTCAGCTTCAGTCTTACAGAAGGGACAAACATTTCTCTTGCCGCTACTCAGCATTCCAAGCCTTTGCAGGTAATCTGTGGTTTTCACCCTACCTCTCCACACCAACCCCCCATAAATTGAGTGTGCATGAATGACATGTATCATACTTTTAGGATTAAAATTGTAAACTTTTTTTAATTTAGTGACTTAACCTCAATTAATTCAGTGAAAATTTTGTCAAAAATTATTACGGTATAATCAATTCGATCAAATTGACACAAAATCTAAATTGAATTAATTGAAACTATACGAATCAAAATGATATAAACGATAAAATATAAGACTATACTAATATAATTTATCTATTTTATTATTATTATTTGTTTTTTTTTTTTATACAGATACATGTGCTTGTTTGAACACTGTGAAGGTATATTCTGGTTTTTGATTTTAATGTGTGTATTTGATTGTGTATGGTTGAGCCTCTATTATTGATCTCTCTCTATGATTTCAATTTCGAAGGCCTTATATTTTTTATTTCACTATACTTTGTCATTTTTCTTTTGTCTTGCCTATGATTCCACATGCTCCTTTAATTTTTATTTCACTATACTGGTTGGTGACTTCCTGCAATTGAAAGTCCTCATCGTGGTTTTAAATACTAGGTATTATGAAAAATTCTTGAGTGCAAATAGGGTACCATGTGGCTTCAACCAATTACAAACACTATGGCCTCCTATGTTGTCTCCCCATCACCCAATACATAAATGTAACCCTCATCTCTTAACCAATAAGAGAAGATAAAGGTATCACATGACACCTACCCTATTTGCACAAAAATTTCTCAAGTATTACGTATTATATTACTGTATACGTGTCGTGTTTGTCTTTTTAATAACGATCTGTCTTAATATGTGTTAGGTAGATATGGACAGTTCAACAATTATAAAAAAAATAGAAATGTTTGGGACCCTTTTTTTTTGGGGTTCCATGACCTCCATTTTAATCTTGGCCTTCGATGTGTGTGTGCAGTCCACTCATGTATGTGTGGATCTCACATTATGAGTGGGTGGAATGAGGGCAGGGGCAGAGACAAAGAAAGCCAGGGGAGTCACACACCTCCCCCACAATTTTGATTTTTTTTTTTTTTTTTGTGATCATATACAAAATGTATTCATTTTTTTTCCTTAACATTTTCATTAGTTAAGGATTTATTGTATTGTTCACAATAAGTAGTTATTTGACACTTTGGGAGCACTATGTGTTATTATTTATGTAATAGTGTACTAGGAAATCTTATGGATTAATATAATTAATGCATTACTTTTAGGTAGTTGACAAACTACTTAGTGTGATTTGTGATTTATCAAGCTTTGAGCAACACATAGGTTATGCCATATGGTACTACGTAATAATTTTGATTCAAAACACATCATTTATAAGCAATATCATCTCTTTAACATTTTATGTCAAATAAAAATTAAATAGATTTTATAATAATTTGTGCTATAAATGATGTGTTTTTATTTTCTAAAATTCGGAATTTTGATCTATAATTTTTTGTGCTAAAATTACAAACTTATATCACCATCCCGCACCGAGTTATTACACACTATTATTGAATTTTGATTTGTTTGACAGATTGTTTTAATAAAATAATTAATGATTTCTTGGTTTAAAAATGATAAAACAAAACACATATATAGTGTCGGTTTTCTTAATCAATCTTCTGGAAAATTGTAATCCGTTTTATGTTACTAAAAATTATTGTCATATTCTAATTGAACATTTAAATGTCAATGTTATGCTAGAAATTCATTGTTAGAATATCTTCTCCGTAACTCCATGTTTCCATGGTACTTGTTGATGATCTTTAAATGTCCAAGTTGAATTTTGCATGCCAGTGAACCTCTCGTGCTTTGGTTTTCATTTGTTAAATTAGTCAAACATTTTTTTTTTATAACTCAGGTATCCCCAATCTGCTGATTTTAAAGGAAGCCAGGGCTAATCCTAAGGGTCCTGAAGTTAACAACCGGGCAAACCTCCAGTGGCCCCAAGGAGTGACTCGAACTCGAGACCTGTGAATTTTATCCTCCAGACTTTAGTCAAACACTTGATGTAATACCAATACATTTGATTAGCTTATGCGAGTAATTAGAAAATATGTAATGTATGCTTAAATATACTTGAATGGCATTTTAGAATAAGAAATCTATATATATATATTGATCAACAAAAAAACGACTTCATTGACAAAAAAACAAAGCACAAAATACAAGAAGAATTATATTAATAAAGGAATATGAGTGCAAAAGTATCACGATAAATAAGATCACCATCACAACTATGGGGGGTTACTTTAGTAATTTCCTTATTGCTTCCACGTTGCTCTAATTCTATACTTATAAATAGATGAAGAGGTATCTCTTTTAGGTTAAGATAGTTGTATTATTTTCTGATCATAGTGAAAACCACAGTAGTCGTTGACATAATCTTATTTTGGAGCGAACCATGTAAGTCCTTCTATTCTTGTGTGTATATAATTTGTTTGATTTGTATTATCTTTTTTATTTGTTATTTCGTGTCTCATCATTATTGGCTAAGAAGAGACATTTTTCTAACCCACCATTGTAGCAGTTCAACCCATGTCTTCCCAATGCCAGTGCACACCAAAAAAATATGGTTTAAGGATTCAGCTTTAGTCTTACAAAAGGGACAAACATGAAGAAGAGACATTTTTCTAACCCACCATTGTAGCAGTTCAACCCATGTCTTCCCAATGCCAGTGCACACCAAAAAAATATGGTTTAAGGATTCAGCTTTAGTCTTACAAAAGGGACAAACATTTCTCATGCCGCTACTTAGCACTCCAAGCCTTTGCAGGTAATCTTTGGTTTTCACCCTACCTCTCCACACCAACCCTCCCATAAATTGAGCATGCATGAATAACATGTATCATACTTTTAGGATTAAAATTGTAAACTTTATTAATTTAGTGACTTAATCTCAATTAATTCAATAAAAATTTTGTCAAAAATTATTACGGTGTTATCAATTCGATCAAATTGACACAAAATATAAAATCTAAAATCAAAATTAAATTAATTGAAACTATACGAATCAAAATGATATAAACGATAAAATATAAGACTACTAATATAATTTATCTATTTTATTATTATTATTATTTTTATACAGATACATGTGCGTGTTTGAAGCTGTGAAGGTATATTCTGGTTTTTTATTTTAATGTGTGTATTTGTATGTGTATGGTTGAGCCCAGGGGCGGAGGCACACAGTGGCCAGGGGGTCACGTGCCCCCAACTGGGTTTTTGGAATTTTTTTTTTTTTTTTTTTTTTTTTTTTTTTTTGTGGGTTTCAAACATAAGGAAAATATTTTAAATAAAAAAGTTTATAAAAATATTATTTAAAGTGAAATGTCAATGACATTTTTAAAATTATGAGAACAATAATGATTATTTTAATTGAAAGTAAAGAGACTATGATAAGTTATATTATTATTTATGAAAATTTTAATATTATAATGATGTCTATCATTATTGACATGCAAACATAATTAACATCAATGAAGATATATGAAATTTATTGGATTGTTAGGTACATTTGATATGCAGAGTTTGTCCTCCATATGTTTCTTTCCATTCATAACTAAAATGACCACTATATAAATTATAATCAAGCAACACATCTTCAATTATAAAAATAAAAATAAAAAATTACAACAAGTTATAACTAATATCAAAATGAGTCATAACTAATTATTACTTGATATATAGTCATAACCAAAATAACAATCACAAGAAGTTATAACTAAATTATATCTAACACTATAATGTGTCATAACTAAAGACCACAAATATCATAATTGCGACATATGATTGGTACTTTTTTTTATGGTGTGTTTTATAGAATTTATCTACTAAAATATATTATTTCTATATCAACTTATCTTCTTTTTTAATTTTCCAATCTACCTGTAAATAGTTACTCCCTAATATTTATATAAAATTTAATCTCAAATCCTTTAATTTAAAATTCACATTTATCCAAATGGACTCTTAATATTTAAGTTTAGTAATATCTCATTATTGTTTATTAAAAAAATAAAAAATAATTGCTTGGTTAGAGTTTTCCAAAAACACTTTTCAGAAAATTCTATTTTCTTGTTTTCCGTTTTTTTTAATTTTTACTGAATTTTTTTAATATTTTAAGTAATGTTTTTAATTTTTAGACATACCTAACATAAATATACCTAAAAAGCAAAAAAATTGTGAAAAAAAACTTTTAAAAATTCACTAAATACCAAAAATACAAAAAAAAAAAACGAGAATTCTATACATTATTTGTATTTTTATGTATTTATTAATTTTAAAAATATTTGTTTACAAATTTTTACTTTTTAAATATATCTAAGTAAAGTGCATCTAAAAAAGTAAAAAAAAAATATTTAAAATTTTAAAATTATTCACTAAAAACAAAAAAAACACGAAAACAAAAAAACTCAATTTTTAAAAAATTTAATCCAAAAAACTCAAACCAAACACACTAATCTTATCATTAATTTGTGCCCCCTCTCCATGAATTTCCTGGCTACGCCACTGGTTGAGCCTCTATTATTGATCTCTCTCTATGATTTCAATTTCGAGGGCCCTTATATTTTTTATTTCACTATACTTTGTCATTTTTCTTTTGTCTTGCCTATGATTCCACATGCTCCTTTAATTTTTATTTCACTATACTTGTTGGTGACTTCCTGCAATTGAAAGTCCTCGTCGTGGTTTTAAATACTAGGTATTATGAAAATTCTTGAGTGCAGATAGGGTATCATGTGGCTTCAACCAATTACAAACACTATGGCCTCCTATATTGTCTCCCCATCACCCAATACATAAATGTAACCCTCACTCTCTCAACCAATAAGAGAAGATAAAGGTACCACATGACACCTACCTTATTTGCACCAAAAACTTTCTCAAATATTACATATTATATTACTATATACGTGTCGTGTTTGTCTTTTTAATAACGATATCTCTTAATATGTGTTAGGTTAGATATGGACAGTTCAACAATTATAAAAAAATAAAAATGTTTGGGACCCTTGTTTTTTTGGGATTCCATGACCTCCATTTTAATCTTGACCTTTGATGTGTGTGTGGAGTCCACTCATCTATGTGTGGACCCCACATTATGAGTGGTTAGAATGAGAGTTGCGGCTGAGACAAAGAAAGCCAGGGGGGTCACTCGCCTCCCTTCAATTTTGATTTTTTTTTTTTTTGGTGTGGTCATATACAAAATGTATTCATTTTTTTTTTCCTTAACATTTTCACTAGTTAAGGATTTATTGTGTTGTTCACAATAAGTAGTTATTTGACACTTTGGAAACACTATGTGGTATTGTTTATGTAATAGTGTATTAAGAAATCTTATGGATTGAATATAATTAACGCATTACTTTTAGGTGATTGACAAACTATTTAGTATGATTTGTGATTTATCATGCTTTGAGCATCACATAGGCAATGTCATATGGTACTACGTAATGATTTCTATTCAAAACACATCATTTATAAGCAATATCATCTCTTTAATATTTTCTGTCAAACAAAAATTAAATAGATTTTATAATAATTTATGCTATAAATGATGTGTTTTTATTTTCTAAAATTCGGAATTTTGATCTCTAATTTTTTGTGCCAAAATTACAAGCTTACATCACCATCCCGCACTGAGTTATTACACACTATTATTGAATTTTGATTTGTTCCTATTAATAATGATTTTTAATTTCTTATGCTTAAATTTAGCTCATAAAATTATTCAGTGTGTTTGGTTTGAGTTTTCTGGATTAATTTTTTTGAAAATTGACTTTTTTGGTTTTCGTATTTTTTTGTTTTTAGTGAATATTTTTTAAATTTTAAATATTTTTTTTACTTTTTTAGATGCACCTTACTTAGATGTATCTAAAAAGTAAAAAATTTGTGAAAAAATATTTTTAAAAATTAATAAATACATAAAAATACAAAAAATGTACTGAATTCTTGATTTTATTATTTTTTTTTATTTTTGGTATTTAGTGAATTTTTAAAAGATTTTTATTACAATTTTTTTACTTTTTAGGTGTATTTATGTTAGGTGTGTCTAAAAAGTAAAAAAATTACTTAAAATATTAAAAAAATTCAGTAAAAACAAAAAAACACGAAAAATAATAAAGTAGAATTTTCTGAAAAATATTTTTTGAAAAGTGGAAACAAGCAAGTTGATTATTATCTTAATGTTGATCATGATTTTTTTTAAATAAAAAATTGTAATTAATAAGTGACTCCTCTAACTTAATTTTTTTGACTCCGTTACTAAATGAGAGTGTGAGTTATGGGGGTCATGTATATGTGGGGTATCTATCACAATTATAAAAAAATATAATATATTCTTTTGCATTTTGTGGTTGATGGTTGTTAAAAGTTCACAATCACGACCAGGGTCAGTCAACTACTATAAAAAATATATATATAATATTTTTTTCATTTTGTGGTTGATGGTTGTTAAAATTTTACGACCAGGGTTAGTTTTTCATTTTGTGGTTGATGGTTGTTAAAAGTTTATGACCAGGGTTAGTCTTCAGGCAAGGCGGGCAAGATTGTCGTATCATATTTTTTAATTTTGTCTAAAAAGTAGAGTTTTGAAATAATTTTGATGTTAAATTATGTTTTATTAATTTTTTCGGTTTTGAGTTATGGTTAGTTTGTTAAAATAAAATTGAATGAAATAATCATTTCGTCATATGTTTGTCCTCAAGTTTGGTTGATTAAAAAAATATTATAAATAAAATTATCATTTATCATTGTAAGGGAAGTCATTTTATTAAAAGACTAATATTACAAACGAAATAATGGAATACCAGTATGAGGGAATCATCATTCTATAAAAGGACTAAGGAATAATCATTCCATTCAATTTAATTCATTTTAGTATTATAATGTTAGTAGTTTAAAAATGAAGATATACAAAATATTTAAGAAAATAATAATAATAATAATAATAATAATAATAATTTAATTGGTGAATTATTTAAAAGTAAATATGGATGGATGCTTGCCAAATATATGAATTATTTATAAAATATTGTTTGACTATATCAATTATAATTGCTTCTAGAGAAATAATTTTTTTAAAAAAATTGAAATTGGTCAAATTTTATAATCTAGTCTACTATGCCAAAAATAAATAAATAAATAAATAAAAAGTGTGAATAAATTAATAATGTTGGCAATCAAAAATTTTCAAATTTATCTCAATAATTATGATTTTCGTCAATCTTGATGGTTATCATTAATGTCAACTGCGAAAATCATATGAAATTGCCTTAAAAAATTTAATATAATAATTATTTTTAAAACAAAATATAATTAGAATAGAACAATAATTTTATCATAATCTTTATCCTCAGGTTTGATTTATTAAAAAAAAATTACAGACAAATCATCATTTACTATTGTGAAGGAATAGTCAAAATCATAATTTAGATTGACAAAATTAAAAAAATTAAAATTTATTTTGTTAAAAAAATCAAACTCAATTTATTTTTTTATTTTTTATTTTTTATTTTGTGCGCGCGGATGTGTGAGTTGGGCCTTCATACTTTGTTAAAAAGTTAGAGCTGGCTTTCATTTTTTAAGTTTGCCTTGATCACGCAATACCTTCATACTGCGAATCTGCGACCAATATTAATATAGACCTCAATATTGTTATTTAAAATCGTAGTCCTCATCAGGAAGGATTTAAACGGGAAGAGAGTGTTAATCACTACAAGAAGTTGGGTTTTGGATGTAGATTTTTTTTTTTTTTTTTCCAAAGAGCTAGGGTAAACCACTAATAGATATTTGTAAGGAAATATTTTTCTCACCGGTTTTGTCATTGAATGTTTGTCACTAAAAACCACCGTGACGAAAAATAATTTCGTCACTAATGAAATTACTTCAGTGACAAAAATTTTTGTCACCAATAAAACAACATTTTGTCGCTAAAAATCCTCATTTTCGTCACCAAATAGTTATTCAATACCATATTTATAACTTTAGTTGACGAATAAATTTGTCACACACGTTGATCATTGATGAGAAAATAATTTCGTCACAGTAAGATGTAAAATTGACGAAATTTTTCGTCTCCAAAAGTCATATGAGTAACAAAAAATATTTCGTGACAAAAAGTTATATACGTGACGAAATTTTTAGTCACCAAACAGCAAAATCAATAAAAACTTTCATATATAAGCTGTAATAAATTGTCACAAAAAATATTTATTAGTGACGAATAATCACTTTGTCATAATAACAAGTACAGATGACAAACAAATTCGTCATTAAACTTGTTCCATATTTTATATTTCAATTTAAATTATTATTTTACAAATATTCCTGCTCCCAATAGCCTTCTAAATGTACTAAGAAATCCACTAGCTATTATACACTACTCCATCCACAAAAATTTGCCAAACAATTTATATTATAAATCAAAATATATCCATCAAATAAATTTAATAATAATCCATTAATTATAATAAAAATAAAAAATAAAAACCATCGTAACAAATCCCAAAATGAACAAACGTAGAGTCCACCAAAATAAAAAATAAAAAATCAACGCTTGCTCTTGATTTGCAAGTATGCTTCCAAACGTCATTAAAAATCAATCTGCAAAGAAAATAAATAAGGAGAACATTAAAATATATTATCAATTACATATAAACTCATACAAATAATTTTGTTTTATAAACCAATTTAGTAGAAATGCATATAACAATCCAAAACTTCAAAGAGTTGAGGAAATCCTTGGTAATAAGCAACACAGATAACAGAAGATTCCAAAAGAGTGCAGAAATATCACATATCACAAGCACTAATGCCAACAATAACCAAAGAGAATCATAGGACATGTTTGACACAAACTGATGCCTATGATTTTTATCGGAGGTACCATTTTCATTTAAATCTAAATATTCTCTTGTTTTATTTTGAACATTAAAGAGATAAAAAGGTCAAAACACACACATACAAGCAAATAAAAAAACAAAAACAAATACACATGAACAAATAATGAAATAAAAACACGATTAGGCCTCCAAACAGTTTGTATGCTCATTGTTCATCTTGCATACTTAATGCAATGTAACCCAGCTATATGGAACCTCAAAGGCAAATAATACTCTAGAAACCACCTACATGTGTTGTTAAAATATATATTAAAAAAAAGGGTACTATCCAACACTTTATTGTTGACCTTGAATTATGTTTTCTAAAGAATTAAACAAAAATCAAGTCGGGTTTTCTTCGGTCAGAGTTTGCAAGTCAACTGTTAACATTCAACATATGTTGTGATATGATGTTCCTCGTCACAACAAAACAATGTGCAATAAGTATATGCATTCAATAATCCAATGAGAGTTGGTCAATTGAGTCACTAACACATGATATTTTGTTATATATATATATAAAATAAAAATAAAAAACAGAGAAGGGTGGAAAAAATACTAAGTGATTTCTATTAATATGAAATAGGAGCAGACCACAGTAGGTATGCTAAGTGAATTCTATTAATATGATCCATCTTCCGCATACACAAAAAAAACAATGTTCAATGTGGCAATATTGCAATTTTGATGCTAAAAATCTTAGATCAGATGATGTTATAAGCACACACATTAGCTTGTCACTATTGATTCCAACTGGATCTACAAGATTTGACATGACTACAACTATAAATGGATATAAGAGGTTGGTAACTTTCTTAAACTGTTGTGCTTTAACCAATATATACTAACCAACATAAGAAAAATGAAAAATAAACAAGATAAACTTACCAAAAAAGCGATTTACAAGTTCATGGGATGCCGCCTCCTCTAAATTGTCCATTGAAACTTTGTTTTTAAGAAACTCCATGATGCTTGATGTCATCTCCAAATGCTCCTCACTCGACTTATTCATCTTCGCTATCCATTTCTCGAGGTCACACTCAGGCGGTGGGTGGCTTTTAGCATACTCCTCTCCCTTAGCACTCTTAAGATTTGGGTATTTTTTTCATAATCTGTAGGTGTGGGTGCTCAAGCTCCATCCATATTTTTTTACCACCGCTTTGTTAACATCCGTCGATTCACCTTGAATGTCAAATATTGATCCTTACAACACCAAACTAAAAAAGCTAGAGCTACCCAAGAGAAACAAAAGCAAAACAGACAAACCAAACTAAATAAACTACAAAGAGAATCATCCTAAAATAAACCACACAAAGGAATGTTCATTTGCCACAAACAAGGGCTATCAACATCCAATAGACTAGCCAAAAACATCACAAAATACACTTCCACAACCCTTAACAGAGAAAAAGCAAGCAAAACTAGAGAAGAAACTCAAGAAAAGCCTTTTCACAAACCGCACTAGCAGGAGCCACACAACATCAGCTACTCAGCATCAGCTCTTGATCTAGCAAAAGCTAACACCAATATCCAGAGCAGTCCTTAAAGATGGCACGCAGAAAACCTAAGGAGCATCAACACTGTAACGCCTCAAATTTCTAGTCCAAATGATAATGCAACAATCATGGCTCTCTTAAAGAAAAATCAAATATAACTTCTCATACTTGCATTACATAATAATAATAGTTGCTCATGCGACATTACATTGATTCAACAACAAGTAAATAACCAAATAAGCACCCCCAAGGGTTTACAATCTTCCAATGCTTAAGTCTGGTTGCACAAAATGGTTATTCAAACCCACACATACATAGCCCTTGGCTTACAAATAGGATCACAGCACATGAGAACTTTTATGCTCTCAACACACACATTTCCACGCCCTTAATTTGGTGGATTTTCCTGCACAAAAATCCAGTAGAGTGAGCATAAAGGCCAGTAGGAAATCCTTAACAAAGTATATACATTTTATACAAGTCTCAAAAGATTAATGCCCATGCCATGCCTTGCCTTTTTGAAAATAAAACACATCTTCATCTTTTGAAAACCATCATGCTCAATGATGTTATGCAACTTCAACTATTCAAAATTTATCAATTTAATTCAAAGGGCGGTAAATACAATTCTGGTAATCCCTAGGCACGTGTTTGTAAGTAGCTTATACAAGTATTACCAAATTTTCATTTTTACCGGTATTAATCGAAAGGCTCGACACCTATCCGCCAAGTTTTCGGTCTTTCACCCCAGACACTCAGGCCAACTTATCAATTTCATCTACACCACCTTTCAAGACTTACCACCGTATTTACTCCAAAACCATTTCATGAAAACTCATTTCTCAACATTCTTTTCTCAATGCAAGTGTTCAAATCAACTTTCAAAGTTTAATGTAATTAAATGAATTGATATGCCAATGCAACAACAATCAATACAATGCAACAATTTTTCCATCTTCAATTCTTCCATACAATACTACCATTGTGATCAAAATTCTCATTTCTCCTTTCCATGCCATTTCACAAGATGAATAGATACACATTTATTCCATTTCATCCAATGAATAACATAATTTCCACATTTAGAGCATTCTCTACAAATTAGCCATTCCAAGACTAAATCAACATTTTGAATAACAATTTCCAAAATGAACAACAATTCTCATATTTCACAAACTTCATCATTTATGTACATAAATAAACAATTTTCAAAACATCCATTTATTTTGACCCACAAAACAAATATGACAACATCTTCCAAGGATTTTCAACACTTTTTAAAAAAAAAAAACCCTATTTCTAGGTTTTCTCACCAAAACCATTCATCCCCAAAATATTTAGAAAGATCTCACCAAAATCATCTTTCTTCAATCAATATAATTCAAAATCCTCAATTTCCATTTTAAAAGGAAAAGAAAGTAAACCCACTTTCAAAATTACTCTTCTTCTTGAATCAACAATCAATTTTCAAAACTAATCAAAGAATGATTTCTAAAATCATCTAGATCTTGCAAAAACATATATATAACTCAAAGGAAATCCCTACCTCAAGTTTGAAGAAGAAATGAGTTGAAAATCCCAAAATCAACAATGCCTAAACTCGATCTCCACCGCACACAACATAGCCCTCGCCTATATAACCAACTTTGATGAAGAACTTGGATCTAAATTCCAATAGATTTGGAGGAATCAAAGATCTTGTGAGGTATTTGGTAGGAAATGTAGAGAGAAGGGAGAGGAAATGTTTTTAGAGAGAGAGATATACAAAAAGTGACATTCAATTAGCCCAAAGAGAGAAGAAAAGGAAAAATTCCGGATCTACCTAACTTCCCGCACGTGCAGAGCCTTCTCCCGCACGTGCGACCTGCACTCCCGCATGTGCGGCCTTTCTCCAGCCGCACTTGCTTTTTTAGCAGAATGCTTCACTCCCTTCTCCTGAATTCCGTACGTGCGGCCCTCTCCCGTACGTGTGGCCCAAGGCCCCGCATATGCGGCCCTGGTCCTCAGCCCGGAATTCTCTTGGTTCAACTCCCAACACACCGGACCTAACTTCGCACCTTCCGAGACAAGTGAAACTCAACACTAGAGTAAACAAGAATGAGAACTTTTTGAGAAAACTACTAAACACAAAAACTCATACGAACAACAAGATTTCAAGTGAAACTCATCACTCTAACTAGGTAGACCAAAAGGTAACAAAGAAGAACAAGAACACACAACGAAACTGGTTGTCACAACCTCCCCACCATAGGAAATTTCATGCTCGAAATTAAATCAAACGACTCGAATAAGGATCTTTAAGGGATCAAAACCATTCTACTCCATTTTCAGAAATCAATATTAGCTCTCAACCTAATCTCACCATCACATCATGGTTACCTCACTAACAACAACCTCTCAAACACTTGTCAACATGAAGTTTCTCCAGAAAGTAATGACAACCCTATTACAACCTAATCACAATTATATAACCTAATAACTATTATATTATGTTATACAAATACAACATAAATACAACATACATAAATATGATATATATCTTATCAATATATAAAGCACATTTTTTTTATATATAAATATTTGGATTAATTATATATAATTAAATATCACATTAAATTAATTAAATACCACATTAAATTATCATGTATTCACGCAATTAATAAAGCCTAAAAAAATAAAGTAATAATAATAATAATAATAATAATAATAATAATAATAATAATAATAAATGATGACTTAAGAAAAAGTAGGGTCGCAACAGTTTGTTTCCTTTGAGCTTCCTTATTTCCTTGGTTATAATATATATATATATATATATATAAATTAAAAAAACGGGGGAGAATGAGACCAGATGCATCATATAGATTAAGTTTGTTCATATTTTAAATATAAATAAATAAATATTAATTTTTTTCCTCATATTTTTAATTAAATCAATTGTAACCTGTAATTTTTAATTTTGGGTCAATTTAGTCCAATTAATAATACCGTTAGTGTTTTTGATAAAAAAATGATCACTGAATTTGTTGAGGTTAAATTTATTATTTTATTTCTAAAAGAATGGCATATGTCACTTGTATGCATATTTGTCATTAAAAAATGCTAACAATTAGGGCTAATTACACTATTAGTCCCTCTACTTTGGCTATTATGTCATTTTAGTCTTTGTAATTTCAATTGAATCAATTTTAACCTTGAATTTTTTTAATTTGTCTCAAATTGGTCCAATTGATAGCCTTTTTTATGATAAATGCAACCTGTCATCATTTAAGGAGTAAAACAAAATACTTGGTCAATTCAATGACTTAACCTTAACCGATCCAATGAAAATTTTCTATCAAAGACTCTAAAGATGTTATCAATTTGACTAAATTGACGTAAAATCTAAAATTAAGTGTCAAAATTGAGTCAATTCAAATTATATAAAACAACAAAATGTAAGGATTATTGGTGTAATTTACTAAAAAATTATAAGCAATTGAAATAAATTGAGATAAATCCGTAAATTCAGAGTCAAAATCGAGTTAATTGAAACTACAGGGGCTAAAATTCAAGAAACTTGATCATTGTACAGGAGAACAATTTGAAATTTTATTTTTCCTATTAAGTCATATAAAGTCGTTGATCAATTTTGTACATGTGGCTAGTACAGTTAAAAAAACATGTTATACTGAGTTTAATTTATTTGTTTTTATTTATTTTGTGCATTTTAAAAATTTTGAAAACATATTGGCATTTTTTGTTTTTTCAAAAAATGCCATTAAATAGCTTGGAAAGTTTTGGCTTAGTTACATTTCTCAAAATATTATAAAATATTTGTTTATGACACTTTTCACCAAATGTCATAAAAAGTAACTTGCACCTACCTAATTTAGTGACATTTTTTAAAAAATGCCATTGCTACTAAAGTTTAGTAGCAGCTGTTGATAAATGTCACTAAAGTAATTTCTTGTGTCATTCTTTTATAAAATGTCATAAAATTGATGTGACATTTCTTTATTGAAATGCTACTAGAGTCTTATATGTTTATGGTTCTGTGGCATTTTTCTAAAACGTGTCACCAAATACTATTTTTGTGGCATTTTTCTAAAGACATGGCACTAGTGTAGTGCCACTAAAGTATGTTTTTGTTGTAGTGTTAGCGCTTAATACCAAACAAAAACACAACACTATTTTTATTACTGGAGAATTCTAAGTAATTGATTTTACTTTACCAAATTTCTCTCCAACTCAATTTAACATTTTGATATTAAACTTCTTTGGTATTAATATTCTCTCTAGATGACTTTAGATTTTGTATCATTTCAAGTTCTACTTCAATTGCTTGTTAACTTTACTTTAAAAATTGTAACTTTATAAGTTATACTTCAATATTATTCAAGTTCATTTGATTTTGAACAATTGTAACTTAACAAAAAAAAAAAATTACAAATAAAAATAAAAAAAAAAATTACTTGGTGAAAGATACAAATAAAAATTACTTGGTAGAGCTTAATTATACTTCAAAAAAAAATTACTTGCCCCATATCATTTGATTTTGAATAGATACAAATAAAAATTACTTTTTTACCAAAAAATAAAAAAAAAAACTTACTTGGTGAAAGCTTCTTTCTCAGTGACTTCAGCTGATATAGGCCCTGTTTAGTAGAGCTTATTTTCAGTTTATTTCAGCTTTTAGCTTAATTTAAGCTATTTTGATGTGTTTGATTCAGCTTAACAATACAGCTTATAACTTTTTATAAGTCAAAAATCAACTTATTCTTTGAGTGGGGGAGGAGAAACTTAATTTATAAGTCAAAAATCAACTTATATTCACAGTTATAAGCTATACGTTGTTAAGATATAAGGTATAATCACTTTCTCACAGCTCTATCAAACGGGACCATAGTGTCAAACCGAAGAAGGGGGAAAAACAATATTACAGTCAAACCTCTGCCTTCAATTTGATTTTTGAAATAAAAAAATGAAAGCAAAAGTTGATAGAGATTATGACCAAAAGCAAACTCAATTTATAACGGACAATGAGCGTATTAAACACTTAAAGGAGGGAAGTACGACGGGAGGGATAAAGACAAAGAAAAAGAGAGAAAGAAGGAAAATAAAAAGGGAGAGAAAGAAGGAAGAGAAAAAGAGGGCCATGGAAGGGGTTCTCTAACAGGGTGTAATCTAATTACCCATTTTGTCTATTTTATTAAATATTAAAGTTTCGTTTGGCAACCTTTACAATTTATTTTTTTAATTTATATAAAAAATACTAAATATGTTTATGTTTATTTTGAATGAAAACAAGAACAAAAACGGAAGTGCTCCAGTGTACAATGCACACCGTATGCAACTCTACTCAAAATTACATAAGTGTTTACAATCTCACAAAAATACATAAATTCGCGTAAGTTCGTGAAAACTTACGTGATTATATGAATTTGTGTTTAATTTACGCATTTTTGTGATATCACTTATGTAATTTCGTGAAAACTTACGAGATTATATGAATTTGTGTTCAACTTACGCATTTTTATAAAATCACTTATGTAATTTCATGAAAACTTACGTGATTATATAAATTTGTGTTCAACTTACGCATTTTTATGAAATCACTTATGTAAGTTCATGAAAACTTTCGTAATTTTGTATAGAGTTCCATATGGTGTGCATTGCATACCGAAGAATTTTTCAAACAAAAAATATATTTGGCATACAAGTTTTTAAAAAATTTACTTTGAAAACAAGTTTAAAAAGTTAGTTGCCGATGGTTAGAAAAAGTGGCTGGATATGGTTGGCGATGGTCAGAGGTGGTTCATTGCCACATGATGACCGAAAGTAATAGTCGATGGTTAGATATGGTGACTAGTCAACTGCCTAAGATAATTTTCAACAAGAGATGGTGATCAAAGGTGGTTATTACCAATGGAAGGTGGTTGGCGGTGGTGATAGGTGGTTGGCGAAGGTAGTTAACGACAATAGTAGATAGTAGTGATAAGTAATGGGTGGTTTTTGAAAAAAAAAAATGGTTTGGTAATTTTTGATAAGCAAGTAAAATTAATTTTTTTATATTTACAACTTTTTAACAGCCAAATCAGAAACCAATCAAGTTTTTATTTATAATTTTCAAAAATTTTATTTATTAAAATAGAAAATTATAAATATAAACATTACTAAAAAGCTTTGAAGAATTGGTGTGAGAGTATGGATGAGACATCATTTTATATCTATAATGATGTGACAATGGAATTGAACTCTATATGATTAAGTGTGACAAATAAGAAATTGACACTTATCCCACATTGTGAGTCAAATTATTTTATTTTATTTTTTTTAAGGATTTCAAATATTTTTCACAAGTGAAATAACATTTTGTTCAACTTGAGTTCTATTTTTTTTTTTTAATGTATTTTATGAAAAACAACAAATTCTTTGACAAACTATTTTTGGAAATTGATTTCATGAAATTTTTATGAAAATAATCCACTTGTTAGAAGAAAAAAAAAATCAAATATCAAAAAATGTTTTGGAATAAAATAAAAACGAGGGGTACTTTCAACATTTTCAGTTTTTTTGCACAATTAAATTATGTTTTGTTACAATTAGGAAAAAGTTGGGAATTCATAAAACCAGCAATCAAACTAATTGTTAACCAATATAGGATTGAAAATTTTGAGTTTTTATTGAGCACACGATTTGGTGATTTATTATTTGTCATCAATCCCATTGGTAAAATTTTACAAATCAACAATATGCAAAATGATATTGTTAGTAAATAAGAAAAACACTTAGGTGTCGTTTGGTAATACTTACGTTTTCAGTTTTCTGTTTATATTTACAAAAATTTTAAAAACTCAAATAAAAACTTGTTTGGTAAATTTTTAATTTATAAATCAGTGGTCTCAGTTTATAAATTTGGCCAAAAAATGTAAACTCAAAAAATGTGTTTCTGTTTTGAGTTTTGAGTTTTTTTTTTTACCACCCAACACTAGTCACCACCCGCTACCATTTTCCACTACCGTCTTCCGCCACCCCTACCACCACCTGCCACCACCACTCACCACCCACCTGCCACCCACCAGCCACCACTCATCTGCCACCCACTCGCCACCACCACCACCACCACCACTACCATCCACCACCCACCTACCATCCACCCGCCACCACCCACCACCGTCACTACCATCTACCGCCCGCCACCACCACCCGCCACCGCCACTCACTAGCCACCTGCCACCACCATCCACCAGCCCCACCACCAACCAGCCACTTGCCACCCATCCGCCACCACCACCACCACTGCCACCCATCTGTCACCACCACCCACCACCCACCACCACCGCCACCACCACCCGCCATCCACTTTCCACCACCACCACCACCACCCACTTGCTACCATCCACCACCCGCCACTGCCACCGTCACCCACCCACCCACAACCACCTACCCGCTACCACCAACCACCACCGCCATCTGCTACTCATCTGCCACCACCACCCACCACCACCACCACCCACTCGCTACTACTCGCAACTGTCACCCACCCACCATCACCACCCACCGTTTACCCGCCACCACACATTACCACCCGTCATCCGCCACCCACCTGCCACCACCACCCACCACCGCCACCACCACCACCACCACCCACTCGCTATCACCCGCCACCGTCACCCACCCATCCACCACCACCACCCGCTACCTACCGCCATCACCACCCACCCGCCACCACCCACCACCACCCGCCATCCGCCACCCACCAGCCGCCACCACCCACCACCCGCCACCCGCCACCACCCACCCACTCGCTACCACTCGCCACCGTCACCCACCCACCGTCACTACTTTCCACCACCGTCTTCCACCGCCACTTGTCACCACTTGCTATTTCTCACTCTTTTTTATATTTTTAAATTTTTTTAAACATTTTGTCAATTACCAAACGCGTTTGTAGTTTATGTTTTTCTAAAAATAAGCAAAAAATAAACAAAAACCAGTTTATAAAATTTTTATAAATATAAACTGAAAACGTAAACATTACCAAACAGACCCTTAGTTTTCAAAAATATAGAAAAAATAAATTTTCAAATGCTATGATTTTATCCAAAATAATTTTTGATAGAATGGAAGTAGAGCCTGTACTTCGAATGAAACCATAATTGCAAAAAGAAATGGTTTAATGAGAACATTAATAACTACACAACAAAATCTATCAAAAAAAGATGGCTTTTAACTATCTTTTCAAAATAGCCCAAACTCTTTCTAGAAATTTTTTTAACAAAATTATTTTACAAATACAAACCAACCATCATGTTTCAAACCTTGATTGTAAAGCAAGAAAGAGTGATATACCGTGAATATTAAAAAATAAACAAACTTTTATGTCTATAATTTTTTGTTTATGTTAACAAAAATTTAAAAACTACTATATAAACATGTTTGGTATACTTTTTCGTTTGGAAATTACTGTAATCGATTTATAAAATTTGAACAATTCCATAAAAAAAAAAAAAAAAAAAAAAAAAAAAATTAGTTACGCCTGTTCTTTAAATACATTGTGAAAACTCAAAAGAAAATTAAAGTGGATTTGACCAGATTTAGTAAGCCATCAAAACCGTGTCCGAGAGACGAATGAGTTGTTAATGGCCAACATGGGTAGTAGTTACGAAATGGATATTCATTTGGATAATACACTATGTCCCAATTAAGATATTAATTAGTATATCAATTGATGATGTGATATAATTTAAAAGGTTTTTGGTATTTATAATTTATATAATGAGTGGGGTTAATAATAATACCATAACATATGTTAGTATACTAATTAGTACACTAATTGGTGCATATAGCACTACCGTATTCATTTTGTTTATGAAGTTTCATCTTATATTTTCAATCAATTTGATGGGAGAGGAAACTATTAGGGGTGTTTGTTTGGATTTTTTTGAGTCAACTTATAATTTTTAGCTTTCAAAAAGTTATTTTGGACTGTTTGGTTAAAACTTATTTCAAACAGTTTCTAATTCTAATAACTTATTTTAACTCAAAAAAACTGAGTCTAAGAAGCTATTTACCCCTTATTTCTGATTATCAGTTTTCTGTTGTGGACATGTTAATTTACGGTTATACTCTTAGATTTTTTTATTTTTTTATTTTTTTAAAAATAAAAAAAGACCCAAATGGACTATAGATTATTATTATTATTATTATTATTATATTATTATTATTATTATTATTATTATTATTATTTATGAGAAATGTAGACAAGTAGTAAACAACAAAAAAATAAAAATTAATTGAAAAAGTTACTTCACAGCTTATTTAACAAACACTACTCAACAACCTAAATCTCTAATCCAACGGTTACACCTCGCCATTGTTACACAACATCAAATAACTAAGCTAAAAACCATATGAAAGTATAAAAAATCCTTACTTCAAGAAGAGAAGACGAGCAAAGCAAGGTTGAAACTCCAAAGACACCGAAACCCACATTTGTTCGGATGGAGAGAGAGCCCACGACGTGCTCTATCTTTTTCTCAAAGGCACTAGGGTGAAGAACCCAATGGATCTAGGTGAAATAGTAGAGAGAGGATGAGTTTTTGACAGAGAAATTCAAGATCTAGGGTTTTGGAGAGTTTTAGAGAGAGAGAGAGAGATGAAAAAATGATGTAAAATGAGACTGTTACGAACTGATATATACACAGTCCGCTCGAGCGCAAAAGTTGATGCTCGAGCGTCAGACACAATAAGTTGTTATGCTCGAGTGCAGGAAGTGATACTCGAGTACAGAATACACACATCCAATAGTTTTGCAAACGACAAACCAGCACTCACAAAGCCCGCTCGAGCGCAAAAAGTGCCGCTCGAGCGGAAGAGCAAAATTCTGGGCAACAAGAGTTTGGAAAAACAAGCAACCAACTTGATAACCAAAATAGAGGGAAGACAAGGGAAATAAGATATAAATAGCCATTCAAAACGATAAAACCCGAGTCTGGAATACAATAAGTGACGGGTCAAAACCAGAATTGCTATATAATAGGTGCCAATTGCTATAAAAAAAAAATAAAAAAAAAACATTGTTCTGGTCAACCCCACCAGACGTCCGGAGTGACGACTAGATAGACCCAAAAATTCAAAAATTGTCTAAGCGGATGTCCGGACGGATGACCAGATAGACCAAAAATTTAAAAACTCTCTGGTTTACCAAATATGTTTTCAAAATGTGCTTTTAAATTGATTTGGAATCATGATTTTAAAACTGTAAGCAAACAGAGAGTTGATAACAAGTGTGGAATCATGGTTTGAATTACAATCCAAGCACTGCCTTAATTTTCCTTCTATTATTTTATTTTATAATATTTATATATATTTTTTTTAATTTGCAACAAATGCAGTGATTATATATAATGGAAAATTTACCCATAAGTCCTAGTTTTTGAAACGTTGAACCATTTAGTCCTAAAAGTTTTCTTATGCTCCATTTAGTCCCATTTTTACATCAGCATGATGTAAATGATGTAAATGATCTGATGTTTCATTCTATAATTTCAAAATTTATTGAAATCTGATGAACATTAGATGTTTTCATCCTATATTTTCAAACATTATTGAAATTTGATGAACATTAGATGTTTGAAATCTAATGTTTGTAACATGACTCTGATGTTATTAACATTGTATCTGATGTTATTAACATTGTAATGGGACCTTTCAGTCTATAAGAAAACTTTTAGGACTAAACAGTGCATAAGTTATTAATTTGGGATTTATTGGTGCATCCCCCTTCTATAATTCTAAGTAAATTATTTTTTATTTATTTGGTTTTTATTTTTTAAAATAAATTGAAATGCATTTTTATTTATTTATTTTGCACTTATAACATTATGGGAAAAGCGGGGGAGCTCGAAAAGCTCTGCCCCGAAAAGCTCGAAAATTCCATTTCGGGTAAAAAAAAAAAATACAAGGCAAAAAAAAAAAAAAAAAAAAAAAAACAGTTTACCTGAAATGGAAATTAGTGCTATTAGTGCCACAAAAATTGTGTGCACCAATCAAAGTTGTAACATTATAGCATCGATGGATTTTTCTTTTTCTTTTTTTTTTTTTTTTGGTTGGCAATAATATTATAACATTAATAAATGTAAATCCATTGTAAGTGAAATTGATCAATCATTTCAACTTAAATGAGCTTTCAAATGAAAAAAGAAATATATTATTATATGTGATTTATAAATATATTTTTATTTTATAATAAAATATTAATATATATATATAATTATTTTTTAAAGGGTACTTTTATTTTATTTTTATTATTTTTATTTTTTAATGTACTAGGAGCTTCTACTGTGAGGGAGATTTCACAATCTCGGCCTGGGCCACGGTTCTGGCCGGGCTGTATGTGGTCTAAGCATATTTGGGCCGAGCTGGGTTAGGCCGAGCATGTTTGGGGCCGTGATAGCTTGGGCTTGGCCAGAGAAGGTTTTACTTGGTGGAGGCCTAGGACCATGTTGAACCGAGCTGCGTGAGTTTCTCAGCCGAGATGATTGCTAGACGCTCCGGTTTCCATGGTTCGCGCGTTTAGCCCGGCTGGAAAGGCCTTCAGTTTACCAGCTTGACTAGTCTTGAGCTCGGCTATGCCAGAATGCAACCGATCTTGGTCGTCATTGAGCTCAGCGAGAGGAGCACAGTTGTGAAGGTCAGCTTTAGTGTGGAAGGCCGAGGTGACTCCGCCGGGCTGCCGAGCTCCGCCGATATATCCTAACAGTTTGGTTAGGTGGTGATTGTTGGATTTGTGTTGACAGATGGGATAGCAGCACCACGTGTCGACAGGCTAATGGGAGTAGATTTGGGGCGCAGAATGTATATAAGCGAGTCTGCGCCCCCCATGCTTGACAGATGACATTTTGGTGAGATATACACTAAACATAACTCAGTCCTCTCTCTGTCTATCCCTGTGTGTGTGTTCTAACTTGATCGTCGGAGGGGTTTTCCGGCCACACACCGCCGGGTAGCTCACCGTCGTTGTGCTCGCAGGTCGATCGGACAGACAAGAGCTTGGGAGAAAGGAGTGCGGGCTTGCCGGAATATTTGCTCCCCGTACAATTGGCGCCGTCTGTGGGAAACTTTGAAAGACAAAACCTTGTCTTCCAGGCTCGTCCGATCGTCGTCCATGGCGAACAACGACGAGATTCCATTGTCCGCCATCGACGGAGTTACCCCGGAGTCAGGCAGACGGAGAGAAGGACATCCCGCCATCCTTCCAATGGCGGACCTGGAGACATTCCCAGGAGGACAGTCGGGAGACGCGCGAGATAAGCGCGGAAGA
The DNA here is from genome assembly GCA_030407325.1 of Camellia japonica. Taxonomy (NCBI): domain Eukaryota; kingdom Viridiplantae; phylum Streptophyta; class Magnoliopsida; order Ericales; family Theaceae; genus Camellia; species Camellia japonica. The sequence continues at coordinate 153,541,222 of JAPPVO010000031.1, forward strand.
AGTTATGGTCATTCACGGAGTCCAGACGGTCATCGGCGGCGGAGAGAATCACACGCTAGACGTCTGGAACACAAGCTAAGGGACCAGGACGCCGTCATCCGGCGAATGGCGGCGGAGATGGAGGAGCTGAAGCGGCACGTCAAAGGGAAGGGTGTAGCTGGAGTGGGAGACCACAGTGAGCGCACCCAACCCCGCCGTTTAGGCAGTCAGAGTCAGCGGTACACTCCGTCCATTTCTATTACAAGAAGTTACAAGGTTGGTGATTCCGATGTGCACGCAGAGAAGTCCAGCGCGCAAGATAGCACTTACCAGCCCTCACGTCCGGAGATGACGTCGAGGTACTCCTATTCCGCTCGTTCAGAGGATTTGCGGGCAGTCTTAAAGGAACGAGCTCGCCAGCGAGAGGCTCAGAGGGTGCCGGCGTTCCAGCGGCTATTCTATGGAGTTCACGCCAGCGAGAAGGTCGGAATGCCTCCACCCCACCAAGCAGCGCCGCTCCTTGTAGACTCAGACTTGGCGAGGCTGAGCGCCACCCCTTTCTCCCTGGAGATAGAAACAACACCGCTTCCAGCAGGCTTCCACCAGCCTAAATTCACGCTCTACGACGGAAAGACCGATCCCTACATGCATGTAAGCCACTTCCGACAGGTCATGGCCGGACATAGGCAGAATAACGCACTTATGTGCCTTATATTCCCGTCAAGTTTAGGCGAACTGGGCCTGAAATGGTTTGAGAGGTTGCCGGAGGGGAGCATAGAAAGGTGGCATCAGTTGGCCGAAGCCTTTGTGACGCGCTTCAAAACCAACACCAAAACACCAAAGGAAGTTGATCACTTACTGAGTGTCAAGATGGAACCGAGCGACACATTGAAGGCATACAACTCCAGCTATTGGGAGACCTTCAACGAGATCTTAGATTGCCCGGTCAACCTGGCAATCACCCAATATAAGTGCGGTCTCCCGGTCGGACATAGGCTGAGGGACTCGCTTACAATGAACCAGCTGACATCCGGGGGGCAACTAATGTAGCGCATCAATGAGCACATCCGAGTAGAGGATGATGCAGCGGCGTCCACCGCGAAGACAACCCCGGTGGCAACAGACAAAAGGGCCTTACAAGATAACCGGTCTGGCGGCCGAGATGATTTACTCCGGCCAGATGAGTTGATGATTTGCTCAACTCTGAAGTTTCAGCCGAGATGATTTACTCCGGCCAGATGAGTTGATGATTTGCTCAACTCTAAAGTTTCAGCCGAGATGATTTACTCCGGCCAGATGAGTTGATGATTTGCTCAACTCTAAAGTTTCAGCCGAGATGATTTACTTCGGCTAGATGAGTTGATGATTTGCTCAACTCTGAAGTTTTCGCCGAGATGATTTACTCCAACCACATGAGTTGATGATTTGCTCAACTCTGAAGTTTCAGCTGAGATGATTTACTCCGGCCAGATGAGTTGATGATTTGCTCAACTCTGAAGTTTCAGCCGAGATGATTTACTCCGGCCAGATGAGTTGATGATTTGCTCAACTCTAAAGTTTCAGCCGAGATGATTTACTCCGGCTAGATGAGTTGATGATTTGCTCAACTCTGAAGTTTCCGCCGAGATGATTTACTCCGGCCAGATGAGTTGATGATTTGCTCAACTCTAAAGTCTCAACCGAGATGATTTACTCCGGCTAGATGAGTTGATGATTTGCTCAACTCTGAAGTTTTCGCCCAGATGATTTACTCTGGCCACATGAGTTGATGATTTGCTCAACTCTGAAGTTTCAACCGAGATGATTTACTCCGGCCAGATAAGTTGATGATTTGCTCAACTCTAAAGTTTCAGCCGAGATGGTTTATTCCGGCTAAAAGGATTGATGTTTTGCTCAACTCAAGGCTCTAACTGAGATGCTTTATCCCGGCAGGAAGCGCAGAGGATGACAGTGCAAACAACCATGGAAGTGATCTACGGAGTTTGGTTTTGGAAGACGTCAATCAGAAGGCCGAGGAAAAGGGGCAATTGGCAATCATTTTGATAGAAAGATCAGAATTCCTTGCCGAGCTGATGTTGCTCGCCAAGAAGGAAGTCGCGGAGTAGACCTTGCTCGCCTTCTTTGAAGTTCCTTACCGAGCTGATGTTGCTCGCCAAGAAGCAAGTCGCGGAGCGGACCTTGCTCGCCAACCTTGGTGTTCCTTGCCGAGCTGATGTTACTCGCCAAGAAGGAAGTTACGGAGCGGACCTTGCTCGCCTTCTTTGGAGTTCCTTGCCGAGCTGATGTTGCTCGCCAAGAAGCAAGTCGCGGAGCGGACCTTGCTCGCTGACCTTGGTGTTCCTTGCCGAGCTGATGTTGCTCGCCAAGAAAGAAGTCGCGGAGCGGACCTTGCTCGCCTTCTTTGGAGTTCCTTGCCGAGTTGATGTTGCTCGCCAAGAAGCGAGTCTCGGAGCGGACCTTGCTCGCCGACCTTGGTGTTCCTTGCCGAGCTGATGTTGCTCGCCAAGAAGGAAGTCGCGGAGCGGACCTTGCTCGCCTTCTTTGGAATTCCTTGCCGAGTTGATGTTGCTCGCTAAGAAGGAAGTCGCGGAGCGGACCTTGCTCGCCTTCTTTGGAGTTCCTTGCCGAGCTGATGTTGCTCGCCAAGAAGCAAGTCACGGAGCGGACCTTGCTCGTCGACCTTAGTATTCCTTGCCGAGCTGATGTTGCTCGCCAAGAAGCAAGTCGCGGAGCGGACCTTGCTCGCTGACCTTAGTCTTCCTTGCCGAGCTGATGTTGCTCGCCAAGAAGGAAGTCGCGGAGCGGACCTTGCTCGCCTTCCTTGGAGTTCCTTGCCGAGTTGATGTTGCTCGCCAAGAAGCAAGTCGAGGAGCGGACCTTGCTCGCTGTAGACACCCCATTTTGACCGGCCCTAAGACTTGGGCGCTTTCTTTTGATTACCCGATGATGACAATTAGAATGTGTTTCTCACAAAATTCTCAGTAAGAAAGATGGAATTTAAGTTTTAATCCCAACCTTCACCCATTTTTTTGGCCAAACTATTTTAGACCTTAAAACCCTCTTTTCAAAATATGTTTTTAAATGTTTCTACAATGTCCCGAGGCTCCTATTTCGATTAAAATGTTGCACTTCTTAGTAAACCGAGTAAGGACAAAGTGGAAATAAATGGAAGGGAGGTGAACTTTTTTGAAAAATATTTAAAAACATCTTCTTTATAGGTTTGGAGTTAAAGGAAATAGGAGGGGATGAAAGAAAACTGGTTTAGAAAAAGAATGAGTATCAAATCATTAAGAAGGAAATGAGCAGCCTTCACTAAATTAGGCATTTCTCTTTGTACACTTGGAATTTAAATGTGAGGCCACCACCATTGGAAAGTACACTTCTGGGGCTTCAATTTAGACCCAAGAACCACCTTAGACCAAGTCCAAATAAGGGAGATATGCCTATTTGAAGTTGGGCTTCAAAGCAGATTTTGTTGACCCAACCCGAGACAGCCTTTACTAAATTAGGCATATCTCTTTGTACACTTGGAATTTAAATGTGAGGCCACCACCATTGGAAAGTAGACTTCTGGGGCTTCAATTTGGACCCAAGAACCGCCTAAAACCAAGTCCATATGGAGGAGATATGCCCATTTGAAGTTGGACTTAAAAGCAGATTTTGTTGACTCGGCCCAAAACAGCAATAGCCCATTTTTCTTGGTTTTGGTTCGGTTAGGACAACCCATTGATCCATTTTTCTGACCCAAATATGTCCCAATGCATGTATACTCATCCCCCATTACCTAGTGTTTGCTCCATTGAAGATAATGCTCCATTTTTGCTCCGATTAGCTCCATTAGTGTTCCATTAGCTCCATTACCTTCATTTATGCTCTATCTTGTCTTCCACCATATCCTCCACCATTTCTCCACTTGCTTAGCCTATAAGTATACATCTGATTGTTGAAAGGGGAGATAGATTAAGGAGAGAACATTTGAGCTAGAGAAAAGAGGAAGAGAGAAAAATTGAGTTTTTGAGCTAAACACACTCCTATCTTCCATATACACCCCATACCTTCCATAGCTACTGAAATTCCTCATTTCCATACACCAAAACCACTCTAAAAATTCTGATATAGCCAAAGATCAATTGCCTTGATCATAAGGAAGAGTGCTTAGTGATTGAAAGTGAGAAAAACTAGAGAGTTAGCCACTTTCCATACCATAAACTCCATAAACTCCATAATTTCGAATTGAGAATTTGAGAACACACTTCCTACACTTGAGGGTGATCAAGAGGAAGTTCGGGAATCAAGAAGTTCAATCTTTCTTTGGAAGGTGAATTTTTAGTCTTTCATTTTCTTATATTTTATATCTCATATTTATTTTCTTGCTTTTTATTTCATAGTGTTTTGTTATAATCCAAGTGGTTTGTTTATCTCATATTTATTTTCTTACTTTATATTTCATAGTGTGTTGTTATAATCCTAGTGGTTTGTTTAGCTTATAATTATTTATTTATTTATTTATTTTTATTCGCATGTTTTAATTTCATATTAGTTTTGTTGTAATCTTACATGTTTCACCTCATATTTATTTTTATTTTTTTGTATTAGTCTCATATTAGTTTTGTTGTAATCTTGCATGTTCTATCTTATATTTGTTTTATTATTTTAGGTTTATGTTGTAAGTTTGCACTTTTTATTTTATTTTATATTTGTTTTCTTGTTTTTTTAATCTAACTGGTAGTGGTTAGTTGAGCCACCTACATATTTTTTGTTTGTGCCTTTTCTTGGTTTCGCAACAAGACAGGTTTTGCTTGGCCTAGTTGACCGGCCGACCTATTTGGCCGGTCGGTTAGCTTCTTCCGAACAAGATGGCGTAATCTCCCAATGTTGACTAATTTCCGCCGACGATTCCAAAGAACATGAAGCTTTTATTTTATTTATTTTTATTTTGAGTGTTTTGCGAGGTTTTTATTTTGATGTAATATTCTCCTCACCCCTCTCTAATTTGGATTTGTAATATTAAAGTGTTGTAATAATCCCCCACCCTTCTTCTTTCTATCCCATTCTTTTACTTGCTTTCCTTATTTGTACATAAATATCATATTTATTTTTCATCATATTCATGCTTTGCATCCATGTTTCATGCATCTTGATTCGGCTAAGTTTGCATTTGTGGATTTAATCAATTCCTATGTGATTATGTGCGCTACCTCATGTTCTTGAGATGATTCACATGTCATATCTTAGAAGCCGAATCTTTAGTTGCATCTCATGAGTGAATTGCATTAGGATTCTGTATATAAGATCATGCATATTTTACTAACTTTGTTTTGTAGGTGTTCGAGGGACGTCAGTCAATCTGTGAGTTTTTATGCTTTAGCATCCCGTTTGTGTGTGTTTTTCTTACTATGTCTAGCATTCTACCATGAGGCTATTTGCTTATGTGATATAACTCTATGAATGCCAGTGGATGGAGGTTGTGTCGCTTAATTTGGAATGATGTTGATTTTTCATGCTTGTAAACTCAATTTATTTGGGTTGTACATCGTCAAAACTCTTTCAAAATGCATGATATCAAATTGTTCCAAAATGAATGGCATAGTCTATACTTGTATGCTTCACATAGTAAATTTTAGGATTTATTAACTAATCAGAACATGAACATATAAAGAAAATAAAAGTCATATCATGGTTTAGTAGAGGCCGATCTTTTGATCGGGTGAGCGGGGGTGCTCATTATTGACCTTCCCCTCTCATACCTAAGGTTCCGAGCCAAGCATCCTTGGTTACGACGAACAGTGGCCTTGGCACCGAGTCATGGGTTTCCTAATTTCCCAAAATATTAGGTGGCGACTCTGAGATCTGATGACGCAGTCCATTTTTGACAAAATTGCAATAAAATGGGTTTTCAATAAAAGTTGCCAAATCTGGACTCTCATCTATGTTTCACATTGCACTCGTGAAACTTGAGATCAAAGAGATCTCGGGAGTCCGAACTGTTTAACGCGCGCGGGTACCCCCCGAGCATGTTACACTCGCCGACCTTGGTGTTCCTTGCCGAGATGATGTTGCTCGTCAAGAAGGAAGTCGTGAAGCGGACCTTGCTCGCCTTCTTTGGAGTTCCTTGCCGAGCTGATGTTGCTCGCTAAGAAGCAAGTTGAGGAGCGGACCTTGCTCGCCGACCTTGGTGTTCCTTGCCGAGCTAATGTTGCTCGCCAAGAAGGAAGTCGCGGAGAGGACCTTGCTCGCCTTCCTTGGAGTTCATTGCCGAGCTGATCTTGCTCGCCAAAAAGGAAGTCACGGGGCGGACCTTGCTCGCCTTCTTTAGAGTTCCTTGACCGAGCTGATCTTGCACGCCAAGAAGGAAGTCGCGGAGCGGACCTTGCTCGCCTTCTTTGGAGTTCCTTGCCGAGCTGATGTTGCTCGCCAAGAAGGAAGTCGCGGAGCGGACCTAGCTTGCCAACTTTGAAGTTTCTAAACCGAGCAAAGTGAACCACCGAGCAGAAAGTCTAGCCCGACCTTGTAATATAATTCCGGTCACGCAAATGCGGACAGAATTAAGGGGCAATTGTGAGGGAGATTTCACAATCTCGGCCTGGGCCGCGGTTCTGGCCGGGCTGTATGTGGTCTAAGCATATTTGGGTCGAGCTGGGTTAGGCCGAGCATGTTTGGGGCCGTGATAGCTTGGGCTTGGCCGGAGAAGGTTTTACTTGGTGGAGGCCTAGGACCATGTTGAACCGAGCTGCGTGAGTTTCTCGGCCGAGATGATTGCCAGACGCTCCAGTTTCGATGGTTCGCACGTTTAGCCCGGCTGGAAAGGCCTTCGGTTTACCAGCTTGACTAGTCTTGAGCTCGGCTATGCCAGAATGCAACCGAGCTTGGTCGTCATTGAGCTCAGCGAGAGGAGCACGGTTGTGAAGGTCAGCTCTAGTGTGGAAGGCCGAGGTGACTCCGCCGGGCTGCCGAGCTCCGCCGATATATCCTAACAGTTTGGTTAGGTGGTGATTGCTGGATTTGTGCTGACAGATGGGATAGCAGCACCACGTGTCGACAGACTAATGTGAGTAGATTTGGGGCGCAGAATGTATATAAGCGAGTCTGCGCCCCCCATGCTTGACAGATGACATTTTGGTGAGATATACACTAAACATAACTCAGTCCTCTCTCTGTCTATCCCTGTGTGTGTGTTCTAACTTGATCGTCGGAGGGGTTTTCCGGCCACACACCGCCGGGTAGCTCACCGTCGTTGTGCTCGCAGGTCGATCGGACAGACAGGAGCTTGGGAGAAAGGAGTGCGGGCTTGCCGAAATATTTGCTCTCCGTACATCTACATATTTTACTTTACCTGTTTTTTAATTTTTCTTGATACGCGGTGGTTTGAATTATTTGGGCTAACACTATATATTAATATTTGAATCCTATAAATAGGTCAATTTCATCACTCTAAAACTGAGGGTATTTTTGTCCATGTAAAGAGTGTCTAGTTTTTTTAAATCATTATATTTATTTCTATTTAGTATTTTATACTCTATATTCAAATAGAGGTACTTAATATCATTAATTACTTTCTTAAGGTATAGGTTAACAACACTCGAAAAATAAATCTAAAAGTAATCTTTTATATCATTTTGTATTTCGTGTACAATTATTACTATACATGACCCATGAGTTTTATTAAAATAAAAATAAAAAAAGAAAAAGAAAAGGAAAAAAAAGACTAGTCGGGACCAAGAATCCGAGATAAGAGTTGGTAGTAAGTTGGTAACACTATGGGTGTGTTTGATTGGACGAACTGGATAAGGGGGGATTAGAATCCATCGGACTTGTGTCTTAGGACTATGAATCCCCCGGACTATTTGGTTGGATTGGATATGTATCCTGTGTTTGTTTTTTCATGGGATTAGATGTCTGGAAATGACTATTTTTAGTGAATCCAACGTTTGGTTAGACGGACTGGATAGGATAAATGAACAAAAGACTATTTTATCCTTTTTCAATTATTTACTAAGTAATAGTAATATTAAACATATCTTTAATATTTTAATTATTTTTAGCTAGTTAAATAAAACCTGTATAAAAAATTTATATTATTTTTTTAATTAAAATTTTAAATAAATTTTAAATAAAACACCTATTAAAATTTTAAATAATGAAATTAAATAAATTATAAACAAAATTTTAAAAATAAAACATCAATAAAATATCTATAAAAAATTATTTTAAAAAATTAAATAAATAAAACATCAATAAAAAGTTAAATAAATTATTTTATTTTTAAATTGAGACATTTAAATTTTATTGAATTTTAGTAAATATAATACATAATTAAATAGTAGAAGATCAAAATGGTCATTTTAGCATCTAATCCCAACAATGGATAGTCCCTCACATTCTGTCCCACCCCCTCCAAGACACAATAGTCCCCCATATGGGGGATAAGGAGTCCGGCCGGACTCGATGTCCGGCGAACTAAAAAAATCAAACGACGGATAAGGAGCACTATTTAAATTGTAATCCAAATAATAGATAATCCCCCTCCAATCCCACAAATCAAACATGCCCTATATGTTGTCCAACAATCAACATAAATGTGATTGCTCTATTTTCAACTAATAAAAAAGTAAAATAAATGTTGTCCAAAACTCAACATAAACGTGATTGCTCTATTCTATATCAATATATATATATATATATATATATATCTATACTTACTATATATTAAGCAAAATAAGATTTTTAACCCCAAGTCTTATAGGAGCTCCAATCTCCCAATCTAAATTTCTTGATTTTTTGATTTTTTTTTTAAAAAAAATCTTAGCATTTATTTACTTCTCCCAACTCCCAAGTCTTACCCTCATAATAACATTTTAATACATTAAGAACAAGCATAAACAAAATTCTTTGAAATCCAACATATATAAATTTCTTGAAAAGTCCCAACACATATGATTATTATTTCTCATAATAACACTTTAATGCATTAAGAACAAGCATAAAAAAAATTATTAAAAAGTCCAACACATATGATTATTATCAAAATATTAAACTTTAATATAATATAATAAAAAAAAAGACATTTAATTCCTTGAAAAGTCCAACACATGATTATTATCAAAATATTAAACTTTAAAATAATATAAAAAAGGAAAAAAAAAGAAGACATTTTAAAAAAAAAAACATTTAAAAATCACAATTCATATATACAGATAATTGTAAACACAATCCGTGCATAGCACGGGTGATATGATAGTATATATTAAGTAAAATGAGGTTTTTAACCCTCAAATTTTATGGGAGCTTCAATCTCTTAATCTTAATTTTCTAAATCTTTTATTTAAAAACAAAAACCTCAGCATTTATTGATTTGGTTAAAATTTCCTGATCAGTATTTATTAACTTTTTTCAATCCACATGTCTTTCAACATGTCTGCATTTATTGATTTGGTCAAAATTTCTTGATCAACATTTAAAATCCGCTCGTACAAATAATTATAGATACAGCCCGTGTATAGTTACTGCAGTACCCTTTTCAACTTCTCCCATACGCTATGGGTGTGTTTGATTGGACAGACTGGATAAGGGGGGATTAGAAACCATCGGACTTGAGTCATGGGACTGTGAATCCCCCGGACCATTTGGTTGGATTGGATACGTATCCTGTGTTTGTTTTTTCATGGGATTAGATGTCTGGAAATGATTATTTTTAGTAAATCCAACGTTTAGTTGGACGGACTGAATAGTATAAATGAACAAAGGACTATTTTACCATTTTTCAATTATTTACTAAGTAATAGCAATATTAAACATATCTTTAATATTTTAATTATTTTTAGCTAGATTAAATAAAAATTTATTTTATTTTATTTTTTACACAATTAAATAAATTTATTTTTTTTAATTAAATAAATAAAATATCAATAAAAATATATGTTATTTTTTTTAATTAAAATTTTAAATAAATTTGCTTTTAAAAATAATAATAATTAAACAATGAAATTAAATAAAACATCTATTAACATTTAAATAATGAAAATTAAATAAAATATAAACAAAATTTTAAAATAAAACATCAATAAAATAACAATATTAAATCTATCATTAAATGTAATCCTTATTTACTAATTGATTAGTGGACCACAATTAATTATTTAATTTTTTCAATGTTTTTTTTTTTTGGCACCATTTTTTTTTTCAATGCTCGAAACATATATTTTTCCAATATTTATATCCAACACTTCATGGTCTTATTGACACAACAGCAGCACTCCATAAATGATCTGTGCCACAATTACAGAGGGCAAAATGGTCATCTCACCCCTCTAATCCAAACAATAAATAATCCTACCAATATTATCCCACACCTCCCTCTCCCGGACAATAGAATCCCCCGTATGGGGGATAAGGAATCCGGCCGGATATGGAGTTCGGCGGACTAAAAAAAAATCAAACGGCGGATAAGAAGCACTATTTGAATTACAATCCAAATAGTGGATAGTCCCCCCTTACTCCGGCGAATCAAACACGCCCTATGGTTAGTGATAAGATTGTTAAATTATTTTTTTTATAAAAAATCTTTAAAAACATAATTTATATATTAAAAAAATCTAAAACAAATATAAATATTTATAATTATCTTGTGCATAGCACAGGCAATAGGCTAGATTCAACTAATAAAAAAAAATTATTATACTGACCCCCTTCAGGTTTGTTGAAATTACAAAGAGTTCCTCTGAAGGTTTTGAGATTACACGAACCTCGCTTATGAGACTTTTTGACTTGACACTGTAAATGGAAATAATCATTTTACTAAATCACCTTTTAGTTCAAGCTATAAGAATTTATTTTTTATTAGGCTATCACAAATTATATTTTGTTTGGTTTGTGAAAAACAAGTAAAAGGTTCCCAAAAAATTCATTACTCTATAATGGTTTCTCTTATCCCAAATTTACCCTTCCTATTTAATATGAATAACAATTTTATAAATAATTTTAACTTAATTAAATTTTAAAATTTTAATTGTAAAAGTTATTATTCTTATACTTGTAATTTTGTTTATGAAAAATCATTTAATTTGAATAATTAAACAGAATTTAATTATAAAATTTATAATAAATTAAAAAAATTATGAAATTTTTATTCATATTTTAATGAAAAATATATAATGAAAATTAAATATACTATTATGAACAATTGAAATTTTTTACGTATAACAATTTATAAAAAAAAATAATAATAAGATTTATTTGTTAATATTGAAATTTGATATAACTCAATAATAATTTTCAAAACAAAATAGAACTTTTTAATAATTTTTTCATTGTGATTTATGATTTTTTTAATACAATAACATAAATTTTACAATTTTAAAATTTTATTTTACTTAGATTATAAATATTTATAAAATTATTGTTCATATTAAATGACGGGTAAAATTGTGATAACATACACCATTATGGAGTAATGAACTTTTTGAAAATATGTTATGAAAAATAGGACTTAGTTGTCTATATTGAAACTTTATAGGACTTGATAGTAATCTTAAGAACAAAATAGGACTTATTGGTTATTTTCACATAATTTTTTTTCATAGAGACTAAAACACCCCTTTTGTATTTCCCCCAATTTCATCCTTAATTTTCCTTTTATTATTTTATTTTATTATATTTATAACTTTTTTTTAATTTGTAACAAGTACAGTGATTATATAACTTTAAATAAATTATTTTTATTTATTGGTTTTTATTTTTTAAAATAAATTGAAATGCATTTTAAAATAAATTTATTTATTCAAAAATGATAGAGATCCCATTTTTCCTTGACTCTCACAACCCCACAGACACATGCCAAGTGAGTGATAGGAGGAAGAAAAAAAAAACCAAAAAATAAAAAGCAAAAAGTTGGCCAATCCCAATAAATTGGGAGTGGTGGGGGTTAAGAAAAAAAAAGGAGGTCTCAACTTTTTTCCTATATTTTTGTGGTTGTAACATTATAGCATCAATGGATTTTTTTTGTTTGCTGGCTATAATATTATAACATTTATAAATGGAAATCCAATTGTAAGTGAGATTGATCAATGCATTTCAAAAAATTGTTTCGACTTAAATGAGCTTTCAAATGAAAAACTATTATTATTTTATGTGATTTATAAATTTATTTTTATTTGTAATGAATTATTAATTTTTTTATTTTTTTATTTGAGGGGTACTATTATTTTATTTTATTATTTTTAATTTTAATGTACTAGGAGCTTCTACATATTTTACTTTACAAGTTTTTTAATTTTTCCTAATACGCAGTGGTTTTATTTATTTGGCTGACACCATATATTAATATTTGAATCTTATAAATAAGTTAATTTCATCATTCTAAAAATGTGGGTCTTTCTGTCCATGTAAAAATTGTTTAGATTTTTAAAATCATTATATTTATTTCTATTTAGTATTTTATACTCTCTATATAAATGGAGGTAGTTAATATCATTAATTATGTTCTTAACATGTGCTCTAAGAGTAGATGTTACCAACACCCTAAAAATAAATCTAAAATTGATCTTTTATATCATTTTCTTAATTTCCTGTACAATTATTACTATAAATGACCCATGAGTTTCATTATAAAATAAACAAATAAATAAAAATATTCAGAGACTAGTCGGGACCAAGAATCCAAGATGATAGTTGGTGGTAAGTTGGTAACACTTGGGGTTGATTTGGAAACTAAACATTTTAATTAAAAAGTCAAAAAATCACTCTAAATTGTCACATTACTATTTCTAACTTTTCACATATATTTTGGTAAAAATTCAAAAAATTACAAAAATAGCATGGTCCTAAAGGAGGCCTAATGTTGTCCAAAAATCAACATAAATTGCCCTATTTTCAACTAATAAAAAAGCATATATTATATTGACCTCCTTCCAGTTTGTTGAAAGTACAGAGAGTTGCTCTAAAGGTTTTGAAATTACATGGACCTCCCTCATCAGACTTTTTGACTTAACACTGTAAATGGGAATAATCATTTTAGTTCAAGCTGCAAGAATTTATTCTTTATTTATAGCATTTCTAGTTTAAACCCGACCCATTATGTATTCTGAACTTGGGTTTCATAGCCTTGTATGGTTGATCATATCTTTTCCCTCTTATTCTTCCGCAGATTTGGTTATTGGATTGTAGTGGTTGTGTTTGAAATAGTTTGGTTGCTTGGTTTTCCAACTTTTGTTGCCCAGGATTTTGGTCCTTCACTCGAGCGGGATTTGCAAACTCTCAGTACTTTTGCAGGTCTGCAAAACTATTGAGCGAGTGTATTTTACACTCGAGCGGCATTTTCTATGCTCGAGCGGGTTGGCGCTCGAGCGGCATTTTCTCGCGCTCGAGCATTAGTCTGTTGTCTGCAAAACTACTGTGTGTGTATTATGCGCTCGAGCAACACTTCTTGCGCTCGAACGGAACAACTTATTGTGTCTGGCACTCGAGCGTCAATTCTTTCCCTCGAGCGGACTATGCGTATATCAGTTCGCAGCAGCACCTTTTTACATCACTTTTTCATATATTTTTCCACTAAAACCCTAGATCGAGACCTTCTCTCTCTAAAACTTCCCTTCTCTCTACATTTTCACCTCGATCTAGTTATCTTTCTATCCATGTGCCTTTGTTAAAGGGTAGTGCGTCTCAAGGGCTCTCTTTTGGTCCGATTAAAGCTTGGTTTCGGCGTCTTTGAAGTTTCTCCATCTCTTTCTTCGTCTTCTAAACTTGAGGTAGAGATTTTCTTCATATGATTTTTAACTTAGTTATGAGTTGTTGTATAATAACGGTGGAATTTGAGTGTACTATGAACAAACCTAGGGTTTGGGTATTAAATCAAAAGAGGGGTTTCTAAGTGAATGAGTTATAAATGGTTATGGGGTTGAATAGAAGGTTATATTGTAGCACAATAGTTGATTTTGGCATTTGGTTTGATATTTGGGAAAGAGGGAGTTAGCCCTAAAATGTTTCAAATATTTATTTTGTATAAATAAATGGAGTTGGCATTGAAAATGTGAAATTAAATAGGTGTTGACATAAATGGTGGAGAAGAATATGTATTATCACCCACTTATGAAATTTTGAATAAATTATCTATCTTGAGATTGAATATCTGTATTGGGCTATCGGTAGAGGATAGCTATGATTGTTATAAAAATTGCATGAGAATTAGGTAAATTGAAACTAATCTCTTGTTAGTTGTCATTGAATATGACTGTGTTTTAAATGCATTGTATATGTATGATGTTTGGAAAGAGAAAATGAATGTACTCCATGTTTGAGACGAGATAGGGGATGGACTCCATTAAAATTAAGTTGGTCTGTGTGTTCAAGGTGAAAGTCCCGAAATCGCGCGTATATATGGCTGCCGATCCCGTAGACGAAATTTTTGTAAAATTGGCAAATTGAAGTGCTTGTATAATATTTGTATTGATTTGAGAACCACTGAGTTGTAGTCTCAGTTAGATTGTCTGGAGGATAATAAAAATCAACTCATGAATTGAGATGACATGAATTAACTTGAAATGAATTGAAGGAAAATAAATTGAGTTATGGGATCTAATACTATTATGCTCATATAGAATATGAATGTTTCCTCATAGGCATTGTATATGCATATTGTACTTATATCTTTGTTAAGATCCATATACTGTGTTAGATTGTTTCTGCTGAACTTTGACTCACCCTATTTGGAAAAAACCATTTTCTGGTGTCGATAATATGCCTCCGCCAAGGCAATAGCTTGGAGGGACTTTGGAGCAAGAGTTTCCTTTTTGTGTATTTTCTTTTATACAGCCAAGGGCGTTATTTGTGTTGAGTTAGGCTCACTTTTGTTGTAACCGAGAAGTGGCTTGGAAAGATGTAAGCCTTTAAGACAAATGAATTATCTGTTCAACTTTCATCTTCTACTTACTTGTAACACATGCTGTAGATTCAAGATGAATCAATTATGAATGTATAATGTATGTGTCACCTTTTGTATATTAAATTCTGACGAATGAAAGTATGTAATTCAATTATATTTCCACTTATGAGATGGATTTGTTGTATTTAATTTGGGGTGTTACATTATTAGGCTACCCCAAATTATATTTTGTTTGGTTTGTGAAAAACAGGTTGAAAGTGATTTAGACAGATTAACTGACATGAGCTCAAAATTGATATTGTAATTCATAAAATTTTGGGCCATGGTCCATCTTAGTGTACTTATTATTGAAAAAAGAATCAGTAAGTCCTATTTTGCTCTTAAGATTATTAATGAGTCCTATCAAGTTTCAATATGGATAACTAAGTCCTATTTGTGATGAAAGGTTCCCAAAAAATGCATTGCTCTATAATAGTGTGTCTTATCCAAATTTTACCCTTCCCATTTGATGTAAGCCAAAAGGTACTACATTGAGGCCACTTAGGTTACATTTTTGGTCTTTTAATTTTATTTATTTGGTGGAGATGATGTGTTTCGTGCACTTATACATGTTTAGTAGGAAATATGAAAATTCAATCAAAAAGGGGCGCGAAACCAGATTCTCCGAGCGAGAGATGAAAAATCCGAGACCACCAGACCACCGCACGTGCGGCCAAGCTTCACCGCACGAGCGGCCCACTACCGCACGAGCGGCCTACACCACCGCACGAGCGGCCCACCTAGGGACGCGTGCACGGACTTTTTGGTCTATTTTGCTCCGAATAAAAGACAGAAAATTGGTGACAGTTAGGGTTCGAAAATTGAATACAGAACAAAGAGAGACTAGGGTTCCAAAGAGAGGGGAGGCTACCAAAGCTTGAAGGGCATTTTCATGGAGGTTTCTGCCTCATCTTCTTCCTCTTTCCACTCCTCCATGAGTGGCTAGTCGTCTTTTCTAGGGTTTTGATGAAACCCTAGCCATGTAATGGATTTTTCATGAGCTTTCATTGTACATTGGTTTGAATGAATGTATGGATGTTTTAGAAGTTTTTAAATAATTGTTTCGTTTTCTCTTCAAGCATTTTACTCTCTGTGATTGTTTAATGCTTTCCATACATTAGTATTCTTTGTGTTAGTATTCAAAGTATGAGACGAATCATGCTATGAGAGACGGATCGTTTTGCTAACATAATTTAGAGCAAACGACTCGTACTACTCGGGATGATTCGTGCTTGTACATTGAATGTAACAAACCCTCTTGATCAATATTTCAAACTTGTAGTTGTGAAATATTGGATAATTCAAACCAAATTGTGATTGATGGTTGATGTTAAGTCTCATTCATGTGGTTAGTGGTGAATTCTCTACCCTAGGATTTTTCCTAAAAATTAATATCTCAAACCCTAGATTTTAATTGTCAATATAATTCTTCAATTTTATTTAATTGCTGTTTAGGTATAGAATCAATCTTATCTTTTAAATCAAAATTAATTTAGGAATTTTGCGATTGAATTAATTTAATTTCACAATAGTCCCTGTGGATCGATACCTGGACTTGCCATTATTCTAATTGAATTTGGTATAGTTTAGTAATTATTTTTGGTGTGTTCAACGACCCATCTAATTTTGGCGCCGTTGCCGGGGACTTCTGGCGAAATTAGTTAATTTAAAGTTACATTCTTATTTTAATTTTTAGTTTAGGATTTTATGCTTTTGGTGTTGCTAAGTGTGCAGAGCGTTTGAAATTGGAGCTATCATTGAAGTGCAAGCGGAGCGCAGCCGAGCTATAAAAAAAAAAAAAAAAAAAAAAAAAAAAACCGCAGCACTAAAGTGAGTAAACAGAAGCAAACACTCACAAGCAAAGCACCAAAGTGCTAAAACGAAAGTCAAAGCTCAACTGGGGGTTGGAGACAACGTCTACACGTCAAGCATCCGCAAGACGAGTAAAGCGTTTTCATTAAACCGCTGTGAGTATTTCTTCCTTTGGTATTTTGCTTTCATACTTAGTGCACAGAGTCGAACTTATTGTGTGTCTGTGGTAGTGTATGCACGGGCGTCGTTCTTGTCGCCCTGAATTGTGGTGTTGGACCTTGAACTAGAAAGGACCCTTAGGAGACTTAGGGCTTCTGCCCGTGTTCCTAGGCTTCAATATTCATATCCATACATTGAGCCATTAGAGATGGCAGATCCTAATGTCCCGAATGTGCCCAACCGGACACTTAAGGATTATTTTACACCCACTGCATATACATCACCATCATGCATCCAATTGCCCAACACCACTGCTGTCATTATGAGATTAAGTCCAGCACCATACAAATGCTCCCATCATTCCATGGACTAACTCATGATGACCCTTATAAGCATTTGAATGAATTTCTGGAAATTTGCTCGACAGTGAGGATCCAGAATTTCACAAATGAGGCCTTAATGTTGCGATTGTTTCCATTCTCATTAAAGGATAAAGCCAAACACTGGCTAAATTCTTTACCTGCTAATTCAATCACAAGTTGGGACCAATTACAGCAACGGTTCTTGGAGAAGTACTTTCCCATAGGTAAAGCCAACCAACTTAGGCGAGCCATCACAAACTTTGCTCAAATGGATGGCGAGCAATTCCATGAGACGTGGGAAAGACTTAGAGACCTTCTCCAACAGTGTCCCCACCACCAAGTGCCTGATTGGCAACTTGTTCAAACATTCTATTATGGCTTAACTGAGCCACACGCCAAATGGTGGATTCGTCCTGTGGTGGGACATTCATGTCTAAAAATGATGCCGAGGCATGGCAATTGTTTGAGAACTTAAGTGATAATTCCCTTCACCATGCTCCGCAGCCCGGCAAGTCCGGCAACCCGTAGTTGGAGCCCCGAAAAGAGGGGGCATTTATGAGGTCGGGCAAAACCTAGAGTTAGCCCAACAAGTAGAGGCATTGTCCCGCAAGATGGACCAATTATTAGCTACGGGACATGCCCCTACCCAGCAAGTTCAGCCTCAATTCCACGAGGCATGTGTTAGTTGTGCGAGCCCTGCTCATGACTTGAGTGAGTGCCCTTCGGCATCACAATTTCCGGAGTTAGTCCAAGAGCATGTGAATGCAGCTCAAGGATTCTCCAACCGGTAATGATCCATACTCCAACACATATAATCCGGGATGGAGAAATCACCCTAATTTCTCATGGAGACCCCCTTCACAAGGCACTTCTTACAATCCGCCACCACCAAGGCAAAATTTCAATAATTTTGCCAACCAATCATCTTACCGACCACCGCAACCTTATAGCCCCCACAACCATCGGCAACCACAACCACAACCCCCGCCTGTTCCTCAGGGCAACTCTGCCTTTGAGACTCAGGTGTTGGAAGTTCTCTCAGAACTTAAGGGGTTAGCACCGATAGTTCACTCACACTCACTCTATTGCCAAGATAGAGACCCAACTGGGTCAAATGGCTAACAACATGAATCGGAGAGAGGAGGGAAAATTACCAAGTCAAACTGTGGCCAACCCTAAGGGACAATACGGGGCAGAGAGTTCGGGTGGGAATGGTAAGCAATATGCAAGTGCAGGCGGTGGTTGCTTTGAGAAGTGGTAGGAAGTTAGAGCCTCAGTCAGTTGCGTCTGATGCAACTAGAGTTAGGAAGGGTGACCACGGAGGTTCACCTAATGAGAGCAAGGGTGAGGGGGAAACAATTAAGAGGGATGACTTAGTCCCTAGTACTTCACTTGAGCCCAAGGCACCATATGTGCCTAAGGCACCCTTTCCCCAGTGCCTTGATACACCGTCCCCTTTTAATAAGAAGGCGGCATCTATGGAGGCAATGATGGAGGTCTTTAAACAGGTAAAAATCAACCTCCCTGTTGGAGGCGATTAAGCAAGTACCATCATATGCCAAATTTCTGAAGGATCTTTGTACGCAAAAGCGTAAATCTAGGATACATGTGTCCCAAAAGGTCCTACTCACGGAGCAAGTAAGCTCCATCTTGTTGAATGACACACCTCCTAAGCTTAAGGACCCAGGTGCCCCAACCATTGCATGTATTATAGGGGACCATTTCATTGATAGGGCCTTATTGGATTTAGGGGCAGTGTAACTTGTTGCCGTACTCTGTGTACGAGGAATTTGGGCTTGGCGAGTTGAAGCCCACTACTGTTACTCTTCAGTTGGCTGACCGGTCTCAAAGTGCCACGAGGCATGATTGAGGATGTACTAGTTAAGGTTGATAGGTTCTACTTCCCTGTTGACTTTTTGGTTTTAGATATGGAACCGGTAGCCAGTTCGAGGAAACAAATCCCGGTGATTTTGGGTCGACCCTTCTTGGTTACGGCCAATGCATGCATTAATTGTCGGACCGGGGTTATGGAAGTTTCATTTGGTAACATGCAAGTGAAACTTAATGTTTTCCAAGCATCACAACAACCTCATGAGAGAGAGGAGTGCTTATTAGTGGATGTTGTGGATGAGATTGTTGAGGAGGCTTTGCCCTCCATTATTGTAGAGGACCCTTTAGAGGCTTGTCTAGCTCATTTTGGGTTTGAAAATTTTGATATAGATGGGTCAGTTGAGGAGGTGAATGTCTTGCTTAATTCTTCTTCTACACCGGATTTTCCTCCATGGAAAGCCCGGTTTGAGTCACTTCCTCCTCTGTCGAAAGAGCCTGCCACACTATCTTTGGTCACACCACCTACACTTGAGTTGAAGCCACTTCCGGCCACACTCAAGTATGCATTTTTAGGGCCCCAGGAGACTTTACCAGTTATCATTGCATCTGACTTGACTGCTGAGCAGGAGAGTCAGTTAATGAGTGTTCTCGTGGCACATCGGAGTGCTATAGGGTGGTCAGTGGCTGATTTGAAAGGGATATATCCCTCCGTGTGCATGCATTATATACATCTAGAGGAGGACACCAAACCTTCTCGCGAAATGCAACGAAGACTGAATCCTAATATGAAAGAGGTGGTGAAGAAGGAGGTTTTGAAATTGTTGGATGCGGGTATCATATACCCCATCTCGGATAGCAAGTGGGTGAGTCCCACACAAGTGGTGCCCAAGAAATCGGGCATCACTGTTGTTGAGAATGAGGGAGGAGAGTTAGTCCCCACACGAACCACTACTGGGTGGCGAGTGTGCATTGATTATAGGAGACTAAATTCCTCGACTAGGAAGGACCATTTTCCCTTACCTTTCATTGACCAAATTCTAGAGCGGTTAGCAGGGCAGGGTTTTTATTGTTTTCTTGATGGCTATTCGGGGTATAATCAAGTCCCGGTGTACCCTGCTGACCAGGAAAAGACCACATTCACATGCCCTTTTGGCACTTTTGCTTACAGGCGCATGCCTTTCGGGCTATGTAATGCACCGACGACCTTTCAACGGTGTATGATGGCCATTTTCTCCGACATGGTGGAGAAATTCTTAGAGGTTTTTATGGATGACTTTTCGGTGTTTGGACCGTCTTTTGAGGAATGCCTTAGGAATTTGACTAGAGTGTTAGAACGATGTATTGAGGCAAACCTAATCTTGAGTTGGGAAAAGAGCCATTTTATGGTTCGTGAGGGTATAGTGTTGGGACACATTGTGTCCCCTCGAGGTATAGAGGTTGACAAGGCTAAGGTTGACCTCATTGCAGGCCTTCCTCCACCCAATTCTGTGCGTCAAATCAGGTCGTTCTTAGGGCATGCAGGCTTTTACCGTAGGTTCATCAAAGACTTCAGTAAGATATCACGTCCTTTGTGTAGTTTACTGGTTAAGGACGCACCTTTTGACTTTGATGAGGCATGCTTAAAGGCATTTGAAACATTGAAAATGGCCTTGACCACTGCCCCAATCATGAAATCACCAGATTGGTCACTTCCCTTTGAAATCATGTGTGATGCCTCCGATTATGCTGTCGGGGCTGTGTTGGGCCAAAGGGTCAATAAGGCACCATTTGCTATATATTATGCTAGTCGCACTCTCTCGGATGCTCAATTGAACTACACTACTACCGAGAAAGAGTTGCTAGCTGTGGTCTTTGCCTTAGACAAATTCCGGTCTTATCTCCTAGGTTCCAAGGTCATAGTCTTCACTGATCATGCCGCTTTGCGGTATTTATTATCTAAGAAAGAGACCAAACCTAGGTTGATTAGATGGATTTTGTTGCTTCAGGAATTTGACTTAGAGATCCGTGATAAGAAAGGATCCGAGAATGTGGTGGCGGATCATCTCTCCCGAATCCTTGTTGAGTATAATAGTGACCCTCTTATTTTGCATGATTCGTTTCCGGACGAACAACTCTTTGAGCTGTCACAAGCGAGCCCCCCGTGGTTTGCGTATATTGTGAATTACTTGGCCATTGGGCAAATTCCACAGAATTGGTCTAAGCAAGACAAAGATCGATTCTTTTCGCAGGTCAAGTATTACTTTTGGGAGGATCCGGAGTTGTTTAAATATTGCTCCGACCAAGTGATCCGACGGTGTGTGCCGGAGAGTGAGGTGCATAGCATTCTTACATTTTGTCATTCTTCTGCATGTGGCGGTCATTTTAGTGGGCATAAAACGGCCGCCAAGATTTTACAGAGTGGGTTTTATTGGCCCACAATTTTTAAAGATGCCCATCAATTTTGTAGAACTTGTTTGCGCTGTCAGCAAATGGGTTCGATGTCTCGGCGTGACATGATGCCAATGTCCCCTATTCTTGTGGTAGAAATATTTGATGTATGGGGGATTGATTTTATGGGCCCTTCCCGTCATCATTCGGGTTTGAGTACATTCTCTTGGCAGTAGATTATGTGTCTAAGTGGGTGGAGCAATAGCTACCCGAACAAACGATCATAGAGTGGTAATCAAGTTTTTGCATGAAAACATCTTTAGTCGTTTTGGGTTTCCTAGAGCCATAATAAGTGATCAGGGTACACATTTTTGTAACCGGTTCTTTGAGTCGGTAGTTAAGAAATACTCTATCACTCATAAAGTTGGCACTCCATATCACCCTCAAACTAGTGGCCAAGTGGAAGTCTCAAATAGGGAGGTAAAGCACATAATTGAGAAAACTGTGAGACCGGATAGGAAAGATTGGTCACAAAGGTTAATTGATGCATTATGGGCTTACCGCACTGCTTATAAGACACCCATTGGGATGTCACCATATAGAGCGGTGTTCGGTAAAGCTTGCCATCTCCCTGTTGAACTTGAGCACCGAGCAATGTGGGCCATAAAGAAGTTTAACTTCGATATGGCCACGGCTGGGCTCAACCGGAAATTGCAACTGAATGAGTTAGAGGAAATCCGGAATGATGCATATGAGAGTTCGAGAGTTTTCAAAGCTCGGACTAAAGAATTTCATGACAAGCACATTAATAGAAAATCCTTTGAACCCGGCCAAAAAGTGTGGCTTTTTAATTCAAAATTGAGACTCTTTGCGGGTAAGCTAAGGTCTAGATGGGATGGACCCTTTGAGGTTGTTGAGGCATTTATTCACGGCGCCGTTGAGGTGCGAGATCCAAAGACCGGCCACACTTTCAAAGTGAATGGCCAAAGATTGAAACCATATATAGAGGGGATTGGGAATGGAGATATGATTGAGTCCATTGCTTTGATGGACCCATTTTACTACGATTGATAGATTAATTTCTTATTCCTTTTTCTTTCCCTTCTATGCTATTTTGTTTTTCTTTGATCTCGTCATGCTTTACTTGCATCTAGGAGACTTTAAATCCTCTAAAGGTGTAATTCCTTTGGTGTTAGCCGTGCCCGAACGACATCTGACAGTCTGGTATAGCCACCTAACCATGTATGTAGTGAGTTCCTAGGAGACCAACTGATACGGTGGAAACTAGAGTTCGAATGGCAAAGCCTAGAACACAAAGGTTTGGGATTTCCGAGACTAGAGTCTGGTTTAAATACCCAGGGGTGTGGAGATTGCTTCAAAACTACCTCGGCTTGAACTCTGTATGGCAGCCCCATAGGTTGAGGTAGCTTTATGCGCCTCGATTCTGGATACCGAATCAACCTAGTCTGTCACCCTGTTGGAGAATAGGGAAAGTTACAAACACAGTTAGGGAGAAAAGTAGTACCCGTGGTTTTCGCGTGAAGATCATACCTTCAGTGGACATTCCGTTATATTCTTATGTGTTATATTTATTTCGGATGTCAATTAAAGGTATAAATGGTTAAGTATATTTCGGTTGTACTAGCCCGAAGGCTATAAACTACGCTCGATTTTATTACTTGGGGGATTCTGAAGTGGCAACTTTATGCCATAACTCTGGTGTCTTTTATTAGGTGCTGAGAGTTAGTAAACAAATTAAAAAAAAAAAATGCTTCTTAGTTTAATTTCCTTGCGTTTAAGTTAAAAAAAAAAAAAAAGAAAAAAAAAAGGGTATTATACTTGTTCATTTTTAAAAATAAAAAAAAAAGAAAAAAAAAATAAAAAATAAACAAAATGTGTGTCCTCTTTGCTCAAAAAAAAAACAAAAATGCTCAGCCCAGACCGCTCGAGCGGTTGGGCTCACCGCACGAGCGGCCCAGCTCGAGTTGGCTACTGCTTAGGGCGGCAGGAGCGGCCCAAAATCACCGCTCGAGCGGCCCACTCGGCGCACGAGCGGCCAGTCCATACCAAGCCGGAAAAAAAAAAAAAAAAAAAAAAGGCCCAGACCGCTCGAGCGGTTGGGTTCACCGCACGAGCGGCCCAGCTCGAGTTGGCTACTGTCTAACGCCGCTAGAGCGGCCCAAATGCGCCGCACGAGCGGCCCAAAAATAAAAATAAAAAAAAAAAATTTGCTGAAGAGGCCCAAAGTTTTGTTTTTATTTTTTTTAATTTTTTTTATTATTATTCTTATTTACTTTTATTTATTTATTTAAAAATAAATAAATAAATAAATACATTTTTTATTTTTTTTATTTTATTTTATTTTATTTTATTTCAAAAAAAATAATAATAATAATATGAACAACAATTTTATAAATAATTTAAACTTAATTAAAATTTAAAATTTTAATTGTAAAAATTATTAATCTTATACTTATAATATTTTTTATGAAAAATTAATTAATTTGAATATTTAAAAATAATTTAATTATAAAATTTATAATAAATTAAATTTTTTATTCATTTTTTAATGAAAAAGATAATAAAAATAAAATATACTATTATGAACAATTGAATTTTTTTACGTATAACAATTTATAAAAAAATATTTATTTCCTAATATTGAAATTTATTTCAAAACAAAATAAAACTTTTTGATAATTGTTTTCATTATGATTTATGATTTTTTAATACAATATCATAATTTTTATAAATAAGGAGTAATATTATTTTATTTAGATTAAAAATATTTTCATTTTAAATGAGGAGTAAAATTGAGATAACATCTATCATTATGGAGTAATGAATTTTTTTAAAATATGTTATGAAAAATAGAACTTAGTTGTCAATATTGAAATTTGATAGGACTTTATAGTAATCTTAAAAGCAAATAGGACTTATTACTTATTTTTTCTTTATTATTTTATACGTGGGGTATGTAGCATGAAGGTGTAAAACTTATTTTAAGTTATTTGGGTTCCTTAATAAGAGAGCACAATAATTGTTTGACCCCGATCATAAAACTACAAGGTTTGACCTCGATCATAGTTTTTACAGAAGATAAAATACAAGTTTTCAAAGCAAAAAGTAACAAACCTATCTGAAACTATACAAAGTTCTAAACTACCAAAAGAAAAGAAAAAAGTAAAAAGAAAGTGCAAAAATTGGTGTCAGTCGCATCAGGTGCATCGAGAGGCCCTCTTCGTCCTCTTCCAATGAGGGGACTCAGGAGCACTGTCACCATCGGCATCGCTGTCATCAAAGGAGTGGGACTTAGAGTCAGTATCATCCTCTCCTCTCCCTGACCCAGAACAAGCCTCATCCTTTTCGCTTCCAGACTCGGCGCGCCTACGCACTGTCTCCTCAGTGCCGTTGGTCTCGACATCATCTTCGCTTAAAATCGGCTCCGAGGATGAGGAAGTCTCCTTCACCTGAGACTCTCCACTCCGGGCACCCGTACCTCTGCCACACACATGAGCCTATCTACCTCTCATTCCGTGACTGGAGGAGGTGCCGCTGGTGTCACTGGTGTCGTAAGTACATGTGGAAACTAAAAACAAGAAACAGATGGTCAGAATAGTATCAGTGCATAATCAGTATGAGTATGGAAAATCAGAACAATATCAGTGCAGAATCAGTATGAATATGGCAAGAAGAGAATCCAAGAATCAAATGAATGAGAAAAATATGAGTACCTGATAACTGTGGAGAGTGAGCAAGGCCTCCCTCCTCCGTACCATCTACACCAAAGAGCTGACTAACCCGAGGAGGCTGTCCATGTACTCCAATGGCACCTACAAGTCAGTTTGAACATCAACATATAGGGAAAAGATAATGTGAAATAAGAACTGTAAAACAAAATGCATACCTGCTAGACGTCAGGGTCCCTAACATACTCATCTTCCTCCGACTGCTCAATCGGAATCTGGTGGGTCGTCCTACTTGGCCGGTAGTATGTGATCGAAGTCGGAATCATCGGCAGACCCGTAACATGTGCAGTAGTGACGACCTTTCCAGCATTAGGCTCGGCTGCATGAGCAGCACCTCGGGCAGCAGGTGCATTTGCAGCGCCTTCCACGCGAGCTCTGGTCAAGGTGGCATGAAATGGGTCCTAATGAACTCAACGTAGTCTCCAACCCCCTAGAAAAGATCAGCATCTTGCCCCGCCATAAATTGCATGATGACCTTGACTAGTAGACCATCAGTTGTCCTCATCGATGTAGGAAGAGGAGCAGGAACAACAGGGGCAGATTGGCCAAGGGTTTGGCATACAAACCTCTCCCCAAGATACCAGGTCTGGAAGAAAGGACCCTCCAGCTAGATCCACATCTAGGAGGTGTCCCAAGACCCGGCATACTCATCCCTCATCCCCGCTGGCATCATCACCCACAGCTGCCAAGACACTTGTAAATAGAGAATTCACAGTTGTTAGTTGTCTCAATTGTCAGAGTATGGGCCAAAGCAATAAAATGGAAAACGGGAATGAAATAGGCATGAGTTTTAGACTATCTCTCATGCTGTTATCGTCTCAAATAAACAACGGTACTAAGCGCAGACAGTAACACCGCGGCGCCGAAGGTGGCACTTGTCGTCGTATCGCCTAGAGTAAGGCACAGTAGCCTCTACCTCGTCTCTCGGCACAAGGGCAAGGGTGGGAAAATATACATAGACTCAGAGCTATAAGAAAAGATCATTTTGTGAGTCAACAGGAAGAAACAGAAATAAGTACATAAAGTGCAAAACAGAAAGCATAATGGGCAAACAGAAGTAAACAGAAAAGTGCAATAAGTACCTCCTAGGCTCTCTAGTAGCTGCCCACCTTGTTCCCTTAGTTAAAACCTTTCCTCTCTCCATAAGAAATACGTTGAGATATGCCTGTTGGTTACACCACCTTGTTCCCCTAGTTAAAACCTTTCCCCTCTCCATATGAAATACAATAAGATACGCTTATTGGTTACACCACCTTGTTCCCCTGGTTAAAACCTTCCCTTTCTCCATATGAACTACGTTGAGATACGCATGATGATTACACCACCTTGTTCCCCTAGTTAAAACCTTCCCTCTCTGCCGTATGAAATACGGTGAGATACGCTTGTTGGTTACACCACCTTCTTTCGCTCGGTTAAAACCTTCCCTCTCCTCGTATGAAATACGGTGAGATACGTCTATTGATTACACCACTGTCCTGTCATTTTGCATGAAATGCGTTAGGACATTGTTTTCCTTGGTTACAACCTTCCCTCTCTCTGTATGAAATACAGAGAGTTACGCCTGTTGATATTATCGTCTTTCCTCCTTTTGCATGAAACGTGTTTGAAATTTCTATTTGTTTACTCATTTCTGTATGAGGCATGGTTGGATTTGTTTTGATTTAAGCTTTAGGCTTCTCATTTACATGTTGTCATCTTATTATTGCTCATTGCATTGTCTTGCATGATCATGGATTTTCAAAATAAGCGGTTTCGCGAAGCGTGTAAGTCCAGCTTTCAAATGTATTCTTTGTGCATATCATTTGTATTTTGCCCTTGAACTACGTTGGTTTGATTCCTTGCAAATGGATATATAGGCAACTTCCAAGTTCAACCAATTGCATTTACATTTTGATTGCTTGCCTAAGTCTTACGGCCTTGTCCAATGGGTCGTCTTCGAATTTTGACATTCACTCACGTCATTTCATGACTATGAGCTCTGTCAAAGAGGGGCAACTGTAGGTACCCCATTTTGACCGCCCTTAAGACTTGGGCACCTCATGTTGAACACTCGATGATAAATTGTTACGCTGTCCAAATCGTTCGATTTCCTCAACAAAAGGCTTCGATTTTCAAGCTTCAGAACCTAAACCTTGTACCCCCTTTGGACCAAAACCCATTTTTTTTCCAACCTGACCACTCAGAAACCTATTGGCCAACAAGTGGCCGACAAACCATTTTTGATTGACCAGCCGTCCTCTTTCATGGCCAGCCGGCCAAGTTCAGTGACAAGCAAATATTTTCTACTGCCAACTGTCCCCATGTGCATGTCTTGCACCAGCTGGCTCATTACAGATATTTCGAATGTGAGGACCTATTTTTCTATAAATACATGACCTCCCCTCATGGTTTGGGGTAAGAAAAATTCTCTAAGTGCCAAAACTTGTCCAACACATTACCTCTCTCTCTCTTGAAATATCCATACACTTCCTAAGCCAAAACTTGAGGCCTCTTGCTGAGATTCTTGAACACAAATTTCAGCTCTTGAGAGTGTTCAGCTTGTGGTTTGTGACCTAAAGGGCATCCTCTCTTTGAAAGAGGTATACCTTGAGCTTTTATATCATCTTTTCCATCTCTTTTCCTTGATTTTTCATACTATTTTTCAGAGTTTATTTTAGCTCAAAAATGTGATTTTAAGTCACAAAAAAGAGGGGTTAGCCACCCTTCCTCAGGATTGTTGGTTGTTTGAAACCTCTTGAATTTAGCCCATTTTCCCTCACTTTTTTACCTTAAAAACTCAATTTTCAACACTGTTTCAGTGTTGTTTGTGTGCTAAATTATGCTTTAAATACTATAGATGTGTTGTTGTAAGTCCTCATGGGTATAACTTTCAATCCATTTGAATTGATAGTCATTTCTTGTACTTTTTTTATAGCTTTCTTTACATATCTACACCATTGTAATCACCTTTGCATAATCATCTCTGCAACATGCCTCCATTCTTTGTTTGTTTTGATTAAAGAGTTGTGTTTAACAAAAGATTGTTGTTCAAGCATAAGAAAGAGACTTTCCATACTTAATGGTTTAATCTTTTCGAAGGTTCATTACCAAGGCATCACATCTCTCTCATACTAAGCACAATCTCTTATTTGATACTTCTCTTTATCACCGGTGCATTTACTTCTAAGGGACTAACTTTCTAGTTTAGATCCTTGGAAATCATAAAGGAAGGTTTCATTATAGTTTGTTATCAAGCTTGGATTTAGGGTCATTATCGCCCCTTTCGGGTTTGACTCCGAATTTATTATCGCTCGTAAATGAGTTTGATTCCTCTTTTATAATTTCCTCCCCCTCCCCCCCCAAAAAAAAAGGGCTTGAAAAGCTCATTTCTCGGGTTAAGTCAATGCTTGATACTCTTTATCGCTTTTGGACTTAGTGGATGTAATCTACACTTTTGGATAAAAATAAATAAAAAATAAGAAATGGAAAGGTAATGTAAAAAAGGCTAATAAAATTGGTTTAAAAGAGGTAAAAAAAAAAAAGGTTAATAAAATTGAGTTGGGTTCAATCGGACGTTATATTGAACCTATTGCATCTTGACTCATTGCATACTCTTTCGTGATGTTCAATGATTCAAGAAGCAATGTCCACCTCTTACCTTGGGGTAACTCCATGATAGGGAGGAGGTGTCGTTGGTCTTTAATTTTCTTTTATTGAGCTTTTGTCCTATTGGTTCTAAGATCATCGTGCAACAAACGTGTGAAAATTAATGATTTGTGAACCGAATCTACTCCTCCCTTGATCATCTTCATGACAGGAAAGGGCAGAGAGGATAAATATCTCTTGAAAATATTATGTTTTTGCTCAGTTTTAACTTTGTGGCAGCAGGGCATCCCTCAAAAGCAGTGGCCAACCGGCTACCATTTTGTCCGGCCGACCACTTTCCAAGGCTGGTCGGCTACCATTTTGTATAGGCAGTGACATTTTTGTGGCAGAACAGAGTAGAACCTGAGGCCATAACAAAACAATTTTCTGACAGCAAACAGAGCATATTCTGGCAGCAAACAAAGAGGTTTACGGGAGGATGTTCTCTGTTGTGTACATGTGGCTCCTCGTCTCCCGTCCTATTAAATTAGTGCTTTAATTTTTAGCATGAGTAATTAATTAGTTGGCTTCGTTCGAATGTGTAATAGCTAGTTAATTTAGTTAATTCAATTGTGTTGTAATAATTAGCTTAATTAGAACATTCATTCTTGTGCGAGGGCAAATTTGTAACACTTGTAATATTGTGTATGTCTTCCAACCCCTATTTCTTTCTCCCTTTTATTTACTTGTTTACTATGGTTTCATGTAGTATCATATTTTGGTTTCATATTATTACCATGACTTGCACCTATTTTTGTATACATTAGGATTTGACTCATCATACTTGATAAATATCGATTATTTCTTGCTTGAATACATGCGTTACCATATGCTTTGAATTGATCCATATGTCATGTTAAGAAGCCAAATCCGATAGTTACATTTTGTATGAGCTACATTAGTCACTTCGCATATTAGAGCATGCATTTTTCTTATCATTTCCTTTCCTTTGGCTTGCCTTGGAGTACTAGGTGAGAATTTCTTACTTTAGCATATCACATGTGTGTTTTTGTTGTCATATCAAGCATACTTCCATGAGGCTAAGTGTTTATTTGATATCTCTTTGAATGTTGGTAGATGAAGGCTAGTTCGCTTAAGTTGGGATGATTTTGATTAATATACATATGAGCTTGTTTTTTCGAGTAGCACATATTCAAAACACTTTTCAAACAAACATGAAATCAAAGCATTCCAACGTGGGTGAAATAGTCTATACTTGTGTGTCTTATATAGTAAGTTAGCATATCCATAATCAAAACATGAATATATAATGTACATAAAAAAATCACATCATGATTAGTAGAGGCCGATCTTTCATCGGGTGAGTGGGGTGCTCAATTCATGACCTTCCCCTTTCATACCTAAGTTCCCGAGGCAAGACACTTTGGTGATAACGAACAAATGGCCTTTGGCACGAGTCATGGGTTTCCTAAATTTTTCAAAAATATTTAGGTGGCAACTCTGAAATATGGCAATGCAGTCCATTTTAAGCATTTCTGATTGTAAATAGATTTTTTTAAAGATTTGCCGAATTTGAACTCTCATTTGTGTTTTTTTTGTTTCACATTACATTTGTGAAATCAGATTTAGAACCACGAGAGTCCGAACTATAGGGCTATCATATCCGAGGAGATTAAAACCCTCCGACGAGCACGAAAAGTAAGTTGACATCTTATCCCTGTCCTTCATTCTTCTTCTCATTTTTTCTTGTCGTTACTAAATCTAAGGGATGGTGGTGGTAGTGACGTATTGGAGATCAAAATTGACCAAAAAACTGTTGTTAGAGGTTAGAGGTAATGATCACTCGTAGTCAAAGATAGCAGCCATAGGGGTTGCTGAAGGTCGATGGTGGTTGCCAGCAGTCAAAAACGGTGACTAGAGGTGATCGCTGGCAGTCTAAAGTGGTCGTCGGTGGTCGGAGTCAGTCCTCGACGGCCAAAGGTGATCGCTAATAATTGTCAGTGATAGGTTGTCAGAGTAGTGATCTTATAGGTGAGAGAGGGCATTTCGCGGATATTGATAGGTAAAAAAATGAACATGACTTATAGATAAATAAATCCAGTCAATAGAACCGGCCTGTAAGTGCCCCAAAAAGAAAACTTCATTGTCAAAGGCGGAAAAGATATTTCTTCGACCCTATAGTAAGAGTTGATAAAAAAAAAATGAAATATATATACATATATATATTAAAAGGTCCTCAATAGAGTCGTCAATTTTTTTTAATTGGTATTAGATTAATTGTTAATATGAAAATAATTAAATCAAACTAGATAATTATAATCCAATAAAGCATATCTACAGGTCCAACTATGACAAAAAATTTACCTAGCCTCTCAACAATTACCAAACCTAATAAGCACACAATAGAGAGAGAAATAATAGGTATTAAATTCCTCTGTATAGAATTTGAATATGTAACCTTCACTATAAAGTGATACTATACAATCATTAAACTAAAAGTGTTGATTAGCTGTCATTGTTCAAAAACCATGTAAAAAACAAAAATTAATTCCCCTCCCCCTCCTTAAAAATAAAATAAAAATAAAATAAAATAAAAAACATTGTACAAAGGCCTGTAAGGCTGTAAAACTTTAGAAATGTGAGGAAATCAACAACAGAGTACGTCCGGTAATCTAATTCCATATGACTAATGTATTTTGAATAGAGGAGCTTGGTTTCCTTTATTTATTTTTTGTTCATGTTAGGGGTTATTTTGTTTGGTTCGCTCATGAAAAAAGGGGATTCCTAATTGTCCGAAGTGAATTTTGATGCAACTTGAACATCCAATTTCTTTTCTACACTTTTGAGGAACTCTATAGTTGCATTTGGTTGAAGCATTTCACGAATTGATGGGATTTAAATTTCAAATTATATTTGATTTAATTGAAAAATAGAAAATGAAAAGACCATAAGCAAATCCAAAAGATAAAAAATAAGATTTTATTTTTTTCTCACTTCCTTTTCTTTGTATTTTTATTATAACTAAATAAAAAATAAAATTATATCATTTTCTTTTTTTATTTCTCTCATCCATCCTCTAACTAAACACAACCTACAAGTCATCAAGGACCACAAAAAAGGATATATGCTAGAGGTGAGGTGTGTTTATTAGAAGTTGATTATCCAGTTTGAACATTAATGAAAGTCAATTTGTCAGAGGCTACTCAAACGTATTTGGGATTGAAGATGGGATTGAAGACAAAATCTAATCAGAGCATTTTTTACAATTTTTTTATTTTTATGCGTTATCATAATTCAATAATGATAGAGACTCTCACAAAACACAACTTCCACAATCTTTAAAATAATCTAAATCATTTATGTCACTATTAGATACAACTCTCAAATACTTATCATGAAATAAAGATCATAAAAAACTTCATGAAACTAATTCAAGAGTGAATGCATAACATACAATAAAACACTATAAATATTATAAACTAATCTAAGAGTAAAGAATCTTTATAAAAACTTTTCATGACATTATTTTCATGATATCTAACATTATTATTTTTTAAAAAAATTTAAACATATCAATAATTAATACATCAATAAAAGTCATGTGATTCTCCCTCGCGGGTTCCAAACATTTTCCATCATAATTTTATGAGGCCCTTTTTGTATCCAATAAAAGTGGATGCTTGCTCCCCATCTGATTTATTGAGAGTCTAATGATGAAGTGTTATGAAATGGAATTATTATTTGATAATTTAATATTTAAATACTTTTATTTATTTATTGAGAGATTTTTTGGTCACTTGTTCTTTTTAATTTCAAGAATTATTTTAACTATATATATATATATATATAAAATTTGGGTGTATGCACAGTATAGTGAATATTAAAGTGAAAAGAAATATATAATAAATGACGTTTTCTTTTACTGTTGAGCCTAGACAAACACCTAAATTGCCTATCCCTTCAGCTACCACCGCAACTTGTGCATTGATTGCAATTTCCAAACCATTCAACTAATTTTTTTTTTTGATAACTCAGGATGTCCGGGTCAGTTTACGCGTAATTTGACTAATCCCTAGGGACCAGTTCCACCGTCCACTAGCGGGGGCCCATTTAAAGCCAGAGCAAAGCTCTGTATGGACTGGCCCAACACAAGAGTTGATAGCACCTAAGAGGTTTTGAACCTGAGACCTAGAGAGGAGCAAATTCCTAAGTCCCAAGCCTCCACCACTAGACCAACCCTTGGGGGTTCAAACCATTCAACTAATTGATCACTATAAATATATATTTTATTTTTCAATAATATTAGATATTATGAAAAAAAATATTATTAAATATTTTATAAAAAGTTTTTATCTTTTATTTAATGTGTAGTGTCTTTTATATATATATAATTTTTTATAATTATTTTCATGATACCTAAGATTACTCTTTATTCTTTATTTTTTATTTTATGTTGAGCAATAGAACAGATATTATTGACAAGTAACAAGAAACCATCACACAAGGCTCCCATTCTACGACAAAGAATCGCGGAGCCAAAACAAGAGGAGTAAGGCCTCGTTTGGGAACAGACTAATTTAGTAATTTTTTGGCTAATTGGCTAAAAAGGTAGGTAAAAAAAACTTATATGTTTGGGATGACTTTTTGGATAATTACGAAAAGCTGTGCAAAAAGTAGAGAGAAAAGAGAATCTTTGACTTTTTGGTATGGATTGTTAGCTTTTTGGCTAAAAATGTAACTTTTTGGCTAATTGACTAATTTAGCCACTCCCCAAACGAGGCCTAAGTAACAAAACCAACCAACCTACCTCACTC
Organism: Camellia japonica; assembly: GCA_030407325.1. Taxonomy (NCBI): domain Eukaryota; kingdom Viridiplantae; phylum Streptophyta; class Magnoliopsida; order Ericales; family Theaceae; genus Camellia; species Camellia japonica. Next base: position 153,574,793 of record JAPPVO010000031.1, read on the forward strand.
ACGTAGCCTAGTTAGATTTTAGAACAGAAAGAATAGAAAATACGGTTTGTGTCACAGTGAGATAAAATGCTAGAATCGTGAAGATTGCCAATGGATGGTTGAAATAATTCCGTCTTAACTCCGCCGACTGTAAGCTGAGTCTCTCCCTGCAATGCTCATTCACCTTCTTATAAACTTCTTCGTAACCTACATAAGATACTATGATATTTTTGCCGAGCTTGTTTAACATAGCCGCAACCGCTTTATTGTCACCTAAAAGGTTTAAAATGATTCCACGATGAGTAAGTATTTCAACATCTTCTGAGGTGTTCAGGAGGAAATCCATAAACTTGTGATAAGCAGTGAAATGATTCCGCGAAGTATCTGGAAGGTAGTGCTCATATACAATTAAATTTCTGAAAACAGACTCCGTATTGTCTTCAACTTTTAAAGTTGGGATTTTCATTGTCCCATTTTCAAACCTTATGTCGAACAAATTCCGTCCCTCAATCTTCTTGAATTTGATCCCAGCATCTTGGAGCTCTTTTGCAGATTTTAGGTACTCATCTTTTTTATCAAGAACAATATTCCTCTCTGACTGCAATAACATTGATTGAAATTCATAGCAACAACAATGATGCAACAGGCCTAGAAGATGTTCGAAGATGTCATCTTCTCTTGGATTTTCAGCTAGAAGCTGTTCGATGCCATATTCTCTTGGATTTTCAGCTAGAAGATGTTCGGAGATGTCATCTTCTCTTGGATTTTCAGCTGGAAGATGTTTGATGTCTTCTTCTCTTGGATTTTCAGGTAAAAGTCCACCTGGTGTAATCACAGCAAAAAAACTAGCAAACATGCCAACGAGGTTGTTTAGTGAGTCAGTAGAATTTTTGGTCATGTTGAACAACTGCATGACGACAAAGAATGGAAGTTGATTTTCAAATAACACTAAATCACGGCGTACGACAATTTGAATATGGTTTGCCATCATCTCATCCCCGCGAAGCACTTCAAGGATGAAGCAACTGTCAAGAAGCATCATTTCTGCAAACTTATTTGGATCAAGGCGAATGGGATCTGCATAAAACCTACGTGCTTTTTGCTCAGATTCTCGCATCGCCACCATGTATCTTTCCGCACTGGTTTCATTTCTTCGGTTAAGAAGCTGTTGCAAGCAGCGTAACTTGTGCTCTTCCATTGGTTGTAGATTATCCTTACCATGGTGATAAGGACCGATAGCAACTACTTCTGGTTCGTAAGCTTTTTTATTTTCGTTGCGCAGTTGATCAATTACTCTGAAGATGCAACGTTCAGATGGTATAGGAGGCAACTCTTCAAGCTTTTTATCAATATCGATCTTATGATCTGCACTTGTCTCTGGCATGTTCTATGTCTGTCACACACAAATTTCCAAGACCATATTATAGTTAGTTATTTTTTACATATAAATAAACTTAGCTATTATTTACATTATTTAAATAATATATTTATCCTATTTATTATATTATGAAAATAAATATTAAAACGAATAGAATTAATGAGTAGAACTTTAATATGTTTAGACTTATTTATTAGAATTTGAATGGGTTTAAACTTGAGTTTGAATCCAATAAAAATTTAACGAATTAAGTTCGAACGAACCTTTATAGAACCAAGTTCAACTTCTTCACAAATAACTTTATTCATTTACGGCCCTATTTATAATGGAGAGGATTACAATTCCTTTTATTACACTACAATTATGTTTTTGTTAGCTGCTAAGATAATAATCATAATTTTAATAGTACTCCGAAACTATCTAATAATTTTATTTTATTTTTTTCAATGACATTTCCGTTAACAATACAGGCTTATGGTATAAATGAACAATGTTCCGTGAGAAAAAAAAAAAAAAATCACGAAAATTGCATATATAAACATAAATATGTTACATTCACTTGACTCAAGTGCCAATCAGCTTATTTGGTTCATATTTTCAGGATTTACTTTTTAGAAATTTTTTTTTTTATTTTTTGTGTCACTGAATTCTTTAATATTCTAAGCAATTTTGTAATTTTTAGATACACCTAACATAAATACACTTAAAAATAATATTTGTGAAAAAAATCTTTAAAAAATTCCCTAAATACCAAAAATACAAAAAAAAAAAAAAAGAAGAAAAAGATACAAGAATTTAATACATTTTTCATATTCTTGTATATTTATTGATTTTTTAAAATATTGTTTTACAAATATTTTGATTTTTTAGATACATCTAAGTAAGATGTATCTAAAAAAGTTTTTTAAAAAAAATTTCTTAAAATTTTAAAAATATTCACTAAAAATAAAATTAAAAAAAACAAAAATTAAAAACTCAATTTTTAGCGAATTGAATCCAAAAAATTAAAGTCAAACACACTACTATTTTAAAAATAGTTAGCCTTGTGGTATCATTGAGTTTTTTTTTTTTTTGATAATTCAAGTATTTTTTTGTTCATCTAAGTTCGATTAAATTTAAAGTAATTTATATTTTAATAGTTGAGAATTAATTTTTAAAAATCTTAAAATTAACGATCGAAAAAATCTTTAATGATCTCTTAAAAGACTCGAACTCAAGATCGTATTCTCACATTTTAACCTTTAGACTAACTCATTTGCAATTGTGGTGTCATGGAGTAATGTTACGTGCAAAAAATTAAAATAAATATTTTCAATACATATTTTCATTGATTTCTCATAACACCTAAAATTAAATAAAAAATAACAGATTTTATTGCATTGGACATTTTTTTAGACATTTTTTTAGACAATTTTTTTTTTTTACCAAATTAATTTTTATTATGTGTTTGGATGATGATCATGTAAAATTAATTTTAAAAAATAAATCATGTAATTTTTATTAATTTACATAATTTTATCATTGGTTGATAAAAATAATTTTTAAAAATTAAAAATATTTTTTTGACATTTATTTTTGTCAAATTAGTTTATATTTTATCAAATTGACGATTTCACCCTTGAAAAATCTAATGATATCTTCAATTGTCCTTATTTTGAACAAGATTCAAAATTCATGGTCAAATGTGTCACAATTGAAAAGTCAGAGACCAAAGTGCCATAAGTCTCAAACTATAGAGACTATTAGTGTAATTCACCCTATAATTTTCAATGTTGAATACTCTTATAACAACAAAATTGAAAAATAAAAGATAAATTACACTTACATCTCCTGAGATTTAATATAAGTTCAAGGACCTCCCTTGTGACCTTAATAATAACCCTAACTAACCTTATTTTTGAAACTATTATTAAGATTCTCCCACTATTAATCCTCCATTAAACCATTTAATGGAATTCACTGATGTCATATGTTATAAGGCCTAAAATGCCAAGATAGCCCTTTAGTTACCTTATCTATTCAATGATAAATAACAAACACTCAGGCTTATTTTAACAATATTGAACAAAATTCTTAAATTTTATATACTATTAAACAAAACCCTTAAATTTTTTTGATAAAAAACAAATCTCTAAATTGTTAAGATATTATTAAAAAACTTAAGAGGAAAAAAACAAACTGATTTTCATCAATAAAATACCTTTAAAAAGAAAAACATTTCTAAAGTCAATATTAGATATATAACATCTTAATATTTTAATATAAGACCTATTTCACGCTACATAAATAATGTAAAAATTTATTATTTTAATTAATGCTTATATTATTTGAATTTCTTTGTTTTAAGAAGTGAAAACAAATTAACTTTTTTATTTTTTAAAAAAGTAATATTAGGTATCACAGAAGAAATATTATGAAATATTTGATGAAGATTTTTTATTCTTTAATTAGTGTGTGATGTTTTATTATATGTGTAATCTACGAGTGAACATTTTTCATAAAAATTTTTATGATATTTCTTTCGTGATACACTCTTTTTTTTATATTGCATATTTGTATAATTAGATCATGTTTTACTCTATAAGACCATCTCCAACGGAGAACCAAACCCAGCATCAAATTCAAAATTTGATGAAAAACCCACTTTTTGGAGCTCCAACCGTTGCACCAAATCGATATCAAATCGAGAATTCAGCAAATCTTTCACCAAACTGAGTACAGTCGAAGCATTTCACCAAAATACTGTTACTGACCGTTGGGATGAGAGAACCGGGCGACCATCCGGGTGACCAACCGGTTGACCAACCGGTCGCCCCGGAAAAAAGTTCAGACAGTTCACTAAACGGTTCAAACCAGTCAAAAAAAAAAAAATTTTGCCTAGGTGGTCGACCACCCGGTCGACCGGCCGGTTGACCACCCGGTCGACCACCCAGAAGTTCAAAAAGTTCAGAAACAAAGGTTCAAACCGGTTAAAAAAAAAAAAAATTTTTGGCCTTTACCGGTTGACCGGCCGGTCAACCAACCGGTTGCCCGGCGCTAATTTGGTGAAACGAATTTGATGCGAACCATTGGAGCGCCAAATATCAAATCAAGGAAATCGCCCATTTTTGATTCAAATCTGATGAAACATTTGCTGAACCGTTGGAGATGCTCTAAGTTAGACTTGCTTTCACTACTTTATGCTCTACTCTAACTTGAGAGGACTAGTCAAGTCACTCATTTTTTGTTCATCAATATATATAAATATACGGATCTGAAGGAGGGCTTGGTGGGGGAGGCAAAAGGTGCCAGATTTGATGAAAACGATTACTACAAAAAAATTAAAGTTTTAGAAATTAAAATTTAGAAATAAAATTATTTTTTAGGGATCAAATAATTTTATTATAAAAAGTATTGTTATTATATTTTTAGCAACAAAAATTAGATATTAATGATAAATTATTATCCTTTTGGAACTAAATTTTTTTTCTCAAAAAATAAATCATTTTGAGACCAAATTATTTTGTCCTAAAAAATTTATTTATTAGTGACATTTTCAAAATTTTGTTGCCAAAAGTATTGTTTTTGACTTTTTGGAACGACTTTTTAATAATTATCCTCATGACGATAAAAATTAGTCACTAAATGTCTTTTATAACAAAATTTTTAATTTTAGAGACCAAAACGTGTGATCTCTAAAATTCTTTTATGTTGTGCCAAGAAGGGCTGACAGAGTTGATCTGAGGGAAGGGGTATGGAAAAGGTCAGAGGTTGTGTATCTTAGAGAAGGGGAAGTAGAAGAGGAACTTTAGTGGTGAATTTGAGTAACGAGGGGTGAGAGACGATTTGAGGAGGGGTGTCATGGAGGTGTGTTGCTGGTGAAGAATCCGAGGGAGGAAGTGGTAAAGAAAGGCTACTAGTGATGATTTGATTAATCGAACTGTTCGCGAGCTGGCTCCATTTAGTTCATTAAAGACTCGGCTCGGCTCGACTCATTTAGTAAACGAGCCGAGTTCGAATTCGAATAAGTTCGACTAGTCAAACTCGGCTCGATTATCTTTATTTAAATTATATATTAAATAATATATATAATAATAGCATAAATATATTTTTATGTATTAAATAATATAAATAATATTTTTTATTTAAATAATAATAAAAAAATCTTATTGAGCCAAGTCAAGTTCGAGTTCAGTAAGTTATCGAGTTGAACTCGAACTTAATAAACGAGCTCGATAAGTAAAAGAGTTGAGCTCAAGCTCGAACTCAGAAAAGTTCGATTTGGTTCGGCTTATTTGTAGTTCTAATTTGGTTTAAGCATAAAATTAAAATAAATATTTTCTTAAAAAGGTGGGTGTAATGATAAAATTATCATTCTCCCTCAATTCTACTTAAAAAAATCAAATTTATGGTTATAAGATGGAAAACTACACCGCAATGAGATTAAAAAAAATATTTACAAAGGTGTGAAAGAGTACAAGTAACACTTGCAGCCTACAATTTTTTACTTGCACCTCACTACATAACGACTTGCAGTCTATATATTTTTATAATTTTTTTTTTCTATCCCACTACACTTTAATCCCCCCTTATAACATTGAGATTAAAATTAAAAGAATTAAAATTTAAATTGATAACATTAAAAATTCAAGATTTAATTTGATACAAGAATTAACCTTTGATTTTATTTTTTTTTAATAATTTCACCTTAAATATTTTAGTTATTAAACTAAACTAAAAATAATACTTTAGATATTTTATATATACCTATATTAAGTTTAATTATAATAATTATATCCAGAATATTTTTTTATAATTTCTCTAAATATTTTTTGAAAAATTAAACCAAAAATAACAGTACATAGAAACTCATACAACTTACTTGTTAGAAACTCCGCACCACTTTGCTTTTCTACTAGGTTCCGCTTTCCCAAATGCAAAGTGGATTGTTGTAATTGTAATTTCATGAGAAGGGGAGAAAGACCCTTCACCTTTTATAGAGTGAAAAAGTCTGTATCCAAAAAAAAAAATAGAGTGAAAAAGTGTTTTATTTTATTTATTTATTATTATTATTATTATTTTTTTCCTCACTGGTTTGATGAAACTCATGCGTCATACGGGAAATCAAAGTAAGGGGTTGTTTGTAGTGTCTTAAATAAGTGTACTTTTTATCTTTTTAGACTAAAAAGTTGAGAAAAAAATATAAATATTTGGATTAATTTTTTGTCTTTTTACGAAAAAATGTATAATAAAAAATTGAATAAATAAAGTGTATAGAGGAAGAAAGTTGAGTAGGTTGTACGGCTGTCTGTGGGGCTGTCTTACACAGTAAATTATTGTCTCCTTCAGGACAAAGTGTTTGGACAGTGATGGTCGGTCCGTGGGGCCACCACGGGTCCCATTTTAATAATCTGAACCGTTTAATATGTACAACTCGTTGAGTGTTATATGCCCATAAAAAATCACGTTGATCAGATATAGATAGCTATATGATCGGATTAGTTTTTTTTTCAACAGTTAACTATCACACCATCTATTTTGTTTATACAAAACTGATTTGATCATATAACTAACGATATCCGATCAACGTGATTTTTTACAAACATATAGTACTCGACGAGTTCTACATATTGAACGGTTCGGATTATCAACACGGAACCCTTATTGGGCCCCCAAGGGCCCAACATTACCATCAAACTTTGTGGTTTTACATGTGCAATTTTTTTTTTTTTGCCCAAAAAGTGTATGACCTGTCTTCCTGCTGAGGCAGTACGGCTGACAGTGTAATGAAAATTTTTGTATTACAAAAATGTATAAATATTTTTTTAATATTTTTTATTTGTAAATAGTAATGACGTTTTTTCTTTTTGTGTAACTTTTTAACTTTTTAGATTTTTTGAGACTTGCCAAACCAGGCCTAAATGATATAGAAAGCCATTTTTGAGTTTTTTTTTTAAGTAAATGTTTTTGATATTTTAAGTAAATTTTTACTTTTTAAAAATATATAATGTAAATATAATTAAAAAGTATAATATTTGTACCAAAATTATAAAAACAATATAAAAATTCAGTATATTTTCGTATTCTATTCTTGTATATTTATTATTTTTAAAATATTTTTTTGTAAATATTTTATTTTTTAAGTACATCCAAGTTATGTGTATCTAAAAAGTAAAAATTTTCTTAAAATATTAAAAAAAAATCACTAAAAATAAAAATATATAAAAAATTAAAAATCAATTTCTAAAAAATTAAATTCTAAAAATTAAAACCAAATAAGGTATCGAAAAAGTAAAAAACTTATTTAAAATATCAAAAAAATTTATTAAAAATAAAAATAATAAAAAATTCAAAAATGGCCTTCTCTATCATTTACTTCATTTCTGACACGTATAGAGACTAATCGGGACCGAGAATCCGGCATGACAATTAGGGGTGTTGAAAAAATCTTTCCCATCTGCCATTCAAATTTTTTTTTTTTTAAAGGTGCACCGACCATTCATTAACACTTGAAAAATGCTATTAATCCACTCTTCGAAAATTTATAATTTATTTTGAATGATGATAAATTCATCAATAAATTTCATATTTTGAATTTATAATTTATATAGTTTCATATTTTTTTTTGTGATCTATTTCGTTCTTTTGGATGTATTATGACTCATTTACTCACCACATTGGAGTGTCACATTTGAAAAAAGTACACTGAAGAATTTTTTAGTGTCACATCATGCCTGTCACATTAGAGTGTCAAATTTGGAAAAAAAAAATACAAGAAAGAGTTTTTAATTTTTTTTAGAGTGTCACATCATACTCATCTTGTTGGAGTATCGCATGTCACGTTTGAAAAAAATACACTAAGAAGTTTTGGCTGTGTTTGGTACAACTTTTGAATCATAATTCTACCTTTTAATTTGAGTGCGGGTTTGTTTACAGTTTTCAAAAATCATTTCTATACTCGCGTTTGAAAATTCGTATATCCGAATGTCCCCCCGGAGGTCCCACCGGATGTCCGGCCGGTTGACTGGAACAATGTTCGTGATTTTTTTTTTTGCACTTGTTATTTTTATATTTTAAATAAAAAATATTTTCATAATTTTTTTTTAAAATTTTTTATGACTTTTGAATAGAATTTTGGATTGTGTGTTTGGTTATAAATTGTAAGTTTTTGTATCAAAAATCATGTCACATCACTCATCAATTTAAAAACTATTTTCAAAACTCTTTTGAAAACTCATTCACTAAACAAATTTTTTATACTTAAATCATAATTTCAAAACTCAATAACTCAAAATACAACTCATATTCTCAAATCATATTTAGCCTCCGTTTGGGAAGTGGGTTGGCTTTTTGACTTTTTGATTTTTTTGGCTATTTTAGCCTGGGCTAAAAAGCTTGGTTTGGGAAGGATTTTTTGGCTTTTTTGACTTTTTTTTTGTGAGAGAACAGTGTAATGATTATGGGTTGCATGTCATGTTTTATTTTTTATGGCTAAAATAGCCTATTTTGTCTTTGTGGCTAAAATAACCAAAAAAGTCCGGAAAAACTCTTGCCAAACTAAGCCTAAACGCAACCTAAACAAAAAAAAAAAAAAAAAATCACAAAAAAGTCACTAAAAATCAATTTTTTTAACATAAAAAGTCAAAAGTCACAAAAAAATCAAAAAGTTAACTTTTTATCAACTTTCCAAAATACCTAGGACCTGCATAGACCTACCAAGCCATGGCTTAGGGCCTCTCAAAATAAACCCAAAATTTAGTATAATATATTAGATATGTTGTAAGTCCAAAAAAAAATAATAAAAGAAGGCCCAAACTAACTTAAAATAAATTGACCTATTAAAAAATTAAAAGGTCCATTCAAAATTAAAAGGGTCTATTCTCTCTCCCTGTTTAATTTCTAAAATAGACCCAAAAAAGAGGCTCCTATTATAGTTTAGTATAATATATTAGGAATGTTTTAAGTCTAAAAAAAATAAATAAAAAAAGGTCCAAACTAACTTAAAATAAATTGACTCATTAGATAAAACATTCCTAATATGTTTAGATTATTAATCTAATCATATTGGATTCATCATATTGGATAAATCCAATATGTTTAGATTATTTGGATTTACCTAATTTTATTTTTTCAATTTAATTTTTTTAAAATTATAAACTAATTTGATAAAAAAATAAAAAATCATCATTTAACCTTTTTTAGAACTGAAATAAATTTTGAAAATTTTAATATATATGGACTTCTTTTTTATATGGACTTCTTTTAAACTAGTACGGTATGAAATTCTCCAAATAATAATAATAATAATAATAATCATTACAATCATGCTAGAGATTACTAATTTAGTGGCTCTAAACCCACCCTAATGAGATGGAAAAGTAAAAAATAAAAATAAATAAACAGACACAACACATGCTGTGGCAGTGGGTGGGACTCACTGTCACATCATTAGTGGTAGCTCTAATTAGAGCTCGCACTCATTTTCCTAATAATTATTAGAAAAATGAGTGAGACCACTAAAAAGATGAGTACTAATAGCTCTAAAGTGGTGTGGATTCCACATGATGAGATGTTTTGCTCTAGTGTGTTTTTCTTTTTTTGAATTTTTACCTCATTAGTGGTCCATTAGTGCTCCCAAATTAGTGAGATGAATCATTGTTGTAATTATTGTTATTATTATTATTATTATTATTATTAATTTTAAAAATAAAATAAAATGAGTAATATTAGAGCATCTCCAACGGTTCACCAAACTTTTCACCAAATTTGAGTAAAAAAATCACTATTTTTCTAATTTGATATCACTTGCTCCAACGGTTAGCATCAAAAGATGAGGGGGCGACCGATTGGTCAACCGATAAGGCCATTATTTTTTTTTTTGAGTCGCCATTGATACACAGGTGCAAAACTTCAAGCTATTTCTTGATACACATTGTGGGCCCTGCTTGCAAGGTGCCATTGATACACAGGTGCCATTGATACACATTGTGGGCCCTGCTTGAAGGAACTTGAATGAACATGGGGCAAGACTTCAAGCTGTGTTGTTGTTATTAGCCTCAGGTCGCCTGGTTGGTCAACCGGCCGGTTGACCGGCCGGTCGACCGGTAAGTTATTTATTTTTTTTTTTGAACGAATTGAACCTTTTCTTGAACTTTCTGAACTTTTTTCGGGGCGACCGATTGGTCGACCGGTCGGTCAACCGGCTGGTCGACCGGTTAGGGGAAAAAAAATTTTTTTTTTTTTTTTTTAACTGTTTGAACCACAAATGTTGGACTTTTTGAATTCTTTCCGGGACAACCGGTTGGTCAACCGGTCGGGCAACCGGCTGGTCAACCGGTTGGTATAAACCCAACGGTCAGTAACAGTGATTTGGTAAAATTTGGTGAAAGGCTTGGTCTGTTCTCACTTTGGTGAAACTTTTGCTGAAATCTCATTTTGGTATGACTTTGGTGAAACCGTTGGAGCATGAAAAAGTGAGTTTTTCATCAAAATTTAAATCTGATGCTGGGTTTGGTTCACCGTTGGAGATGGTCTTAGAGGGAAGAAGGGCTGGAAGACCATCTAAGGAGAGAGAAAAATACTACAAACTCAAGTGGAGAGAGAAAATATAGGTACGATTTGGTTTAGTTTTTAAATTAAGATTTAAATAAAAAATTTAAAAATATATTTAATTTATTAATCTTTAAAACTCATTTTAAATTTTTTTTTCTCTTTGCTTTTTTTTTTATTAATAAATCAATCAATTATTTTTCTCTTTTCTCTCTCCCTTTTTATTCTCTCACATTTTATACATTAATTAAATTTTCTCTATCACACTTATTTATTCAACAACCTAAAAATATATATATATCAATCATTCCAAAATTATTTTCAAAACTCTCAATCAAATAAATTTTTAATTTTCAAAATTTTGTTAACAACTTATTTTTTAAAATATAACTTAAAATTTAAAACTTTTTTAAAAAACTAACGGAGCGCGCGTTTATTTCCCGTTAGTTCTGATTAGTGTTTTTTTTTTTTACGTGGCAAATCTATCACACCATTTAAGGGATGTGTTGTTCAGCTGTTGCCTACTGGTGTGCACACAAAAAAAATCCAAGTGGATAAATTGGGATGTGAGATTTGAGTATCTTTGGCAATTCAGGATGAGATTAAAAAGTATAAAAATAAAATAAAATAAATTAAATAAGTTAATAAAATAAAATATTACGTTTAAATTATAATTATTTCACTTTACTTTTCATAAAAGTCAAAAAAATAAATAAATTGTCAAACGAAATTTTTGGTCTCAAATTAAAAAAAATTACAATTCTCTAAAGTCAACTAAAAATATTTTTGCCGTTAAAAATATATATTTATATATATAAATAAAATATAATTATATTTCAATCAATTTTTTATTTTTCAAATCCCTATCTAAACCTCCGCATCTAACACAGCCTTAAAGGTTGGATTGGCAAAAAGGCATTGGGGGATGTAACATGATTGTAAATATATGGATCGACTGATGGAGGGGTTGGTGAGGGAGGCAAATGGGCTGGCAGAGTTGATCTGAGGTAAGGGAAATGGAAAACGTCAAGGCTCTGTTTGATTCCGGAATATGAAGTTTGGGATTGGATATTATAGCTTCGTTTGGGAAGTTGTTATTTTAATAGGCTATTTTAGTTTTTGACTATTTTAGCCTCCGTTTGGGAAGTGGGTCGGCTTTTTGACTTTTTTGACTATTTTAGCCTGGGCTTAAAAGCTTGGTTTGAGAAGGGCTTTTTGGTTTTTTGATTTTTTTGAATTTTTTTGTGAGAGAAGAATGTAATGATTATGGGTTAGATGTGATATTTTGTTTGTTATGGCTAAAATAGCCTATTTTATTTTTTGTGGCTAAAATAGCCAAAAAATCCTGCAAATCCACTTGCCAAACACAGGCGTAGGCTAAATTTTTTGTGTTTGGAAAGATGATTGGATTTTTTTGTGGTTGGATGTGATGTTTGTGAGAGAAAAAGTGAAATGATTATGGATTTGATGTGATATTTTGTTTTATTAGCTATTTTAGCCTACTTTGTCTTTTTGTGAATTCTAGTAGGGTCTACAAATCTCATATTTGTAATTTTTTTTTGAAGGGATATAATATACCATGGGATAGTATATCCCCCAAAAGTGGAAGATATACAATACCACCCTCCCCCTTATATGATATCCCTTTGGTTTGGATATGAGTTAAAAAGTCCAATTTACCCTTTTGTCTATCTAACATAATAAAATTTAATATTTTTTTGAATTTAATATAATATAATTATTGAATTTAATTTAATATTATTGAATTAATATAATATAAATATTATTGAATTTAATTTAATATAATATTATTGAATTTAATTTAATATAATATAATATTATTTAATTTAATTTAATTTAATATAATATAATATAATTTAATATAAATTTTGAATTTAATATAATATAATATTATTGAATTTAATTTAATATAATATAATTTAATAAAAATTTTGAATATAATATAATATAATATTATTTAATTTAATATAATATTATGAGGGTAATCTTGAAAATTACTTGTTTATATCTTATAATGTGCCTGTTTGGCAGAGCTTAATTACAACTTATTTCAGCTTTTAGCTTAATTTAACCTATTTTGATGTGTTTGGTTTAGCTTATAACTTATAGCTTTTTGGAAATCAGAAATCAGCTTATTCTTTGAGTGGGGCAGGAGATGCTTTAAGAATAAGCTGAAAGTTATAAGCTATAAGCTGTTTAGGCATAAGCTATAAGCACTTTCCCACAGTTCTACCAAACAGGGCTAATATATTTTGTAAAACAAACATGAATAATATATATCCTATCTTATATATCAAGCCAATAAATATGACTTGAGGGATATCTAATATCTATATCTTATTTATTATAAATTTTACATCATATTATATCTTTCATTTTATGTCAAGGGAAACAAACAGAACCATCGGTAGATCTTCTGGAAGGGGAAGTAGGAGAGGGACTTTAGTGGTTTTCAGTGATTTGATGGAGGGGTGTCGTGCAGGTGTGCTGCTGGTAGAGAATCCAAGAGAGAAGTGGCACAGAAAGACTACTGGTGATGATTTGACTTAAGCATAAAATTAAAATTAATATTTTTTTAAAATGGTGGGTGTAATGATAAAATGCATGGTCATAAGACTTTGATTAAAATAAAAAAAATTAAATTTAAATGGTAATATTAAAATTTTAATTTTGTACGAGAGTTCACTAGTAAGTTTTGTTTTTCTTATTAATTTCATCTCATAGTATTTTAGTTATTAAACTAAACAAAAAAATATATATTTTAAAATTTTCATATATATTTATATTGAGTTTAATTATTAAAATATCATTTTTATATAACAAATCAAAAGATTACATTGATAAAACTATAATCTAAAATTTTATTTTGTTACAATAATTATATCCTGAAGTTTTTTATGTAACTTCTCTAAATATTTTTAAAAAATTAAAACAAAAGTAGCAGTATTTAGAAATTCAAACAACTTACTTGTTAGAAACTCCACGCTTCTTGCTTTTCGACTATATTCCGCTTGGGAAAAGCGGGGGAGCTCGAAAAGCTCTGCCCCGAAAAGCTCGAAAATTCCATTTCGGGTAAAAAAAAAAATACAAGGCAAAAAAAAAAAAAAAAAAAAAAACAATTTACCTAAAATAAAAATTAGTGCTATTAGTGCCACAAAAATTGTGTGCACCAATCAAAGTTGATTCCGCTTTTCCCAAATGCAAATTCTTGCTTTTCTACTACTATATTCGGCTTTCCCAAATGCAAAGTGGATTGTTGGAATAGCATGAGGAGAGAGAGAGAGACCTCTCACCTTTTTATAGAGCGAAAAAAGTGCATGAATTTTTGTGTGCAGACAGGGTACACATCCTTATTTGGTACATTTTGTCCATTATTACATCTTGTTTGTTGGACGACATATTATTTTAATATTTTTTTAAATTTTTTAATTAAAATATGAGATAAAAAAATTAATATATTTAGAATAATTATTTGATTTTTTATAAAAAGATGTGAGAAAAATAGAGAGAATTTTTTTTTTAATTTTTTGGTATAAATTATAGGTTTTTTAATTTTTTGAATAATTTTTTGACTTTTAAACTAAAAGACAGTTAAAAATTACTTTTTTTAAAAAAAAAATATATATAAAACATGTGAGAGATGATTTGATCCAACATAGATTAAAAACTACAAGATAACTTTTAACTAACTTCTCAAAATATCGCTAAATAAATATATTTATTTAGATAAATATATTTATTTAAATCACATTATCTCTTCATATTTTATATATCTTCTCATAAAAAATTAAAAAATATATTTATTTATTTATTTATTTTTTTGTTACAGGAAAATCCTCTCTACCCTCCCGCAGGTCCAAGGCAGCGCCCTTGTAGAGATCACCAGGGTGTCCTGTTAGTCGTTCCGAGCGAGGAGGCTATAACCTGTGAACTTGTCCCGACCTCTCAAAACAAGCTCCGCTTAAGTCAGGACTCGCACAGCGAGGAAGTATTGAACCCACACCAAGTGTTGACTAGACAACTTGAGGTCCAACCTCCTAACCAACTGTGCTTCGCCCAGGAGATTGGCCCAAAAAGAAAGGAATTGAACTCATGACCTTGGGACTTAAATCCCAAACCTTAACCACAATGCCACCCACTCTCTTCAACAACCCTTATCTAGATTTTCTCAAACAATCCTGAGTGTTCATTCAGCTATATACTAGTAGCACTACAAGAAAATGGGGCTTAAAAGACGGAACTATTTGCGACGGTACACTTGCCGTTGCAAAAAGTTTTTGCGACGGTAAAAAATGCTGTCTCAAAAAATCAGAGTATTTGCGACGGTAAAAAATACCGTCTCAAAAAACAGAGTATTTGCGACGGTAGAAAAATACCGTCTCAAAAAAGGAGAGTATTTGCGACGGCAGAAGATACCGTCGCAAATACTCTCCTTTTTTTAGACGGTATTTTTTACCGTCGCAAATACTCTGTTTTTTGAGACGGTATTTTTCTACCGTCGCAAATACTCTGTTTTTTTGAGACGGTATTTCTAACCGTCGCAAATACTCTGATTTTTTGAGACGGCATTTTCTACCGTCGCAAAAAGTGACTTTTGTGTTTTTTTTTTTTTAAGTGAATATTTTTTAATTTTTAAATATTTTTTTTAGATACACTTTACTTAAATGTATCTAAAAAAAATTTATGAAAAAATATTTTTAAAAATTAATAAATACATACAAATATAAAAAAAATGTATTGAATTATTGTATTTCTTTTGTATTTTTGGTATTTAGTGAATTTTTAAAAGATTTCTTTTACTTTTTAGGTGTATTTATGTTAGGTGTGTCTAAAAATTAAAAAAATTACTTAAAATATTAAAAAAATTCAGTAAAAATAATATAACACGAAAAACAAGAAAGTATAATTTTCTCAAAAGAGTTTTTAGAAAACTCTAACCTAGCATAGTGATTGTGGTTTTGAGACAGCTTCATATATATACAGTCACAAAATAGTTTGAATAAATTCAACAGTATTTTTCTGTCGCAAAAAAAAAAAATAAAAAAACGATGTCGTCTTACTCTTTTAATATAACATCTCTTTTCATTCATTTTTTCATCTTCCTGTCTCTCTGTATTTATCTCTCTCTGTTCTCTTTATCTCTTTCACTCATCACTCTTCTTTCTCTGTCTGTCTGTTTCTCTCTCTCATTTTCTCTCTGTGTCTCTCGTATATCTTTCTTCTTGCTATCTCTTTCATCTGTCTTCTCTCTCTATCTCTCTCGCTCATCTTTCTTCTCTCTATCTCTCTTATTTATTTTCTCTCTCTCTCTCTCTTTCGTTCATCTCTCTTCTCTCTATCTCTCTCGTTCATCTCTCTTTTCTCTCTGTCTCTTTTTCTGTCTCTCATTCTCTATCTTTTTCTCTCTTTGTCTCTCTCTCTCTCTTCTCTCTCTCTCTCTAACTCATCACTCTTCTCTGTCTGTCTATCTGTCTCTCTCTTTCTCTTTTTGTCTCTCGCTCATCTCTCTTCTCTCTATCTCTCCCATCTGTCTTCTCTCTCTGTCTCTCTCACTCATCTTTCTTCTCTTTATCTCTCTCGCTCATCTCTCTCTGTCTCTCTCTCGTTTATCTATTTCCGCTCTTTCTCTCTTTGTCTATATCTTTTCATCCATTTTTTCATCTTCCTTTCTCTCTCTCACTCATCACTCTTCTCTCTCTGTCTGTTTGTCTATCTGTCTCTCTTCTCTCTCTCTTTTTCTGTATCTCTCTCTCGCTCATCTCTTTTCACTCTATTTCTCTCTCTTTTTGTCTATCTTTCGCTCATCTCTTGTTTCTCTCTCTTTTTCTATCTCTCCTTCTATCTCTCTCTCTCTCTCTCTCTCTTTCTCTCTCTGTCTCTTTTTCTGTCTATCTCTCTCTCTCTGTCTCTCTCTCACTCTCACTCTCTTTCACTCATCACTCATCTCTCTCTCTATATGCTTGTCTATTTCTCCCTCATTATGTTCGCCTTGCTCACTCTCTTCCTCTCATATTCTCTATTTATCGAGCTCCTTCTCGATTTATCTATCTCTTCTCTCATCTCTTTTCTCTCTCTATCTCTTTCGTTCATCTCTCTATCTCTCTCGTTCATCTCTCTTCTCTCTCTGTCTCTTTTTCTGTCTCTTACTCTCTATCTTTTTCTCTTTTTGTCTCTCTCTCTCTCTCTCTAACTCATCACTCTTCTCTCTCTCTCTCTCTCTCTCTCTCTCTCTCCTCTTTATCTCTCTCATTCATCTCTCTCTGTCTCTCTCTCTCGTTTATCTCTTTTCGCTCTTTCTCTCTCTCTTTGTCTATATCTTTTCATCCATTTTTTCATATTCATTTCTCTCTTCTCTTTCTCTCTTTCACTCATCACTCTTCTTTCTCTGTCTGTTTGTCTGTCTGTCTCTCTGTGTCTCTCATTCATTTATCTCTCTTTCATCTCTTTTTTCTTCTCTTTTCTCTCTCTATCTCTCTCGCTCATCTATATTTAATTATTTTTTATTTTTATTTTTATTTTTCATTCCCGCCCCTTTATTTTTTTCCTTTCCCGCTCCCCCCTTTATACGAGGTCTAAACCCTAACCTAACACTCCCTCTTACTCTATCTCTCACTCTCCTTACTCTTATCTCTTCCGCCTCCTACATCGTCGCCTCTGGTGGCGCCATCGGCAACCACCACTGCTGCCGCCTTCACGATGGCGCCGCCTCCACCTCCTCACTCACCGCCCTCTCTCTCTTCTCCTATTCTCTTCACCTATCTTCACGAGTCGTCTACTTTGTCTTCTCCACTCTCGTCGTCAGTTCAAGCTTTGTCGGTTCGTCTCCATTGCCGTCGGGTAACAAGCATCGCCGTCGGCGCACAAGAGCACCACCGTCGCAACACCGTCGATCCATTACCCCAAGTATCTCTCTCTCTCTCTTTCGCCCTCTTTCCCTCTCTCTCTGTCTCCCTCTCTGTATGTCCCGTCGACTGGGGATTCTTAAGGTACACAAATTCAAATCGAGCATTCCCTCTCATTCCCCTTGTCGAACCCCCTTATCATTTGTTTATGTCATGAAGCTTGGTGCCGACTGAGGCTTGTTGAACCTTGTTGATTATTATAATCTGTTTTTGCTAGTGTATATGATATTATATATATATATATATATTGGTGTGCAACTAGGTCGATTTAGATTTATATGGGTTCAGTTTGCTTTGTACCTATGAATTATCTCTTTTTCCTCTGCACTTTGAAATTAGCTTCCTCCATGAATGAGCTTTCTGTAGCTAATGGTCTTGATGATAACCTCTGGTTTGGTTGGTTTAATTTGATCTTCTGAACAACAATTAGGCAAAAAATATGAATTGACACTGAAAATCTATTAGCAGTAGTATGATTGCTAGTATAGCATTGTAAAACTAGAGTGCATAAAACAAGGCTTATTCATTATTCTTCATCAATTTTCAATGTCATAGGTTTCTCAGGCGCACATGCCTCCAATGTCATAGGTTTTTCAGTTAGAAGAGAGATAGTTTTGACCTGTAAGAAGGACAAATTAAACTCCTTGGTCAGTGAATGTGAATGAAAATTCACATATAATTAGTTATATGATTCTGAGGACACTTGTTTAAATAGCTGCTGTTATTGAATTATAAACTTATAATTGTTAAGATGAGCAAAACAGTATAGTTTACTTTCTGTGACTTTTCATGAAAGATAAGAGATTCCTCCTGTTATTGGGGAGTTATAGAATGTGTTCTCTGTGTGTGTGCGCGTGCAATGCTACAAGTTATGAAATGTGTTTTCACCATAACTGATTTTCTTGTCATCAATAATGGATATTTTTGGGAATATTCTGTAACTAATTTTTTATATTGTTGTTAAGTTAAGAAAAAGCCATTTACCTGTTTTCTGTTTATTGTTTATGGCCTTATTTAGCTATGCAATTTTCTTTTTGTTCTAGGTAAGTTCATGTTTTCTGGTTGTGGAGCCCCGTACACGTGCCTCTCGTTTTGCCTTTATCACAATGGAAACTCTTGATGATGCCAACCGCTGCGTCAAACATCTCCATCAGTCAGTTCTAGATGGCCGATGCATTACCGTGGAGAGGGTAAGTCCTTGTTCCTTGGGTGGTGTAGAATCACCTATTTTGATTGGTTAACTTTCGTCTTGACTTGGAGGTTTCTGGTTATATTCAGAAGACATTGCGTCAGCTATGTTGGCAGCAATCAGATGATGAGATCATCCATATCAACAATTAAGTGAAACAGCTTGATCACAATGGCCAGCTAAAACAGCCTTTCACATGCATCTGATCAACTTAACATAGCAACTATATTGATCAACTACTATACAACCTCAGCAATTTGTTTCAACTCTCAACTAATCATCGGACATTACCATCAACATTCTAATCAGACTTTTATGGTACCTTATACCTGGCATTCATTTGATGGATACTAGTCGTATATGCCCAAATATATATATATATATTTTTTCTCAGGGTCGTTTTTGTTTTTCTGTGTTAGTAAGGTTGCTTACAGTTTTTTTACACCAGTTTTTTCTCTTGTAAAGTGGTTTTAATGATACTTCATGGTGCGTATTCTGTTAGTTTTTTATTGATGGGGGACACGATTTGTTGAAGTTGAATCATATCACCAATACATTGAATTTGAGGTCATATATTTATTTTCAGTCTCGGAGGAAGCGGCCCAGATCTCCCACACCTGGTCACTATCTTGGGTTGAAAAACACTAGGGACAATGGTAAGCTTTTAATCCTTTATTTTCTTTTTTCTAATCTTATTCCAATTTAGTTGCTCAGTTTTATGTTTCATGGACACCCTTTCTGGGAGATAATGCTTGTTTTTAATTATATAAAACAATTGTTTTATTAATTATTGGCTTCTCTTCTTCATATAAGGGCATTCCTTAAGAATTCTAGTTTTGTAAATTTGTATAGCCCAAATACAATTTCTCTTTGTTTCATTATGATCTTCATTATGTATTGAGTCCTTAATATACAAATTTTTCTGGTTTCAGAAAAAATTTCCTTACACAATCTCCAGGTTTGGAATTGCCCACTGAAGCAAAGGCCAACCTGTTGGAGTTAACCCCTCGTACCTAAGTTGGAGCAGCAGTTGAATTGGCTAGAGCAGTTGATATGGCTGTGAATTCAGTGAACAGACTAAGATATTGGACTGATACTGAGAACAATTGCAAGTAATTTACCAGTAATATGGATTTGTTCACATTCAAAGATTTACCCTACGTTTGTGCAACTCTATAATTTAGGAAAATGATAATTGAACACAATCAACCCTGATTTTGGAGGAAAACTGAGGGTTGAATATTTTGTAACCAATTTTCATAGTACAGATTTGTATCGTGGTGATGAAACATCCGACCCTCCTTCAAGCTTGCATGTGAATTGAATATGTGAGATTGTGTTTATTTTTTTCATTTCTTTTATATTTTAAATTTTATCGGAGGATAATTATGGAACATTATGTAGTGGGATAATTTTGTTGATGTGTAATTATGAATGGAAGAATATTTTATTATGTAGAAATTGTTATTTTTATACAGGAATTTTTATATATTATGTAATTATTATAGAGAAATTTTAATATTTTAATAATTTTATCGGAGGATTTTTTTTCTTTTTTGTGACGGCACTATACTGTCGCAAAAAACAGAAAATTTTGTTATTTTTATTGATTTTGTTACAGGTTTTACTTTTTGCGACGGCATTAAACTGTCGCAAAAAATAGAAATTTTATTATTTTTTAAATACTTTTTGCGACGGTATTACACTGTCGCAAAAAATAAGAATTTTCATATTTTTAATACTTTTTGCGACGGCACCACGCCGTCGCAAAAACAGTGCTTTTGCCGTTGCAAAAGAAAGACTATTAGCGACGGTATTTTTGCTGTCTCAAATAATATTTTTAGCGACGGTAAAATAGGGCCGTCGCAAAAAAGTCAAGAAATTTCAAACGTTATTAGCGACTGTACGGTGCCGTCGCAAAAAGGCAAAAATGCCGTCGCAAAACATTAGCGACGGCACTTGCCGTCGCAAAAACTCTTTTGCAACCCCTGCAGTTGCGACCCCCTGTTGCCGTCGCAAAAAGTCATTTTGCCGTCGCAAAAAGTATTAGCGACGGCATTAGGAGTATTAGCGACGGTATTTTACCGTCGCAAAAAGTCAATTTTTTTGTAGTGTAATAGACTTAAGTACGGTTAGTCATTTTCTCTCTCTTCACTTCCAAACAACGTATATTTTCTTTCTAAGAGTATCTCCAATGCATCTTCTATATCTTCAAATATAGAGGATTCTTTGAAAAAATTTACTCCAATTCATCCTCCATATCCTTCTCCATTTGGAAGGATGGATCTTTCATCCTTCAAATTTGAAGGGAGTATGAAAAATGAAGGATCATCTCTATAATACTAATCATTCTATATATTTTATTATATAACAAATAACTTTTAATATATAAAGTTAATTTTTATAAAATTGGCATCATTAAAAATGTGAAATCATACTTTAAAATGAGTATAATATTAAATATATTTTACAAAAATTTTAAAATTAAATATTTGTTAATGAACAAAAATTACTTTTTGATGAAGAGAAGACGAAGGATTTTAAAGGTTTGTGGTGGGAGTTTGAATGAATAGTAACATATTCTATATTTACTTTTTGAATAAAAAAAATTATTTTCTTTCTCTTTATGAGAGGATTGAGTTGGAGATGCTCTAAGCAAAAAATCACTTTTTTCACACCACATTAGATTCCTCTCTCATATCTCTCAGCAAAATAAAATTTGAATTTAACTCAAATCAACAATGAAATCAAGCAACGTAATTCGTACGACCATCAATGGCGGCGGACACCCACCGACGGCCAGCGGCCAACGACGGAACAACTGCAGAAAATGATAACTCCTAGTTGACATCCAACTTGAAGTAGAACCATTGAAAAGGCTAAGAAGAAAAAGAACCATTGAAGATTTTGATCTCATGAACTGATTAGAAATTTGCTTGAACAATATGATTTTGATGAACTGTTCATAGTAGTGCTTTCTTCCTTCTTTATTTTTCACAGAAAAAATTATCCTGAAGTGTAAATCGTGTTTTTCATTCATTTTTTTTTAAATTTTTTTTTTTTTTTGGGTTTGCTCTTTTTTTTTTTATCTAATATATTTCAATTTTTTTCTTCATTTATTTTTTCCTTTTGGGTAAATTATACTAACACCTCTTGAGATTTTTATTTAATACAAACCTCCTTTTACATTTGAAAAATTATAATTGTTTCTTGAGGTTTGTAATTTCATCATAAATTGTTCTCCTCATTGTTGATGTTATGTCTTAAATTTTTTTAAATAACCGCTTATCCTTTTTTCTACTATTTCTTCTTTCTAGCATAATGACTATATTTAGCAAATTTTTATCATTAAAGTTTAATTGAATATATTTTTATTGAGTAATGATATATAAACATAAATTTTATATAGAATTTTCAAACACAACGATATAGTTTATTGGTAACCTTTAGCTTTAAATCTAAACACTTATAAACATAATTTATATTTATAACAATATCATTATCACAATATTTTTATGGTATTTTTTTGTATAAATTTTTATATATGAATATAATTTTTCATTTTTATTTCCACAATTATATCACAAAATATTATATTTCGTAATTATGTCAAGATTATATGTATCTAAAAAATAAAAAAAAAGTTTAAAATATTAAAAAAATTCAGTAAAAATAAAAAAATACGAAAAAATTAATTTTTTGTATGAGTTAAATAAAAAAAATGATTGTTATTTTTCTTGAAATAATATGAAAAAAATATCTATATTATTTTATATGTATAAAAGTTAAGAGACAAATATATCATTTTAATTTGACATGCAATTTTTCAAATGTACAGTGTGAATCAGTATTAAACAAAAATATCCAAGAATGTCAGTGTGATGCATCCTTTCGTTTTTTAACAACTATTTCAAAATAAATATATTCTACATACTATACAATTAAAAAAATTTATTAACTTAATTTGAAGTTTTATATTGCAAAATAAAAAATATAATCACCAAGAAGAAGAAGAATATAATAATCAAAGCTAGTAACAGTCTCGACACTCAAAACTCATTGTATTCACACCAGATTGATCTTCTCAGTAAAGGAACCATATTGGACATGAATATCAACTCAGAAAATATTATGTTCATGACCAAAAAAAAAAAAATGAAATTGAGGTGTGTTTGGAAAGATGATCGGGTTAAAATAACTCATTAAAAGATAAAATAAATAAAAGTAGTCAACAAGATAAAATGTTACATCCAACATATAATTATTTTATTTTTTTCTCTCATAACTATTAAATCAACTATAAAAAAAAAATTAACCAATTTTTTAAACATAATTTTTTTAATCAAGTTAAAATAATTAAAAAATTAAATAACCAATTAAAATAACTAACTTCTCAAACAGTGCCTGAGTTTACTGGAGAGAACAACTTGGTATAAATCAGATTGAGGAGAGGTGCAGAAGAGATCAAATTACTTCCATTGAATTTTAGTTGAGGATTTTAATTGAGATGCGAGAAAAGACAAATGATTTTGTGCAAGAGAGAACGAGCACTAGAAGAAAAGGACAAGAAATGAAGTGAAAAATGGGTTTCTTGGAAAATAAGAGAAAAAAAGGTCAGGTAGAAAAAGCACTTTCGTAGGTAAGAGAGAGAGAAAGTTGGGATTGTTTGGAAAGTATATTTTTTAATTTTGTTATAAAAAATATATGAAAAGTAATATGATTTAAAAAAAATAAAAATATATATATACATATATATCTGACATGAGGATTAAGGGGCCATTTGAAAAAAAAAAAAAATCAAAAAAATTAACTTTTAATTAATTTGTCAAATCACCTCTAAGTGTTGAATTATAATTGGTGTAATGTACCAAATAAGCATGTCAACTTGATGGCTTATTTTCACACAAAAATTTCTTTAGAAAGTGTTTTCTGTCAGAGTAAAAATTAAATTTATTTTTTAAATTTAGATCTCATTTGAGAATAAATTATTTTGATAATTTTTAATTTTTTATAAAAAAATATATAAAAAATAGAGAGAATGATGGGAGTTGACAGACAAATGAGGCTTTAATGATATAATAGTCTACTAAAATATATAAAATAATTTTTCCCTTTTATATATGTGTTTTAATAATTAATTACTAAGACCATCTCTAACAGTGTATCAAACTATGCATCATATTTAAAATTTGATGAAAAAGTGACTTTTTCAAGCTCCAATAGTTTCACCAATTTGATATCAAAATGAGAATGAAACAAACATTTCATCAAACTGAGGACAAGCTCTGTATATCAGTATTTCACTGTGCTTGATCGTTGGGGTGGGCCAACCGATCAACCAACTGGATGTCCGGCCGGTTGACCCACCGGTCAACCGGTTCCCTTTCAAATAGGTAGGTTCAAATAGGTAAAAAAAAAAAAATTATCCTTACCGGTCGACCCACCAGTCGACCTTTCCTTGTTGATGCACGGTTGGAGCAAGTCATATCAAATTGAGAAAATTAGTTTTTTTTTACTCAAATTTGATGAAAAATTTGATTCCCTATTAGAGATGCTCTAAGTCTTAAAAATAAATTAAAAAATGACCTTGTGTATAATTTACTTTAATTTTCCTTACAATTATTGCTATGCATGACGCATCACTAGTGACAAATAAATTAAAAAATGACCTTGTGTATAATTTACTTTAATTTTCCTTACAATTATTGCTATGCATGACGCATCAAACTAGTGACGCAAATAAATATAACATAAATAAATAGAGACTAGTAGGGACCGGAAATCCGAGATGATAAGGCGTTTTTGAAATAATCTCTCACCAAGCATTCATTAACACTTGGTTGAGCTTGTCTGCAAAATCAGTTCAAATGTGATTTCTCTATTTTTCAACTACTAAAAAAATGTAAACTATGATCACTTTGCTTCGCTTGGATTTTCTAAAAATGTCTTATTTTTTGTTTTTCATATTTATTTTTTTGTTTTTATTGAATTTTTTTTGAATATTTTAAGTAATTTTTTAATTTTTAAACACAATTAATATAAATACACTTAAAAAATATAATTTTTATGCAAAAAATCTTTATGAAATTCACTAAATACCAAAAATATAAAAAATACGAAAATTTAGTATATTTTTTATATTTTGTGTATTTATTAATTTTTTGAAATATTTTTTCACAAATATTTTATTTTTTAGATATATCTAATTAAGATGCATTTAAAAAATAAAAAAAAATGTTTAAAATTTTAAAAATATTTACTAAAAATAAAAAAATACGAGAAATAAAAATTTAATTTTTAAAAAACTGAATTTAAAAAATTAAAACCAAACACACTAAATAATCTTTTTTAAAATTTCTTGAAATTACAGACACCTCTAAAATTTTTAAAATTAGGGGAAAGCACCATTAAATCTCTAATTTGGAAATGTTAACCCATTTAGTCCCGACGTTTTTTTGTTAGACTAATAGGTCCTATTTTATGTGTAAATACATTAGTACCCATTTTTTTAGGCGACTGGGTCAGTAATTGAGGGGGTAATTTTGGGTTGGTGTTTATGTGTAATTTACTGAATTACCCAATAAGCTTACTATAGGCCTTTTTATGATTTCCCTTCTTTCTGAACATCAGCAAACATCGACTACGTTATCAACATCATCAACATCAGCAACGTCATCAAATATTATTCGTCAAATATCAAACATTATTCAACATCACCAACATCAAACTTCAAACATGATCC
This sequence comes from Camellia japonica, assembly GCA_030407325.1. NCBI lineage: Eukaryota > Viridiplantae > Streptophyta > Magnoliopsida > Ericales > Theaceae > Camellia > Camellia japonica. Next base: position 153,600,532 of record JAPPVO010000031.1, read on the forward strand.
AACATTACCAACATCAAACATTATTCATCAAATATCAAACATTATCCAACATATAAAACATTATTCACCAACATCATAGTGAACGTATAATCGTATAAACATTATTCTTCAACATTAGGGCCTAATCGTATAACACAGTGAATGTATAACACAGTGATGTTCCAAGGAAAAGATGTTCTTCAGCGGCGTTGGAGGAGATTCAAATCAGATATGTACTTCCCTCAAATCAGATCGAATATGATCTGTCGCTTGATCCTTCTTCCTCCGTTAGCGGTGTCACCGTCGGCAGTGGTACTGGATTGGTGTGGATCGGCCTTCTCCCAACAAACGTTGTAGACGATTGCGAACCACGAAGGCAGAGAGATCAGCGGTGGTGAAGCGACAGATCTTACGATCTCACGGCGGTTGTACTGGATAGGTGTGAATCGGCAGAGGATCTAGACAGAGAGAAAGTATAGAGAGATCAGTGTGGAGGCGTTGATGTTGACGATGTTGATCATGGCGTTGATGTCGCTGATGTTGTGATGATGGCACTAATGTTAATGATGTCGATGATGGCGCTGAGGTTGATGATGTTGACCATAGCACTGATGTTGATAATGTTGGAGCCTAATCGTATAACACATTTTATGGGTATAAATGTAAATTCTATACATAATATATAAAAAATGTATATTATATCAAAAATAAAAAGGACTAAATAATTTTAAAAAAAAACATTTAAAACTAATTAAAATAACATTTATCAAAATGAGATTTATGAATAATTTTTTCTTAAAAGTATATTGGCGTCTCTTATTAGACTTTTTGGCCAGATGGAATTAATCATTTTACAATTATTGCTATGCATGACGCACGAGTTTTCATCAAACTAGTGACGCAAAAAAATATGAAATGAATAAATAAATAAATAGAGACTAGTAGGGACAGAGAATCCCGAGATGATAAGGCGTTTCTGAAAAAATCTTTCCCACACTTGGTTGAGGTTATCCGCAAAATCAGTTTAAACGTGATTTCTCTATTTTTCAACTAATAAAAAAATGTAAACTATAATTACTTTGCTTGGCTTGGATTTAGTAGTGGGTATGGTCTGGATTAAATCGAATTTGAGTAAAATTAAGATTAATTTGTTATTTATGGATTTTGAAAAATTAGAACTAATCCAATCCGTTTAAATTGTGGAATCAATCCGAACCAATCCATTTAAACACGGATTAGATCGGTTTAGGACCACGGATTTACATAATTAAATAATAAAAAATATATATAACATTTTAATTTCATAAAAATATAAATATAACATCATATTAGTTTCACAATAGCAACATGTTTTTTTGTAATAACGACAAATTGTTCTAGAATTTAAACAATCATAAGAAAATTAGTTCCACCATAAGTATTTAGACCATTAGAAATTAACACTAAAAATTAGCAAACAAAAGTAATAAAAGAAGATACTTTGCAAGTTTAGGTTTGGATTTAAGTTTTATATGAAATAAGAGAAGATACTATGCAGGAGGGTGTATAATAAAAATATAGATTATTTGTATACGGTCTGGATCGGTTCCAATCCGGAACCGTAGGGTTCAATTCGGAACCAATCCGTGAACTACGGATTTTTAATTTTTCAATCCGAAACCAAACCACAGATTCAAAAAACCAATCCAAACCTACTGGATTAAACTGGACTGGATCGGATTACGGATTTTACAGATTCCTTACTCAGTCTTACTTGGATTTTTTAAAAATATTTTTTTTAAAAAAAATTATTATTTTTTTGTTTTCATTGAATTTTTAAAAATATTTTAAGTATTTTTTTAATTTTTAAAGACACCTAACATAAATACACTTAAAAAAATATAATTTTCGTGAACTTTTTTTTAAAAAAAATTCATTAAATACCAAAAATACAAAAAAAAAATGAAAATTTAATATATTTTTCATATTTTTGTATATTTATTAATTTTTTGAAATATTTTTCACAAATATTTTACTTTTTAGATACACCTAAGCAAGGCACATCTAAAAAAATAAAAAAAAAATGCTTAAATTTTTTTTTATAATATTTAATAAAAGAAAAAAACTCAAAAAATAAAAAAACTCAATTTTCAAAAAATTGAAACCAAACACACTGAATGATCTTACTTAAAATTTCTTAAAATTACAGATACCTTCTCTAAAAATTTTAAAATTATACTGACGCTTCTTGTCAGACTTTTTGACAAGATGTAAATAATCATTTTACAAAATCACCCTCTCGTTCTTTTTTTTGACAAGAGGATCCACAAACCACACATATTGGACAATTAAGCAACAAGAATACAAGATAGTTCTGTTTAAAAAGATGGTTGGATTAAAATAACTCACTAAAAGACAAAATAAATTAAAATAGTCAATAAAATAAAGTGTCGCATTCAATCAATAATCATTTTTTTTCTCTCAAAATCTTTAAATCAACTATAAAAAATAAAAATAAAAACAAATCAACTTTCCAAACACAACTTTTTTAGCCAGGTTAAAATAGCAAAAAAAACTAGTTTGGCATGTACTAAATAAGTTAAAAAGTCAAAAAGTCACTATCTTATTTAAGTCACATCATCTTATTTAAATCACATCACCTCTCTAACACATCACATCAAACCCCAAACCAAACCCAACCCAACCCAAACCCACCAATAAGTCAAAAAGTGCACTTTTTTAGGACATCCCAAACCAACCCTAAATAGCCAATTAAAAGAGCGAACTTTCCAAACAAAGTCAATATCTCATTTTATTTGGAGTTGGCAAGATAGAGGGGAGAGGGAAGGAAAAGTCGACAAGAAGCCTGTTAAAATACATTATAGAGAAAATTAATGATAAATTCAATCTAACAATTGTTTATGACATTAGGTTCAGTGGATATTTTTTGTTGGTAACAGGTCCACCATTTATGAAATATATTTTTTTTAAAAGAAATTTTGTTTTTAATTTTACCTCTTAATTAATCTGTTTAATTTTTTTAAACTATCTATTCAAATTTTTTATCTGTTTAATTTTTTTGACTACTTGTTTATTTTTTTTATCTGTTTAATTTTTTTGACTATCTGTTAAATTTGTATCTATCTGTTGGAATATCTATCTGCTGAAATTTCTTATCTGTTCAAATATCTGTCCAATCTTTTTTATCTGTTCAATTTTTTACTTATTTGTTTAAATCTACCTGTTCAAATATTTTATCTGTTTAATTTTTTTTGTTGTTCAATTTTTTCTCTGTGCAAGTTTTTCTCTTTTCAAAAAATTTATCTATTCAAATTTTCATTTATACAAAGAAAGAGAGAGAGAGAGAGAGAGAGAGAGAGAGAGAGAGAGAGGTATTACAAATCTATTTCATCATCAACAACAACATTCATTATCACCATCAGCAACAACAATAACAAATCATAATAAAAACAATTCAGATCTGAGAAAGCCTTAACAAAAAAAAGTTGATACGCAAACCCTAACCAAAAAAAAATTTGAGTTGTTCTCACAGATTAGATTAGATTAGAGACTTACAGGGGAGTTGATCTGTCGATCGGAGTATTTGATCTCTTGCTTCATCATTTCATCAACATTTCAACACATATACATAAAGAGACACTAAAACATATAAAAGTTTTAGAGACCAAATGTTTTGGTCTCTAAAAGTGAAAATTTTGTTGCAAAAGATATTTAGGAACCAATTTCTATCGTTATGAGGATAGTCGCTTAAAGATCGTCTCAAAAAGTCAAAAACAAGGCTTTTAGCGATGAAATTTTGAAAATGTCACTAATAAATAGACTTTTAGGGACAAAATAATTTGGTCTCAAAATGGTTTGTTTTTGCAGACAAAAAATTTGGCCCCAAAAGGATAAGAATTCATCACTAATGTCTAATTTTTGTTGCTAAAAACATAATGATGACACTTTTCGTGACAAAAATAATATAATGATGACACTTTTCGTGACAAAAATATTTGGTCCCTAAAAAATAATTGTCTCTAAATTTTGGTCTCTAAAACCTTAATTTTTTGTAGTGAGAGAGAGAGAGAGAGAGAGAGAGAGAGAGAGAGAGAGAGTTGAGATAGCCGAAGAAATTAGGGTCTTATGAGAGGAATTGAAGAATACAAGATCAGAGAAATTGACTAGAGGATCTTCTTCTTCAGGTTTTTCTTTGAGGGGACGACGGAAGAGGAGGATGTGTTGTATCGGAGCCAGGTATAGCAGGCTACGACAATGAAACCGGCGATGAAGATTAGGGCAGTGAGGATGACAACGAAATCCAACTCGACGCGACAGCCTCCGAGGGGTACATTGCCGCTATGGTAGAGAATGATGTAGATGAGTTGACTCTTTTAGATCTGATCATGCTATTCTCTCAGATCCGTAAGGAAAAGACGACGACAACACTGTTGACATGTGGGGAGAAAGAAGGCGGTGGTATGGTGGTGGCGTTAGTAATAAGGCTGATGGCATCAATATATATATATATATATATATAGAGAGAGAGAGGAGAGAGAGAGAGAGAGAGAGAGAAAGGAAATAAAATAGGAGAGATGGGGTCAACCAAACTGATGCAACAATACATACATAGACATTTTGGTCATTTTGTCTAAGCATGCCGTTACGAACAAAGTGTTTTGCACTGTGCATCTTTGGGTAAAGAAAATCCAAAATTAGACTTTTGGCCCAAGCACCCTATTTTATATATATTCTGTATATAATGTATTTTGTACATATATTGGTTACAAAGGGGTTTCAGCAAAAGGAATGAGTTGACTACACTGAAATTTTCTCTCTAGTTGTGAAGTTGACTACTATCAGATTGGTGTTGGGAATTGTGGCTACTGAAGATTTGCATCTTGAGCAGATGGATGTGAAAACGGCTTTTCTCCATAGGGATTTGGAGAAAGAAATTTACATGAAGCAACCACAAGGTTTCTTGGTACGTGGCAAAGAGTAGTTTGTATGCAAGCTTCAAAAAAGCTTATATGGTTTGAAGTAGGCCCCAAGAAGTTTGATGGGCTTATGTATAGCAACAATTTTACAAGATGCCAAGCAAATCATTATTGTTATTTCAAGAGGTTTGACAAAAGTTATATTATTTTGCTCTTATATATTGATGATATGCTTATTGCAAGATCTAGCATTGAACCGATAAAAAGATTGAAGAAACTTTTGTCTAACCAATTTGAGATGAAAGATCTTGGAGTTGCAAACAAAATCTTTGGTATGAGGATTCACAGGGACAAGACTAATGGTACTTTGAAGTTGTCATAGGCTAAGTGTGTCAAGAACGTGCTCAAGTGGTTTAGCATGGATGGCACAAAATCAGTGAGCACTCCATTGGCTAGCCACTTTAGAGTTACCAAAGAGCAGTCAATGAAAACTGAAGAAAAACAAGTTTACATGGAACGACTTCCATATGCTTTAGCTATCGGTAACATAATGTATGCTATGGTTTGTACTAGGCCAGGCATTGCACATGCTGTGGGAGTGGTTAGTAGGTACATGAGTAATCTAGGCAAGTAACATTGGGAGGCAGTGAAGTGGATCCTTAGATACTTGAGTGGTACTATAGACATGGCACTTTGTTTCAGACAAATCAACATCGGGTTACATAGTTATGTTGATGCAGACTTAACTGGTGATGTGGCTATCAGCAAGAGTACTACTAGTTATATTTACACATTGAGTGGTACAATAGTGAGTTGGATTTCACAATTGCAGAAAATTGCGGCCCTTTCTACAACAGAAGATGAGTATGTTGCTATTACTGAAGCTGGAAAGGAGATGACTTGTTATAGAAATTCCTAGAAGAGTTAGGTAAGAAGCCAGAGAGAGTATTTTGCATAGTGACGGTTAGAGTGCAATTCATCTTGCAGAGAATCCAATTTTTCATTCTAAGACAAAACACATTTAGTTGCGATACCATTTCATTCGTTCACTTGTAGATGATGAAGTCTTGTCTCTTGAGAAGATTTGTGGCAATGAGAATCCTACAGATATGTTGATCAAGATAGTCACCATTGACAAACTGAAGTTGTGTTCAAGGTAAATGATAGAAGATCGAATTGTTGTGGTGTTCCTCTATGTGACAAAGATGATGGAGAGCTTGTGTTATCAGGTTCCAAGTGTGAGATTGTTAGGTCTGTGGACCCTAATAAGTACTTTTCTCTCAACCCAAGTCCAATGGGAGGTTTAGAGGGGCCTCCCTCCAAGGGGAGGGGGTCCAGAGGGGTACTTTAGTAATTTCCCTATTGCTTCTGCGTTGCCCTAATTTTATACTTATAAATAGAATGGGGCGTCTCTTTTAGGTTAAAAGAGTTGTCTTGCTTTTAATCATAGTAAAAACTGCAACAGCCATGGACATAGCCCTATTCTAGGGTGAACCTCGTAAATGCTTGTGTTCTTGATTGTGTGATTTGTTTGATTCATTTTATCTTTCTTGTTTGTTATTTCGTATCTCACCAATCCTAGTTAGGAAGAGACATTTTCCTAACATACCATTGTAGCAGCCCATGTGTTCTAAATGCCAATGCACACCAAAAAAATATGGTTTATGGATTCAACTTCTGCCTTACAGAAGGGACAAATATTGTTCATGCTGTTACTTAGAGCCTTTGCAAGTAATTTGTGGTTTTCACCTTGCCTCTCCACACCAACCATCCCAGCAGTTGGGCGTACATGAATGACATGTACCATACTTTAGGAGTAAAATTGTAAACTTTATCAATTTTGTGACTCAACCTCAATCAATTCAGTGAAATTTGCTATCAAAAATTATAATGGTGTTATCAATTCAACCAAATCGTTGCAAAATTTAAAATTAAATATTAAAATTGAGTTAATTGAAATTATAGAAATCCAAATGACATAAACAACAAAATGTAGGATTTCCAGTATAATTTGTCCATATTATTATTATTATTATTATTATTATTATTATTATTATTATTATTGTTTTTAATATATTGATATGTGTGTGTTTGAATGCTGTGGAGGTATATTATTGTTGAGACTATTATTGATCTTTCTCTCATGATTTCATTTTCAAGGGCCCTTATATTTTTTATTTCACTATACTTTGTCATTTTTCTTTTGCCTTGCCTATGATTCCACGCTACTCCTTTAATTTTTATTTCACTATACTTGTTGGTGGCTTCCTGTAATTGAAAGTTCTCATCGTGGTTTTAAATACTAGGTACTGGATACATTTTGTGTTTGTCTTTTTAATAGCAATATATTAGTATGGCTTGCATATGGTATGAAATGCATATCTATTTTGTTATGTATTTTTTTGTCTTATTTATGTAATTTTGTTTTTTTTTAATACATTGTTGAACTGTTAAGTAGGTTGACTTACAAGTAAATCATATTAAAATAATACATTATATTATATACACGTAAGTATTTTCATAAAAATGCGTAACTTACACAAACTTGAGCAAGTTATTTCATAAAAGTTTTGAACAATATAATCATGTAAGTTTTTATAAATTCACGTAAGTGATCTCACAAAAATGCGTAAGTAAAATTTGAATAAGTCATGTCATAAAATTTTGAACAACACAAATTCAAGTAAGTTTTCACAAACTCACGTAAGTCATCTCACAAAAATGCGTAAGTTAACACAAATTTTCTGTAAGACATCTTATAAAAGTTTTGAACAATTCAAAATCACAAAAGTATTTACAAACTCACATAAGTGATCTTACAAAAATACGTAAGTAACACAAATTCGAGTAAGTTGTCTCAAAAATTTTGAACAACACAAAATGAAGTAAGTTTTCACAAACTCAAGTAAGTGATCTCACAAAAATATGTAAGTTAACAACAAATTTTCTTAAGTCATCTCATAAAAGTTTTGAGGATTACAAAATCAAGTAAGTTTTCACGAAATCACGTAAGTGATCTCATAAAAATACATAAGTAACACATATTCGAGTAAGTGATCTCACAAAATTTTGAACAGCACAAAACCCAGTAAGTTTTTAAGAATTCACGTAAATAATCTAAAAAAACCATGTAAGTTAACACAAATTTGAGTAAGTTATCTCATCAAAATTTGAACAAGTTAAAAACATGTAAGTTTTTATGAATTCATGTAAGTACTATTACAAAAATCTGTAAATTAAACACAAATTTCTCGTAAGTTGTCTCAAATTTTTTTTGAATAACACAAAATCGCATAAGTTTTGAAGAACTTACCTAAGTGATCTAAAAAAACCCCGCAAGTTAACACAAATTCAAGTAAATTGTCTCTTCAAAATTTGAACAACACAAAAATGCATAAATTTTCATGAACTCACGTAAATTTTCTCACAAAAAAGCATAAGTTAACACAATTTTTTTGTAAGTTGTCACATAAAATTTTGTAAGTTTTCATGAAATCACGTAAATGAAATCACATAAAATTTTGTAAGTTATCTCATCAAAATTTGAACAAGTTAAAAACATGTAAGTTTTTATGAATTCACGTAAGTACTATTACAAAAATCTGTAAATTAAACACAAATTTCTCGTAAGTTGTCTCAAATTTTTTTTGAATAACACAAAATCGCATAAGTTTTGAAGAACTTACCTAAGTGATCTAAAAAAACCCCGCAAGTTAACACAAATTCAAGTAAATTGTCTCTTCAAAATTTGAACAACACAAAAATGCATAAATTTTCATGAACTCACGTAAATTTTCTCACAAAAAAGCATAAGTTAACACAATTTTTTTGTAAGTTGTCACATAAAATTTCGTAAGTTTTCATGAAATCACGTAAATGATCTCACAAAAACATGTAAGTTAACACAAATTCGAGTAAGTTATCTCATCAAAGTCTTAAACAATACAAAATCGAGTAAGGTTTCAAGAAATCACGTAAGTGCTCTCACAAAAATGCGTATGTTAAACACAAAATTCTTGTAAGTCATCTCAATAAATATTTGAATAACATAAAATCCCATAGGTTTTCAAGAACTCACGTAAGTGATCTCAAAAAATCTCGTAAGTTAACACAAATTTGAGGAAGTTGTCTCATCAAAGTTTGAACAACACAAAAACGCGTAAGTTTTCATGAACTGATGTAAGTGCTCTCACAAAAATGCATAAGTTAAACACAAACTTTCTGTAAGTTGCCTCAAAAAACAAAAAAAAATTGAAAAACACAAAATCCTATGAGTTTTCAAGAACTCAAGTAACACAAATTCGAGTAAGTTATCTTATCAAAGTTTGAACAACACAAAAACGAGTAAGTTTTCACAAACTCATGTAAGTGTTCTTACAAAAATACGTAAGTTAACACAAATTTTTCATAAGTTGTCTTGTGAAATTTTTGAACAACACAAAATTCCATAAGTTTTCACGAAATCACGCAAATGATTTTACAAAAATGCGTAAGTTAACATAAATCCAAGTAAGTTATTGTAGTTCGCTTTTCGTGCTCCTTTCGGATATGACTAGCCCTACAGTTCGGACTCTTGTGGTTCTGAATCTAATTTCACAAGTGCAATATGAAACAGTGAAAACACAAAAGAGTCTAAATCTGGCAATTCTTTTGGAAAATCGATGTTTGAATCAAATGCCAAAAATGGATTGCTTTGCTAGATTACAAAGTCGCTGCCTAAATATTTTTGAGAAATTTAGGAAACCCGATACTCATGCCAAAGGCCATTAGTTCGTCATCACCAAAGTGTTTCGGCTCGGGAACTTAGGTACGAGAGGAGAAGGTCATGAATTGAGCACCCCACTCGCCTGATCAAAGATCGACCTCTACTAATCATGATGTGATCTTTATGTACATTATATGCTCTTGTTCCGATTATTAGGCTAACGTTACTATGTGACGCACATAAGTATATACTAATTTGCAAAGATTAGAACACTTTGATTTCATGTTTATTTGAAAATTGTTTTTTTGATACTCGTCACTTGAAAATGTGAGTTTGTACATTAATCAATTTGTCCCAATTTTGGAAATGAGCCTCCATCCATAGGCATCCAAACATGTATATCATTTAAGCATTTAGCCTCATGGAAATATGCTTGGTATGGCAACATAAGCATTCGATGCAAGATACTAAAACTCAAAATTGCTTACCTAGTACTTCGAGCCAAAACAAAGCAAAAATAATTAGAAAACATGCATGTTTCTAACTAATGCAATATGACTACTACAACGCACACGTTATATATTTTTAATAGGCTTGGTTATGAACATGGCACATGATTCCATTCAAGACATGTGATGAAGCACGTATTCAAGTAATGAATTTGAATTGACATTGGATTAGTATGATGAGCTCAACCTTGGATGCATGCGAGACAATGGATGCGAATCATAAGAATGCTAATTTAAAAAATGGTGTTCTATACTAACCATTGTAAGCAAGTAAGTAAAAGGGAGAAAGACGCGGGGTTGAAAGACATACAACTTATTACATGTTAGCCCTTGTACAAGAGGGTGCTAATCAATGTCCGAGAGTCCGAATTAAACTAACTATTACAAAACCGAACGAATGAATATTTATTACAAATTCTAATGAATACTAAAGAAATGAATTAGCTATTTGAGTTAACTAGCTATAACAATTACCAATAAACAATAACTATAACAAATAAACAATAGCTACAACAATATATTAATTAAGTACAACAACAATAATTAATTACATCAATACTTGGAGCATTAATTTACAACATTGATGTAAGTAAGGATGCACAAGGGTTGCATGCACAACATTCAAGAACTGCTTTGTCTACTTAGGCCTGCTCTGTTTCACCTTCAGCCACTACCCTCTATTTTCTGGAAAACATACCGCTGACCAAACATTGATGGTCGGCTGTGCCACAATGAAGCCCGGCCGGGTCCAAAAAGGGTTGGTCGTGCCTTAATTTTATGCAAAATCCTGTTTTTGTGCTCTGAAGTGAAAATAGTGCAGACAGAGTAGTTTTGAACTCTGTTTGTCTTTTCTGCCCTTCTCTATCATGGAAAGCCTCAAGAGAAGAACGAAGTTGTTTCCGAAACCATCAATGAGCAAGTTGATTACTTGATGATTTTGGACACAATTTGGACAAAGATCAATGAATGCAATGAACGAATAACCACCCATCCCTCCAATCATGGAGTAAGATCAAAGAGGGAGGTAGGAATGCTTCAAGGCTCATCGAAACATCATGAATTGATGTAAGACAACTCTCGACACAATAAACTCTGCATAACATTCGGCCGAATCCAAGCAACATACTTCATTTTCTTTATGTGGGTTGGTTCACTTTAGCAATTTTTTTAGACCTTTCCATTCTTTAGTCCATTAATTCCAAGGTGATGATTATGTCCACTAAATTAGAAATGTGTCAAACAGGAAGTGATTTTCAACATGAAAGAGAGACTATGTCGTTGGCGATGAACCTCCGCAGAGATTAAGCCATTAAGCATAGATCTCTAGCTCATGTTTTGAACAACAATCAACCGGTTAAAACAACTCTCAAATGAAAGAAATGGATGATAAGTTGCTTGTTTAAATGAGGTTCTTAACATGGAAATTAATTAAAGAGAAGCTAGAACAACATGCAACAAGTTATGTATAAGGACTTGTGATACAATAAATGAACTAATCAAAGCTTGAATCAATTAAACAACCTAGGATAGCCCTAAAACAACCTCTAATAGGTAAAGCACAGTGGCTCAAAGTACATAAAAAGAGCCCAAAAAGCTAAACAACAAAGAAAGAAAATAAGGCTAGTAAGCAAGAATAAGAAGGGGTGACTAATCCCTCCACTTTTGAAACCTCAAAGCATGATTTTTAACCTCTTTTGAACTCTAAAAATCAGTTTGGAAAACAAATAAAAGGGTGTAAAAACAAGGGTTTGAGCTATAGGTGAATGTGTAAGAAAGAGTGTTAATTCTCTCTACCCTTTGGTAGCTTTCCAAACCCAAGCTTAGATACTTGAAAGATGATCAAAACAATACAAAAATACAAGAACTTGATAGCAAATGATAAAAATGAAAGCAAGAGAAGAGATAGTAAGCTTGTACCTCTCAAGAAAGGTAAGCTCTTTGCTTGTTAATCAACCTAAGTCCAAACACACTCTCAAGCTTGAATTGTGGTGCTCAAGGCTCAACCAAGGTTTCAAGGCTAAGGTGTGAATGTGTATATGGTGTATGGATACAGGTTCAAGGTGGTAAGCTTGCTTAAAGGTTGCTTGCACAAGAAGAAGGAGCTCTCAAGAAGGTGTATAAGCTTTTTAGAAATTTTTCAACCCTCAAAACAGAGATACAACTTATTTTTTATAGAACTTGAGCATAAAAGGTCATAAATATCTTCAAAAATGGATAGCTGGCAGGCTCCCGCCCAGAACAGTGTTTCTCGCTACTAAGGCATGGCCGGCCATCAATAGCCAAGGTCGGCTCTCAATGAGGCATGGGCGGGCCTCAATGTGATCCTTTGTCTCTCTGCTTCAGATTCAACACAGGGTGACACAATGTGTAAAATTGGATTTTTGGGGTACAAACAATGGGAATATGGCATATTTGGGATTGTTTCGAAGCTTAAACATAGCTCGTTCGTTGAGACCTCAAACCATACACAACATCGCTTTCATCACTGAGTGTACCGAGCAAAGCACTCGAGCCTTGCGGGCGGTCAAAAATGGGGTGTCTACAGTTGCCCCTCTTTGATAGAGCTCGAAGTCATAAAATGACGTGAGTGAATGTCAAAGCCCAGATATGACCCACTTGACGAGGCCGCAAGGCTTGGGCAAGAAATCAAGACATAAATGCAAAGATTGAACTCAAGGGCAAAAGTGAAAAAACGAAATACAGCAAATAACTTATGATCATGCAATGAAACAATGCAAATAATAAGCAACGAAACAATGCTACACTCTAAACAAGAATGCAACGATGAACGAAAGTGTAAATCAGAACAAAACAAATCCCGCCGTGTCTCACACGAAAAGAAGTGAATAAACAGACATGTCTCACGTTGGAAGGACAAAGTAAGCATAAACCAATCTACGTATCACGTAGAAAGGATGACCTAACTACGCCTCGTGTAGAAAGGGTGAAGAGCGACGTAACCATCAGGCGCACCCGAGGTTTTTAACCGAGATCCTAACGCATCTTACGCGAGAGGAGGAGGATGGTGTGAATACCTGGCACACCTAATGTTTTTAACGAAAGAAAACAATCCTAACGCATCTCACGCGAGAGGAAGATGATGGTCTGAACATCGGGCACACCCGATATTTTTAACCGAGGTAAAAAATCCTCACGCATCGCACGTGAGAGGAGATGGTGTGAACACCGGGACATGCCCGTTGTTTTTAACTGAGGTAAACAATACTTAGGCGTCACACATGAGAGGAGAAAAGGTATTGTGAATAACGGGACACGCCCATTGTTTTTAACTGAGGTAAACAATTCTCACGCGTCGCACGCGAGAGGAGAAAATGTGGTGTGAACACCGGGACACGCCCATTGTTTTTAATTGAGGTAAACAATCCTCATTCGTCGCACGCGAGAGGATGAAAGATGATGTGAACACCAGGACACACCAGTCGTTTTTAACCAAGGTAAACAATCCTCACGCGTCGCATGCGAGAAGAGGAAAGGTGGTGTGAACACCGAGACACGCCCGTTGTTGTTAACTGAGGTAAACAATCCTCACGCGTTGCACGCGAGAGGAGGAAATGTGGTGTGAACACTGAGACATGCCCATTGTTTTTAATTGAGGTCAACAATCCTCATGCATCGCACGCTAGAGGAGGAAAGGTGGTGTGAACACCTGGACACACCCGTTGTTTTTAACCGAGGTAAACAATCCTCACATGTTGCATGCGAGAGGAGGAAAGATGTTGTGAACACCGAGACACGCCCGTTGTTTTTAACCGAGGTAAACAATCCTCACGTGTCGCACGCGAGAGGATGAAAGGTGGATTAACAAAAGAACAAACAAATTTTCAAAATTTGGTAAAACGAAACTATCTCCTCGTAGGAAGGCCTCAGAAAATGCATTTCATGGAGATAATTCATATCAAGACACAATGCAAAAACGTGAATTAGACGTAGACACGGATTCTACACAAAGACACATAAAATCAAAGCAATCAAAGCGATGTAGTAAAATGAAAGCCAATTTGCCCATGTGTTAAAACATTGGGTTTTAATTGGAACATAACATTCTGCGTTCCAATTTGGTTGTAAAATGGATAATGACTTTACTGTGGCACGAATGATTTTATCTGGAACTCCTCTGAATGAACCGTACACACAATATCGTGTGTTACGAAATAACAGGATAGATTACAATTTAGGCAAAACAATTTATAAACTAACGGAACAGTCTAAATAAATTAAAAGTTTGAAACAAAACAAATCAAATTATGTGTTTAAACGATGAGTTAAACAAACAAATAAGTTTAAACAAAACAAATTAAGAACCAAATAAATCAAATTATGCATTCACATAATAAAACATAACAGAATGAACAAAAATTCCTCTCATTTCTTTTCCTTATTCTTTTTATATTTTCCTCGCTCACTTTTTTTTTTTTTTTTGATCTCTTTGATTTTTCTTTCTCTTCTTCTTCACTTCCTTTTTTCTTCCTCTCTTTTCAATTCGCTTCTCCATTTTTTTTTTGTGTGCTTGCTTTTGTTATTATTTTTTCTTTTCAGCTTAAAACTCCATAATACAAGAAATAAAGTAAACTAAAAAAAAAAAAAAACAGAGTTCACACTGAGAGCCGACCGCGCCTCGATGAAGCATGGCCGGGCTTCAATAGCAGCAGGGGTAGAATAGGGAAAGCCGCGTGACACGGTTGCTAAAACACATTCCAACCTCCATTTTTGGACTCAACTTAGGTCAAAATTCCTCACCCTCTCTCTCTAGGTTTCTTCTCTCTTTAGATTTCCCCTCCCCTTAAGTTATCCAACAACCTTTGCAATTTTTCCTTTGAAACCCTTTTCCTCCTCTACACTTTGAACCGAACAAAATTGAATTTGGTGGAGTTTTGGGATTTTCCTTTGGTTTCCCTCACATTTGCCCACACTTGCCTTCCATCCCCTTTGATTTTCCTCAATTTCTTCACTTTCTCTCTTCTAGGATTTGAATTTTGGGATTTTCACCCAGTTTCACTCATCTCCTTACTTTTTCTTCACGTTTTCACTTTCTCTCTATGGCCATTGACGAAGTTCCCGTCCCAGACCCTGCCATTGGTATTGGGGCGCCTTAGGTGCAGATATGGAGGCCGAGGACGCTCCTGTGTTGCCTCCTCTTGACGATAGGCAATTTGATGTGGCCACCTATTGACCACGTACACATGCTCTGTCCCCAGGATGCATTTTGAGATTTGAAGGCCTTATCCCAGGGATAGATAAGGACATCCTGCTGCAAGAGCTTGCGAAGCACTTGTCCGCTGATGCCTTCACGGTAAGCAACTTTCCCTTCATTTTGTACATATGTTGAATCTTAATAGCAGACCACTCATTAATGCTACATACACTCCCTATTTACAGGTGATAGCTAGGAGGATTGGCAGCTATGGATCCATATCTGGCCCCCGACGTTGGTATGAGAGGCTTCCCACAGAGGTCTGCACATTGGTTGATGCTGTCGGCTTTGGGCCCTTCTGTTCAGGGCTCATACAGATGAGGGTTGAGTTGCTGCTATACGGGGCCCTGGTAGAGAGATGGTGGTACACTACGGACTCGTTCCACTTCTCATCGATTGGGGAGTTGACTCTAACCCCATATGACTTCTCGATGCTCACTAGCCTGCAGGTCGGGGTTGGCGGCCCGATCCCATGTGATCTTGATATGATGCAATGGCGAGTCGCACAGTGTTAGCTTCTCGGGGCGATCCCAAACACCATCAACCATGGGATGGTGAGGTACAGTTAGTTCTTGGAGTGCTTCACCAACCTTCAGCCCGCTACTCCAGATGAGGTCGCCCAGTACAGCTGCGGCTTCCTTATGTATCTCCTCGGTACTATCCTATTTGCGAACAGGGAAAATACTGTGGGGTTATATCTTTTGGGGGCACTGGTGCACTTATCATAGATGGAAGAGTATGACTGGGATGGTGTCGGCCTGGCCACCTTGTACTGTTATATGAGCTCCGTATCCCGTAGCAATGCAAATTCACTCGGTGGCTACTAGAGTGTTTGAGAGGTACACCTCATATTTATTTATTTTTTTTGTTTAGCTTTACATTCTATTCAATTTTGCATTTCCTGTTTATTTTTGCTTTGCATTTCCTGTTTATCTGCTTATTTACTTCATCTATCTTTTTCTGCTTGTAGCTCTAGGTTTACACATATTTCACCTCTGTAGCTCCGGTCCCAATGAGGCCCATTGAGTTGTCAGTACCTCGCTCCCGATACTACAACTCTCGATTTGAGCAATGTCGCTGCATAGACTGAGACTTCCCTTACTTTCACCGTTTCTTTGACACCATTACTCTGGATCTGGTAACAAAATACTAATCTTTACATCCCCATACTACTGTTTCCATACTGCCGTTATTCTCATACTGCATTACTCTTCTCATACTGTACTATTCTATACTACACTGTTAATCTCATACTGTTGCTTCTTATATTGCTTAGATCTTTGACATTTGACATTTGCTTCCACAGGTTGACTGGCACCCCTGGGCGAGTATCTCTCAGGCAACGAGGACGACCTATGTTGCTGCATGGTACGCCTCCACCATGCAGATTCTGTTTGAGGGCCCCTTCGGCAGGGCATATTACTTAGGAGAGAGGTTTATCCGGCAAACGTAAGTCATTGTTGACCCTGACATTCCTCTTCCAGGCATGAGAGTAGTTGATAAGCTTCACGACGGTCCTCAGATCGACCTCCTAATGTTAGGAAAGGATGGTGATCGGCATTATAAGCCCAACGACTTCACCATTTCTTACAGACTCGGGTGATGGCACCTCTTACTCATGGCGTGGCCCGTGCTATTCCAGGGGTTGCTGCTATTGCTGCTATTAGAGGCGCTCCTGCCACCACCCCTGCTTCTGGGTTTCCTGTGATTCTGACTGAGGTGCTATACATGCGGCCAGATGGAGTGATCGAGTAAATCCCCCTTGATCACATTGAGGAGAGGGATCACAGATTGGTGCTTGCTCCTGGTGTTGAGCAGGTACACACTTCTTCCTATTTCTACCCATTGTGTTGCTTTATGTTTGCACTACCCTTTGCTATTTCTATTCCCCGTTATTTTTGTTCATTGTTCTCAAATGCTCTTCCTTTTGCAGGTACCTAAGGCATATGCTGATGACCTCCTCTGGACGATTGACCAACTGTTTTTGATGGTGCGGGGGAGATAGACTGATCTGGCCACCCATGGGATTAAGGTATGCTTTTGTCTTAGTTTATAGCCATGACAGTCTTGCTCATAACTTTATTGGCCTTTTCTGATACTTGTACTCTCTTTCTCTCTCTTTTCAACTTGAGCTAGCACCAGTTGCACCTGCAAGACCTCCTTTGGCTAATAGATGGAGATGGGGCCTAGTGAGGGGTAGAGGAAGAGCTGACCATGGGAGAGGCAGAGTGAGGCAGTGCTCACCTCCCGAGGAATCCTTCAAGGAGTGCACGACTTCTGAGGAGCAGGGTGAGGCGATTGACATGTAGTCTAGCAGCCCCAATGATAACAACGATGCACCTCCTCCATGGTCGAGGAGGAAGAGAGCGAGGATGGGTTGCTAATGATGATGATGATTTTCTATTTTTGTTTTTGTTTTGCTTTGTAGTTAAATACTAGCTTCAAATAGACCCTTTTGTTTTTGAAGGATTTTCTTTTTGCTTTGCTACTTTGTAAAATAATGATCGGGGTTAGACCTATTAGTTTATAAAAGACAAAATTTTGAATGATCTTTTTGCACAATATGTAGGGGTGTGCATAATACCGCCGAAACTGCCGAAACCGCCAAAATCGCACCGAGCCGCACCGCCAAGGCAAATTCGTTATTATTTGCCAATCGAACCGCCGGTTTTTGGTAAGAAAAATGGCAAATTCTAGTGACACTTTTATCAATCCGCCGGTTTCTATTTTTCTTCCAAACCGCACCGACCCGCACCGCTATTAAATCCTGTTTTATAAGATTCTAAAAATTCTTTTTTACTTAAGTTTGCTTGTTGTTCTATACCTTAGAATATAGTATTACATTACTGCTCGATGGGAATTCAAGATGTCAGTAATCCAAAATAAAGTTGGATTCCAATTCACTTTTCAATTTTTTATTTTTTATTTATTTATTTATTTATTTTTTTCTAGCTATGTTGCAAACTTGCATCAGCTTACTTTTCAATCTAAATACTTTTCGACAGTAAACATTTTCAATATATTGTAAACCCTGAATGATATTAATTTTATGTATTGTATTTGATCAGTGTAGCTTCCACAGATGCTTGTAATGAACTGATGGCATAGTCGTTGATATTATCATGTTGTTGCTACACTTGCTGCATCAGAAGAAAGCTTCGCATGATGCTTAACATCATGGTATCTCTCGTCTTTTTTTTACTCTTTGATTTAAGTTTTGTAATTTGAATTATATTTTTTATAAACCGCCAATCCGCCCGAACCGCCAAGGCAAATCCACCATTATTTGCCAACCGAACCGCCGATTTTTGATAAGGAAAATGGCAAATTCTAGTGACACTTTTATCAATCCGCCACCCGCCATACGATTTCTATTTTTCTCTCAAACCGCACCGACCCGTACCGCGCACACCGCTAACAATATGTGATGAATGGCATGTGATGAATGGCATAACCTTTGTATGGTAGCTTCGCACAAGACTTAAAACAACGAATATTTGCTCTTGTGTTCATTCTTAAGTCGGATAGCAACCCATAACCGAACAAAATGTAAAATGCAACTCGATAACAGGTAAACAAAATGAAATCAACTCGAAAATACTGAAAAACATTTGGTACAAAAACAAAACAAGACTCAAAACACAGCCGCGGTACACGAAGACAAAGGCCAGCTTTTTTTGCAACCACACTGATCTAAGCCACCATTTAGACTCGACGGGGCCCAAATAGGCACAGTAGGGCTTCACTGAGGCACGGCCGGGCCTAAATATGAGGTTGGTCAGTGCTACCCAGCTGTCATGCACTGCTCCTTCTCATCCTCTATAAATGGTGCTCCTATGCTATTTTTTTGGCAGAATAGCAAGTCTTTGGTATTTTACTCTCAAGATAGAGACACTGTGCAACAATAGGCTTCGCGACAGGATAGCCACTTTGGACGGCTCGAAAAAGGTGAACTTTTGTGGTTTTGGCCTAAACACCCTTTTTCCTCTGAGCCGTACTTCACTTTGCTTTCCATTCCTCCTGTTCAATGTTGGAACCGGATCACACGTGTTTCATTTTGGATCATAGAAGATGTGTTCAACGATCGAAGAATTTCAAGCATTGATAGAATCTCGACGCGATGAAGAAATCATGCTGCAATCCCGTTTTGGCCATGCCCAAGCTTTGGAATGGATGTGCGGGCTAACATTACAAGAGGCTCGGTCCTTGGCACATGATGGGGAGCTAGACATCCCTAGCTTAGTTCATCGATTTTCTGCTATTGGAGATGGGAGCGACCTTCTTTGGTGAGGCCACCGGCAACTTGCTCTCTGTTTATGCCTTCTTGCGCAATTCATCCTTGCCCCTAGTTTTGGCGGAGCTAGGATCCGGTTGATCGAAGTGGCCTAATGTCTGAAAGAGGGCAAGAGTTGCATGGGCCTGGCACTGGTCGAGACCTTGATGGGTTTGGATGCCTTTCATCGGTGAGAGACTACCCACTTTGTAGGGAGTCCGTTACTTCTCCAGGTATTATTTTCCACCCTTCTAATTTATGATTCTCACATCACACAACATTTACTCTCTGTTTTTCTCTCATAACCTCTTCCTTACTTTTCTCTTATCGTACACCTCTCTATTCTTTAATCTCTCTTATTTTTCATCCCTTCCCAGGTATGGTTCATGGATAAACTGCAAGTAGTGGACCCTTACCCCGAGTACTCAGCCCGAGCCTACCCTTTTCGCTAGTGGCTGATCGATTTCTCCTCAGAGGGGTTGTGGTGTGATTGGATGTGTAGCAAATCTGCAGCTGACATAACTTGGTGTTGCCCTTGGCTTAATTTGGCTGGGATGAGCTATAACATGTCTCGGCAACTGGGCATACAGTTGATTGGCTTCACACACTGCGTGTTTTATTTCCCCTTCTGGTTCAGACGCCAATTTGGACATGAGCAGACACGTCCAGATGAGGAGGTGGAATACCCAGCTTTATTTCCAATTTGTGCATCGCACTTGCCTTGATACCTTACTGCCTATAGGACAAGGGAGCTTCTAGCCCCCGACCCTAGTTTCAGTTACACCCTTTTTAACGAGTGTTTATCTTGTCTTGAAGACGAAAAACAAGTTGGGCCATCTTTAGCTGCGGAGGCTTCCACAAGAACTAGCAGAAGACATAGAGCTATCTGACTTAGCTGTGCCCCTGGTTTGACTGCTTTGATCTTTCTTTTCAAGTTTTAGTGATGTAAAAGCAACTTTGATCTAAATCAAATAAGGATAATGTACTTGTGTTAAAATCAATAAAATTAAAATTGTGAGTACTAAGAATTTTCCTTTCGGTCCAAAAAATGGTCCAAGTTGTAAATGGGTAAAATTTTGAACAAAATCAACTTTTATTAAAACTTTTCAAAACAATTTTCGGAGACGATCACCACCTGACATGCACATAATCAATTCTCAAGATGTACAGTCCCAAATCAGAAGATCATAACTGCCCATAACTGTATCAGCCACACCGGTTCTTCTGCCAATATAAAGATCACACAACCGAACTAAATAATAATGGAGAAAGATGACCTGATCAAATATGAACGAATATGACAGTTGATTTAGAGATGGTTACAACCGAACTTCAGAATAAAGTTGCCTAAGCATCCCAAAGAGGGGAATCAGGCCTTTTGTAGTTTGGTTAAGGTTCACTCGAGTATTAACTCTTTCCTTTTGCGCTCTAACTTTTGCCAACGTCGCCCTTTAGGGTTTTCAACCTTAGGAGCTTAGTTTTTCTTTATTTTTAATTTTTTATGCTCTAACTTTCACCTAGGTCACCCTTTCGAGTTTTCGGCCTAGCGAGCCTCTCTAAGACGCCGTTTGGAGCAAGTCGAACTTAGTCGCAAAGAGTACGGAAGTGAAGAATATTCACTCCTCATACAATTGGCGCTGCTTATAGGAATCTTGACATTCAAAAACTTGTCCTCCAAGCTTTTTTGATCAACTTCAATGGCGAACAATGGTGAGATTCTGTTGTTCGTCATCAATGGTATCACACTAGAGTTCGTTATGAGGTACGATGACTTGCTCGCTGTTCCAACCATGGCTGGTTTGGAGACCTTCACACAAAGGCTTCCCAGAGATACGTAAGACAAATGCGCAAGGAGTTCAAAGCACTCACAGAGCTTTGAAGGGCATCGGGGACAACGAGAGTTGCACACTCAGTACTTGGAAAGCAAGCTAAGAGACTAGGATGCCATAATTCAAAAGATGATGACGGAGATGGAGGTTATGAAGCAATAGTTGAAAGAAAAAGGCATTGCTGGAGTGGGAAGCCAGATTGAGTGCACCTAATCTCATCACTCCGTCAGTCAGAGCAGGCGAGAGATATCCTTACTCTCTATCACCAGAAATTATAAAGTCAGTGACTCCATTTTGTAGGCGGAGAGGACCTACACTTAGGATAGTAGCTACTGCCCCTCGTGCTCGCTGACGACATTGAGATTTTTATAATCTGCCTGATCAGAAGACTTGAGAGGTATCTTGAAGAAGCAAGCACGCCGATGGGAGGCTCAGAGACTGTCAACACTGCAACGGTTGGCTCATAGAGGTCATACAAGTGAGGAGGCTGTAATGCCACCACCACGACTAGTGGCACATGTGCCAGCAGATAGGGATTTGGAAAGGATGAGCGCTACCTCTTTTTTCCTTGAAATAAAGAATGCACCCCTCTCTGCTAGCTTTCACTAGCCAAAATTCACGCTATATGATTGAAAAATTGATTCGTACATGCACATTAGCCATTATCGACAGGTCATGGCTGGGCACAAGCAAAGTGATACCTTAATGTGCCTTATTTTCTTGTCAAGTTTAACCGAATTGGGCCTGAAGTGGTTCAAGAGGCTGTTAGAGGAAAGTATTAAGAGATGTCAGCAGTTGACGGAGGAGTTTATCACTAGATTCAAGATAAACACAAAAAAGCTGAAGGAATTTGATCACTTCTTGGGAGTGAAGATGGAATCAGGTGACTCACTAAAGGCATACAATGCCAAGTGTTAGGAGACATTCAACAAAATCCTTGATTGCCCAGCGAACTTGGCAATCATGCAATATAAGCACGGTCTTCTAGTCAGACATAAGCTGAAGGATTCGCTTACAATGAGTCAGCCCACAACCATGGAATTGCTCATACAGAGAATAAATAAGCATATAAGGGTCAAAAATGACATGGCCACAGCTATTGTGAATACAAATCCGGTAGTGGCAAGCAAAAGAGTCACGAAAAATTCAATGCAATTGGATAAGATGATAACCGTGCAAACAATTGTTGGAGGGAGCAGAACCATGGTGCTAGCTGCAACAACTGAGATAAGAGTTATAACAATAACCGGGCTAACAACTTGCATGACATAGAGGATGATACCAAGAGAAAGTTAAAAGCTTGGACAGGCATCACTACGGTGTTCAAGATACCAATCTATCGCATATTGAGTGAAATTCGTGAAGAGGAATATATCCGGTGGCTAGCTAAGTTGGGGGATGCCCAGAGAGAGTTCAATTCGAGATACCGTTGCACCTTTCATGATGAGAGAGGGCACAATAGAAGATTGCATGTTGCTCAAACTACATTGAGAGAGTCGGTGGTTACAGGGCATTTGAATCGCTACGTTGATGAAGAGGTCAAGGTGGCTCCTTAAGAGCAGACCTTGCCAAATGGCATGACAATCGAAGATGTCCTCCTCAAGGAGTGATTAGTTGAAGAGATCTGGGGAGATTGGTTTTAGAAGATGTTAGTAAGAAGGTTGAGGAAAAGAGGCATAAAACTCATATATGGCTGATCTATTCGAAGAACGTGAAATATTGCCAATCTAAAGTTTTATTTTTAGTTTTAGTTACTTTTGTAACCCTTTCCACTATTGATTTAATCAAACAAGTAGATAATTTTCTTGAAGATTACTGTATTTTCACCCTGTAGACACCCCATGTTTTACCGACCTTAAGACTCAGACGCCATCGGTTGTGCACTCAATGATTGCGCATCTCTGTGCTTGTTTCGAGCGCCCGAAGGTCTCGGCTGGGTGCCTTGTTTTTGAGCCTCTTAACCCTTTGTGTTTTGGCCTTGGTTTTTGGGCCCAACCTTGTTGCCTCTTGCCTAAGAGGGGAAGAGGGCTTTGCCGGCCACTTTTCTCCCTTATAGGCCACTTGAAGTGGTCGGCCGGCTAGTAAAGTGGCCAGCAAGCCACCTTAACTAGCCGGCAGCCACTTTTTCTCATTTTTAGATATTTTCAGCCAGTTGTGGCTCACTAAACTCATCCTCCATGCACGTGTATGAAGGGATTGTGTAAGCCTTTTGGCTTGCATTGCCTATATAAGGGGAGCTTCCTCCCCCTTGAGAGGGGTTCAGATTTTTCAGAGCTAAAAATCTCCCTCTCTCTCTAGAATTCTCACACTCTCTCTTTATATTGTGTTATTGTGCTTAGAAGTGTTGTTTCTTCATACTTTTGCACACAAACACCTAGTTAAACACCTTCACTTTGGAGCTGAGGTCCATTGGAGCTTCATTTGAGGTCTTTGGCTTGCTTTTGGTTCAGAATTGTTGCTGGAGTTGCTGTCTTGTTCTTGTTCTTCAAGGGTAAGCCGATACCCCCTTTAAAGCTTTGTTTTGGTTAAGTCTTTTACCACCTTTGCATGCTATTTAAAGGTTGGGTTTAGCCTCTCAATAACTTTGATTTTAAGGCTTTATATGTTGTTTGAACCTTGAGGGGTTGGGGGGGTGGTCCCCATTTTTTGCTCTTTAGCTTGTTAAGCCTTTTGAGCCATCTTCCTTAGTTTTTGGAACCATCTCATTTTGGACTTTTGACCACTAAAACTCAGAGAAATTTCAGTGGTAAAAAATTGCTCTTGTGGTCTAAAATAGAAGGGAGTGGTCCCCCTCTCCTTTTGTCTTGCTTGTATGCCTGGTTGGCCTCATTCATGAGCATGTATTTCTCTCATTTGCTAGCTTAGTCCAAGCATGTTTTTGTGACTTTTTGGACCCGCCATAACTCTGTTTTGGGTTGGTTTGATCATTGGTTTCTTGCATCTTACACTTGTAGTGCAATCTTACTTGTTGGCCTAACATGCATCATGCTTTATGCCTCTCATTCTAGCTCATGTTGGCTCTATCTCAGCATATTTTTGCCACTAATGTAACATGATATAACCCTATTTTGGGTTGGTTTGGTTGCCGCTTGCATGCTTCTTGCACTTGTAGTGCAATTTTATTCACTAGCCTAGTGTATTTGGTGTTTTAGCCTATTGATCTAGCATGTGTATGCTCTACTCCAACACTTTTTTGGCTATGTTTTAGCATGCTTTAGGTCTAATTTGAATGGTTTTGGTCATGCATGCTTGGCTTTGCATAGCTATAGTGTATGTGGCTTTGCTAATCTTGCGTTTTGAGACCTCTAGCATGTCATATTTGAGCTTTTTGCATGGCATGGCACCATTTGGCATGTTATTTCAAACTATATACCTCTGCCATATTCTTGCATTTATCGCCCTTTTGTTGCGTTTGAGGGTTGAGCCTTATGCTTCACTTGTGAGCCAATACGTATGCATGCTTGTCTAAGCTTATGAGCTTCCATCTCAGCATGTTTTGGTCTTTGTTTTGGCCTAATTAAACTCTGTCCAGAGCTGGTTTAGTCATTTGTGCCATGTATTGCATGCCTCTTGTGTAGTGCCCTTTACTAGCCTTATGCTTTGGGCCTTTTACCATGTGATGTTTATGTGATATAGCCTCATTAAACACATAATTTCAGAGCATATAGCCTTGTTATACTCTCATGTTTATCACTCTTTAATTATGTTTAAGAGTTGTGCCTTTATGCCTTGTTGATGAGTTAATGCATGAACATCATTTGCTTGCCTTTCATGCTATCATTTCAGAGCATTTTGGCTGCTGTCTTAGCATGCATGAGATCTGTTTAGGGCTGGTTTAGTCCATTGAGCATTGTATTGCATAGTCCTAGTGTTATACACTTCACTAGCTTTGATGCCTTAGCTTCTAAACATGCCAGGCATGCATTGTTTAACTGATAGAGTCTTGTGCATGCCACTTTAGCATTGAAAGATAAGCATCTTGTTTGCATTGCATTGTGTTTGGATCGGACGTTAATCCAAACACAAGGAATGTGGCATGTTTCATACTCAAAGTGATGAAACGTGTTGCGTTTTTTAGTCGCCAACCCTCTTGATCATGCATGATAGAGACGGAGGCTCTTATGTGTTTGTTTGTGCATTCACTAATATTGTGCAAGCTTGGCCCTTTGGCCATCATGCATTGAGATGCGTGATTGGTGGTTTGAGAGTCGAGTACTACGCTTCTTTGAGCTTGAGAAATGATAAGGAGAGTAGTTGCACACACATTTCCTTGTAAATGCATTGTTATGCCTTTGTTAATCTCTGTTGCAGCAAAGTTGAGGTTCTGGAAAGGAAAGTGGCCGGCCGGCCACTTGTACTAGCCTGCCGACCACTTGAAGTGGCTGGCCGGCCAGTTAAAGTGGCCGGCCGGCCACTTGCAGAAAAATTGTCCAGAATGCTCCTGTTTTGGGGCAAATGCAACCTGAAAGTGCGTTCAATGTTCTGAGGTCACCGCGAGTGCAAACAGAGACAACTCATGGCAAGGCAATGCATTTTCCAGGCGAAGCAGACCGAGCATGCATGTCTCCCTCATCTCGAGGCCATTTTAACTGCTTTGTTTAGATAATTAATTTACCGGTTTTGTAATTAATTAGTTAATGTGTTTAGCTAATTTAATTCATCTTTGTAATATTCTAATTAGCTTAACATAGCTAGTTTCAATTCGGTTTGTAATAATTAATTAGCTAGATTAGTTAATTAGTTGATTTGTAATAAGTAGCTTAGCTTAGCTCTTATTTATTCAGACCCTCCATCGCGAGAGCGTATTGTTGTAATAAGGGTGTGTGAGTGTGTGCATGTCTTCCAACCCCACTTCTTTCTCCCTTTTATTTAACCACTTTCGATAGTTAGTTTAAAGCATATTTCAATTAGCATACCTTATGCTTTGCATGCGTGCATCATTCATTCGTCTTGCATGCATCGGGCTCGGCGCATCATTCAAACTGCATTGTATTTCAATACACTTTCTTAAATACGTGTTTCAAAGCATGTTATCAAGTGTTGCATTCATATGCCATTCTAGATAGCCGAGCCTATTTTAGTTGCATTTTTGCATGTGTTGCATTAGGCATCTTAACATAGCTAGGATCATGCATGATTTCTAACTAGCTTCTGTTTTGGCTCGGAGTACACTGTAAGTGTTTACGCTTTAGCATCCTTGCATGAGTGTAAGTGATTGCCATGTTTAGCATGCTTGCCATGAGGCTATTTGCTTAACTGTTATAGCTGCATGAATGCCTGTGGATGAAGGCTTCATTACTTGAATTGGAACAATTCATCAAAATGCGAGTTTTAAGCCCACTTGAATTGGCAAATCATCATGTTTTAAGCCCACCTTGTTTGGTGACAAATTCGCGCTTTAGCCTACTTGCGAGTAGCACTTTCAAACCATTTCCCAAAAACAAACATGAGATGTTTTGTTCCAAATTGAGTGATTTAGTCTATACTTGTATGTTGTGTGCATCACATAGTAAGGTTAGCTAATAAATCGGAATAAGAACACATGTGTTTTCAAAACAACATATCATGTTAGTAGAGGCCGATCCTTTGATCGGGTGAGCGGGGATGCCCATTTCAGGACCTTCCCCCCTCATACCCAAGTTCCCGAGCCGAGGCAACTTTGATGATGACGGACACGTGGCCTTAGGCACGAGTCAGGGTTTCCTAAATTTCCCAAAACAAAATATTTAGGTAGCGACTCTGAAATCTGGCAAAATAGTCCATATCTGGCACTTCTTGATCAAAATCGATTTCCAAAACGATTTGCCAGATTTGGACTCTTTGGTGAGTTATCAGTCTTACATTGCACTTTGTGAGACTAGATATAGAACCGTGACAGGAGTCTGAACTGTAGTAGCTAGAACCCAATTCGCGCCCTCGCGCGCGGAGCGAGTTCGGGCGGTCTACACACCCCGTCGAGCAGAATTAGTGTGGTCTAAGGGGCAACTGACGATTATTTTGACAGAAAGATCAGAATTCCTTACCAGGCTGATTTTGCTCGGTAAGATGAAAATTAGTGTTTTGTTCAACTTTGGAATTCCACACCAAGCAGATTTTGCTTGACAAGAGGTTTGTTGATGATTTTGATCAATTTTGGAATTCCTCGTCAAGCTGATTTTACTCGGCAAGATGAAAGTTAGTGTTTTGTTCAACTTTGAAATTCTTTACCCAACTAATTTTGCTCGCCAACTTTAGAATTTCTTGTCAAAAGATTTTGCTTGCCAAGAAGTCTTGCTGAGTTTGACTTTGCTCGCTAACTTAATTCCTTGTCAAGCTGATTTTGCACGTCAAGAACTAAGTTGCCGAGTTGATTTTGCTCGCTAACTTTAGAATTTCTTGTCGAGCATATTTTGCTCGCCAACTTTAGAATTTTTTGTCGAGCTAATTTTGCTCACCGAGAAGTAAATTGCCGAACTAATTTTTCTTGCAAACTGATTTTGCTCGCCAACTTTTGAATTCCTTATTGAGTTGATCTTGCTTACCATGAAGTAATTGTTGAGCTAAGCCGATTTTGGTTGCCAAGAAGTTGTCGCGCTGATTTTGCTCGCCAACTTTGGAATTCGTTGTTGGACGGAGGTTCACTTAGCAAGAGATTTTCTAATGGTTTTTATCAATTTTAGAATTTCTTGTTGATTTGATTTTTTCTTGCCAAGAAAGTTGGTGGTTTGTTTAACTTTAGAATTTTTGTCAAGCTTACTTTGCTCGCCAAAAAGTTATTGAGCTGATTTAGCTCGAAGTTGGTGGTGTGTCTAACTTTGGAAGTCTTTGTCAAGTGGATTTTTACTCGCTAGGAAGTAAGTTGCCGAGTCGATTTTGCTCACTAACTTTTGGTGAAAAACTGATGATTTGTTTAGTCGAAGAGAATTATAACCGAGTAGTGGACACGGTCCGGAGACAATCTATTTAGCCTAGATCGTTTCTTTGCCTTTGTAAGTTAAGGCAGGAGCCTATACTAAGGGAGAAGTTGTAGGGTTGATCTCAATAGTTTGATATATGTCCATATTGCACGGTCAACATCATGCATTGTTTGTTCAGCTAACACTTGCATGCTGTTTGCAAGGTTGACATCCAAGCTTCGTTTGCCCGGTCGACGTCCGAGCACCGTTTGCCCGATCCAACTTGTTAAAAGTCCATTTACTAGGTCTATTTGCAAGGTCCGTTTGCAAGATTCAACCTTAGCAAAGTTCGTTTGCATGGTCCGTTTGCAACGTTGCCAAAGTTAAGCCTAGCAAAGTCTGTTTGCAAGGTTCGTTTGCAAGGTCGCCAGAGTTAAGCTTAGCAAAGTCCGTTTCCATGGTCCTTTTGCAAGGTCGCTACAGTTAAACCTAGCAAAGGCGAGCCCATGACATCAAGTGTTGAGCTAGAGTGCTTCATAACTAAGCAATAACTCATGACCGAGATGACGATGAAGCAAATCAAATTAATGCCAACTAAGTTGTGAAATCACTAATTGCACCAGTTGAGCTAAAGAGTAAAAGAGTTGGAATAAGCTTTGGTTGCATAACTCTACTGACCAATCATTAAGATTAAGATACGTAATCAACCATTCTATTCTTGGCTAAGAGCAATTTATCCTCTAAGTGGTGGGTCCAAGCAACCAAGCATGGTAATAAAGTCATGGCCCACTGGAGCATTATCGAGCAAGTTATGAAATCAACAACATTAAACGACACCTAGACTTGGAAGAAGATAAATAGTGAAAGGCGTGGAGTATATGTATTGTTTATATATAGGCGAAGGGAAAAAGGCTCCCGTTTTTTAAATTTAGGTACTCATGTGGACGCTAGGATGGTTGTATGGAACCAATGAAGGCGTGATACTATCCACGATGTGACAGGGTGTCAGCGTGGTAGGTGAAAATGTCAAATAGTTACAGGATTAGATCGGCTGGACTAAAGAATTGGGTAGGAGTTTAGCTCAATAAAGAGAGGTAATCCCAATCATGTTGAAATAGACGGAATTAAGGGGCAATAGATCGAGAAATTTGTGACGAACAGAATGAATCGAGCTGAACCTAACACGGACCTTCGTTTTGGACCGCGCAACTCGATTTGCTCATCTAGGATGTTAGATCATGTTGAGTGGTGAAAGTGGATTGCAGGTTGACCCAAGCGCACGTCTTGGTGATGGGTCGGGCTAGGTTGGAATTAGGTCATCAACATGGACCGTGCTGAACAAGGAATAAGCCACATGTATGGGCCAGGCTAGGCCAATGTGAGATCGCTGCCTGAGACTAAGCTAAAGCTCCCAATTGAACTAACGCAAAAGCTACACAGATAGTGAACAGTGAGGATTTTAGCCGGGCTTGGTCGAGCTATGGGACCGGTTGGAGAGGCTGCCTTGAGCTAGCTTGGCATTAGTCTGGTTGAATATAGTTGAGACGTAGTTGAGCTGGAAGTGATGGCTCGGTCAGGGCATTCTATGTGGTCCAATGGAGTGAGAAGAGGAATTCGCTTAAGGTATACACCAATACCGTTTGGCAATATTGACGCGTATACGTGTGAGGAAAAGAGAGAGGAGTACAACCATACGTCCCGCAAAGGACAACATAAGTAGTGTGCGCACAATCTTGGGAGGCAAGGCAGTAGCCTAGATAAGGCGAGCAACCTCATGCAGAAGGGGGTAAGCGAATTCTAACGAGCCTCTCTCTCTCTCTTTCTACATTTCTTCTCTCTCTAAAGGGTGATAACTTGACCATCCAAGGGATTTTCTGGCGATACACTCGCCGGGTAGCTCACCATCGTTGTGCTTTCTGGAAGTAAGACGTCGTTCGGAGCAAGTCGAGCTTGGTCACAAGGAGTACAGAAGTGAAGAACATTTACTCATTGCACAGGATTCATCAATCTCACGTCTTTTTCAACTCTCTCGTATCCTCTTTAAATCCTTTTCATCACGGCTTCCTCTCACCCGATTCCATCCATTGCCTCTCAGTCGAGAGAGAGATTCCTCTGGTGGTGTGGCAGTTTGATGATTCTAAAATGCATTTTTTTTTTCTTCGTCCCATTTCACCTACAACCATATCATCACTGTACCGTTGGAAGTCGCCACCACCGTTCGATCAATGATCATTTTGCCACTGCTAACCTCTGTTATGACCTCTGCCCAACACAGGAAATTCGATTTCTCTTTTTTCTCTATATCTCTACACGTGACATCATAAATATGATTGGTTACGTAGTTTAATTTCCTCATATTTTTATTTTTCTATTTCACATTTAGGTAATGTATTTATTTTTTTCTTTGACTTTGACAAAGAAGAGTAGGGTATTGATTCTTTTCCAAAATAGAAAATAAATTAACCAAGCATTTATGGTTTAATGAAATAATTCATGTATTTTCTATATTTGATGGGTTAATGGTTTTTATTTTTTATTTTTATTTTTTTTAATTTTTTTTAATTTTTTAATTTTTTGTTTCTTAGCTAATTGTTGAATTTCTATGTTTGTATACGTCTATTATTTACTTTTTTGAATTTTTGTTGGGGCAAGTACCTTAGATAGTTATTTCAATTGGATTGTTTATATTATTATACTAATTTATGAAATCCATTGATACTACTATTTTATGAATTCCATTGATACAGATGACATGTTTGCAACAATATTCCGTAGATATGGAAATGTATATTCAAAATGCTTTTCATATGCTTTGTAGTTGCTAAGTTTTTCTTGAATTTTTTTGTTAGGATTCCCTTAATTATAAGTTTTTAGTAGTATGACATAAATATTAACTCAAATCTTCAAATTATTCGAAGACCAAATGATAACTAAACTACTCTCCCATAAGACCAGCTTTAGTGGGGACTTTATACCAGCTTATGAGAAAATTTTTCTAGAATTTTGGTTATTACTACAGGAGGTACTTTTTCGATCGCAAGGTAACTTTAAGAATATCGTCATATCCTTTTGATTTTGGGGTACTTACCAATTAGTCCTATTCACTAGACTTATTTACCTACAGGTCCTAACTAATAAATTTAACACTATAAAAATAAGAGAGTGATAAATTTATCACTATAAAATTATTCATAAAAAAAAAAGACTGATAAAATTTGTCTTTATCACTTAATAAATTATATCAAATAGGACTTAATGGGTAATAAGTCTCAAAGTAGGACCTATTGGGTAATAAGTCTCCCAAGTAGGACCTATTGGTAGTTTACCCTTTGATTTTTTTGGAGTTCTTGAAGTGATATTTTATTGTTTAAATCTTTATTTTTGTATATTTTGTTATCATATTGAAGTTCTCACATTACTTAAATTTCGAAGGTTTAATGATTGAATTGAGTAATTAGTTTAAGTTAAGAATAGTTTAAGTGTTCACTACAAAACTACGAAGGTATATATATTCCGGTAAAATGGCCTCTGATGTGATCTAGCACCACATGTAAGTGTTTTCTAGCCTATAGGGGTGTTAATGGTTTTCTTTCCCCCTCTCTATTAAATCACAGATGACATTTGTTTATCTTTAATTGGTTTGAATGGGTTCAGTTTATATGAAATGCATGTCTTTGAATTGGGGCCCATAAACTTTGACCTTGTTTTTGTTTTTGTTTTTTTATTATTTTGTTTTGTTGTTTTTTAAAAGTAAATTACAAACACACCTAGTGAACTTTATTTAAATTACAAATTATCTTTGTGATTTTAAAAATTACATTATACTCCTTAAGATTTCTAATTTCATAGTAAATAGGTTATTTTATTAATAAATCATTAAGTTAATTAACAGTTTTAATAATATTAAAATTTTATTTTAATTAATAATTCAGATAATTTTATTATAGTATAGGTGAACAATTAGAAATTTCACTTTTAGGTGTGCGTTTAGATGCCAACCTAGTTGGGATCCAAATGTTTCACTGTGATGCTTTTCGCACCCTCATCTTTATTGATGTAAATTATAATTCTCGTTATGTTTTCATCAATAAAGCTTCTCTTTTGCCGATCAAAAAAAAAATTAGAAATTTCACTTTTTTAATTAATTTTGTTAAATAAAAAGAGGTATTTATAATTTTCCAAACTATAGAAAACAATTCGTATTTTAAGCAAAACTCAAAAAATATATTTGTAATTTACCTTTTTTTAAAGAACCAAACGTATGTCTTTTTGAATTATATTTTCAAAAGAAAACAAAAAAAAAGGGTAGTGGTTGTCATGCACACGTCACTATTGGAAGTCTAAGTTACTTCATTGAAAAAATAAGTCGTGGGAAGTTGGTGGTTCTCACCCCCTCTTTTTGTTAAACCGAAGAACATATATTTGCTTTTGTTTAAACGTTATGATATTCAAAAGTGAATCAAAATCATTTGGAGTGTTATTTGACTAATTTCTTTTTGAGTAAGTGTTTAAGGGATGTTGTTCAATGTTGGTTCTCTCATTTAGCTTAAAGTGCATCTCTTTGTTCACATTTTGTTGTTGTTGTAAAAATTTCTAGAGAACTATACTAAAGATGATTTGACTGAGTTTTGAAATATATAGTTTGTGTAATTATTTTTTTTGCAAATTTTCAAGTATAACGAATCCGAAATTTTAGGATGAATGCATTGATTTTCATTTGGATTACTGATTTTTTTTTTTTTTGTTTAAGGCTTTTCATACTTGCATTGATTACTAATGTTTATTACAATATTTCTTACTTGAACGGTAATGACGTTATAAATTTGGGAAATCATAAATGGAGTCTTGAAAGGGGTTTATGTGTCGTAAGTATGATGCATCCAGATTTGATATGTCGGAAATATCAAAGATAAACTACCGCAGCATTTAGTTGATTTGTGATTTGAAAATTTTATGGTGAAATACAATATTTATGCAAGCAAATTATGGGCTTTGCTAATCTTATCTTTGGGCTCAACTTGATTAATTTTGGCTTGCACAAAGGGGTGTTTATAGGTGTTGGATAACACTGAAGATATTGGTAAATGATTTCCTGTTTTCTTGGCTGAGTTCATACACATGGAACCACAAAAATCGAAATTGAAATCAAAATATAGTGTTTTGATTCAAAATCAAATCGAAATATTTCAATTTTGGGCATGAAGTATAATTTTGAGAAACTGCAACAAGAAGATATTTCAATTCTTTACAGTAAGGAGATTAGGGTACTCACCTCCCATATATTTTCACATTGTTTTCTAAAATGGGTCTGTGATATATTCAAAATTTTCAATTGGACTAAGGATTTGCTTTCTTTGAGCTCTGACGATTAAGGAAAACCTTGGGATTTTCTTTAAATTTATTGATTTTTTAATCATATTTTTTGTTTTTTACCTTTTGTAAGTTTGATTTGACAAATTATTGTTCTAATTTTTAGTTAAAAGTTTTGTTTCAGAAATTGTTAGCTCATTGTTGTTAGCATTATTGTTATTAGGTTTCAGCATTTGTTATATTCACATATTCTATCACTAATTTATAATTGTTCCTCTTCTTTTTTTTTTCTTTTTTTTTTTTAATCTAGTTTTGGTTGTCAATTTTATGGACATTCCATTGATAACCTTTAAGAGTGGTTTAATTAGAAGTCAAATACATTACTTTATAATAAGAAAAGTGGGCCGTCTTAAATGCAACGATTGTACGGTAAATCCTGGAGAGAGTTTGACGTCTCAATATAAGATTTTAGTATTAGATTTATACTTTAAAGGGCAATACCAAGCTAAAAAAGATAGTGGGCGTTGCAGGACTAGATGGTGAGACCTAAAAGGGAATAAACTAGATATATTTAAGAATTGTACAGATAAAGAAGGTATTTGGGACTCGAAAAATGATGCTAACACTATGTCGAACTTGATGGCCATTTGTATGAGAAGAATCTCAAGGGAAGTTCTTGGAGAGTCAAAAGGAAAAGGACTCAACTTTAGGAAAACTTGGTGCTGCTGAGAAGAGGTCTAAGCGGTAATAAAGACGAAAAAAAGAGAGCATTCAAAAGGAGCAGAATGATAGAACTAAGGAAAACCTTAAGAGTTACAAATTGGCTAATAAGGATGTCAAAAAAGTAGTGAGTGAGATTAAGTTGAAAGCTTATGATAACCTATACATTAGATTAGATAGTAAGGAGGGAGAGAAGATGATATACAAACTTGCTAATATAAGAGAGAGGAAAATAAGAGATTTTAATTAGGTTAAGTGCATGGGTATTGGTGAAGGATGAAGAGATTAAGGAGAGATAGAAGAACTATTTTCAGAAGTTGTTAAATGAAGAATATGGAGGTAGGTCAAAAGGGAAAGAAGTAGCAGTAATAAGGAAAACCAAAACTATAAGTTCTATCGTAGGATTAGGAACTTTGAAGTGGAAATTGCATTTAAGAAGATGAAATCGAATAAGGCTTTAGGACTCGATGATATCCCTATTGAAGCTTGAAAATGTTTGGGTAAGAAGGGAATCGTTTGGTTGATTAGGTTATTTAGCAAGATTTTGTTAATTAGGAAAATGCCAGAAGTGTGGACGAATAGTATTTTAGTGCTAATATATAAGAATAAAGGAGATATCCAGAATTGCAATAACTGTAGATGAATCAAGCTAATGTTTCATACAATAGAAGTGTGGGAGAGAGTGATGGAATCTCGGTCAGAGATGTTATAGAATTAATTTGGGTTTATGCCTAGTAGGTCAACAATGGAAGCGATCTATCTTTTGAGGAGAGTAATAGAAAAATATAGAGAAAAGGAAAGAGGCCTTCCTATGGTTTTTATCGATTTTGAGAAAATATATGATATAGTGCATCGGGATATAATTTGGTGGGTGTTAGAGAAGAAAGGGGTAACAAAAGGTTATATTGATATGATTAGGGATATGTATAAAGGTATGGTGACTACTATTAGATTGCCTGCTGGAGACACAAGTGAATTTCCAATTATTGTAGGGTAGCACTAAGGATCAACCTTAAGTCCTTATCTTTTCGCTTTAGTTATGGATAAATTGACGCGAAATATTCAAGATGATATGTCATGGTGTATGCTTTTTGCAGATGATATCGTGTTAGTGGATGAGACTAGAGAATGGGTTAACACTAAGTTGAAGACTTGGAGAAAAGCACTTGAATAAAGGATTTAAGATAAGCAGAACTAAGACAGAATATATGAAGTGTAATTTTAGTAACAATTACAACGGAAATAGAGGAGAAGTAAATATTGAGATTCAAGAACTACCTAAGAGCGAACATTTTCGTTATTTAGAATCGATTATCACAACAACTAAGGAGATTGGAGCGAATGTGGTTTATAGAATTAAGGTGAGGTGGTTTAAGTGAAGGAGTGCATTTGGAGTACTGTGCGATAAACGAATACCCACTAGACTAAAAAAGGAAGTTCTATAGAACGGCTATTAGACCAGCGACGTTGTATGAGATGGAATGTAGGGCAACTAAGAAACAACATATAGATAAGATGAGTATTGTTGAGATGAGGATGCTAAGGTGGATGATAAGATTAGAAAAAACAGAATTAGAAATGAGTATATTCAAGAATGGGTAAGAGTAGTAATGATAGAAGATAATAGATTGAGATGGTTTGGTCATTTACAACGAAAACTAATAGAGACAGTAGTGAAGAGATGCAGTATAGTGGCGGTAGATGGTAGTGTTAGGGGAAAGGGTAGACTTAAATTAACGTGGACTAGTCTAGTAAATAGATATATGAATCTCCTTAATTTGATTAACGACATGGTCTTGGATAGAGTCGAGTGGAGAAAAATGATTCATGCAGTTGATCCCATTTGATGGGACTTAAGACTTGGTTTGGTTTGATTTATTATTTTTTTTTTTTTAAAATTCCATAAATATGTTCCTATTCCTAATAGACACCATGCTTATGGATGTAATTCAGAAACTCTAAAAGTCAGAGCTGTCTTTTTTATACGGGTTTCTATGG
This sequence comes from Camellia japonica, assembly GCA_030407325.1. Classification (NCBI taxonomy): domain Eukaryota; kingdom Viridiplantae; phylum Streptophyta; class Magnoliopsida; order Ericales; family Theaceae; genus Camellia; species Camellia japonica. The sequence goes on from JAPPVO010000031.1 coordinate 153,636,858, forward strand.
TCTGAATGGTATTCAAGCTTTAAAATGGTTTTGAAATATGCAAGTGTTCTCTAGCCTCTAGAGATTTATAATATAGTCTAAATACTACGCCAAAATTGGGCTTTAGCGGCAGTTTTTTACCGCCGTTAAAGGTTGTAAAACCGCCGTTAAAGCCTTTAACGGCGGTTTCGTTATCGCCGTTTATGTGCGTGTCGGAAAAAGTACAACCGTCATAAAAAGGTAAATTACCGTCGTTAAAAGTCGACCAAAAACGGCGGTAATATAAGACCAAAAATGGCGGTTCTTTACCGCCGTAAATAGGTTCAAATTTTTCAAAAAATAATTCTTTCTTCTTGCACTCCCCAAGTCTTGAACCATCAACATCTCATCCACTCACACCAACCACTCCACCACAACCACTCTTCATGAAATATATTTCCTAAATAAATATTTAAACAATACTTTTACTTTATTGTAGATGGTCATGTTCAACCCTAGCCGCGCATGGTCACCACTCGCCGAAGCTCGGCCAATAAAGACTGCCGTCATTAACGGCGGTAATAAGAGAGCTTTAGCGCGGTTTCATTACCGCCGTTAAAGGGTCATTACCGGTGGTTTTGTTAATGGCGGTAACGAAAACCGCCGTTAAAGATACATTAACGGCGGTATTAACGGCGGTTTCGTTACCGCCGTTAATAGTATCTTTAAATGGCAGTAACGAAACCGCCGTTAAAAAAACCGCCGTTAATGCCCTGTTTTGGCGTAGTGAAATAAATTGTAAGTTTTTTCAGTGAGTTTCTTTTGTTAGATAACAAGTTAGCAATCCTTACTCTCTCTTTGTTGTCTTAAATGGCAACCATATGTTTGCTCAGGGTTGTTCATACGAAGAACTATATTGCAACTAAAAAAACATATAAACAAATTTCTTTTGCTAGGATAGAGATTTTGTGAGGTTTTCGCTATGCCAATTGGTTTTGCCGAGTTAATTGTGAGGTTCTTCTTTTGTATAATTATGTTTTGTATTCTCCAAATTTTGTTCCTTTATCAATTAGTGTGTAAATTTCGTTTATATTTAACATCAAATTTTTGCTTTAATGCATAATGTATACAATTTCCCTATGTAGTTATACAACTCCCACATCATTGTGATGTTGTATTACCTACAAGATCATTTATGTTCATTTGCTGCCATTAATTATTAAATTTATTTCCTGTTGAATTACATAACCAATAGAAATTGAATAATGCTATATGCACTAATTAGTATACTAACTAGTGTACCGATTGATGATGTGACATAATTTAAGATGTTTTTGATATTTGTAATTTATATAATAAGTGTGGTTAATAATAATATTATAACTAGTGTTAGTACACTAATTAGTGCATATAGCACCTGATAAAAATTAGAGAAAGCATGACACCCACATGTCAAAGGTCTAATTTCCAAACACCCCTATAACTTCTTTAGTGCCTTTGCTTGGCATGCTTGTTGGGTGGTTGGTTTGAATTGCTGTCAAATTGTGTTGTTCCTCTAGGCACGTGTAGTTCTTTTACCATTATTTCTATTCCTATTTGAGATTATAGTATTGGTTGGCATGCAATATTTAATATTTAATTTTGTTTTTTAGGATTGCAGATTTAAATTCTATTCTTTGGGATTGCAGAGTACTAGCTGATGTGCATTATTTGTTGTTTAATTTTTTTTTTTTTTTTTTTTTAGGATTACAATTTAAATTATATTTCTTGGGATTGCAAAGCACTGTATGGTGTGCATTGTCTTGATTTTGGCATTTGCTTCTTCTTCTTCTTCTTCTTCTTCTTCTTTTTTTATTTTTTTTTCATACATCAGAATTTTATAAACTGAAAATCTGTCTTCATACAATTCTAGTCTCTTTGAAGAAAGATTTGATTTTGCTTTTTCAATTTATAATTTTTGTGATTATGTGATTTTGAAATTCATTTAAGCCTTGGATACAATTGTTTCTGTGTTATTTTAATATTTTGTGGCTTGTTACGTCCACTACTTAGATGTGCTAGATGATATTTTATAAGTGCTAGTAAAGTTTTGTTACTGTTATCATTATCATTATGGTTTTATGTAGGAAAATTTTGATTGTTTATGTGCTGTGGCAACTTCATTGCCTTTTGTGAATATTTGTGTTAATAAGAAGAGTTTAAGTTTAGCTCAACCAATTGAATCATGGGCTACTGAAACAATTAGTCATGGCTATACTATTTGAAACTAATTAATGGACGTAATAGGTGGTCATTATTATGTGTATGTTCCTTTGTCATGTATTATGTTGCTAGGTATATAATATGTTTGAAGAATCATTCAAATTGATTATTGGCAAAAAATTTGAATTTCGTGGACATTAATATATTGAAATGTTTAGTTTGGATATGGTGTGTTTTGTATTGTTGAGAATGTAATTAATCCATTGATGAATATTGAAATTGTTGTTGAGTTTTGAAATCTGTTATCTAAATATTTGAAATGTATATGAATTCCAAATATGAACTTTTGACAAGTACTTAGTATATTTACCTAGTTGAAGCCATTGTAGCTCAGTAATTAATTTAGTTGAGATGTTTCTAGGTAGTGTTGTTTGTATTGAACCACAACTGAGTTGGTTGCATTAAGTTATTCGGTCCTTTCTCCATCTCTGGCCTACTCAAAGGTACTTCATTTCTTGCTTATTTTGCTGCCTATGCATACATGGTTTGATTAAATTATTTTTATTTTATTTTTCTTGTATTGATTGCTATGTTTTGGTTTTATTTGGTAAGCCAGCAAAACATATTTTCATTTTGGTTTTGAAGTGTAATGTTTTTTTTTTCACCCCTTGATTGGAGCTCACTTTTAGCTCTCTAATCATCAAATTTAAATATGATAAAAGAAGTGAAGGGTTGGAGATACTCTTTAATAATCAATTTCAAATACTGTGGTGGCCAAGCCCACCCAATCAGTTGACCAATCAATTGGTGATGGCCAATCAAATGTTCATTTGATTCCAATGCGCATTGTTATTTTGTATAGGATGCAGCCAATCAATTGTGTAATTGATTATAATGCATGTTTTGTGTAATTGATTATTTATTGATGTTAATAGAATGAATATGGGGAACTTGGTAAAGTGACTTGAAGGCTAATCCTTCTGATATCTAGTTTGAATTTTTAGAGTGGCATGTAATTGAATTTCTACCAAGCTCTCTGTTGGTTGAGTGGAAGAGCCACAGATTGAGTAGGTGAATATCTTCCCTTCTGCAATATTGATTTCAATTTTTGCCTACGTAATACATTTTTTTTATTGTTTAAATTTGATTGTTGCTCATGTTATAAAATGCTAAAATGCAGATCAGCCGTCGAAGGATAAAAAAAATGCAAAAGTCGAATATATTTCTCATCAGTCACTAGTCAACAGAAGAGGAGATAGAATATGCAGATTGCTAAGGTATTGTGAGCAAGTGGGATGATATGGAGAAGTGCTCACACCACACCTACAATGAGCTTCGAGTTTCCCCATTAGTGGATTGCTAAGGCAAAGTCTGATGAGTTTTTGTGATCAACGTGTATAGAAAATGCTTTTGATTGTCAAGGGACATGAATGTTGAATGAAGGAACTATTTTATTACCTAGAGAAATGCAACTTGCAACCTTCCATTATTGCTTTGTTTTTTATGTACTTGTTAGTTGTTGCTTCTCTTTTTTGAGCTCGAGGGGTTGATTATTGGAAATGGAATGATCCAATTTGTTTATTTTCATTTGAATTTATAAATTTTTTATTGTTTCCATGTTATTCCTTGGCAACTTTATTTTTTCTAGCGATGCTAATTGTAATGCCCATTATGTACTTTTTCCAACTTGATCTTGTATTGATTTTATCATCACTTTCCCCCTCACATTTCAAAGGAAAAGGATCAATTCTTACTTCTGCAAAAATTACGTCATGTGATGAATTTATTGGGTCCAACATCAATGCTTCATATCTTTCAACAAGAAGCAACGTAAGGTCATGATATCCATCCTCTTCTATGGAAATGTAATAGATGTAATTAACTTTAGACATTCTCTGGTGGATTGTGCAATTAATTAGGGATGAAATTGCAAGGCTTTTGATTGCCAATCAATTATACAATCGAATGAAGATGAATTTGTTAGGCATTTCTTAACAAATTCACTGGCAAAAATTTAGATAATTAATCAAAATGCACTTATCCAAAATGAATTTATTTGCACATAGACCAACCACCTCAAAAAATAAGAAGGGGACTTACGTGTAAATCTTAATAGGTGGATTTATTGCGTAATAAGTCCTATGATAATTAATGACGTTTTTTATCAAACACTATTAAAAAAGTTACTAACTATTAATTTTCCGCGCCAGTTTGAAAATTATCACAAAAAATGTTACTAATTCTAATTTTAGCAACAGTTTAAAAAAATCGTCACAAAAAAGTTCCTAATTTTTAACTTTCAGCAATAGTTTAAAAAATTCATCACAAAATCACTAATTATAAGTTTTAGCGACAATTTATAAAAACGGTGACAAAAAAAAGTCATTATTTGTTAATTTTTTGAGACATGCAAAAAAATCATCAAAAAAAAATTATTTTTAACGACGATTTTACTGAGACTTATTTTTAATAAGACTTGATGGAAATTAAGTCAAACTACTAGAATTTATTGATAGTTTACCCAAATAAGAATCAAGGTAGTTCTCAAAAACAAAGATCAACAACCAGGATTGACATGAAAAAATTAAGTTTGACAAATATCCTCAATATCCAAATATCATATAAATTGGATGACATCCCAAAAATTTACAACCTCCATATGTCAACCAACACAAACGTAAATTACCAAAATCAAATTTACATAATCCAAATATTACATCATCCACAAAGAAGCCATTCGAACTTACATTATTCATCTACACATAAAAACCCTTGAAATTTGGTTCACAAAATAAATTTTAAATAATCCATCAAATATCATATTGTTCACAAAACAAATTTTGTAATTCAATGAAAATACTAATAATAATTAGAGATAGTATATTATGAATAATATTTTATAATTAGTAAAAATTAAAAGGGTAAATTATGAGAGTGCTCTCTGTACTTTAGTCATTGTCTCATTTTAGTTGTAATTTCAATTAGCTTGATTTTAATCTTGAATTTATGACTTTTGTCTCAACTTGGGCCAATTGATTACAATTTGTTGCAATTGTTTATGAAAAATACTCAAAAAGGGTCGTTTGTCATATTTTACTCAACCCAATGAGTTAATCTCAACCAATTTAGTAATAATTTTCCTTAAAAACACTAACGATATTATCAATTGGACCAAATCAATACAAAATTAAAAATTAAGGGTCAAAATTGAACTAATTGAAAGTGTAGGGACCAAAATGACACAATGAGTAACATATAGGGACTATCAATGTAATTTGCCGAAATTAAAATATGTAACATGAGAATAAATGAGTGAATGAATGGTAAGTGTATAATTTTAGTGGTTTAATCTTATTATATTAAAAAAAATTAAAAGATATATATATATTATTTATGTATAAATATAACTATTTGGCATCACCTATAAAAGTATATATATATATTTTTTAATCTTTTTATCTTTTTATTTTTTTATCACATCACCTCTATATTTTTTTACACATCTTTTCATAAAAAATCGAAAAATATATTTATTTAGATTATTCCAAACGCTCTCTTATTATCCGCGCAGAGGTGAGAAAAATCTGCACAGGAAAGCCACACTTTGACATTTTTTTATGTTTGTCATGGCCATGGCTCACAAATAGATTGGCCAATTGATTGGTGTTTCCACTATCTCGTAAGGAATCAATTATATAATCAATTGGCTAATAAGGTCCCAATCAATTTGCAAATTGATTGGAAAATGCATGCCTTGGTAGAAATCAATTGGCCATAATCCAAATAAAGGCCAAAATCCAAGTGTTTGGTCAGGTGTCAAACACCGACAATGCGGAAGCCTTGTCAAAGATATGCAAGTGTGTGTGGCGCTAGTTAACTCTCTTCACTAGCCCCCTAATAAAGCTCAAAAGGTTTGCAAAGACAAGCAAACACAATATTAGTTAAGTTGATGAACTACAAGATTGGAGACAAGTCACAAAATAGCAAGTAACAAGCTAAAATTAAAGCAAGGAACAATGGAAAAGCTTTGCACAATTTAAAGACGAAATGAACTTTTCATTGATCAAAAGAAGACATTACAATAGTTGAACAATGCACCAAAAGTGCTACAAAAGTTGCCTTACCATTGGCTAGGTTCAGGTACTTTAAAGGCACAAATAGTTTGGCACAACACTTGGGTGCCCTCTCCTTCATATAACTTATTAAGCCATTTCCTAGTTGGCAAGAGAAAACATCTATTATGTTTGAGGAATCATAATGAATTTTTAAAAATTCAACAAAAAGAGAAAAATTACAATACTTGAACCCAAAACACCTTTAATACTAAAGTATTTACATAAAAATTTACAAGGCAAAAAGACTACATTTGACCCTCCAAAAATTGGCCTAAAGTTGCTGCTGGGCAGGCAAGTCTGTGGCCAGCTACTTCATGGCATGCCTTGGGCTGTCTTGCACCATGCCTAGGGCCTTGGCTTGCACTTGCACCAACTTCTTGGAAATGTTTTTGGCTCTCCAAAGAGCACAAATGAGTGAGGCAGCAAGGTGTTGACCCTTTGATGGGGACACCTTGACACCAGGCCATGGGCTTCCAAATTGAGGACACTCATAACAAGGTCCCAAGTTAACAAATTGGCTTGCAAATTTGAATTGTGACTTGTATGCATAATCAATTCAATTGCTAAAGTCTATTTGGACCATGACTTGTGACTTGTATCTATAATCAATTGAATAATTGATTGGTGTAAAAAACATCATGATCTATAGTGTTGCCATTCTTGCCTCAAGCCTAGTTGTAGACGCGCCCGTGGGCCTCATGCTACAGTTCGGACTCAAATTGTCACGGTTCTAAATCTGAACCAAAGAGTCCAAATCCGGCAAATCGTTTTGAAAACAGATTTTTTTTTGAAAGAAGTGCCAAACATGGACTGCTTTGCCAAATACAGAGTCGCCATCTAAATATTTTATTTTGGGGAATTTAGGAAACCCTGACTCATGCCTAAGGCTACGTGTCCGTCATCGCCAAAATTGCCTCGGCTCGGGAACTTGGGTACGATTGGGGAAGGTCAGCTATGAGCACCCCTACTCGCCCGATCAAAGATCGGCCTCTACTAACCATGATATCGAGTTTGAAAACAATATGAGCTCTTATTCCGGTTATTAGCCTAGAATTACTATGTGATGCGCACAGCATACAAGTATAGACTGGATCGCCTAAATTGGAACAAAACATTTATATTTGTTTTTGAAAATGGTTTGCTACTCGTAAGTAGGCTTAAAATGCAGATTTTGCCACCCTCAGGTGGGCTTAGAAAAGATGGTTTTGCCATTATCTAGTGGGCTTAAAACTCACAGTCAATGCATTATTCCAATTCAGATAATCCAACCTTCACCCACAGGCATTCAGGCAATTTATATCATATAAGCACATAGCCTCATGGTAAGCATGCTATCATGGCAGTCACTCACACGCATGCAAGGATGCTAAAGCATAAACACTTACCGAGTACTCCAAGCCAAAACAGAAGCTGATTAGTAATCATGCATGATCCTAGTTCATGTTAACATGGCTAATGCAACATATACAGAATGCAATCTAGAATAAGCTCGGCTAATCTAAGAATGGCATGTGAAATGCGACAACTCGATACACGTATTGAAGTTGGAATGGAAATACTATGCAGTTAGTATGATGCGCCGAGTCCGGTGCGTACATTACGAATGAATGTATGCAAACATGCTATCATAAGTATGCTAATCAAAACATGCACTAAACTAACCATTGAAAGCTAGTAAATAAAAGGGAAGAAAGACGCGGGGTTGGAAGACATACACACACTCACACTCACGCATCTTAATTACAAATTCGCCATCGCTCGGAGGGACCGAATAAATATTACACAACAAAATGAATACTACTAAATTTACAGAACTTCTAATTAATTAACAAATTAAATGCAGAAGGAAGGTGGCCGCAGCCTTGCCTCGGAATGCGTGGATGATGCATGCTTGACTCGCCTTGCTCGGAAACCCGTACCATGCCACTGTTGCCTCTGTTTACACTGCCTTGCTCCTCTGAAAATTATGAAAGCTTCTAGAACTGCTTTGACATCCCTTCTGAGTGCTGTGGAGTGCCACCGGCCAGAACAAAAGGCCACCGACCATGGGAATGGGATTATCGGCCAAAGATTGTGTCATCGGCTGGACACTGATGGCTGGTCGGCACTAAAGATAGCCGGTCGGCCATTTATTCCTGCAAAATCCTGCAGTTGACAGCAGCAGAGGGCAAGCAGTGTATGGCATGGAATTTTCAAGCAAATGTGTGCATGGCCACTCTCCCAATCATGTTATGGACTCAAGGGAGTGTGGCCCTCGACCCTCGGGCCATCAATTGCGCATTTCGATGCATGATGGCCTAAGAGGCCAAGTTTGCCATTCAATGTAAAATAAATACATAAAAGAGATTAATGCCACATGCCCTATCATGTTGAGGTCAAGGGCATTGGCGACCGAGGAGTGAGACGTATTTCGTTACTTTGGGTACGAACACCCTTCATCCCTCATGCTTGGTTTGACACCCCAAACAAAAAAAAATGCTATGCATGGGTGCAATGTGGCTCAAGTACGTAAGATGGCTCGAGTATGCAAACATGCCAAATGCAATGCAAACTAAGCATGTAAACATGCAATGTGCCAAGCATGCAAAATGCAATGTGATGCAACCTATCATACAATGCAAACATTCAATGCAAACATGATATAATGCAAGCATGCAACTAATGTAATGCAACATGCAAACATGCAAAGTATGCAAAGATGGACTTATACTGAAATGAGAGGACCTTAGCCCATCCCAAAACAGTGGCCTAAGAAGTGCAAGAGGGCACAAATCATGTATGCAATCATGCACACGCCAAGGCCCATCACTTAAGCAAGAAAGGGGCAACCTTTCAAGGTCATTTAAAGATGATATGCATGGACGTTAAACACTCATGTTAAACTCTGAAAAGCATGCAGAGGATGATACCAAAACATGCTAGGGAATGGATACAAAATGGAAGGCATTCAAGGCCACAAAAGAGAGCATTGCTCAACATCTACCCCAAGCAAACATAGCATGAATTTTTCAACACAAAACAGAGTTTTAGCATGCAAAAAGGACCCCCGAAACCCACTGATATGGCAGCTAAGGAGCATAAATCAAAAGGCGTGCACAAAAACCCAAACATGGAACATAAGACCACACCTCTTCAAGGCATTGAAAGGAGAACAAATGTAAGCATGTAAGCACAAAACATGGACTGAAATGACCTAATAAGTGATTCCAAATCACTGAAATAGCCAAGACAATGCATGCTAATGACTCACACACCCGATACCAACATGCTAGAATGCAAAGAGACTATACAAAGCATGAAAGGCATGACCAAATCAACACCCAACAGACCTCAAGCATGATGAAACATGACCAAAAGCTTCACAAAGCTAGGCAAAAACATGTAAGCATGATGGTCTAATGGCAAGATGCACTTCTAGGCAAAATGGGCGAATACAAGGCAAGTGTATAATGCATGAAATGGACCATTAATCCGACCAAAAATAGAGGCATATTATGACCTAACAACGCCCAAAAATGTCTGAAATGGAGCCAAAGACAACTACTCATGCATGCTACCATTATGAGCCAAAAACATAGACAAAAGAGACACAAAAGGAGAAGGGTGTCCCTCCCCTATTAAAGACCTCAAAACCACTTCTTGACCACTGAAAATCCTCTGGATTTCAGTAGTGAGAAGACCAACACACGAAGGTATTCAAAGCTCAACCAGAGAAGGCACAAAAGGGCCAAACAAGGCCTAAGAGGGGGAGGTCGACGCCCAACACCAAAATGACCTTAATGAAACATCTTAAGCACGCAAATGCAAGACTTTTTTCAGTTATACACAAAGTTCAAAACAGCATGCAAAGGGGGGTAAAAGCTAATGCAAGATTGGGGAATATAAAGCAATAGTGTTACCCTTGAAGAACACTTCAAGAACAGCAAGTCCAGCCCCCTTCTTCTGATAAAAATCAACTCAAAACTCCAAGAACAAACCCTCAAGACCTCCAAAGTCGAAGTATGGTGTAATGCTAGGTGACTTAGTGCAAAACTAAGAACAAAACACCATTTTTGGCTCTCTAACACACACAAATGAAGGGAGAGAGGGAGATATAGAGAGAGAAGGTGTATATATCAGATATATATGATATTTAGGTCCGATTTGTGGAACCTCCTCAAAGGAGAGGGAAGGTCTCCTTATATAGACAAGGCAAAGGCCTAAGCTTCCAAGAGAAGCTAAACAAAAGGGGTCAAAGCTTCTTAAAGAAGTTAAGGCAAAGGGGCCAAGGCTTCCTGAAGAAGCTGAGACAGGGGTTCAAGCTTCTTGAGGAAGCTAAGACAAAGGTCCAAGCTTCCTCAAGAAGCTAGACCAAAAGGGTGCAAAGGATGCAATTCCTCCATACACGTGTATAGAGGACAAGTCCGTGCACTCCAGCTGGCACAGCTGGCATGCACCATGCCTGAAAAAAAGCAAAAAGGTGGCACCGACCAGAAAAGGAGTCCATCAGCCAAACAAATGGTCAATCGACCACTCCAAGTGCTGACCGGCCATCACCAATGGCTAGTAGCATTAAACTAGGGCCGGTGGCCTCAAGCCAAGGCCGGTGGGTATCAGGGATAGCTAACAAGCTACTCTCTACCCTCAGGTGCAAAAACAAACAAGTTCTTGGTGCAAAACCAAGGACAGAACAGTCGAGTTAAGAGATCCTGAGGTAAGGCGCGTGGCCGAGACCTCCGGGAACTCAAAACGAACACAAACATGAATGATCACCGAATGTTCAAACGGTGACGTCCAAGTCTTGAGGACGGTAAAAAATGGGGTGTCTACAGTTGCCCCTTTTTGACAGAACTTGAAAATTATAACAATGACGGGAGCGAATGTCAAAGCCCAGAGACGACCCATTTTTGACAAGGCCGAAGACTTAGACAAAGCATGCAAGTAGCAGATAAAGATATGCGCCCGAGGGCAGGGGCAAAACACAAGACAATGCACAAAGCCGAGCATAATTTATGGTCATGCAAAGAAAGCTGTAACGAAGCATAACATGCAACAGTTTTAAGCAAGCAAAAACCAAACTACATCATAATGTAGAAAGGATGTAAGAGATTTATACAATCTTAACCATGTGCCATGTAGGAAAGACTAAGAGCAACCATTGGGGACACCCGAGGTCTCAAACAAGATTCTGACGCGTTGCACGCGAAAGGAGAAAGAGTGGCATAAGCATTGGAACATGTTCCAAATGCTCTTAACCAAAGAGGGAGAAACATAGGGACGTATCCCGGTGTTTAGGAAAAGGAGAAGAAACATAGGGACGTATCCCGGTATTTCGGAAAAGGGAAAGAAACATAGGGACGTATCCCGGTGTTTCGAAAAAGAGATAGAAACATAGGGACGTATCCCGGTGTTTCGGAAGGAAGGAGAAATATAGGGACGTATCCCGGTGTTTCAGAAGGAAGGAGAAACATAGGGATGTATCCCAGTGTTTCGAAAAGAGAGAGAAATGTAGGGATGTATCCCGATGTTTCGAAAAGGTATAAGCATTGGAACGTATTCCAAATACTCTTAACCAAAGAGGGAGAAACATAGGGACATATCCCGGTATTTAGGGACGTATCCCCGTGTTTAGGAAAGAGAGAGAAATGTAGGGACGTATCCCGGTGTTTCGGAGAGAGAGAAACGTAGGGACGTATCTCGGTGTTTCAAAGAGAGAGAAACGTAGGGACGTATCCCGGTGTTTCGAAAAGGTATAGAAACATAGGGACGTATCCCGGTGTTTCGGAAGGAAAGAGAAACATAGGGACGTATCCCGGTGTTTCGGAAGGAAGTAGAAACATAGGGACGTATCCCGGTGTTTCGGAAAGAAGGAGAAACATAGGGACGTATCCCGGTGTTTCGGAAGGAGAGAGAAACATAGGGACGTATCCCGGTGTTTCGGGAAGAAGGAGAAACATAGGGACGTATCCCGGTGTTTCGGAAGGAGAGAGAAACATAGGGACGTATCCCGGTGTTTCGGAAGGAAGAAGAAACATAGGGACGTATCCCGGTGTTTTGGAAGGAATGAGAAACATAGGGACGTATCCCGATGTTTCGAAAAGAGGCGCGCAAAACAATGCGAGTGGAATGTGCGTGTCAACGCAAGTGAAGAGGTGTGTATAACAATGCAATACAGGTGCACAAGGCAGTGCGATGTAGATTAAATGCACAAAACAGTGCGATGCAATGCACTAACAAGTACAGGTAAGGTGCGCAAGATAGCGCGATGCAATGCACTAACAAGTGCAGGTAAGGTGCGCAAGAGAAGTGCGATAAAATGCATTTTTTATGCAAGTATAGAGGCATTAATCATGTACTCTGGTGCCTCCGATTTACCTCTCAGAGGACTTGGCAACACGCTCAGCTCAAAAGGGGACACCCTGTCTATATTGGCGAGAGATAACATCTGCAGTTGTTTTAATTGCGATTCTGACTTGAAGCAGACTTAAGCTTGGGGTTGAGATACACTCATACTCCAGAGAAATGATGAAGCCTGAGAAGGTGCACCTGGAATGCAGTCTCGGAATTTGTCGAAGTTGAAACACACTAAGATACTCCAAATTTTCCTTCTTTTCTTTTGCTTTGCAGTCTGGAACCCACATAGCTTCAGATAGGTCCTTGTTTTACTGTTCACACTTATCGGGGGTGGACCCTGCAGTTTTATGAAAGAACAAATACTGTTTTACACAAATGTGGAGAATGACACAGCACTCTGAGCACAAGATGATTTTTTTTGAAATTGAGAAATGAGTTCTTAACCGGGTATTGAGCCGACGACTTGCCACAGCCAAAATGACTCAACAAAGGAAAAACAAAGATAAACAACCTAAACACATCGAGTAACACTAGAAACGACTCAAACCAAGAATTGAGACAAAACAAAAGACACAACACACAGACACGTTACAAAGATGAGAGACCTATTAGTACACGAGGAGCCAGTTTCTCCGGGTATTGTTTCCCACCCTCTCTCATTTGTGATTCTCACATCACTCTGGCACTCAATCTCTATTTTTCTGAAAAAGCCCTTTTCCTCACTTTTTCTCTCAGCACACATCTCTCTATTCTTCAATCTCTTATTTTTTAATCCCTCCCCTGAGTGGTTGATGGATAAACAGAAAGTTGTGGGGTCTTACCCCTAGTATTCTGCTAGATTCTTCTTCTTGTTCACAACAGTGAGTTTCTTCCACAGAGGGGTTGAGCTACAATTAGGTGTGTAACAAATCTGCAGCTGACATCGATTGACGATGCTCTGCTGGGGAGTTTGGACGTGATCAGATATGTCCAAATAAGGGAGTGGAATATCTTGTCCTATTCCGGTTCGTGCTTCGCACTTGGCTTGATACCTCGTTACTTGGAGGATGTGAGAGCTTTCTGCCCTTTTGCGGTTAGCTTCAGTGGTGCCCTTTTCCGGCAGGTATGGTGCCCTTTCTGGCAAGTGCATTGATAAAGGGGAAATGATAGAAAACCTGACTCAACTGTGCCCCTATTTCATCATTTTGACCATTTTTTTGTTTTGTTTTCTACTAAAATAATTTGGACCAAAATGAGAGTTAGATTAACATACTTGTTCGATTTTTGATTTGAAAATCATGCAAGTTATGAGCACTGAAATTTTTTCCTTTTTGGGTCCAAGAAATGGTCCAGTTTTGGAAAAGATGAAATAATTTTCGAGAGATCAGTCAACCTCTGTAAAAATTCTCAAAAATTGTTTTTGCAAACAGCCACTACTCAACGAGCACGGAACTTACTCTTGAGATGCACAACCTCAGATCGGAAGGAAAACTGCCCTTTGTCTGAAGGACACTGCATGGTAACGGAAAGTTGCCTCTTGTTTGAATGGCACCGCAGCGTATTGAAATCTGTCCTCAGAGTAGTGATCACAACCGAACTCTCGGATACAGAGAAGGCAAAGACAATCAAAACCATCACATGGACACACTTGATTTGGAAGTGTTTGTGGCTGGACTTCAGAATGAAGTTGCCTACGTATCCCAAACATGGAAATCAAGCCTTACGTAGTTCGGGGGTTAAGGTACACTCGGGTATTAATCTCTCTTTTGGTGCTCTAACTTTTGCCAAGGCCGCCCTTTCGGGTTTTCAACCTTGCGAGCTATGTTTTTCTTCTTTTCTTTTCAATTCTTTTCATCTTTTTTTTCTTTTCTTCTTCTTCTTTTTTTTTTTTCCAATTTTATTGCTCTTCATTTCTTTTTTGTTCTTTGCATTTTTTCTCTTTTTTTTTTTTTTTTTTTTATTCTTTGCACTTTTCTTTTTTTTGTTCTTTTTCTTCTTTTTTCTTGCTCTAACTTTTGCTTGGGTCGCCCTTCTGGGTTTTCGGCCCAGCGAGCCTCCCAAGGGTAAAAGTGTAGCTTTGTCCATGTCAAATGGTTTTGAGATCCTGAAGTCATCTGAATCCAAGAGAGTGCTTGCTGTTTGCTGACGACGCAGGAGTCCATCCAATGGGGGCTGAATTTGCCCCTAGTGTTGTAGATAGGAACTCGATTGTCCTTCAGCAATACTTTCTTCTTTCCTCCCTTCTGGGATTTGGCATTATTGCCGATCTTCATTGACTTGCGGAATGATCCACCTTTGGCTCTTCGAGCTGTCTAACATTTTTGTCCCTAGTTCGAGGGGTGCTTTTGACCTAGCTTTGCAAGCTTCTTTTGATCATATCCAATCTTCTTTGATCTGGCTTTCTTGCCTCTTGTTCGAGGGCTTCTTCAAATCTGGCCACACAAGCCTCACATTGTAGTTGACTGTTGAACATTTTGAATCCAGTTTCAAGGTTTGAAAGCACAAGGGGTCAAGTCTCGAGGCTGAGAGCGATCCTAAGCTGCACAATCTCAAGAGCAATTCCATACAGGTCTTCGCAGGACCGCGCAAAATAGTTTTTGAAATCTTTTAAGAAAGCAACAAATCGCTCACGCTGAAGACAATGTAGAACCAATCTGGATCAAGTCAGGATCCTTATCAGTACTCACATTAACAAGCATGATCTCGATCATTAAGGGCTTAGCATGTCTCTCTTTCTCTCAATTGATCAAATTTTGCAAAACCCGAGGAATTCCTTCCTCTTCGTTTTTTTATCACAATATTTCAAAATTTTTTTTGGAAAACTTAGGTCGATGCAATGAACTCAAGGCACAGAAAAGACACAGCTTCTAGTCAAATACTGTCATCTCATTTAGAATTCCTGGCACAACTGGCACACGGCAGAAGTAAACACAAGAGTGTGAAATTCACTGCTGTTTCATTCAGATCTGTTGGCACAACTGACTCCCTGGAAGAAATAGACTCAAAAGAAAGCAAAAAAAAAAAAAACAAAATAGTGATGCCTGAGGTAACACCCCTGAAATCACCCGACTCTAACAAAATAGGACTGACTCGATACAACAAGACAGACCCAACATGATTAACTTGATACAACGAGACAGACTCAACAGGACTGACTCGACAGGATTGACTCGATACAACAAGACAGACTCAACAGGACAGACTCGATACAACAAGACAGACTCAACATGACTGACTCGATACAACAAGACAAACTCAATACCCAAGTCAGAAAGTAAAATAAACAGCATTCGCAAATGCTCAAAACAGTGCGTGCCATATGCCACATCTGGAGTAAACTGAGTGCCGCCTGCAGGTGGTTCATCCCCTGATCACATAACAACACAGGTCCAAAGTACCCGAGGGATATCAGACCCTTCTGAAGCTATGGTTCCAAGACTACTTAGCAAAAGAGAAAACATACAGCATCTCAGCTTGATTTCACCAGAACCATTATGAGCGACGCTGAATGACTGCGCTCCCTACATAATTCTGCCCAAAATTCTGCCCTGTAAACTGATACCCTCAGGTAAAACTGATTCTTCCAAATATTGATGCCCGCAGGCCTGATACCCAGACTTGCAAACTGATACATGCATTCCCTGTAGAGACACACTCTAAAAGCACATAGCAAGCAAGTAAGAGCCAAAACACCCCTATGTTGGGGGTAGGGTTTCCCTATCCTATTTTGTCAGGAGCTAGGGTTTCACTACGCACACAGCGGTTTCAAACAACCCATAATCGGGTAAGCAACCTGTCCTAGTTTGGAATGGTCACTACGGATTCTGATATGCACTAGGTCGAATGGTCAAAAGGGTGCCCCGGTAAAAACTGAGGTTTGTGTTCCCATCGTGGCAGAGCCCGTAACCGGCTAGCCTTATGGCACGCTTCTCAAAGCGAGGCTCCGGCAAACCGTTCAGGAATAGCAGATGGCAAACACGGTGTCCTAGGCGCACCAATGCACATGCAATGCAAAGAAACACATGAGTGTAGTCAAAACAAGATATCATGAGTTCAAGCCAAGTTCTCTAAATCCCTAGCGGAGTCGCTAGAAACTGTGACGCGCCCGTGGGCCTCATGCTACAGTTCGAACTCAAATTGTCACGGTTCTAAATCTGAACCAAAGAGTCCAAATTCGGCAAATTGTTTTGAAAACAGATTTTTTTTTTTTGAAAGAAGTGCCAAACATGGACTGCTTTGCCAAATACAGAGTCGCTACCTAAATATTTTATTTTGGGGAATTTAGGAAACCCTGACTCATGCCTAAGGTCACGTGTTCGTCATCGCCAAAGTTGCCTCGGCTCGGGAACTTGGGTACGATTGGGGAAGGTCAGCTATGAGCACCCCCGCTCGCTCGATCAAAGATCGGCCTCTACTAACCATGATATCGAGTTTTGAAAACA
Source organism: Camellia japonica (assembly GCA_030407325.1). NCBI lineage: Eukaryota > Viridiplantae > Streptophyta > Magnoliopsida > Ericales > Theaceae > Camellia > Camellia japonica. The sequence goes on from JAPPVO010000031.1 coordinate 153,653,887, forward strand.
ATATGAGCTCTTATTCCGGTTATTAGCCTAGAATTACTATGTGATGCGCACAGCATACAAGTATAGACTGGATCGCCTGAATTGGAACAAAATATTTCATGTTTGTTTTTTAAAACGGTTTGCTACTTATAAGTAGGCTTAAAATGCAGATTTTGCCACTCTCGGGTAGGCTTAGAAAAGATGGTTTTGCCACTATCGAGTGGGCTTAAAACTCACACTCAATGTATTATTCCAATTAAGATAATCCAACCTTCACTCACAGGTATTCAGATAATTTATATCATATAAGCATATAGCCTCATGGTAAGCATGTTATCATGGCAGTCACTCACACGCATGCAAGGATGCTAAAGCATAAACACTTACCGAGTACTCCAAGCCAAAACAGAAGGTGACTAGTAATCATGCATGATCCTAGTTCATGTTAGAATGGCTAATGCAACACATAGAGAATGCAATCAAGAATAAGCTCGGCTAATCTAAGAATGGCATGTGAAATGCGATAACTCGATATACGTATTCAAGTTGGAATGGAAATACTATGCAGTTAGTATGATGCGCTGAGCCCGGTGCGTGCATTACGAATGAATGTATGCAAACATGCTATCATAAGTATGCTAATCAAAACATGTCCTAAACTAACCATCGAAAACTAGTAAATAAAAGGGAAGAAAGATGTGGGGTTGGAAGACATACACACACTCACGCACCTTTATTACAAATTCGCCCTCGCTCGGAGGAACCGAATAAATATTACACAACAAAATGAATACTACTAAATTTACAGAACTTTTAATTAATTAACGAATTAAATGTAGAAGGAAGGTGGCCGCAGCCTTGCCTCGGAATGCGTGGATGATGCATGCTTGACTCGCCTTGCTCGGAAACCCGTACCATGCCACTGTTGCCTCTGTTTACACTGCCTTGCTCCTCTGAAAATTTTGAAAGCTTCCAGAACTGCTTTGACTTCCCTTCTGAGTGCTGTGGAGTGCCACTAGCCAGAACAAAAGGCCACCGGCCATGGGAATGGGATTATCGGCCAAAGATTGTGTCATCGGCTGGACACTGATGGCCAGTCGGCACTAAAGATAGCCGGTCGGCCATTTATTCCTGCAGAATCCTGCAGTTGACAGCAGCAGAGGGCAAGCAGTGTATGGCATGGAATTTTCAAGCAAATGTTTGCATGGCCACTCTCCCAATCATGTTATGGACTCAAGGGAGTGTGGCCCTCGACCCTCGGGCCATCAATTGCGCATTTCGATGCATGATAGCCTAAGAGGCCAAGTTTGCCATTCAATGTAAAATGAATCCATAAAAGAGATGAATGCCTCATGCCCTATCATGTTGAGGTCAAGGGCATTGGCAACCGAGGAGTGAGACGTATTTCGTCACTTTGGGTACGAACACACCTCATCCCTCATGCTTGGTTTGACACCCCAAACCAAACAAAATGCTATGCATGGGTGCAATGTGGCTCAAGTACGTAAGATGGCTCAAGTATGCAAACATGCCAAATGCAATGCAAACTAAGCATGTAAACATGCAATGTGCCAAGCATGCAAAATGCAATGTGATGCAACCTATCATACAATGCAAACATTCAATGCAAACATGATATAATGCAAGCATGCAACTAATGTAATAATGCAACATGCAAACATGCAAAGTATGCAAAGATGGACTTATACTGAAATGAGAGGACCTCAGCCCATCCCAAAACAGTGGCCTAAGAAGTGCAAGAGGGCACAAATCATGTATGCAATCATGCACACGCCAAGGCCCATCACTTAAGCAAGAAAGGGGCAACCTTTCAAGGTCATTCAAAGATGATATGCATGGACGTTAAACACTCATGTTAAACTCTGAAAAGCATGCAGAGGATGATACCAAAACATGCTAGGGAATGGATACAAAATGGAAGGCATTCAAGACCACAAAAGAGAGCATTGCTCAACATCTACCCCAAGCAAACATAGCATGAATTTTTTAACACAAAACAGAGTTTTAGCATGCAAAAAGGACCCCCGAAACCCACTGATATGGCAGCTAAGGGGCATAAATCAAAAGGCGTGCACAAAAACCCAAACATGGAGCATAAGACCACACCTCTTCAAGGCATTGAAAGGAGAACAAATGTAAGCATGTAAGCACAAAACATGGACTGAAATGACCTAATAAGTGATTCCAAATCACTGATAGCCAAGACAATGCATGCTAATGACTCACACACCCAATACCAACATGTTAGAATGCAAAGAGACTATACAAAGCATGAAAGGCATGACCAAATCAACACCCAACAGACCTCAAGTATGATGAAACATGACCAAAAGCTTCACAAAGCTAGGCAAAAATATGTAAGCATGATGGTCTAATGGCAAGATGCACTTCTAGGCAAAATGGGGGAATACAAGGCAAGTGTATAATGCATGAAATGGACCATTAATCCGACCAAAAATAGAGGCATATTAATACCTAACAACACCCAAAAACGTCTGAAATGGAGCAAAAGACAACTACTTATGCATGCTACCATTATGAGCCAAAAACATAGACAAAAGAGACACAAAGGGAGAGGGGTATCCCTCCCCTATCGAAGACCTCAAAACCACTTCTTGACCACTGAAAATCCTCTGGATTTTAGTGCTGAGAAGACCAACACACGAAGGTATTCAAAGCTCAACCAAAGAAGGCACAAAAGGGCCAAACAAGGCCTAAGAGGGGGAGGTCGACCCCCAACACCAAAATGACCTTAATGAAACATCTTAAGAACGCAAATACAAGACTTTTTTCAGTTATACACAAAGTTCAAAACAGCATGCAAAGGGGGGGTAAAAGCTAATGCAAGATTGGGGAATTAAAACAATAGTGTTACCCTTGAAAAACACTTCAAGAACAGCAAGTCCAGCCCCCTTCTTCTGATAAAAATCAACTCAAAACTCCAAGAACAAACCCTCAAGACCTCCAAAGTCAAAGTATGGTGTAATGCTAGGTGACTTAGTGCAAAACTAAGAACAAAACACCATTTTTGGCTCTCTAACACACAAAAATGAAGGGAGAAAGGGAGATATAGAGAGAGAAGGTGTATATATAAGATATATATGATATTTAGGTCTGATTTGCTGAACCTCCTCAAAGGAGAGGGAAGGACTCCTTATATAGACAAGGCAAAGGCCTAAGCTTCCAAGAGAAGCTAAACAAAAGGGGTCAAGGCTTCTTAAAGAAACTAAGGCAAAGGGGCCAAGGCTTCCTGAAGAAGTTGAGACAGGGGTTCAAGCTTCTTGAGGAAGCTAAGACAAAGGTCCAAGCTTCCTCAAGAAGCTAGACCAAAAGGGTGCAAAGGGTGCAATTCCTCATACACGTGTATAGAGGACAAGTCCGTGCACTCCAGCTGGCACAGCTGGCATGCACCATGCTTGAAAAAAAGCAGAAAGGTGGCACCGGCTAGAAAATGAGTCCATCGGCCAAACAAATGGTCGATCGACCACTCCAAGTGCCGACCGGCCATCACCAATGGCCGGTAGCATTAAACTAGGGCCGGTGGACTCAAGCCAAGGCCGGTGGGTATTAGGAATAGCTAACAAGCTACTCTCTACCCTCAGGTGCAAAAACAAACAAGTTCTTGGTGCAAAACCAAGGACAGAACAGTCGAGTTAAGAGATCCTGAGGTAAGCCGCGGGGCTGAGACCTCTGGGAACTCAAAATTCTTGCTGAGATTACACTTTCTTATGGCTATATAATGAAGCTATATATCTCATATTCAAAGGGGTTGAGGACTTAGAACTTCTTGAGCAAGTTTAGGAGCCTCTCTCTCTAAAAACTTCTCTCTCTAGAATTTCCAGACCAAAAACCTCTGCCTCTCTCTCTAGAGCCCCTCTCCATTGCCCTTTTGTGTATAGAAGTGCATAGAAGTAGAGAGATACATCTTGGTTCCATACACTTCCTTCATCAAGGTTCCATATCAGTGAGCTGAGGTCCTTTGGAGCTCATTTTTGGACTGTTGGAAGGTCATTTGAACCAGCAAAGAGCCCCTTTTGCTGCTGTGCTACAAGGGTAAGCACATCTCTTCTTTTGTATTTGTTTTGCACACTTACTTCACCATCTTTGCACACTACTTTGGGGGTGTTTTTTGGGTTAGTGTTGAACTACAAAAACCTTTGTTTTTCCTCTGTTTTTCAGTCCTAAAAGTCTTGGTTTGAGCCTTGTTTGGCTAGGGGGTTGTCTCTCCCTTTTGTTCCTTAGCTTGTTTAGTTTTTGAGCCATCTTTCAAGGCCTTTCAAAACAACGTTTTGTGGCCTTTGAACCACTGAAATCCAGAGGATTTTTAGTGGTAAAAACCCTGTTTTGAGGCTCAAAATAGGAGGGGGTGGTCCCCCCCTCCTCTTGTCTTGTTTACTTGCATACTTAGCCTTCCAAAGGAGCTCCATTTTGCATGTTGTGAAGTCATGTTTCAGGCCCTATTTTGTGAGTTTTAAGGTCTGTCTTGACTCTGTCCAGAGCCCTTTTGGCCATACTTTGTGTCTTTGATGCATGTGTAGAACAATCCTATTCAAGGCCTTTCAAAGGGGCTCTTATTTGCATGTTTCCTAGACTAATTCCAGGGCCTTTTTGGTGGGTTTTAGGACCCTCATAACCTCTGTCCAGAGGTAGTTTTTCCATTTGATGTGTCTATCATGTATGTGTAGAATAACCCTCTTGTTGGCCCTCCAAAGGGGCTCATCATTCTTGCATGTATTGACTGAGTTTCAGTAGATATTTGGGCATATTTTGGCATGGCATACTTCTTTTTTTGACTGGTTTGGTGAGCCCTCATGTGCTTCATATACATGTAGTGTAAATCATGGTTCCCTAGCTTTCTTTGCATGCTTTTTTGACCCTTGATTTTAGCACTTTTTGGCCATGCCTTAAACTGATATTGTGCTTATTTTGGACTGCCCTAGCTCTATTTTTGGGTCTCATGGTTGAATGATGTTGGTTTTGCATGCTTGTAGTTCAACACACATGCTTAACTTTGAGTTTTGAGGCTCATTCCATGCATATACTGAGGTGTGTTCATGTTTTGGATCCATTATACATCATATTTCAGAGCTTGTATCAATGCCATATTGCCATGTTTTCTACTCCTTAAGTGTGCTTGAGAGTTGTCCATGAATGCCTTGTTTTCGGACCATTGAATGAGCTCCATTTCTTTGCATTCCAAGCCATCATTTTAGGCCATTTCCCCACTGTTTCAGACCTGCCTAGGGTCTGTTTGGGGTTGGTTTTGCATTTGGTGCATTGCTTTGGGTGCCTCTAGTGTAACGCACTTCACTAGTTTCGGTATCTGAGCCATCTAGCATGCATTGTGTGACATATTTGCATGATTCAGAACCACTTTGCATGCTATTTCAGAGCTGTAATTTATGTTATTCTATTCCATGTTTCATCATTTGTCATGCCTAGTTAGAGTTGCATGTTGTGCCTTAGGATCGGTCCTTTGCATACGTGCATGTTTGCATGTGTTTCGATTGTCTCATTTCCATCGTATGACCACTGATGTAGGTGTGGCTGAGGTCCACTCACATTGGTTTAAGTCCATCTTGCATTGTATACGCCATTAGTTCATGTTGTTGCATGTTTAGCCATTGCATTGTGTATGCTTTGATCATATCATTAATAGTCTTCATGTGCGCACGATAGCCTTCGTATGTGCATTGTGTATGACATTTTAGTCCATTGCATTGCGCATGCTAGGTTGCATGTTAGTCGCATTGTATGTGCCATGCATATTGCATTATGTTTGGAGTAGGGTTTAGTCCAAACACGAGGAACGAGAGGCGTTTCATACTCCAAGTGATGGAACGTGTCTTAATTCTCGGTCGCCAAAGCTTTTGATGATTCATGATAGAGTTCTAGGCTTTACTTGTTTTATTTGTGCATTCATGTTCATATTAACTTGCACAAGTTGGATCTTTGGCCATCATGCATCGGGATGCGTGATTGATGATCGTGGATCCGACTATGCCTCTCCCTTGATGTTTTGAGGTGATTTGGGGTGGCATAGTGCGTATACACCCTTAGGAAACCCTCCATTTCCTCTATTTTGTGCTTTGTTGCAGCTTGGTATCACAGCACACCAGTGGTCGGCAGTGCACCACTGATGGCCGGCAGTGTCACACCCCTGGCCGGCGGTGCCCTTTTGGTGGCCGGCATCACTCCTTTCATGGCCGGCATGCCACTGGTGAATCCCCCAGCAGCGTTTTGGTAAGTTCCAGCAACAAACACTGGAAGACACCCTGCAAACAGAGCCTTTAAAGAGCAACCAGAAGGTGTTTCGAGGCGAAGAACCCAAGCGAGCATGCATACCTTCCTCTTCTTCAAACAGAGCTGGAATAGCATTCATTTACTGCTTACTTATTAGTTAGTAATTGTGTAATAATTAGTTGTAGCTAATTATTAATTCGGTTTTGTAATAATTAATTAGCTCGTGAGTTAGTTAATTAGGCGGCTTGTATTATTTATTTGGACCCTCCGAGCGAGGGCACAATTATGTAATAAGTGTACATGAGTGTGTGTATGTCTTCCAACCCCACGTGTTTCTCCCTTTCATTTACCAGCTTATGATGGTTAGATTAGGGCATGTTTCAATTAGCATACTTATACTTGCATGTTTGCATTCATTCATCTGTCTTGCATGCACCGGGCTCGGCGCATCATACTAACTGCATCGTATTTCAATTCCAAAGTTGAATACGTGTTATCTGTTGCATTTCACATGCCATCCATAGATTAGCCGAGCCTATTCTAGTTGCATTTTTGCCTGCGATGCATTAGCCATCTAACATGGACTTGGATCATACATTTGATTACTAACAAGTTCCTTGTTTTGGCTCGGAGTACACTGTAAGTATTTATACTTTAGCATCCTTGCATCCGTGTGAGTGACTGCCACGACAGCATGCTTACCATGAGGCTACCTGCTTATGTGATATAATTGCCTGAATGCCTGTGGGTGAAGGTTGGATTATCTGAATTGGAATAATGCATTGACTGTGTGTTTTAAGCCCACTTGAGAGTGGCAAATCACCATCTTTTCTAAGCCCATCCGAAGGTGGCAAATTCGCATTTTAAGCCTACTTGCGAGTAGCAAACCCTTTTCAAAACAAACATGAGATGTTTTGTTCCAATTCAGGTGATCCGGTCTATACTTGTATGCCGTGCACATCACGTAGTAAATCTAAACTAATAACCGGAATAAGAGCACATAATGTTTTTTAAAACTAGATATCATGGTTAGTAGAGGCCGATCTTTGATCAGGCAGGCGGGGGTGCTCATAGCTGACATTCCCCAATCGTACCCAAGTTCCCGAGCTGAGGCAACTTTGGTGATGACGAACATGTGGCCTTAGGCAACGAGTCAGGGTTTCCTAAATTCCTCCCAAAATAAAATATTTAGGTGGCGACTCTGTATCTGGCAAAGCAGTCCATGTTTGACACTTCTTTCAAAAAAATCTGTTTTCAAAAACGATTTACCGGATTTGGACTCTTTGGTGATTTATCAGTCTTGCATTGCACTTTGCGAGATCAAATTAAGAACCGTGACATTTGAGTCCGAACTGTAGTGAGCCCAAATTAACAAAACAGGATTCATCCTCCCGGGACGTTCGGGGACGTCTACAAAAACCATTGCAAACTCCCCTTCAATATTGAACAGAAAGTCCAGAATGAATTCAATACATTTCTTATGTACCCATAGGTGCTATTTTAATATTGGATTTGAAACGAATTTATTAACTCACCTTAACAAGCCACAGCCGTATTAGCAGTTTGAGTGTCATGTGCAATGTGAATCCGAGTTGGCAAAAGGCAGTGGCAAATCCACAAATCTGGTTAAGAGGGGACCAAAATCTATATAATCAAACATAAAAATTAATGTTTTGCATGTAGATTGTATTAAATAAGCATTACAACTAAAAAATTAACATTAAAATTATAAACAAAATATACAATAAAAAATATAAAATGAAGATCATAAAAATCAAAAAATAATAATGTAAAAATACTTTCATACGGATCATAGTTGCATTGGGTTGTAACTAACACCAATTAAAGTCATAATTGAAGCCAAAGTCATCACAATAGTTGCAACAATACCACTTTGAGACTTAATCAAAATCATAGTAGGATGCAACTAATTTTGATTTAATAATTTTCTAATCCCACCACCCTAATGGCTCATAACTAAACACCACAATAATTCGTAATTAACATTAATTTAGACTATAACTTACGTATAGTATGATCCTAATTAAATGCATCCAATAAATGGGCACTTCAGATGGAGGGAGGGGGCACTTCACAAAGTTTGGCACTCTCAACTTATAACATTTTTAAATCAGCATATTCTGAATTTTAAATGTTTTAGCCCTCGATTAACCATCATTTTGCATCAAAAGTAAAGGTTGCCCAAATTTATTTCAAGCCAACAGATATGTAAGGGGAAAAAAGAAAACAAAAGGGAATGCAATACCATAATTTATGGAACTTCATTTAGGGCATTTTACTTCACTTTGAATATTCATCTCTAATGAAGTGTGTGAAAATTGGAAATTGAAAATTGAATTCTACTTTCTGGTAGAGAATGTTGTTTTAAACAGTAACAAGGCTGACTTCAGCACAATGGAAGGCAGAAAATGATGGAAGGTTTATAGTTAAAGTCTTACTACAGACACTTTGAATTGATTTTGGGAGCTAATAAAAGGAACGTGCTGTTTTTCAATGAACAGAAAGAACCTGCTATAATAATGCTGCTGCTATGTAACAGAACTTAGTCGAATTTTGTGTTTTAGGGTTTTTGAATGGAATCTAGTTGGGATGCACCTTCTACCATCATTTGGCGAAATGAATTCTTAGCAACTCCATCCTCAAATAGCCATCATTTTGCATTGTAACTAAAGGTTGCCCATATTTTGAGTTCATCTTTGAGGGAGTGTTTTCCAAAACTCTTTGTGCTATGCTATCTACTTGAAAATAGACAAAAGTAGCTAGAGGTGTTTATTGGCAATTAATGATGCTAACTGAGTGTTTTTTGTATGGTAAGTGAGAGTTCATTACCAAAAACCAGATTAGTAAATCAAAAAGACATACCTTCCATTACAAGAGAAAAAAACTCAAACTACAATCAATCAAAATAAATCTAATAGTTAATACTCAAAAACATCTAAGGGGATATTCCAATTACTACAAATCGAGCTATTAGAAGCAGAAGGCTTGACTCCATGAAACTGAGAAGATTTAATCCTGACATTCATATTTGATTTGTTGCAAAATTTGGGCTGGGATGTGTTGCAACTTCACCACCAAATTCTCAAAGTTTGGTACTCGCGACTTAAAAACATTTTCAAATCAGCATATTTGGAATTTTGAATGTTTTAGCCCTCAATTAGCCATCATTTTGTAGGATAACTTAAGGTTGACAAAAAGGGAAATGCATCTAATTTTACACAATTCTCATCAATTTCACCATCCATGTGAATAAAATCCATGTTAAGACAACAAATATGTTTTCTTTGAAAATTTTTCTGATCATCAATCATACTACATCTACACATACACACATGTTAATTAAGGTTGGGTTTGGATCTTGGATTTGTGAAGGGAATATAAGCACAGTTTTTTTGTCACTTTTTCTTTACCTCCACAAAAAGAAGTCGTCAAACCTTTTTTTTATTATTATTTTATTTTATATTATGTCATTGTGAAAAATTGTAAAATAATATTTTGTGGATTGAACTGAGCACCTTTAAAGATTTGTGACAAAGTAACCTCAGGTTGAATGTAGGTTCTGCCTCATCTATTAATTTTTGGTCTAATGTATGGTTTGAAAATTCATCTTTGAGTCAGTGTTTTCCATGTCTCATTTTGCTATCTACTCAAAAAGTGGAAAGAGTGGCAGACTTGTTTGAAAATTGAATGAGAATTACATTCTCTATTGGAGAGTGTTGTTTCAAGCAGTAATAAGGTTGATTCATTACAATGGAGGGTTGAAAATGATGGTTAGTTAACAGTTTTAAGTCTTTTTGCATCAATTGCATAAACCATTATTCCACCAAGAATTCAAGTTTTCTGTTGGTTGGCACTAGGTAAATTCTATGTCCATGTACTCTACCTTTTGTGTCAATTTTGTTCTTGTAATTGCAATTAACTTGATTTTAACTCTAAATTTTGAGTTTTATCTCTATTTAGTCCAATCGATAATGCTAGTTAAATTTTTTGATAGAAATGGCACCCGTGAGCCTCACGAGAGCATAATTTCAGGGACAAAATGGTAATTCAAATAGCACCCAAAACCAAAGATTATCTACAGAATAGTCTGAAATCAGGCACCCACACAACTACACAAGTCCAAATTATGCAACTTTCTAATGAAACAAAACATACCCAAAACCATAAAATTAATAGAAAGCAAAAACAAAAAACAAAAAAAAAAAAGAACTTCCAATGCAAGTGTGCATGTGTGTGTGTGTGTGAATTATTAAAACACCACATCAAGTAACTAAAAAAATAAAACTATGGCTCCAAGAAGCAGAAATAGAATTGATTTTAGAAGTGTGAAGGAGATGGGGAAATCGATCGATCATGAAAAGAAAGAGGGAGTTAGCGCATGCCAAAAATCGATTGAGAGAGAGAGAGAGAGAGAGAGAGAGAGAGAGAGAGAGAGAGATTAGGGCTTCCCCAGAAATCGATTGAGAAAGAGAGAGAGGTTATTGTTGCAGATGGAGGGGTTTCGGGTTGAGGGAATCATAGAGGAGTTGAAGTTAGGATGAGGGTTTGGTCGAAGGAAAATTGCTGGAGTGAAGTGGGCGAAGAGAGAGAGAGAGAGAGAGATCCATACGTGATATCTAGTTGGAGAGAACGCCTTCACTTCAACGATGGAACCCAATAGAGGCTTGCAGTTCCATTGTTGCTAAAAATCAACGGTTATACATAGATTCAACAATGGAACCCAGTAAGGCCTTGTTATTGTTAATGGAAATCAAGGGCTACATAGAGGAAGAGAAGAGGGAGAGACAAAATAGAGAGTGAGGGAAGTGGGAGGAAATAGGAGGGTTAACCGGTTGCCCCGGTTCCTAATTTTTTACTATTAAACAATTCAATGGTCTTGATCAATTGTTTGTAATCCAAAGGCTAATAATTACTTAAGGGGTTGCACACTTAAACAACACCCAAAAAGGAAAAAAGAAGACTCACGAAGCATTGACGTGTACTTGTGGCACCATCATCAAAACCAAATAGAGGGTAAGATGGTTCCAGTGAAAAATAATAAAAAATCAGAGGGTTCACATTTGCCCAGCACCTATTTAGCATAATAAAATCTAATATATTTAAAACTTTTTTTCAAAGTCTAGAGAAATTTAACTGAACCCACTAACTCAAGAGGGTTGTGTAATTCAATACAAACTTGAAAACATTGTGGAACTAAGGTGTGTACATTTGTGTGTACATATATATTTATGTATAAATGTAAAGCTCTATAGAAGAATGGTGCAGTAATTTTTGGTCTATAAATTTGGAATTATATCTTTTGGAACCAACAAAGGTGTGATATACATACTTGAAATCTATAAATTTTAGACTCATATCTTGTGGAACCAACAAAGGTATAAATTTTGGACTTATATCTTGTGGAACCAACCAAGTTTTGATATACATAATGCTTTACAGCACCATTCCTCAACACACACACACACACACACACATACTATTGTACACATTTTTCACATAGTCAAAACAATTATACATAAACATACAAACAGAATCATACTGATGAGGGTTTGTGACGAGGGATATCAACTAGATAGCAATTAAAAACAACTAAAGTGATTGAAAGAAAAATGATGAGCAGATCACAATATGTAGGTAAGCAGAACAAGACATAAAGATTGAAGAAGCAGATCATATAGAAATTCATCGAGCGCACACATACACCTTACGGTATATGTAGGAATATATATATATATATATATATATGAATTTTTTTAAATTGGAGCACTCAAACCTGGTGTCATCATCTCTAGATTTTAAGAAATACAGAGAGGGAGATCTGACCTAGGGCTTTGACGGCAAAGTATGTGATCTGTCTCATTTTAATGTCTAAAATTACACATATAGACCAAATTGAAGCTTTTTTATGTAATCAGGACTAAATTGACACAGTTTAAACATAGGGAATCAAAATACACAAATCTCATATTTAGAGATTACAAATGTAATTAACCTTGTACATATATATTATATATACATCATGTATACAGAGCAAACAAAAAAGGAAACAAATCCAAAGAACAAAGCAGCAAACCCACTAAACAAATGTCATACAAGGCGAAGATCTGAGATGAGAATAAAATTCAATTTGATGGAGGAGGTTCCATAAACCCAATCTTGGGGTAGAGCTAAATTATGTCCTAGAAGAGTTCTCTATTCCTCCAGAAAATCTGATCTTCCTTAATTTGATTGCTCTGTTTGAAATTTTTGTTTTTTACATCCACACGTAAGCGTACTGATGGGCACAAAATAAAATTCAAACTCTGGCAATAATAAACACATTCACATTCTAATATATCAAGTTAAAAGTTCCAACATAGAGAGAGAAACAGGAAGGGAGATGAGAAAGAGAGTGACAAAGAAACTGAGGATATATATATATATATATAGAGAGAGAGAGAGAGAGAGAGAGGAAGAGGGCTTACCAGAATGTAATGGTGGTGATATAGTGGTGGTGGTGGTGTAGTGGTCTTGAAACCCTAGCCCTGAAACCAACCCTCGATTTTCCTCCAGCCATCAATTTTCCTCTGGCATCACTCTCGAATCGACTACACCAACCCTCGGCAGGACCACTACACATTCTCAGTCGATTGAGGGTCCATCTCTTCCTCGACTTGGCTCACACGAGAGAGACGCAATAGGGATGAGAGCAGAGAGAAATATTGATCGCTAGAAAGAGAGGTGAATAGAGAAAGGAGGAGATCAGTCCATAATCGGACTGAAGAAGTGTTTCGGCCCAATGTGCCTATTTTTTTTATTACGTTTCAACGATTTAAATTGATCATATTATAAAATTTATCAAATATATTATTTTTGACAATTATATATTTAATTTTTTTTTATAAAAATAATATATTCGAGCAATTTTAAAATATCAATTATTCAAATTTCAATGAGATTCAAAAGTGAGTCTATTGGATCAAACATCTTTTCAGTCCTAATTATGGACGGGAGAGATGCCCCAGAAAGGAGTGTGTGGGTTATTCCAGTTGCTCTTTTTCAACCATTAAATAAATAGTCATGATCAAATATTTGCAATCTAACGACTTAGAATTACTATGCATACATGCAACCCTTAAGGGGTTGCACATGGAAACACTACCCCTTATCTTAATATGTGTATACGTAAACATAGACTGTTTAACAACTATAAAAAATGTGATGGGAGTGTTTGGCAAAGATTTTTTTGACTTTTTAGGTTAAAATTACAAAATGACAAAATAGATTAAAATGATTAATAAGATAAAATGTCATATTAAATTTATAATTATTTTATTTTTTCTTTAACATAATAACATAAAATGTCATAGATTAAAATGGTTAATGTGTGTGTGTGTGTGTGTGTGTGTGTGTGTGAGCTGGGCTTCAATTTTTGTGTTTGTGTGTGTCTGTGTGGGTGAGAGCTGGGCCTTCATATATTTTTGAAAAGTTAGAGCTGGGCTTTTATTTTTTAAGTTTGCCTTGAGATTTCAAAAAGTCAGGATCAATCTTGATCACACCACTCAATTTTGGATATAATATTCAATACTCCTAATACCATTATACTGCGAATCTGCGACCAATACTGATATAGACCTCAATATTATTTAAAATCGTAGTCCTCATCAAGAACGATTTAAACGGGAAGAGAGTGTTTAATTAACACAACATTTTTTCTTTCTTTCATGATAGTCATTTTTTTTTTTTTAATAATTAAGTCATATTATAACCAAAAAAGGAAGATATATCATGAAATTCAATACAGATCTTTTGTAGGAAGAACAAAAATAAACAAAAATAAACTACTTCATCAAAAGAAACAAAACTAAGTTTATATAAAACAAAAACATTCATAACAAAAAAAAATTCAAAATTTTCCTCTAACCTTCATGATAGTCATTTCAATGGTGAAACATTCATGGCACATGCATGTTCTGTTCTTGATTTATGTTTGCAAAAACAATTGACAGCCTTGTGAGATTTGAGATTTTGATTTCCATCCAAACGAGAGCGGTGCGCCTGATCGAACTTACAATTCAAACACATGTTTGTGGTGAAAAGGGAAATGCCGCGAAGGTTCTTTCTTACATATGTGGAGTGTAGAGCTCAAGATTAACTAAACAAATGTAATAAACTACTCTATTGATAAACAGAGAAAGTTAACAAATCTAAATAGTGTAAAACGGGCAACCCATCTGTCCATGTTACATCACATGCTCCATTATAGGGCACGGTTTTGCTGCGGTCTATTATGCTCTGGTCGCTTACTGTCGTTGACGTGGTCCAATGACAAACTTTCGCATGTTTTTAAGTTGGATAAACAAATAACGGAGATGACGTCGTTCTTTACTTTGTTTTTCCCTTCTCTTCCACATCATGTTCTCCTTTTTCCTTTCTCCCCCTTTCCTCTCTCTCATCTCATCTCTCCTATTTTAAAAAAGAAAACAGAGATCTCGTTACATTTCACCATTGCTACCTTCTCCTTTCTTAATCTCTTACTGTCTCTCTGCTGAGAACAACCAGCATCAACACCAACCTCACTGTTTGCCCATCGCTATTACACCCAAAAACTCAATGGATTCTTCATCACTACCACAACCAGCCTGGCCTTGAGATTTTTGGAGCCCAAAACCAATAATCAACTAATAAATTTTTAGGGTCCTTCACATTTTTTTTCTTCATTGAATGAAAAAAAAATGAAGATAAAATACAAATTTGTGTCAAAATTACAAAAAATACTTAGTATTACATTATAACAATTAATAAGTGTCGTTTGATCCTCGCTCTCCTTGCATTTTTAGAAGCGAATAAATTAATCATACTTGCATAATTTATTTTTTTGCAAAATCATTTTCAATGAATAACAATGCTAATTATTTTAAATGGGCTTTTCAATTTTTTAATAGATCAATTTATTTTAAGTTAGTTTTGGTCTTTTTAAAAAAAAAATTTAGATTTAAAATATACCTAATATATTACAATAAACTATAATAGGAGGACCCTTTTTTGGGTCTATTTTTAGTGGATTACAATGTTAATTTTTTTGAATGGGCCTTTTAATTTTTTAATGGGTCAATTTATTTTAAGTTAATTTGTATTTTCTCTTTAATTTTTTTTTAACTTAAAACATACCTAATATATTATACTATACCATAATAAAAGAGATCCCTTTTTTAGATCTATCTTAAGGGGCCCTAGGCCATGGCTTTGTTGGCCAATGCCTAGGGCTGACACTGACCACAACTGACTTTATAGCCGCCACCACCACCATCTCCCCCTCCCCTATTGACATCAAGACCAACAATCAGTTCACAACTCACAACACTGGCTTCGTTTGGAAAGTTGCTATTTTAGTAGGCTATTTTAGTTTTTGTCTATTTTAGTAGGCTAAAATTTTTGTGTTTGGGGAGATGATTAGATTTTTTTGTGGTTAGATGTGATGTTTGTGAGAGAAAAAGTGAAATGATTATGGGTTTGATGTGATATTTTGTCTTATTAGCTATTTAGCCTATTTTATCTTTTATGAATTTTAACCTAAATTAGGCTATTTTTTTTCTTGCCAAACACCTCTTTTTTATTTCACCCATCAAATCACTTTGGTGGGACGTTTGGAACAATTTTGCAATTTTTTTTCCTTCAAATTTTGCAATTTGTAATTCGTATTAGGCATTGTCAGAATGGAAGATTGTACAGTTTGCTACTAGTCTATAAGTGTGAGCAAGAAGATATCTCTTAGAAAAAAATGATTATCTATGTTTTGACTTTCTAAAGATTTATATTGTGGGGGTGAATGATATATGCATGTTTTCAAATTTTTTATTATAAAAAGATAATTAAATTATTTGTGAAAAGAAAATTAAAGAATTTTAAAAAGTGAAAATATTTTATTTCAAGTTCATATCATGGGAAAAACAAAATGAAAAGAAACTAGGGACTCCCACTAAATGTGAGGCCACTGGCCTAGAGTTCGGATCATCTGCAGGGATTTCTTGTGGTGTCTCCTGCGACGGTCCAAAACGACGTCATTTTGGACTCTTTTTTTTTTTTTGCTTTCTCTCTCATTTGCTTAGAGCCCTAATCCTCAAAACAGAGAAGAGACGAACAGAGAGAGTCAGAGGCTTTCTTGTGTTTTAAAGAAGTTCATTATCTTTCAATCTTCTTGTTTATCTTTGAAGCTTAGAAAACCTAAGAAATCTTTGTTTTGAGAAAACCCAAGAAATCAAACACATGAGAAATCAAACCCAAGATGAAATCAAACACAAAGGTTATTTTTATTATCTTTGCAGGTTTCTCTACTGTCGGATCCAAGGAGTAAATCTTGTCTCTTCACTCTCTTCATTACTGCTTCGTTGTTTGGTTGTACTTACTTCATTGGGAGTGCATTCCTTGCAAAAAATTACAGAGTACATATCATTGCTTCAATGGCTATGGTTTTATTCTCTCCCTGCCACTCTCTCGTTGGTTGTATAATTTCAATTTCAACACTTCAAACACCCAAAATTTCATAAACCCATCACACAAATCATCAAAAATTATATAAAACCCAAAAAAACAGAAATATATACATATATATATACACATAAAATAGAAAGAAGCAGAATATCTTCAAGTCGTCGTTCGTCCTTCGCCAGTTGCTGCTTCATCACCGTCGCCGTGGTGTATGAGTTAGGTTCTCGCCGTGACGTCGCCTCGTCGCCCTTAACCTCCTTCGTCGTTACCTCTGCCTCTCTCTGTCAGTCTCTTCTCTGTTTTGAGGATAAGGGTTTTCAACAAATGAGAGAGAAAGCAAAAGAGGAAAAAAAAAAAAAGGTCCAAAACGACGTCATTTTGGACCGCCGCAGGAGGCGCCACAAGAAATCACGGTAGACGATCCGGACTCATAGTTCCTAATAGTAGGCTACTGATTACAAACATTTGTAATTCCTAGTAGTATGGCTATTGACTACTTGGAACAAATATATTTGATGGATTCAATATGTTGCCTCGGTTCGGAAAATATAAAGATCATTCTTGCTTGATGGATCTGTGTTGCCTTGATGAAAAATTGGATATATTTGCATGATGAGTCCAATTTAAAATGTTTACTTGATGAACCCTAAAAGGGAAAATTGTGGTGCATAATAAATAAAAATGGGCTTTATTATGAGATATTTCATGTAATGGATAAAATTGTTGATCAACTGATATATGAAATTTGGAACTTGAGAAGCTCAAAATTATTATGACTTGAGAAGTTAAATATTGAGGCAAATATTATTAATAAACTCGAGGAGTTATCGCCTGTAGACTAGCAAGGCTAGATCCATATTTATATGTCAAGGGGGATGGGCTAAGCCCTAAGGAAGTAGCCTAAGGAAGTAACCCAACCTCTATGATTGACAATCTCATGAAGGAGGTTCAATGGGTAGAAACAATCTTTAACACGTGACTTAATTCCAGCACTTAATATTTTAGGAGACACCATAAAAGTTGTTCTCTTACCCATCCCTAAGGCAGCAATGCTGATGAGTGACTGGTTAGGAAGGATTTTACCCAAAATGAAATCAAGGCCTCATGTAAGGTGTATTCTGTCACTAAACCTTTGAAGGATTCTACTAAATAGGAACCATCATGAGGCCGCAATCGTGGGACTTGGGCTAGTCTCTAAAATTTCCATGAGAATCAAGATCAGAGTGCATGGCCATTAAAAACACTAATCCGCGAACTATTGTCTAATACCAATGTTATGTGTGTGACATGTTAACCTTCGGTTCAAAGAGTCTAGTTCAAGACTTAATTCACTATGATTTTTCGAACGAAAACTGTTATCACTAAGTGAGATTCAAGTCGGGGAAGATACCTGCACCTATTGCATAGTATATGTTGCCCATTATATATGTTCCATATCTATATTATTTTGAATTGTAGTTTTGAAATGTGGGGATATGTTACAAATTTTGTAAAAATATTAAAACTATTTATTTTTATTAAAAGTGTGGGATTGTTGGGATATTTTTAACAAAAATAAAATCATACATTGTTTTAATAAATTCAATAAATTGTGAGTTACAAAGGTTATATAATATATATATATATCATTATTTCTTTGTTTAATTTAATGTTAAATGGTGGTTTATTGTTATCAATAAGTGAATTTTTATTATATAAGTTACTAATATATAGTGCTATATAAGTATATGGTTTTCTATGAGTTGGAAGATGCATAAGACACAAGAAGAGATTGAAAAGATGATTTGGGAGATGAAATGTTTTATGAGAGTTTTATATTGTATTTTGGGCAATTTTGGTTTGTGATATGGTTCAAGCTTCTTAGTTGTAACGCCCTCAAAATAAACCTATAAATCATACATTCATGACATACATAAACTTAAAAGAATAAAGCATACTGCCATTCGTCAGAGAATTCTTACAAAAGATATTACATGTTGACAACAAAAGTAAATGCCATATAGGCTTACCACTTTCTAAGTCAACACTTGGGTTCAACAAAAGTAGAGTTCTAACTTTTTACACAAACTAAGCCCATGGCTTGATATACATGTAATATACAAAAGAGAACAACAAAAGAGCTATCAGCCTCAAGCCTCCCAAGCTACGTCCTTGGAGGTAGCATATCACCTGAACCTGAAAATGATGTGCTATATAGGGTGAGCCAACGCCCATTAGAGATATGCTAAACATAATATGAGCAATAACTAAAATATTAGCATATGATAAATGTTTAATTCATATAAACCAATGTACAACACAATCCAATTCCATGACAAATATGTCTATTTTCCTTTACTTAGCAATTTCGATTTGAAAACATGGCTCAGAACCTGGCCAAACAATTCCCATGAGACTACGGCTCATATTAAAAACCTTTCCAATATCAACAATTTAGATGAGAATATAACTCATAATAAAATACTTCCATACTTCACAATTCACATGAGATAACAACTCATATTAAAAACACTTCCATACTTTACAAATAATACACAGATTCGCTGTATCAATGGAGTCCATCCCCTATCTCCTCCCAAATAATATCCGATTTGGGAGTCCATCCCTTATCTCCTCCCAAACCGTGGAGTACATCCCCTATCTCCTCCCACACAATACAATGTATATAAGCAATTATCATATACATGATCAATCAATACACATATTCAATGTATTATTCCAACTGTCATATTCAATGACATATTCAATCGATTAGTTTTAATTCACCTAATCATCATGCAGTGTCTACAACAATCAAAACTATCCTCCACCGATAGCCCAAGGCAAATATTTCTAAACAGAAGATAAATGCATCAACAGATAAATTATCAATATTTTCAAAAGTGAGTGATTTATAAATCCAACTCCACCATTCAATCTCATATTACGCCAATTTCATCATTTCCATCCCAATTTCATAATTCCAATGAAAGTCATTAATTACACCAATGACCCAATAAAAGCCCAAATATGGCATATTCTCCATTTTTTCCAATATTGACCCAATAGTCCAAATATCAACAATTAACATCACCAATCTCATTTTAAGTCCCAAAATACACAGGTACGGATTAAAATGACAAAACCTCTCTTTTCAACATTCCAAATCTCAAACCCTAACTTCCTAAATCAAACCATTTATTCAAAATACCCAACATCTATGTTAAAGATCATAAAAATGAGTAGTTATTCCTACCTCAAGAGATGAAACCAAGTGGAGAAGATGAAGAAATTCGAAATGCTCCAAACCCAAAGATTTTCAGATTGATAGGTAGCCCACACCAAGCTCTACACTCTTTACAAAGGCCCAAAGGTAGGAGATCACTAGAGCTAGATGATTTCTTAGAGAGAAGATGAATTTTTAGAGTGAGGAGTTCTCCAATGGAGGTTTTGAAAAAGTAAGAGAGAGAAAGAAAGTCAAAAAGTGATCCAAAAAGTGATTTCACAGATTGATATAAAAACAGGTCCGCTCGAGCGTGGAACTCCCCGCTCGAGCGTCAGACACAGACTCACGCTCGAGCGTCACAAGCGCCGCTCGAGCGCCGGATGCACACTTCCAGAAGTTTTGCAGTCGATGGTCCTTGCTCGAGTGTGAAAGTGGACGTTCGAGCGTCCGAAGACCTGCAGAACAAAATGCTGAGAGATGGAAAATCCCGCTCGAGCGGACAAGCAACAACAAGGGCTTGCTCGAGCGTCAAAATCCCCGCTCGAGCGTAAAGGCCAAAATCTGGGCACCAACTCTTAGTTTCTAAACACAACCAACCTGTTCCAAATCTGCCCGACACAACCCAAGACTCAAATACAAAGAGTAAAGGATGGGAATGAGAATAAAACAACAACACAACCACGGAACCAAGTCCGGAATACAATAAACAAAGGAAGGGAAAACCGGGATCGCTATATTAGTGGTCATGAAAACTAGATGAGGGACACTGTGAGCAATATGGATTTTTATCTTGGAACTCTTTCAATCCAATTGTACCTTCACAAGTGGAGGAAAAGAAGTTTTAGGACAGTGATAAAACAACTCCCAAAATCTCACAGCTGTGTTTCAGTACACTTAATTTTGTCTATATATATTATTGTTTATTATCATTGATATTGTATAATTCATGCTAATTATCTTATTTATTATATTGTTAGACTAACAGTCCATTTGGAAGTGTAGGAATGAGTGTGTTTTCAATGTATCTTAGCCTCAACTGGATGTATTACGTGAATTGGTGAAGGTTAGGATTGTGATTAAATACCACTTTCCTCACACTGCTTGGTCAGCGCATGATACGGTGTTCAATTTGCATCAGATTAGAGCACATTAATTGTGCTTGTAATTGAGTAGCAGGGGAGTATTTGAATTTGAGTTGTTCTGTACTCTTGTAGAAGCTTTTGAAGGTGTCGTCTGTGTAATTGAGCTACTCTGTTTTGTTTGTGATTGAGCAACAGGGGAGTATTTCGATGGTTTCTCACCAACTCCTTTGGCTTGAGTTAGTATATGATTTTGTGGTCTTCTTGGTGCTAACTTAGTGGGGATTTGGATGGGTCACTATGATGCTTTTTACCCTTGACTTCCTTTTGCTTATAATCTCATATTTAATATATGTGTTTTTATCATTAATAAAGTTTATTTTTGTTGATAAAAAAAGAAAATGTGCATTCTTAGTTATATCATTTTCTTTTTTAGTTATAACCAATTTTCTTTTTAAGTTAAAACATTATTTTAGTTATGAACCATGAGATCTTTAGTTAGGCCTTATATTGTGTTTAGTTATGACATTTTATTTATTAATTATAAGGTACATATGATATACACATTTTGAAAGGGGTGTACCATAATATTACTCCTGATTTTATTATATGATTTACATAATTTTATTGGATTACTTATCGTAAGCTATTAACTCTCTTTACTCAAATCATTATGGATCATTATCAATAGAGACTCCCATTACTCAATCATTATGGACCATAATGAATAGAGAATATATTTTGGGAGAATCGTCTCTCCAATTGGGAATATCAATTGGAGGGTATTGTTGGATTTATGTGGGCTCACCACATAACTCACATCGATAATCTTTAATGTTAAATGTATAGGTCTCATCAAGTATTTTAACCCTGCAAAATATTATATTGATCTGATATCGACAGTCACTTGATCAGATCACATTTGTGTCAATAATTTATTTTTAAAATCATATTTATCATTTTAACAAATGTGATTTAATCAATTGATTGTTGATATCTCATCGACATGATTTTTTTTTTTTTTTTTTTTGATAGAAGTGAAGTATTCGACTAGTCCTACACATTGCGTAATTCAAATTATTAATACGGATACTGTCACATGTGCACATAAGTCAAACAATATCCTCTCATTTGATATAAACCGGAGAGAAGCCTATCCTCTATGTTTTTAATTGTTGTCCCATGAACCAAATGATTAGCGGACAGTCACGTCAGCCACTTTTATTCACACATTTACCCTAAATTCTTTACTTTTGTGTGTCTGGGAAATTATTTTTCTTTGTTCTTTTTCCTCCCTTTGCCGCCCCAGTCTAACCAACGATTATTGAGTTTATTTGCTATAATTTATCGTAAATTAAAAATTAATAATCAAAAGTATAAGTCAAAAATACAAAATTTTTAACTTTCGAATAATCAACTTTTTTTCAATTTAAAAAAAAAAAAATAGCGAGACATTACTCTACACATTTGTACAAGAGCTTAAGGACACCCTACAATTTATTTGCTACTTAAAGTCCCTGATTATTTAAACTTCAGATGTTTAGGTCTAGTTCTGGTATTTTTGTAAAATGGATTAGTAAATAATATGGTCCATTTTCACCTAGTCTATTTCTCTTTTGTTTTTAGTGTTGTTTTTATTGTTTCTCCACATCACATTAAATGCCATAATTTTCCACTACTGCAGATTCTGAAGTCTATCAAAGTCATCCCATTACTGACATCTCTGGTCCTGAATCACATAGGTGAACATAGAATGTGTCCCAACTCCTTGGTTTTACACATAATATTCTGAAGATGTCTAGAGAGCACACTTCATTTGTTACAAAATGATTCGATTGATGATATATATCTTTTGTATCTCTACATTTTGGACATTTTAAATCCCAAGTGATTGAATAGATATTCGGTTTCAATTTTTCATTATTGTTTTCTGAGATATTATTGTTGTTACTCGTGATATGATATTAGATGTTTGTTCAAAACTTTTGACTAGATGACAAAGTGGTTGATTTGGGTACATTACAATGGAAATTACTTAGTATTGTTCTTAATTACTTGTTTTGGTTTTAATTTTTAATTCTAGATCTGTGGAATATATATGAATTGGATTTGATATGAGTTTGAAGAAATCCACATATGTCCATTGAGCTTTCTCTCCAGCTCCAAAGAAGATGATCATTGTTTTGTGGCTTTTAGGCATATTTGCTTGGGTAGATTTTGTCATGGAATTGTCGAAAGTGGGGATTATTAATGTTTGGAGTCTATAATAGGTTGACAATCCTTTAAACAAAAATCTAATTAAAGCGTTATTGTTTTAATTTGAACTATAATTATTTTAGAAGTTCAAGTTCAGTCAAAATTAGTATTAGAGTTGGGCGTAGAGTGTTCAATTCTTTGGTACGAATAATTAGAGATTTCTGAACTAACCACATTGTTGTGACATGTGTTGAGTAACCATTCAAGCTGTCAACATTTCAAGAACTTTTGGGATTTTCATATCTCAAAAGAAGGGTGACGATTTACGAATTCTGAGGGGTGTCTGAACTTAAGTTTATGGAATTGGTTTTCGAGTCATCCTAAAGCACTTAAATTATAAATATGAGTGTGGTTAGGGAAGGAACAAAATGAGTTTGGAGAAGATTGGTTGACTGATTCAAATAGGTCTAAACTGCTTTATAAAGTTTACATACATCAACTTTATTGGATACAATATATCTTATTATTAAGAGCAATATTTCTCTTTCTTATAGATAGTTTGATATTGATCTAACTTGTTGTAATGTCATCCAAGCTTTATTTATTTATTTATTCACAACCAATATTTCCTTCCAAGAACCATTTCTAGCAACTCCCCATACACATGAACCCCATACTCGAATACCGCAAACTCCTTTGCACATATACGATCACTAGCTTACAACAACATTATGCCGATACCACCCTCACATTATGGAATATAGTTTTTACAACCTGCTTAGCGGCTCGAACCCACTTCATACCGCTCCCACTTTTCATAAATTTTGTAATTCTATTCAAAGTTCATAAGTCAATGCATACTTCATTCATGTAATAGAAATAGTAACACAACATAACATTAAGGGTGCAATTCCTTATAACACTTCCCAACATGAACAAGTTCCCAAATTTAATTACATTACCACACAATTAGATTTAGAGATCGCACATACATAAACATTCATAGCATCTGTAGGCACAAGGCCTTACATACAAAAGACATTACATCATGGTACCAAGCACAAAATTTTCACCAAACACAAAGTTCTTGTTGTCCCTACTCGGACTTCTAAGACAAACTCATCCCACGCGAAGGACAACGGTGTCTAACATGACCCGATTGCTTACACTTAGAGCAAAAAGGTGGTCCTCTATTTCCTGACCGACTTAAGGAAACTTGGGTTTGGCTGGATCTCCCGACCAATGAACCCAACGAGGCATAACTAGATTGTGGCTGTGACTGGGATTTTGATTGAGATTCAGCTTTCCTTTGCCTCTTACTAAATCTCGTATGCTCTCGAGCTGTGGGACTCGCCATTATGGCCTTCTCTCTTTCATCCTGGTCCATCTCAAGATTGGTGGCTTCCACATGAGCCGCCTCTTCCACTAATGTATGATAATTTCTATGCATACACCCTACTACCTTCCCTTTGATCTCATCGCGCAATTTCTCTTCAAATTCTATACAACGCCGCTCTTCAGTTGCTACCAACTCTGGAGCAAATCTAGACAAACTGGTGAACTGTGCTTCAAACTAGGCTAAAGGAGTCGTACTTGGCGCAACTCCACAAATTGTTTTCTTAATCTTCCCCGAGCAAAAGGAGGAAACTACTTGGCCCAAAAGGCCTCAGTGAACGCAACCCAGGTGGTGCCTACGGTAGAACTTACATACTTCCACCAATAACCCGCTTCTCCCTTCAGCAAAAAACTTGCTAATGACACTCTCAACCCCCCATCTATGACTTTGAGCATATCGAGAGTCCTAGTGACCTGCTCTAACCAACTCTCTGTCTCTAACGGCTCTGCTCCTCCTGTGAATTCCGATGGGTTAAGACGAAAGAACTCCTTAGTGATCTTGACGGCACGAGACTCATCTCCCTTATTATGAGTTAAAGCCTCCCTTATTGCTCTTACTATCTCGCGTGCAATCTCTTCACCCACAGTCGATTCTACAGGTATGGCCACTACTGGAACTGTTGTGGCCCCACCAGTACCCTAATCCTAACATAACCTCTACTAGCTTGCCCGACATCCTATCAATGACAATATCAAGCATAAGTCAACAAAATTCCAACTCCTCCTCGGCACACTTAGACTCCCTACCAAAACATGAAATCAACTTAACACATAATCACATAACAAATAAAAAATTTGAAGCACCAAAACCACACAATCGAGTCAAGTCTACAAAGACGACCACTTGTCCCGGAACTTCCAAGGAACTCCCACTAGAAACCACGTTGATCAGACGCGTTTTCAATGAAATCTCAAAGCAAGTTAGCCGACTACAAGCACTGTCCATGAAGCTTAACCCATGTCCACACAATGCAACACATAATGTCCTACACCTCCTACTTCCTACATGCTAACGTCCTCACCAAGCGAAGCCAACCCATTGTGGTAAAAACCACTTCCCACGAGCTCTAGGTTTTCAAACCCGGTTAGCTCTGATACCAAGTTGTTAATATTACTCCAAAATTATAACTAAAACCTTTAATACAAGTCCATTTATTAACTACAATTATAATTACAAGTACTTATTACATGGAGTAACAATACTATTATTCTTTCTCGAATAAATACAATAATAATACATGTACAAAATTCACATTGAAATACACATGAATCTCTCATTACAACAAGCATCTCTCATTACTCTATGACCAAACAATAGAAAATAAACTCTTCAATCCTCAATTTGGCGTTCCAAACTTCGTTCCTAGAAAATGGTTAAAATAATTGGGATGAACACAAAGTCTAGAAGGAATCTTCCCTGATTCTAAACAATAAGGTCCGTAGATACGTGAGGTCATGAAATGCTAAAGAGTGATATAAACATAAATTCATTGTGCTCTTTTCATACACAAATTACAATACATATAGGTAATACCATTCTCATAAAGAGATGCATGAGAACTTTTCAAAGAAAACACTTTCATTTGTTTCTGTATTAGTCAAATATATATATATATATATATAGAATATATTTAAAAGAGTCTTTTCAAGAATCCCTTGCAAACTTTACCTAGAAGTATAAACATAACAACGAGTCATTCTCCTACTAGATGTCACAATACATCATAGCCCATTATAATCCACATAAAAAGAACCCATACAATTACATATATTCGACTTTACCCAAACAAGATTATTCACTTTCCATTATCTCAAATACATGTACAAATCTCATTATAATCATTCCACACAATCCAAATTGGACACCGGCTCCATTACCAAGCCTTAACATCATACCACATGCTTTACCGGTCACAAGCCAGAAGGAATGCGGAACCTCATGCTTTACTGGTCACAAGTCGGAAGGAATGCGGAACCTCACGCTTTACCGGTCACAAGCCGGAAGGAATGCGGAACCTTTACACATTTCATCAAGCCACACGCTTTACCGGGCGCTACTCCGAAGGCGGAACCTTTATTAAGCGCCACGCTTTGTCGGCTCAAAACGGCGGGAAACGGACCCAAGGCAACATTACAATCCATCAATTTCTTAAGTCATTGCTCATTATGAATTGTGGGCAAAGCCAACACATTCATTCATTATTTCCATTACTTATTAGCTCAAGAACACGTACTCATTATTTCCACCATTCTCTAGTATTCATCAAGTCATTGTTACAATCCCAACAAAACCAATAATAACATTCATTATTTTTTATCACAAATTCATCCAATAATACATCCACTAAGAGCATTTGGCGCATTTTTAGAAGCATACTCAATTTCATAACACAATAATCATCATAAATTATTCCCAATTAATTAATTTAATTTACTTATCTTAATTTCTTCAAAATAACGTTTCTATACAATAGTTATTTTCTAACCATTATTCATCATTATTTATTCTCATCTTCTACAAAAACATGAACTCAATTCCATAAATCAAATGTCAATTGAAGCTTTCTTATTCCCAACATAGATTCCTAACTAGAGTTAAACATAAATTAGGGCTTTTGCTATTTAACAGAAAACCACATTCTCATGACCCAAACATCATATATTCCACTTAAATTATCAATTCAAATTCCATAAATCAAAACCCTAGCTCCCTTCATATGCCTTTTCTAAAAATCTCCTCAAAATGAGGGTTTTATGTAATAAAAAGTATCACCCATCTATCCACAAGACAATATTGAAGAGAAGCAAGGAAAATCCCTACCTTAAGCAAGGAGAGAGAGAAACCTGAAATTTCGACTTTAACAAAAACACGATCCACTTGGATAGATTGAAAACCCTTGGTGTAACAACCCTCACTTCATCTTAGTCATGGTCTCATGCATTTATATGATTTTGTCTTGTTAAGCTTGCATTTCAAATCTTTTCTTTGTTTTGCTTAAGTGTTACTGCATGCCTTGTTCCTTGCTTGGTGTGA
Organism: Camellia japonica; assembly: GCA_030407325.1. Taxonomy (NCBI): domain Eukaryota; kingdom Viridiplantae; phylum Streptophyta; class Magnoliopsida; order Ericales; family Theaceae; genus Camellia; species Camellia japonica. The sequence continues at coordinate 153,681,527 of JAPPVO010000031.1, forward strand.
GTTTAGCCGAGGTCATCCTAAGCCTGGGTCGCACCTTTGAATCTCTTATACCTAGGACTATCCTGGAATCTTTTGGTTAACCTCCACTCGCACCTTGGCATATTGGCCAAGATGTCACTATCTAGGCCGAGGTGTTCATCACCAAGGCCGAGATGTGTATTATCTAGGCCGAGATGTTGCCCTTGCACCTAGTGATCTTGTTCCTGGATTGGTATGACCTAGACCGAGGTGTGGCACATCTAGGCCGAGGTGTGGCACAGCTAAGTCAAGTGTTGTCCTTCCTAGCCGAGATCATTGAGACCTTACCTGCCGGAGTGCCTATGCCATCTTGCTTGTTGAACACACTTTGTCGTAGTCTTGTCTTTTCACTCAGTCACCTTTTTGAGAAGAGCCAACCAGCCGATGCCACGTGTCCCAACAGAGGGTTAAGTCGGTGAGCTGTTGAGAAACACATCATTTTGTATCATATCCTTGTCTTTCAGAGAGAGAGGCTCTAGGAAGAAGAAGGAGGAGTTCTTAGAGAGGGAATAGATTTCCAAGCTTGATCTTCACACCTTGAGCCGTTAGATTCGTGTCTTGAGGTTAGAATCTTAATCTACTCTTGTTGTTCTTATTGTTCATCTAGCTGCATTGCATGATCGAGCACGATTTGTAAGCCATGCATTGATTTAAAGTTTGGTTTTAGAAAGAGAAAGTGATATTCATGTGTTCTTGAATAAAAGCCTTGTTTGATCCGAAAGCTTGCATCAAGATTCATGTTTTTTGTGTTTGTCTTCATAAGATCTTCAAGTATGGGTACCCAGGTCCATGTTTTCGAACTCATCTCATGAAATCCCAGATTTCGTAATAACAAGTTGTGATTGAGCATTCATGTTTTTCATGTTCTTCATGTTCTTCAGCAGAGGAAAATCCAGATTTTCCCGACTTCATTTCCTTGAATGTGGCCGTCGGGACCACACCTCTGCAAGGAGGTGTGGGACCTCGGCCAAGACCTGGTTGGTGCCCATTATGTTTTCCTGAGAGGAGAAACAGTGTTTTGTTTTGGTCTGACTTAGTTTTGAAGGAATACCGAGATCATTTGCATTCATGTAAAGCTTGTTTGAGAGTGCATTCAATAGACTTTGCCATGTGTTTGTAGGACTTGGACTCTTGCTTTGACCCCGACGTTTGAAGAACTAAGTGAGTGGTATTTTTAATAAAGCTATGTTATGACATTTGATAAAGCTTTGCCTTGCTTGTTTTGGAAAAGTATTTGTTAAGCATGAATGACTATCCCTATTTTGTGTATCAAGCATTAGCTTTGGTTTTGATAACATTCTTGACAAGTCCGTACGTGCTAAGGGACTATAAGCATTTGTAGCACAAGTCCGTACGTGCTAAGGGACTATAAGCATTTGTAGCACAAGTCCGTACATGCTAAGGGACTATAAGCATTTGTAGCACAAGTTCGTACCTGCTAGGGGACTATAAGTATTCGTACCTGCTCTTTAGGACTCAAAGTGTGTGAATAACGTATACTAAGGAACTTGTGCTCTGATACTATTCTGTCACGACCCCAAACCGCCCCTAGAAGAATGGTGCCGTGATGGCCAGTAACCCGTGGTTACCGAAGGCCAACTTACAAGGATCAAGCACAATCAGAGTATAATATATGGGGCTCACAAATGCGGAAGCAATAAATCAAAATACAAGTGGTCCATAAGAGCTGTGCATAGTTCAAATGGAATGACATGTACAATATGGTTCCTCATCCAGTCCTTAATAAACAAAATACAAGTTACATCTTGATCAAAAGGCTTCTCGAGCCGACATGTACAAAATACAAAAGGTATAAGCCAAGAAGCATGATTTTCAAGATTTGCCGACGTAAATGCAACATTGCCGACATCAATACAAAACAAAGCCGAAATAAATAAGAATCAAGCCGTCGTGACAAGAATCCAAAACAAGCTTGCAAAACACATCTAGGCGTCGCCGCCGTCCTGCTCATCACCTACATATATATAGAGAGGGTGAGCTTGGATACTCAGTGAATGGTACTAGTAATAAAGGTTTTGCATGAATATAGCCGAAGTCTTTTCAAAACAAAACAAGCCAAAACCATACGAAAATTAGCCGAGGTCCTTTCCGAACAAAACACATCAAAACTCCATCAAATCAAGGGATGAACCGTATTCATCTATCCAGTCTTACAAGTCTCAAGGGATGCTTACTGGCATCGGCAAAACATAAATCAAGCTTTCCGAACAACAAATCCACGCGGTAAACCGTCAGTGGCGAAACAAAGACTGTGCGATCCGTAATCGATTAATCAAAGGTACTGCGAAAGTTTATAGTCCTCCAGCACAAGGGACTTGTGTTACTTAAGCCCGTAGCCCGCTTTAACACAATAGTCTTTACAAGAAAGGACCGTATCCTTTTATACTTAGTGCTGCAAAAGTTTAGAGTCCTCCAGCACAAGGGACTTTTAAACGTGGTGCTGCGAAAGCTTAGAGTCCTCCAACACAAGGGACTTTTCAAAGATGACATCCAACAAGGCTTATACTTGATACATCAAAGTAGGGCAATCATTCATGCTTAACAAATACTTTTCAAAACAAAGCAAAGCAAAGCTCATCAAAACATGATAACATAGCTTTATTAAAAATACCACTCACCTAGATCTTCTCGGGTGTGGGCTCAAAGCAAAGGTCAAAGTCCTACAATCACATGGCAAATCACATTCTCAAAACAAGCTTTACATGCATGCAAATGATCTCGGCACTCTCTTACCGAGTCTAAGTCAATAACAAAGCAAAACATGCTGGGAGTCAAGACACTGTTTTCCGCCTCATGGAAACACACAGGGTACAATCCAGGTCTAGCCGAGGTCCCTCACCTCCTTGCCGAGGTGTGGTCCTGATGGCCACATTCAAAACGAAATCGGGAAAACCCGTGTTTCCCCATTGAACATCAAGAACATGCATGCTAGGATCATAACTCGTTTATTCCAAAAACTGAGATTTCATGCTAAGAGTTCAAAAACATGGACCTGGGTACCCACACAAAGAAATCGTGTGAAAAACAAACACAAGACATGGTTCTTGCCATACACTTCCGGATCAAAACAAGACTTTTCTTCAAAAACACATGAACATTATTTTCTCTTCAAAAACCAACTTCAAATCAATGCATGGCGTGCAAAACGAATTCAATCATGCAATGCAGCTTGTTAGTTAATAAGAATAACCAGAGTGGAGCAAGAATCTAACCTCAAAACTCAAATCTAACGGTTCGATCCTCAAAGATCAACTCGGAACTCTACTTCTCTCTCTAAAACTCTTCCTTCTTCCTCTAGAGCTTCTCTCTCTAAAAACAAAGATTTGAGACAAAATGATTTGTTTCTAGGTCTGCCGGCTGTCTTAACTCTCAGCTCAGACACGTGGCACTACCGGGTTGGTTCAACTCAAAAGTGACTGATTGACAAGACAAGTCTATGACAAAGCGTATGCAACAAGCTAAGGCAAGACACATCGGCAAATCAAGACATCGGCTAAAGACAAAGCTTCGGCAACAGGGTAACAAAGACATCGGCTAGGGAGGACGACACTTGACTAAGCGGTGCCACACCTTGGCCTGGATGTGCCACACCTCGGTCTAGGCCATACCTGCCCAAGGACGAAGATCACTAAGTGCAAAACACCTCGGCCTCAAAAGCGACATCTCGGCTATATGCCAGGGTGGAGATGGAGGTCAACCAAGTGGTTCCAAATGGTTTTAAGTACAAAGGTTTAAAGGTGAACTAAGCTCAAGATGACTTCGGCCACACACCAAGCAAGGAACAAAATCATGCAAGCAACGCTTAAGCAAAACAAGGCAAGTCTCAAACAAAACAAGACAAGGCAAAACTTTGCAAAACAGCATAACAAGACAAGATCGTACATGAGTGTATGCAAGTATGACTAAACCAAAGTGAGGGTTGTTACAGGAGTACAAAGGGAGGGAAGTATAGAATAAAGACAAATAAAAAGAGAAAGAGAAAGAAGGAAGAGAAAAAGAGAGCCATGGAATGGGTTCTCTAAGGGCATCTCCAATGGCGCATTACTTTTTTCATCAAATTTGAGTAAAAACTCTCTTTGATATCACCTGTTCCAACAGAGAGATTTGGTTTTTCATCAAATCACCAATCGGCTGGTCGACCAACCAGTATAATATGAAATATGTTGAAAGCTTCCAATCCCTGAGATAACATCTCTGTCAGTTTGAAGCTCCTCTGGTACACTCTCTAGTGCATGGGTCTACAAGTGTTTTAGAACAATGAGAGCATTTTGTGAAGATCTCCAGTTCTTTCTATTAAGTTTAGCCAATCTGATCTACAAGATCAAACACAATAACAATGAAACATATGACAAAAACAGATCAAAAAGATCCAAAAACAAAAACTCAGAAACCTCTTAAACTTATTAAAGGGTTTGAACAACTTGAAACGAGAATGGAATAGATTGAGAATGTAGCGATCCCGATTTCGATGCTTCTTTCATGTGTTTGCCACTTCGACTAGGCCAGTCGAGGATCAAGCTACCCGATCAGCTCGCAGGGGTCCAGAGGGCGGTGCCCCTTGGCAGGTCCAAGGGCAGTGCCCTAGCGGGGTCGAGAGGCAGCGCCCCCGAAGCAAAAATACAAAATGCATTCGAAGTTGCTTGTCCGTTCGAGCGGCCGTTTATGCGCTCGAGAGGAGAATGTTTAGTTCTAGAAGTTTGACCTGTCTGCAAAAGTACTGAGAAGGTGTATTTGACGCTCGAGCAGGGCTTTCCACGCTCGAGCGGACCATGTTATATCAGTTCGTGAATCTAATATTTTAGATCACTTTTGTATATCTCTCTCTAAAAATGCTTTCCTGTCCCTTCTCTCTACATTTCAATACGCCAAATTGGATCAAAACCTTGATTTCTCAAGATCCATTAGAGTTCTGCCATAAGTTTTTCAGCAAAGTTGGTTAACTTCTCGAGGGCTTCGTTATGTGCGGTGAAGATTGAGTTTTGATACTATTGATTTTGGTGGTTTCATATCATTTCTTATTCAAAACTTGAGGTAGGGATTTTCTTAGAGTTATATATATATTTTTGCAAGATTTATATGATTTTCGAAATCATCTTTCGATAGCTTTGAAAATTGATTGTTAATTAAAGAAATTAAGCGATTTTGAAAGTGGGTTTGTCTCTTGTTCTTTTAAATTGATCTTATGGGTTTTGATCTTTGTTGATTGAAGAAAAGATGATTTTGAAAAGTTTTCTTTCAAAAGTTTTGAGTTGCATAGTTTTGGTGAGAAAACCTAGAAATTGGAGATTTTTAAAAAAGACTGAAAGTCCATGAATGATATTGTTGTATTTGTGTCAAAATAAATGGATGTTTGAAAATTTTCTTATTTATATTTATACAAATGATGAATTTCAGGGAATATGAAAATTGTTGTTCATTTTGGAAATTATTGTTCAAAACGTTGAAATAGTCTTGAAATAACTAATTGTCGAGGATACTTGAGAAGAGGGAATTGTGTTATTCCTTAGATGATGAATTGGAATAAAAGTATTTATATTCATCTTGTGAAATTGGCATATCAATTCATTTGATTACATTAAATTTTGAAAGTTAATTTGAAAACTTACATTGAGAAAAGAATGTTGAGAAACAAGTTTTTATGGAATAGTTTTGGGGTAAAATACGTTGGTAAGTCTTGATAGGTGGTGTAGATGATATTGAATAAGTTGGCCTGAGAGTCTAGGGTAAAAGACTGAAAATCCGCGCGGATAGTTGTCGAGCCTTCCAGTTAATACTAGTAAAAATGACAATTTGGTAATACTTATATAGTCTACTTGCAGACTCTGATATAAGGATTACTAGGGTTGTATTTACCGTCCTTGAAATAAATTGTTAAGTTTTGAGCAATTGAAATTGTATGATATCATTGAGCATTGTTAGGTTTTTATTCTTGGCAATCCCGGTTGACAAAACTCCTTTCAGTTGTACTTGCTTTCGCATTTTTTATTTCAGTGAGGCTATGAGTTTTTAGATGCGAATCCAACCTGAATTATGCCTTGCAAAGAAGTTTGTGATGTTAATACTTTCAAGATTGCCACTTCGCTGATTATGACAAGGATCGAGCTCGTGGATTGTTTTGTGGCTGTTGCCCGTGATTTTTAATCACAATTAGAGGTGCTCCAATTGTGGTTTTTCCATGTTAAAATTGTTGTATCGATTTGTTTTGATTGTTTGATTGGTATTGTTTTCTTGCTTTAAATTGATACATAATCACAAATCAATATCTAACTGATTTCTAAAATTTTCAATTGGTATCAGAGCGGGTCGCTCTTTTGTTTTTTAAAACTTTTGAGCGAGATCTTGTTTGATTTGTGATAATGGATTCAATTCGTGAGGGAAATTCTATGGTTCGACCACCTCTACTTGACGGATCCAATCATTCGTTTTGGAAAGCTCGGATGAGATCGTTTTTAAAATCTATTGAAGAAAAAGTCTGGCAATCTGTCATGTATGGGTGGACTGAACCAACGGTTACCGTTGATGGAGTAACTTTTCCCAAACCAATCAATAAGTGGGACACAATTGATTACCAAAATAGTAGCTGGAATAATAAAGCTATCAATTCTCTTTTTTGCGCTGTCACACCTGAAGAGTTTAGTCGTATTTGCAATTATGAAGTCGCAAAAGAGGCTTGTGATATTTTACAAACTATTCATAAGGGCACTCCTTCTGTTAAACGCTCAAAACTTCAAAGGCTTACGTCTAGCTTCGAAAACCTTTCAATGAAAGATAGTGAGACCTTTGATGAATTTTATGCGAAGTTGAGTGACATTGTAAATTCCAGCTTCAATTTAGGTGAAAAAATACCAGAATCCAAAGTTGTGGGAAAAATTTTGAGATCCTTGCCCGATCGGTTCCAACCAAAAGTTACGGCTATTGAGGAGGCTCAAGATATTGACAACCTCAAGCTGGATCACTTGGTTGGAAATCTCCAAACTTATGAGGCACATAGGAATTTCAAAAAAAAACAAAAAGATGCTATTGCTTTTAGTAGTGCTTATAAAGTTGGAGAGAATTCTGATGAGGATTGTGAGATAGATTCCAAGATTACGGCTACTTTTGTTAAACAATTTAAAAAATCTTTTTTGAAAAGAATCCTAATCTTTTGGAATCTACTCATACTCATAAATCTAAAGGCAAAGATAAACTCAAAATTAATTCTATAGCCAAGAAGGAGAAATGAAAGATACAAGGGAACTCTGAAAGAGTCCAATGCTATGAATGCCAAGGATTTGGCCACTTTGCTCAAGAATGCCCCACTCGTTTGAGGGAAAAAAAAGCCCTCGCTATCACTTGGGATGATGAATCCGAATCTGATAAAGATGTAAGTGACAATGAAGGTCAAGGTGAAGAGGGACATAAACAATTCCTTGCTTTCATGGTGGCTTCTGAAACTGAAGGATGAACAGAGTATCCGAAGAGGCCGGTTGAGAATGCCACTGATGATGAATCCTCGGAAGTGATGATGAAGAGCTTGAGCAAGCTTATAAAAAGTTGTATAAGGAATCTCTTAACTTATCCAAATTGAATGACAAACTCACTATGAAACTCAAAGCTGTGAAAGTGAGAATGTCAAACTAAAGGAGGAGATTTTCGAGGCTAGGATTGATGCCATCAAGATAACTAATGGTCGACAAGCTCTTTGTGCAAAACTCTTGACTTGTGAGACAGAGAGGAATGAGCTACAGCAAATCTATGCAACATATGAAGAAAAGATTGAAACTCTCGAGATGTCTCAAGTTGCCTTGGAAGAACTAATGATCAAGAAAGAGGAAGAGCTCAAGTGTGCTATGGCTACCATTGGTCTTTGGAACAAAGGATCAAAGACTTTGGAGGATATCATTGGGTCTCAACAAATGTGTTGTGACAAGAGTGGCATTGGCTTTGGTGATAACAAAGAGCAAAAACAGAGTGCATCTACATCTCATAATACAAGAACTCAAGGAAAAGGGAGAACAAAAAATTCAACATAAGGATGGACTTCTCAAACTTCCTAGAGTTGGTAAGGTAAAAGAAAAGAAGGTACACCCTGTACACCTTATTTTTATTTGTCATCATTGTGGTATGCATGGTCATATTCGCCCTTATTGTTATAAGTTGCATGGGAGAGTGTCTCATAGAGATGGAAGAAATTCCAACATCTTGTGGGGTAGGAGACACTTCATTGGTAGTAATGAAGTTAAAGGTCATATTAGACCTCATTATTTTGATCAGCTTGAGACCAAACATGGAGTGAGTTTGTATTTGTCTAGACCTAGAAATAGGAAGTTAGAAACCAAGTCGAGACGGTTTCCATTGAAAGCGAAGGGAACCACAATGTCAAGACACCACCCAAAAACCGCAATGCTCACAACTTTGTTTATACTAAAGTGGTTTGGGTGAGAAAACTTGACTTGTGTTAATTTGTTTATTCTTTTTAGTTTTTGGGTATTTTGTGTGTTTTTTTCTTTTTGAGTCATTTAATGTGTGCATGTTTGTTTTCTGTCCTGCTTTGTTTTTTTTTTAAAAATGTGTGCTTGTTCATTTTTTGTCTTTCTTTATTGTTGAAAAAAAAAAAATCCAAAAAAATTTTCTTAGCATGGTTTTGCAAGCTTAAATTTTTTTGAGCTGTCCTTGGTGCATATTGGAATTGATAAGAATATCCATTACATGTTAATATGTGTGTGCTTTCTGTGGTCATTACTCATTTTGAAGTGTGTGTTTTTTTCATTAGTATGTCTCATTCTGTACACACTCTTGGATTAACAAATATCAGAGTCTTCTGCCTTAGTGATTATTTTTCTCTATGGACTTTTGGCATTGTATCTTTTGCTTTTCTAGAGGAATTGACCTATACTAGCATATCATGGGTGATGTTAAGTCTCTTAAATCACCTTCCATCTTTTTTCATCTCTACGGCTTTCCCCTCTGTTCTTTGTAGTCCAGGCATGAAGAAAAGGCTACCTCAGAGTCACCAACCAGGCCATCCTTATTATATCCATGCTTCTCTGGTTCGGTTTCCATACTCTTGAGCGTGTCAGCCGCCAATGAGTGTGCAAAAGAAAGAAAAAAATGTGCAAAAGAAAGAAGAAAAAAAAAATGTGCAAAAGAAGAAAAGAAAAAGATGTGAAAAAAAAAAAGAAAAAATAAATAAAGGATTCATTGATTGAGGGGGAGCTTCCGCCTTTACTCAACAAATACCCCTTGATTCCTAGTGGTTTAACTTTCCTTAGTTGTGTTTAGATTCTCTTGTCAAAGGTCCAGCTTTCATATCACTACTAGGATTTGAATCTAGTGTTTGTCGAACTCCAAGAGTCACATACACACTTTTATCATGGGATCTATGCTTGTCACGTATTGCATCACTTTCTTTTATGAGGAATCTTCTACAGGCTGTGCACATTGTGTTTTCAAGTAATTGTGCTTCTTGGATAATCTTGTGTGTTTTAAGGTACAACTCTGAAATTCTTTGCTTGCTCCACCATATTATTTTTTTCGTTTTCTTCTTGTTCATTGTTTTCAGTGTTTGTGGTTACTTTTAGTGAGAGGGAGTTCGGTTAATCGTTATCATGTCATTGCTTGTGTGGTTTATGATCTTGCTTTTGTTGTTTGAGCTTCCTTTGTCAATTCGTGACAAAAAGGGGGAAAAAGTTGTTTTTCATGTATTCATGTCATGTGTCGGTTGCATATGTCTTAGTTTTCAGGTTTTCATGCTGCATGTTCTTAAAATCTCCAAGTCGCATCTATTCATGTTTTCCATCTCATGCTTCAAATGCTTCAAAATAATCTAGCCATATGTTTATTGCTTTTTCATATACTCTTGTGGGACTAATAGTTGTTTTGGAGATTATGGCACTACTAGCTGTTTTGCAGATCTTAACCTTGAGAAAGAAGTTTGTGTGAAGTTTGTGTTTGTTGGCTGTAATGGGTTGGGGTAATTAGGATTTTATTTGTTAGGTGTGTTTTGTCACGGCATTGCCAAAGGGGGAGATTGTTAGGTTTTTATTCTTGACAATCCCGGTTGACAAAACTCCTTTCAGTTGTACTTGCTTTCGCATTTTTTATTTCAGTGAAGTTATGAGTTTTTAGATGCGAATCCAACCTGAATTATGCCTTGCAGAGAAGTTTGTGATGTAAATACTTTCAAGATTGCCACTTCGCTGATTATGATGGGGATTGAGCTGCCCGGTCAGCTTGCGGGGATCGAGGGGGCAGCACCCGAAGCAAAATGCAAAATTGCATTCGAAATTGCATGTCCGCCCTTGCTCTCTCGAGCGAAGGAGTTCTCGCTCGAGCGAAGGCTGCGTCTGGCAAAAAAACCTGAGAAGGATGAATGTACGCTCGAGCAAAGGTTGTGTGGCTCGAGTGAAGCCACTTATGGAAAAACACGCGAGATTAGTTCCTTGCTCGAGCGAGAGAGTCTTCGCTCGAGCGAGTTTCGCAGTCCCAGATTTCTATAAGTATTTGTTTTAGTGCAAAACTAGGATTACTTCTTCAGATCTTCTTTTTGGTTATTAAGGTTTATATCTGGGGATATTTTGCTAGTTTTCTTTGATGTCTAATTGAGGATTCAACTCATGGGTTAAGAAGAATACATCAAAGGCTTGTTTGTTCATTATATACAAAAGAGAGAGAGTTGTTCTTCGGTGGATTCTGAAGAATTCGAGCTTGAAACTTTGGTGGATTCTGGAGTGGCTCATCGTCAAGACAATTTCGAGGTGAAGACGGGGCTGGAAGAGACACATAGGGGTTGGTTCAATTCGGGTGTGGATTCGCTAGGTAATTGAGAGTATACCTGTGTAATTCCTTTATATCTTCTTAGTAGATTATTTTGTGGCTGTTGCTCGTGGTTTTTTTTATCACAATTGGAGTTTTTCCACGTTAAAATCGTTGTGTCGATTTGTCTTGATTGTTTGATTGGGATTGTTTTATTGCTTTAAATTGATACATAATCACAAATCAATATCTAGCGGATTTCTAGATTTTTCAAGCATGATGGTTTCCAAAAGATGAAAATGTGATTTATCTTCAAAAAGGGCATAGCATGGCATGTGCATTTCATCTCTTGAGACTTGTATAAAATGTATATACTTTGTTAAGAATTTCCTACTGGGCTTTATCCTCACCCTACAGGATTTTTGTGTAGGAAAAGATATGGCGATGCCGCCTAACTAAAGGTGAGGAAATGTGTATTGAGAGTACGAGACTTTCATTTTGCTGTGACTCTGTGTGTAAGCTAAGAGCTGTATGTGTGTGGATTTGAATAACCATTTTATGTAACCAGGCTCAAGCCTTAGAAACTTGTAAACCCTTGGGGGTATTTATTTATTTATTTACTTGTTGTTGGATTAATGTATTATTGTATAAAGAACTATTGTATCATATAATGTAAGTTTGGAGATTTATATTCGGTTTTCCTTGAAAGAGCCATGATTGTTGTATTATCAAAGAAGAGAAGATGAAACAAGCTTGGTCAAGTCCAAATTATCTTGCCATTTCTCCTATTTTTCTGAAATGTTATGTTTCCAAGCTAACAGAAACAACATAGTGAAATGAAATTTTGATTGTCGACATAGGTACGTCTAGACAACCAATTGTTGAAATTTTTTGGATATGATCATCAACAGGGTGTAATTTAATTACCCATTTTGTCTATTTGTTAAATATTAAGGTTTCCTTTGGCAACCTTTACCGTTTATTTTTTTAATTTACATAAAAAATACTAAATATGTTTATGTTTATTTTGAGTAAAAACAAGAACAAAAACGGAAATGCTCCAGTGTACAATGCACACCATATGCAACTCTACTCAAAATTACATAAGTTTTCACAATCTCACAAAAATACATAAATTTGCGTAAGCTTGTAAAAACTTACGTGATTATATGAATTTGTGTTGAATTTACGCATTTTTGTAATTTTGTGTAGAGTTGCATATGGTGTGCATTGCACACCGAAAAATTTTCCAAACAAAAAATATATTTGGCATACAAGTTTTTAAAAAAATTATTTTGAAAACAAGTTTAAAAAGTTAGTTGCCAATGGTTAGAGAGCGTGGCCGGATGTAGTTAGCAGTGGTCAAAGGTTGTTGCTTGCCACATGATGACCAAAAGTAATAGTTGATGGTCAGATATGGTGGCCGGTCAACTACCTAAGATAATTTTCAACAAGAGAGATAGTAGTCGAAGGTGGTTACTATCGATGGAAGGTGGTTGGCAAAGGTAGTTAACAATGATAGTAGATAGTAGTGATAAGTAATGGGTGGTGGTTTAGTAATTTTTTATAAGCAAGTGAAATTAACTTTTTATATTTTTAACTTTTTAAAAACCAAATCAAAACCAAATAAGTTTTTATTTATAATTTTCAAAAATTTTATTTATTAAAATAGAGAAATTGTAAATATAAACGTTACTAAAAAAGGCTTAAAGAAATGGTGTGACAGTATGGATAAGACATCATCTATACTATATATATAATAGAATGTATTGTTGTTCCAAAAGCCTTCAAAATGTCATTCTAAAATTCTCATAAATTTGAAAAATACGTGGCAACTCTCTTTTGAGTTTATAGCTCTTTTCCTTCCCTCTCAAAGACTTTCATAACAATAAAAACTCATGCTCTTCCACCTTTCTCTCATACTCTACGTTTCTCTCCCTACCCTCAAAGACTTTCACTCCCACTCTCCCACTATCCACAACTCCTATCCATAAAAAGCTCTCAACAAAAAAAAAAAAAAAAAAAAAAAAAACAAAACAAAACCTATCCATAAAAGTTGTTACTCTCCCACCTCAAACAAATCTCTCCTACACACTTTCAGTCATACTCTCTCACTATCCTACAACAGATAGATATAAAAAAACAAAAAAAAACCACCCATCTATCCATATCCCCTTAAACCATTACTTCTAACAATCCACTACTACAAATACATGTACTTCATCAACTTCCTTCATCAGCAGTGAACGCCAGCAGTTCGCAGTTCGCCATCGAATGCAAGTCTTGGTTTTTTTTTTTTTTTTTTCTCTTTTGCTTTAGTAATTTATTTTTTGTTCCAAGCATTTGAGATTTTTTGTTTTGACTACAAAGATTGCATAAAATTGTAATGTCCATGCCTCTGTTTTTTTTTTTCTTTTGCTCTAATAATTTGTAGCATATTGTGTCCTTGAGGATATTCCTAGAGTGTTTGTTCCATCAATTTTGAATTTTTATTGAAGACTTAATAGGATATATATAACCTAATCTTCTCTCCGGTTCTATATCTCTCTCCCTCATCTCCATTGAAGAATCCTATAAACACAAATCTCTCTCCTTTGCCCCATTCCATAGAGCTTAATTAAGTGCACATGGCTATTGTTTATGAGGGCAACAAACGTGTCTCTGTTTCTCTTTTTCTTATGCTCTGAAAATTGTAGTGTTCATGTCTTTGTTTTTCTTTTTCTTTTGCTCTAATAATTTATTTTTTTTCCAACCATTTGTGATTTTTATTTTCATTATAAAGATTGCAGAAAATGCAAGTGTAATTTACCCATAACTTTACGTACAGACATAGGCAAATCAGTCTAACAAATCCAACTGCACTTACGGTTCAAAAATTACAAGCTTAGAATAACATGCACATGGCTGCTGAAGTTGCAGATTTTGAAACCACAAATCTTTTAAGTTTTAAGAGAATTTCAACCCAAACAACTTTCAAGTCCAATTCTGCAGATTCATTATGTTTCTTCTCATTAATGGTGTACTTTTATTATTGAAATAACTTGAATACACTTGCACAATGACACATTTTTGTATTTATTGAGAAAAGTATGAGTTTGATTTGCATTAGGAATTTAAATAGTGTTCATATACGTTCGATTTTTGGCAGATTGTAATTTAAATCGTGTTCATATAAATTCTTTTGGTTGTAGTATTGTTCTTTTTTTTTTTTCTTTTCTTTTTTTTTTTTTTCTTTTTTTATTTACATGTCTTACTTTGAGATGTGGTAGGAAATGGTTTATAACGGTACAATTGTGGATGGTACTATGAGTGTTCCAATCAAAATTTAATCTTTCATGTTTTATTTTGTTTTACAAAATCCAAAATATATATGTACATACTTGGTTTGAAAATAGGAAATATTATGTTTTGAAATGAAAATTCTACCATATTAGACATTATTTCATTTCTTTTGTTTTTCTTTATAGTTTTTAATTTAAGATTAAAATTTAATTATTTTCATTACTTCTTTAATTTCTTAGATTGCAAGAATCTATTAAATTTAATACTATATTTTGTTTATGATTTTAGTGGATAAATAATTCAATAAAAAATAAAGTTTAAGATGGTTAAAAGTATATTTTGATAGGTATTTGTAGTGTTCCACCAATAAGATAATGCAAGTTTACCATTATATTAACAATACATGTTAGTTTTATTTTTATTTTATATTATGAAAAATAAAATCAATAATTTTACACATAATACAACTAAATTTATTTTGGGTGGAGTAAGGGGAAATTAATTAATTTTATGTATATTATAAAATCATAACAGGTATTAATTTATTTGTGCATTAAACTCATAATTTTTTTAATTTTTTTTTATAATTTTACACAACTTTTAAATTTACAAATAATACTCTATTTTGTTTGGAGTTTTCAAAAACAGTTTTTTGAGTTTTCAATTCTTATTTTTATATTTTTAGTGATTTTTTAAATATTTTTATTTTTTAGATCCACTTAATCTTGATATACTTAAAAGGTATAAAATTTGTACAAAAATCTTTAAAAGATTTATTGAATACAACAAAATACGAAAATGTATTGAATTTTGTTATTTTTGATTTTTTTTAAAATAATTATATAAATATTTTACTTTTTAAGTGTATCTAGATTAGGTATATCTAGAAATTTTTTAAAAACTACGTAAAATATTAAAAAAAATTACTAAAAAATAAAAAATTAATTTTCTAAAAAGTGAGTTAAATCAAAAGTTTTATATAAGAGAAACAAATGATTAAAAAAAATGAGTATAATATATATGGACAAAAAATATTTATCCCGTGCATAGCACGGGGTGAACGCTAGTTTTATATCTATAATAATGTGGCAATGGAATTGAACTCTATATGATTAAGTGAGACAAATAAGAAATTGACACTTATCCCACATTGTGAGCCAAATTATTATTATTATTATTATTATTATTATTATTATTATTATTAAGGATTTCAAATATTTTTCACAGGTGAAATAATATTTTGTTCAACTTGAGTTCTATTTATTTATTTTTTAATGTATTTTATGAAAAGCACAACAAATTGTTTGACAAACTATTTCTGGAAATTGATTTCATGAAATTTTTATGAAAATAATCCACTTGTTAGAAACCACAAAAAAAAATTATTTTCAAATTATCAAAAACTGTTTTGGTATAAAATAAAAATCAGGGGTGTTTTCAACAGTTTCAGATTTTTTGCACAAATTAATTATGTTTTGTTACAATTAGGAAAAAAGTTGGGAATTCATAAAACCAGCAATCAATCTAATTGTTAACCAATATAAGATTGAAAATTTTGAGTTTTTATTGAGCACACGATTTGGTGATTTATTATTTGTCATCAATTCCATTGGTAAAATTTTACAAATCAAAAATATGCAAATTGATATTGTTAGTAAATAAGTAAAACACTTACTTTTCAAAAATATAGAAAAAATAAATTTTCAATTGCTATGATTTTATCCAAAATGATTTTAGATAGAATGGAAGTAGAGCCTGTATTTCGAATGAAACCATAATTGCAAAAAGAAGTGGTTTAAAAAAATCTTATAGAATTGACAGATTTTTGGGAAATATTGCCTTATTAATCTTGACTGTTTTTGATACATGAAATTTTTTTATATTGATATTTTAGATTTATTTTCTGAATTAAAATTTTAAAAACTATTCAAGAATTTATACATATAGAAGAAAATAACCGCTTCAATTGATGTATTCAACTATATTAAAAACTATAAAAGGGAAGCCTAAAAAATTAAAATCAAAATTGATATAATATTACCAGATCGAATATTTTACTAGAAAAAAATTAAGTAGTTTAGCCAAATCATCGATTGAAAAAGATTATATACTAAGAAAGTTAATTACAAAATCTTAATTAGTTGTTTTACATCTCCCAAAAAAAAAAAAAAAGAGAAAAAAGAAAAAAAAAATTACATAAAAGAAAATAAAATGTCAAAAAAGATTACAAATATTTATTTAAATAGTAAGGCTGTATTTGGATAATGAATTTGTGTATTTTCTTTTTCTAAATGCCTATCCAAATCCATACTCCAAACATAAAACACCTCGTTTGATGAAAGCATTAGTTAGGGTTTTTTTATTTTTTATTTTTTTTCAACAAAAAGAAAGCATTCCATGCTTAGAGCACACTTTGACAAGTACAGTATTTATCAATAAATTCCTTTCCTTTATACCTCTTACGTGACTTGAGAAGAGAAACAAAAGAATAGAATCCTTGACACATCAAACTTGAGAAACAAATCAGTAACCACATATTTTTATTTTTATTTTATTATTATTATTATTAATTTTTTTTTTTTGGGGGGGGGGGTGCTAAAATTAGTATATTATACAATAAGTGGAAAACTAATTAAGAGACCAAAAAATAAAAAGATAAAAAAAGACGTGAAATAAAAGGGTCTGTGTACTCACATATGTTCAAAATAAATAAATAAAATAAAATGAAGCTATCAAGTGAGAAATTACTTCTTGTCATTTATTGCAATGTCCTAACACTACAAAAAAAAATTGTTTTTTGCGACGGCAAAACGCCGTCGCAAATATCCCAAACACCGTCTCAAAAGGTTTTTGCGACGGTAAAATGGCTTTTTGCGACGGCAAGTGGGGGTCGCAACAAAGGAGGTTGCAAAAGTGTTTTAGCGACGGCAAGTGCCGTCGCCTTTGTTTTTGCGACGGGAAAATGCCTTTTTTGCGACGGCTATTTTCTGTCGCTAAATAATGTATGAAAATCTGAGTTTTTTGCGACGGCACAGTATTGCCGTCGCTAAAAGGGTTTTTTGCGACGGCAAAAATACCGTCGCCAAAAGTGTCGTACACTGCTGGAAATTAAGTTTTTAGTGGCATTTAAAAAACGCCGCTAAATATGCTGCATAATGGTACAATGACGTCACACAACATTTAGCGACGCTTTAAAAACGTCGTGATAGATCTTTTTTATTTTAAAAATATAACCGTTGACATCATCTATAGTGACGTTTAAAAACGCCGTCATAGCTTCAAATTTATTTATTTTTTTTAATTGTGCTAATTCTGTGAAATTTAACTAAAATAAAATACCTGTAATAAAGATGAAAAATATTCAATATATTAACTAAATTTAGGTAAACATAATACTAGATCAATTCATGCTTCTCAATATGCAAAAATATTTCAATTCCAAGATGAAATAAAGTTAAACTAGTGCCCAGTGATAAGTTGAAAGTTATTACAAAACAAATCAACACAAAAAGGGGAGGGGGGGAACAGATCAATCATGTACCCTTTACAGCTCGGCACAAAACAGATTGGCACCAAAAAAATCAAGATATTTAAATTGCATCGATGAATGTCTAGCATAAAAAGAAGGGGGGGGGGAAGATCAACTGTATGCTATACAACACAATTGCAAGACCAATCATGTACTCTTTACAGCACTGGGAAACAAGTTGAAGGCTTCATCCTCTTCTTCCAACTTCTTTTCCTGTTGACAAAAAAAATCCCAGGACTTAGTAAGAACTGATGGTGATAAAATAGTATCCAAATTCACATGTTTTGAGTTCCTATGCTGCCTTGACAAATTCACATTGCAGCTATGATGTGGTCAAATAGCTATACCTCTGGATGATTTGTTATGACATCAATTGGTCCAACAATTTAAAGTATAGAAATACTGAAGCTCAAATTCTAGTAAAATTATAGTTTGCTTTTGAATTTGAGCCCTATCAAATTCTCATCAGATCAATACAGCCAGTGCCTAGCCTTAACACTGAACAGATTTTAGGTAGGCATGCCAAACCAGCCATTTAACTGACTTATCTCAAAAGAAGAAAAATAGACATTCAAAGACTTTAATATATATATATATATATATATCTAGAACTTATTACTTGTGTTAATTTTCAGTTCAATGAGTTAAGGAGGCAACCTGAATCAAAACCTATTATGTTCAAAAGTGAGTAGAAGATTACTTGAATGCAGCCCATCCAAAAAAAAGGTCAAACTAGTACATCACAAAAGTGACCAAAATGGCAATTGGGCTTCATTGTTCAAGGCCTACACAAAATGCATTTACACCCAAAAGGTTGAAATAATGAACTAGCATAAATGACCTTACCTTTTCCTCAGCTGAGCGCTGCAAGATCTCCAGCATTGCATCTACACTGATAGTTGCTTGTCTTGACTGAAAAAGCAGAAAGAAGACTTGTTTTAGTATGCTTAAACTATAAATTCCAGTTCACATCTGAGTAAAATGAATAAAACAACAAGCTTTCACACACTCGGCTAATGATCCCATATGTCAGGCAAATTGACATTTTAACCCAAAATAAGTTTACCAACCTATGAAGTTAATAAGGCCATGAATTCAGTAGCTGAATCATTAAGTTATTCTCAATACATCTAGAATTCCAGCCTCGGCCCTGCCTGACTCTATTGGGTATGAGTTGGGGTTAATCGAGGTTGGGGATTAATAAAACTAATCTGGTCAAGGTCGGAAATAGGGCATCCCCTCCCTGAACCCCCAGATTTTTTATATATTGATTATCAACATACCCCCTTAATATATGTTTATTATGTTCACTACGTATTAGTTATTTGACTAAGCAAGTACCCTCATGGACTTCACTTCATCCAAGGGCAGCAAGGATGTCCATCTCTCTTTTTGAATCTAAGGTTCTATTCTCCAAGGATTTCATTGCATCTCCCATCTCTTCAGTTTCCCTTTTTTGTTTTTCCTTATCTGCTTCCTGACAAAGAGAGCAATGTACAAATTATATAAGAAGCCAAAATCAATTCACGATTGCAACAAAATAAGATCTAAAGATGAAATAGAAAGCTGTATATGGCATGCTAACTTAATACCTCATCCTTTGCACGCCAAGGTTCGAAATTCCGTGATGCACCCGACTCAACAACATAGTCTGAATTTTGCGAGTCCGTCTTTATTGTTAACTCAGCAGAGTACTTAGTGCATTTGAAATAAAACCTGAATATTTGGATCCCCAAGTATGTCTGCAAATAGTTTTAACATTTCAGTAAGTTCACTGAACAATAGTAATACATATATCATAATCAAAGTCTGAAAAGGATGTATTTTACCGATCATAGAAACAAGGATAAATAGAGTGAAGATAACAATATTATAACCATAACAAGGGTATCCATCTTTCAAACAACATAATGTTGAAATTTCATCCAATGTCACCTCATGCTTTTACATAGAATATGTTCAGTCAGGACATCATTTCATCAGGTTAATCCCTATGTGAAAGTAGAAAAGATAAGGTAGATGGTAAAAATCTGGCATCTAGAACAGTAGTAGATTTGTAGTGACAGTACTGGGGGTACATTGAATCCACATAAAAATATGGTTGCTCTACTTAGAAAGTGTCCCTAGATTTATGGCTGAGTACCTTTAATATCTCTTCTTTGTAAGTGTTTCATGTTGGAGGAAAAAATATATGTGGTACAATGGTACTTAGCCAGTATCTATGTTGCTACAATGGCTGCTAGTATCTATGTTGCTTGTCTCATTTTCTGTATGTAAAGTTTATTTTTTTTTTTAAAAAAAAAAGTTTGATTTTTTAAAAAATAATTTGTTTAACATGTAGCTTTAAAATCAATTTTTTCAAAAATGATTTTTGTTATAAAACTAGTAACAGGAACGACATTCTCACAGTTTTCTTATTGCATTAATTGTCATGTCTAATGTCTAGTAAGTTAGTAAGATGCAAATGATAATAAAACGATTCAATATTTATTCTGGACCTGATAAATATGAAAGCATGACAAGAACCAGGAATCCAGGATGGTTGATAATTACTTCCAAAAAACAAAGAGTTACAAGTCAATGCCAATGTAGGCCTTGAATACTAAATGAATAGAAACGATTTGCTTAAGACAAAACCCATAGTCGAAAAAGGACTACTATTACTCTACTCAACTCCCTTTTCAAAATAAGATACTAAGGAGACTGCACATTGATTAATAGTGAAAATCCAATAGCAATTCAGATCCTCAGCTTAGATCCCTTCAACTCTAAAGATGGTAAAGGCAATGATGGAGTGAAAAAATAACGAAAGGAGAAGGAAGTGGACAACATTGAGCCACTGAGTACCTGCAACAATTGTTTACATATAAATTTACTAAGATTTTTAAAATACATAAATAAAAGTTATTATACAAGGATTGCATTAGAAAGGTGTAAAAGGACAATAGTGTAAGTAATGTACTATACACAGTGAATTACCTCGGAAAGGTTTGGTACGGTTGTAGGATTGAATTCTTCACAAATGATTTGGATCAATTGGAACACATACATGACCTGGAAAATAGTTGAGGAAATTAATAACAAGAAAGAAGCATTATGCTAATACTAAGAACCCTATGGCTAAACAAGTATACCAAGTACAAGTGACACTAAAGAACAAGCATTCATGACTTTTTTTTTCTCACAAAATGCAATTCAAATTCTTATCTTGCAACAAACATTCACTTTTCCACTATTCTCAAGAATTTTAAACTATAGCAAGTGAAACTTTCAAATAATCTGCAATAGCCGCCCTCTGTTCATTATTCAACCTGAGGATTGATGGCGATAGATTCCAAATGTTCAAAAGTCATAATACTAGCAAAGTAGAGAATAGAAATTGGGCTGCTTGGTATCATTTTTCATCTTATGCATTTTTGTTTTTCATGTTCTCAGAAACAAAAACAATTAAAAGTTCTAAGACAATAAATTTTCATTTTATGCATTTTTGTTTCCATGTTCTCAACAAATTTTCATTTTATGCATTTTTGTTTCCAACTATTCAATCACTTTGAGAAGAGTAAATGGATTATTCTGCCCCCTTTGATTTCAGGACATTATTATCTATTGGACTAATTGGACAAAACATGAAAACTTCAGGACATTACAATTAGAACTAACTTGGCACACTAAAAGACAGCGCTGTCCAAGCCACGACCATGAGAGGAACTCCATAGTCTGCGATGAAATCTCTGAGCCACACTGCATTGCATAACAAGAAATTTTGCATCAGATTTTGCATTAGAAATTTTGCATAAAAGAGGATAAATTACTCATTGGAACAATTGATTTCCATATTTATTTGTATGTAGACAGTAAGTTCTGTTTACAGTCGCATCTTTCACTCTTATTTCCTGCTTAAAGCCCCTAATCTTGTAACTGGAATAAGTACAAAAGATTCACAAACTTAACTTCTAAAAATCAGCTAGAGCCATTAAACTTTGCAACCCTAACAACAATGCCATTAAGAAAATTATAATATGTGCATACATCAGAATTGGGACCAAAAATCGGATCATCATAGGAAAAAAATAGGCTAATATTGTTGATGCTCATTTAGGGTTTAAAACAGGGTAATAAAAAAAACAGAGAGTGAAAAATAAAGAACACTGGTTGAAAAATCAGTTCTGGTGATCTGGGGAAAAATAAATGAGATGTGTAAAACACTGATTGATCAATCCAAACTGATCAATAAAAAACAGAGATTAAAATTCTTCAAAACATTGATTGAAAACCCTAGGAGAAGAATCGACGAGAAGGAAGAACTTGAGAGAGAGAGAGATATAGAGCTTGAGATTTTCTGAAGCAACGGTGCTCACCTTGATAGATGATGGTGCTCACTCTCCTCGCCGGACGAATCTGAGATTGAATCACCGAGCTTTGAAATTGAGAGAGAACTTCGATATCGCCGAATGAATCTGAGATTGAATTATCGAGCTGAAGAAGGTTGAACTTCGAAATCACCTTCAATCGATCAACAGATCTTCAATCAATCTGATCTAAGAATGATAAAGAAGATAACACCTAGCATACCTGAATCGAATGATTCCATCAGTAAGTATCATCTTCAATCGAACTTGAATGTGAGAAGATAGAGATGAGACTGATCAACACTTACCATGAAGAAAGACCTGCGAACTCGAACACGAACACGAACTCGAAATGGCACATTATGATCTGCGAATCGATGATCTATGAATACTTGAATCGAATAAACGAAGGGGTGACTCGATTAGGGATTTTGGGTTGGTTTGGGTTTGCGATTAGGGATTTTTTTTTTTTTTTGGGGGGGGGGGGAGCGGGAATGGGAAAAAAATAAAGGGGGGAGCGGGAATGGAAAAAAATAAAGTGGCGGGAATGAAAAATAAAAATAAAATAAAAAAATAATTAAATAAATTTATTTTTTGTTAAAATATATATATTTTTTTGTAGTTAATGAATTTTTTTAATTTTTTTTTTTTTTAGTTACTAAGATTGAAAATTTATTTGTTTCATTTTTATTTTAATGAAAAAAAATATTATTATTTTTTATTTTGTAGAAGTAGGGGTAATATATATTTTAATGAAAAATATTTTCTACTAAAATAAAAGTTAATTTTCTATAGTCAATGAAAAATATTTTTCTGCGGAGAGAGAGAGAGACAGAGTGATGAGCGAGAGAGAGACAAAGTGGTCGCTAAAAGTGCATTTTCTTGTAGTGGATCGATATTTTTCTACGGCCCATTTTTTTTTGTTATTAAAAATCATTAACTAATTTTTTGTGGTAGAGGAGAGGGAGCGGCAGTAGTGGTAAAGGTGGTGGATAAGAGATGATGGTGGTGGTGGTGGTGATGGCGAAGGAGATTAGTGGTGAAGTTGTGGTAGTGGTAGAATAGATGAAGTGGCAGGGGTGAAGGAGAGGTAATGGTAGTAGTAATGGCAGTAGTGGTAGTGGTGGTAGTAGAGTGGTGGCAATGGTAGTAGTAATGGTAGTCGTAGAGATGAAGTGGCAACAGTGATAGTAATGGTGGTAGTGGAATGGCGTTTGCAATAGTGGTAAAGGTGGTAAAAGAGATGGGTGGTGACAGAGAGAGATGAGTGAGAGACAGATAGAGGAGAGAAAGAGAGAGACAGAGACAGAGACAGAGATAGAGTGATGAGTGAGAGAGAGAAAAAGTGGTCGCTTAAAGTGCATTTTCTTGTAGTGGAGAGCTCAGTAAATAGAGAAGAGATGATGGAGAGAATGAGCAATGTGAACACAATGGGGGAGAGAGACAAACAGATAGACAGACACATAGAGAGAAAGAGAGAGAGAGAGAAAAGAGTGAGAGACAAACAAACAGACACAAAGAGAGAAAGAAAGAGAGAAGAGTGATAAGTGAGAGAGAGATAAAGAGAGAGAGAGAGAGAGAGAGACAGAGAGAGAAAGAGATAGAGAGAGATATATAGAAAAATAGAGAGAAACAAGAGATGAGAGAGACATATAGAAAAAGAGCGAAAAGAGATGAACGATAGAGAGAATAGAAAAATAGAAAGATAGAGAGAAGAGAGATGAGCGAGAGAGACAGAGAGAGAGAGAAAAGAGAGATGAGCGAGAGAGACAGAGAGAGAAAAGAGATGAGAGAGATAGAGAGAAGAGAGATGAGCGAGAGAGACATAGAGAGAAGACAAATGAGAGAGATAGAGAGAAGAAAGATGAACGAAAGACACACAGACAGACAGACAAACAGACAGATAGACAAACAGACAGAGAAAGAAGAGTGATGAATGAAAGAGAGAAAGAGAAGAGTGGTGGTAGTTGAATGGCATTTGCAGTAGTGGTAAATATGGTAGAGAAGATGGGTGGTGAAAGAGAGAGATGAGTGAGAGACGAATTGAAAAAAGAGAAAGAGACAGAGTGATGAGCGAGAAAGAGACAAAGTGGTCGCTAAAAGTGCATTTTCTTTTAGTGGATCAATAGATCGAAAGGGAGCTCAATAAATAAAGAAGACAGATAATTCAAAACTCTGTTCAAAACTTAATTCAAATCAATTTTTTAAATATTTTAAATATTTTAAAAATATTTTAATTTTGTGAGAGACAAATAAAGAAGAGAGATAGAGAGAGACAGAGATAGAGATAGAGTGATGAGCGAGAGAGAGAGAGATAGACAAAGTGGTTGCTAAAAGTGTATTTTCTTATAGTGGATCGATAAATCGAGAAGGAGCTCGATAAATAGAGAAGATGGGAGTAAGAGAGTGAGCAAGGCGAACATAGGGAGAAATAGACAAGTAGACAAGTAGACAGAGAGAGAGAAAGAGAGAGAAGAGTGATGAGTGAGAGAGAGATAGATAGAAAAAGAAATAGAGAGAGAAAGAGAGAGAGAGATGGAGAGATAGAAAAAGAAAGAGAAACAAGAGATGAACGAGAGATAGACAAAAAGAGAGAGAAATAGAGCGAAAAGAGATGAGCGAGAGAGAGAAAGAAAGAGAAAAGAAATGAATGAGAGAGATAGAAAGATAAGAGAGAGAGAGAGAAAAGAAATGAGAGAGATAGAGATAAGAGAGATGAGCGAGAGAGACAGATAGAGAAAACAGTTGAGAGAGATAGAGAGAAGAGAGATAGGCGAGAGACACAGAGAGAAAATGAGAGAGAGAAATAGGCAGACATAGAAAGAGAGAGAGATAGAGATAGAGAGAAATGAATGAAAAGAGATAAAGAGAAGAGAGAGAGATAGAGACAGAGAGACAGGAAGATGAAAAAATGAATGAAAAGAGAAATGTTATATCAAAAGAGTAAGACGACATTGTTTTTTTTTAATTTTTTTTGCGACAGAAAAATACCGTTGAATTTATTTAAACCATTTTGTGACCATATATA
Source organism: Camellia japonica (assembly GCA_030407325.1). Taxonomy (NCBI): domain Eukaryota; kingdom Viridiplantae; phylum Streptophyta; class Magnoliopsida; order Ericales; family Theaceae; genus Camellia; species Camellia japonica. The sequence continues at coordinate 153,706,488 of JAPPVO010000031.1, forward strand.
TATGAAGCTATCTCAAAACCACAATCACTATGCTAGGTTAGAGTTTTCCAAAAACTCTTTTGAGAAAATTATACTTTCTTGTTTTCCGTGTTATATTGTTTTTACTGAAATTTTTTTAATATTTTAAGTATTTTTTTAAATTTTTAGACACACCTAACATAAATACACCTAAAAATTTAAAAAAAATTGTACAAAAAATCTTGTAAAATTTCACTAAATACCAGAAATACAAAAAAAAAAAAAAAAAATACAATAATTCAATACATTTTTTTGTATTTTTTATTTATTTATTAATTTTTAAAAATATTTTTTCATAAATTTTTTTATTTTTTAGATACATCTAAGTAAGGTACATCTAAAAAAAATATTTAAAATTTTAAAAATATTCACAAAAAAAAAAAAAACATGAAGCCACTTTTTGTGATGGCAGAAAATGCCGTCTCAAAAAGCAGAGTATTTGCGACGGCACTATTTGCCGTCTCAAAAAATGAGAGCATTTGCGACGGCACTATTTGCCGTCTAAAAAAATGAGAGTATTTGCGGCGGTTTTTGAGACGGCAAATAGTGCCGTCGCAAATGCTCTGCTTTTTTGAGACGGCAAATGGTGCTGTCGCAAATACTCTGCTTTTTTGAGACAGCATTTTCTGCCGTCGCAAAAAGTGACTTTTTGAGACAGCAAGTGTGCCGTCGCAAATAGTTCCGTCTCATATACCCAGTTTTCTTGTAGTGTAAAACACTAACACAATGCAGTGCAAATTTGGTTGGAGACATTAAAGTAAATGACATGGAATAATTTTCCATATCGAAGAAGCACAACACGAAAAAAACAATTGTCTTGGTATCGTAAATAAATAATTTTATTATTAGTTATTAGTTATATAATTGTAAGATATGTTTGAACGTTATGAGAATTTATGAATTATTAAACACATGTGAAAAGATGATCGAGAACAAAATAGAGAATATGGAGCATGAATTAGTGGTTAAAGGAAGTTATGAAGCCTCAGAGATGAAGTGGAAGATCATGAAGTGTGAAGTGTGAGAAATGGAAGGATATGGTAGTTATTAGGTAGTTTTTTCTTACAAATGTTTGCCTATAAATAGTCATTCATGACTACATTGCCATTTATATTTTCTGCACTTTATTTTCAATACTTCCTTGTCAAAGCATAGGCGTAGAGGTAATTTTATACACTTCATTTTCAAAGTATAGGAGTAGAGGTAATTAATAGTTATTTTGATTATTCACTCAATCACCTCGATTGTTTACTCAATCATCTTTCTCCGTCTCCCTCCATCTTCTTTTAATTTTTCTTTTCTCTATACTTGACAATTTTGAAATCCTCTTCATTGAAGCAAAAGAACCATCAACACAATTGCTTGATAATTGGCTTGAATTTAATCTGTAAGGATTTTTCAATCCTTACTGGCACGCTCACATTTATGGTATTTCATTTCGTAGGAAAAATAAACTAACAATTTTTTAGTACACCTAGTGGGACTTCAAGTGTAAGAAATGAACAAATGAATTGGATTCGTCCATTCCAAATAGTCTAGATGAAATCTTTTGGTGTAAACAAAAAACTTTGGATCTTCAAGAAGAGATCTATTTTCTTGATGAAACAAACTTCCATCTATTACAATATTATTTGATGAAAGAAAAAATACACGATTTAATTGGAGAAATTCATGAACTTGATAAGGAAGTTTTCCAATGGAATGATAAGTTGTCAACTCTCGCTACCAAGTCTTTATCCGAGGCTTTAATGGCCGGAATTGATGAATTTTTTTCAAAATTCTTTCATCGTTGGCAGAAGGAAAGAGTTGATTTCATCAATGACTAGGGAGATTAAAAAACCCATTTTTAAAGAGCCAACTTATAAAAATAACATGGCTAAAAAGCCTGTTATTGAACCAAACATGGTTAAAAACTATGTTCCATATAAGGCTCGGGGTTGAAAAACTCATTCTTAGAAAGTCAAGTAATGGAAATAACATGTCTACGGAGGATTTTCATCAGCCATTAATGGCTACAATAAAAAAAAAAATCCCATTTGTCAATGAATGATGAAAGTTATTTGGCCAAAAAACATGTTCTTAGACCAAACGTGATTAAATATGATGATCAAACCATTATTGATGGATTTAAAATATTTAACATTGTTGAAAATGTCAAAGTATTTGCATTTCCAAAACTATATTATGCCATGATTTTTGGTATTCAAAACCTATTTTCGGTTTGTGGGCCACATCAAAATTTAATTTTGATGAAATGGCTAGTAAAATAATCATCTTTAAGCATTGTTTTTTTAAAGCTTTTAAAATATGCCATGAGTACCTTCGGAGCAAGGTTTTGGTTCTTTTTTTTAACAAAATTGAATCTTGTTAAAAGAACCTTCGAATACGTGTCTCCCTTCAAATGCATTAATTAATTGCCAAATATGGTCTAAATTGATATACAACTCTTCATGAATTCGATGTTCCTCATTCTGAAAGAGTTACGGGAGGTAATATTGGCATCATAAATAAATAATTTTATTATTAGTTATTATTTATATAATTGCAGGACATGTGGCACTCTCCTACTCATTTGGAGATTATAAGAAGTTATGAATCATTAAACACGTGTAAAAAGATAATGGAAGACAAAGTGGAAAACATTGAGCGTAAATTAGGGGTTAAAGGAAGTTATGGAGATATAGAGATGAAGTGGAAGATTATGGAGTGTGAAATATGGGATATGGAAGGATATGGTAGTTATTAGGTAATTTTTTCCTACAAATGTTTGCTTATAAATAGCCATTCATAGCTACATTGTAAAAGACATCCAACTCAAATAAAAGACAATTGATTTTTATTTTTTCATGTCATTTATATTTCATTGTCATTTATATTTCCTTCACTTTATTTTCAACACTTCCTTTTCGAAACATAGGAGTAAATGTAATTTTATGCACTTCCTTTTCCAAGCATAGGACTAGAGATAATTAATTGTTACTTTGATTGTTCACTCAATCACATGGATTGTTTACTCAATCATCTTTCTCCGTCCCCCTCCATCTTGTTTTAATTTTTTTTTTTTCTCAACATTTGACCATTTTGAAGTATTCTTCATTGAAGCAAAAGAACCGTCAACATAATTGCTTGATAATTAACTTAAATTTAATGTGCAAGGATTTTTTAATTTTGGCTAGCACACTCGTATTTATGATTTTTTTTTTTTTTTAGAAAAAATAAGCCAACAAATTGTAAAGAAAAAAGGAGCATCAAAAACTTTACTCGATAAAGGAGCAAGGTCATGAAAGGGGCAATATTTAAGCTCTTCGGACTAGTCATCCATGAACTTCACTCGATAAACAAGCAAGGTTGGGATTCCATCATACTAATTAATCCCATCAGGTTAGTATTTATTGCAATGAAATTGAGTTATTGGATTATATCGGATTCAGTTAGATGATACTAATATGATAGTATTAGATTAAAAATGTAAAATAAATTATATTTGTTTATGTATTAGTATAGTGTTGAGACTAATGTTGGTTTGGGAATAGATTATTTTAATAAATTTTGGCCTTTTAATTAAAAAATGAGGAAAAAAAATTAATATATTTGGGATGATTTTTAGCTTTTAAAAAAAAAAAGAAAGGAAAAAAAAAAAAAGAGAAGTTCAAAATATAGAGAGGAAAGAAATATTTGACTTTCTATATGATTCTTTAATTTTTTGATTTTTTAAAAAAAACTTTTTAACTTTTTAACTATTATAAGGGTTCCCAAACTTAACATAATTCTATCGTTTTTTACATAAAAGTAATATATAAGATGTGACTTTGTTATATTTCTAAAATAAAGATAAAATTACAATTTCACCTAAATGCCATGGATTCGATTGTGAATTCCAACCACTCATGGGATTGTTAATCCTCATTTGAGAGGAGGATTTGTAATCCCATAGTCCCATGGAATTTTTGCAATATAAAAATGATTTAGGTGAAACCTATCAGACCACTTATGGACAAACATAAAAATTTAGAAAAAGTTTAGAATAATTACACTAACCTTTCTCTAAGTAAGTCTAAAACAACATAAATTAAAGTAGATGGTGCATACACACAAAGAAACTTTGATTGGGCTTCTATCAAGTTTAATTTGAAATTGAGAGAACTTGAGATATTGGTGAGGCTCACGATGGATCTCATTTTAATGATCTGAATCATCCATTTCAAAGACACTTTGAAAAAATATCCATAAAACAAATTAAATCGATCCAATAATTATAACCTTTTTCATTTTATGGTGTTTCTTGTTTCGTAAAAAGTTAAGGGTTCACTTGATAACGAACTAAAAATATCACATTTGTTTTCTAAATTTTTTTGTATTTAATGATTTTTTAAACATTTGTTTTCAAAAAATTTTACTTTTTCTATCAATCTAGTATAAAGCCAAAAACAAGAAAGTCAAAAAGTCAAATTGTGTTTTACTTTTTATTTTATTTGCTTTTTTTTAGTGAATAAATTTTTTTATTTTTTATTTTTATTTGTACCTTTTGTATTCATTTAATCGAGTAGAACCTAAAATCTTGATACTTTTCAAATAATTTTTTAAATAAAATTCATAAAAAATAAAAGAAAAATGAGCAGAGAAGTTACAAAAAAATCAATCCCTAAGTTAGTTAGCCAAGGTACTAGGTATAAATTTTGACTTTTAAAGAATTAGTCTATAGTCTGAATTTTTTAGGTGACAACAACAAATTATTTTCTCAAAACAATAATAATATTCATTGCATGGATTTTGTATTTACAATTTTATTTTAATGAAACTAATTTTTTAAGATAAAATCGTTCAAATAAGATTCATGTCGGATATAAAATTTTTGAAAAAAATAAAACTATTAAATTAAAGGTTAATGTCGCACAAAGTAACCAAATTTGAATACCTATACTCTTATTTAAGTTTTATATTATGGTTGCCATGAACAAAATGAACACCCTTCACATATTTTTGCAATTAAAAATTAATAAATAAATAAGATCTAGAAAATTTAAAATTGAGCTCCATTTGTTGGTCTACAAGGCCAAGACTTCTTAGAATTCACAAGCTTATCCAGCCAAACTTATATTTATTGCACTCATCTCTATTTCTGAATAAGTCTGAACACATTTATTTGTTAAACAAGCTAAGTAAAGAAACTTTTAAGACCATCTCCAACGGTTCATCAAACCCAGTATCAAATTCAAAATTTGATGAAAAAGCTACTGTTCACTGCTCCAACGGTTGCACCAAATTGATATCAAAATGCGATTTCACCAAACATTTCATCAAACTGAGAACAGGCGAAGCATTTCACCAAATCACTGTTACTGACCGTTGGGTTATAACAACCGGTCGACCAGCCGGTTGACCAACCGGTCAACCAGTAAAAGATTCAAATAGTTCAGGAAAAAAGTTCAAACCGTTAAAAAAAAAAAAAAAAAAAAATTTTTTTGCCTAACCGGTCAACCGGCCGGTCGACCACCCAGTCGTCCCGAAAAAGTTCAGAAAGTTCAAAAAAAAGTTCAGACAATTCAAAAAAAAATAAAAAAATTTTTTTTGGCCTAACCGGTCAACCGGCCGGTCGACCACCCGGTTGTCCTGGGACAGATTTGGTAAAAGGTGAACCGTTGGAGCATGTGATATCAGATTTGGTGAAATGAGTCATTTTTTACTCAAATTTAATTAAAAATCTGATTCACCGTTGGAGATGCTCTAACAAGTCAGTTTTGGTGCTGAACAAATCTTAAATTGTTAGTACTTAAAATCGAAAAATTATTGGTTGGTCATGAGGCGTCACATGCCCATGTCCTACATCAATCATAATTCACCATGTCCCATTATATTCCTCAATCATCCAATATAATAAATTCGTAAATTACACTTTCTTTATCAATCATAATATCATCAGGGCACCATGTGGCGGTCCCCGAGGCCAACCAATAACTTCTCATTAAAACCAGTCTAATACTATTATATCACTGTTTTAATCATAACTTAATCTTGTAACTATAACTAAATTCCTCTTTTTTGAGTTACAAATTACATATTTAATGCCCCAACATAAAATCACATGAAAATCCCATCAACTCCTCACAAAAATTGATCATTTTAAGCACTCGTTTAGAAATTTGGCTATTTTAGTCGGTTTTTTTACTTTATTGACTATTCTAAGCTGACTAAAAAAGTTGCATTTAAGATAATAGTTGTTTTTTTTTTTTCGTAGTTGATTTGATGGTTGTAAAAAATAAATTTGATTTGAATGCGACATTTTATCTTATTTAATTACTTTAACTTATTTTGTTTTTATTAACTATTTTATCCAAAACCATTTTTCCAAACAACCCCAAGTATAAAATAAAATCCTAACTTTATAAGTAATTTCTCAATTAAAAGCTATGTGAATGATTCAAAAACGTTTTTAATAAACTCAAATCACATTGTTCTAATGATATTATTAGAAAATGATTTGGTACTTTTAGTTTTTTTCCCCTTCAACTTTGAACCAAAATTAAGATATAGGTCTCACGCATCCATTGTGGTGGGTTGATAGTGCAACATGTTCATCTCTATGTGGAGATGAACACCAAACTCATTGGGGATCCTGCCCTGCTAAGTTGCTGGGGGTGCTTGTTGAAGCAATCTTCTGTGAATAATAAATAAAATTGAAACAAATCAAACAAATAAAATAAATTACGTATCGAATTTATTTTTGCCGAAACGAATAAATATTTAAAAAATCAAGTCGAGTGTGTGACACTCTGTCCTTAAGACAGATTTGCCCTCCTACGGTATTTACGGACTAATGGCGTCTATCTCTCAGGATACAATGATCTTCACAAATTTGTAGTAGCACTTCAAACAAATTTATCTGGCGAACTAGAACTTGTGTTTTATACTATCTAAATTTTTCCCTAAAAATTATATGAAGAATAATTGATGCAAGAGAGCAAAAGGAAGGCAACAAAAATTAATTTTTGGAATACTAAAATGCTGGAGCAGATCTGGTATTTATAAGCAAAATACACTATCCGAACAGGTGTAGTAAAGAGTAGAACAGGTATGAACCTGTTTTGAATAGATTCTATTCAAAATTCAAACAGATTTGCAGACAATTTTTTTTGAATCTGTTCGGCAGTTGTGGATCTGTAACTATTGGGCAGTTATTTGGCAGTTTCAAACAGTTAACTCTGTTGGAAATTTCGAACTAAGAGAGGTAAATTTGGACAGAACATTTTAAATTCAATTTTGGCACCAAATTTGAATTTAATTTCATTAAGTTTTTTCTAGAAAAAATTCAAATGAATTTTGTCCAAAAAAATTAATATTATAACCGACCCGACCCACACCCGACTTGGCCGGACGGTGGCGGCACGCGCATGGTGGTTTGGGCTAAGGCTCAATTTGTCCATAACCCCCTCCTTCTACAAACTTGGGGTGCCCCTTGGGGCTCAACCTAAGTTAGTACACCAAGGGCTTATATATCTACAAAAATTCTCTTAAAGTTTCAATGTAGGACAAGCCTTACAAGGAAACCCACATTTAATTCTTTAAATGTCCATTCCACGAGCCCGAAAATGACATCAAGTTCTCATTCATTCATAAATGGTTTTGATGAATTGTCTTTACCGTGTGACTTGCCATGAGGCAAGGAACACATCATCTCTTCGGACCCACCCCAAAAGACGTTTGGGGCTCGCTCAATTTTGGGTTCAAAGTTGACCCAAAATAAGCCTTATAAAATCAATTTTTCCAACAGTGCTAAGATCATGGATGTGATTTATAGGCTTCATATAATTGCACTTGACCCCTCTAAACTTTTTTATTTTTATTTTTTTAACTTATGTATATTATATTTTGTGGAATCATTATAATTTTTTTGTATTGTTAATATAAATTATTATGAAGGGATGCAATACAATAAAAGTTTTATTTACAAATTATTATAGTTGTATAACGAACTCTTATGATTTTGTTATGAATATTAAATTCTTGCATATAATTATAGTGAAAAAAGTTATTTAATTATTATGATTTTGTTACCCAATATTGTAGTGTAGTTTTGAAAGAGCATATTGTGTGCATTTTAAGAGTTACCATAGTTTGCTCGGTTTATTTCCTAAAAAAATAAAAATAAAAATAAATAAATAAACACAAGTAATTCCATTTTTCATCTATTAGTATGTGATAATTTCAAAAAACTTTGTACACAATGTGGGTGTTTAGGAAGTTACTATTTTAGTACGTTATTTTAGTTTTTTGTTATTTTAGTGGGCTAAAATTTTTGTGTTTTGGAAGATAGTTGGATTTTTTTGTAGTTGAATGTGATGTTTATGAGCTAAAAAGTGAAATGATTATGGGTTTGATGTGATATTTTGTCTTATTAGTTATTTTAGCCTATTTTGTCATTTTGTAGATTTTAGCCCAAAAAAATCGAAAAAAGCCTTTGCCAAACACCATGTGATCTGTAATTCATTACCATTCATGTACTAGATGAATATTACTTCTCATTTGCATTTTTCTAGTAGTAAATCATTGAAATTTAAGTTAGTTTTAACAGTGATTTGTTGATTTTACTCATTTAAATTAGACTTAATCCACCCGCTTAGACTTATTTACTTTTGCCCTCCACTCTCCCAATATTGTAATCCTAGCTCCACTCGTTACCAAACTTGAGTTTGCTCAAAATTATTAAGGAGTAAATGAAAAAAATTGATTACAAAGATCACCCATTAAAACTTTAGTTGAACAATAGTAACTATGTAAAGTCTTATCCCACAATGATAGACTAGATGTTTGTTTAAAACTTTTTTTTTTATCAGCGAAAGTTAGTGTTAGTAATTAGATTAGTATTTATGGGAGTTAATTTTCACACTCTTGCAAATATACGTGCTTGCCTCTTAATTCAACACTTAGAAAGAGAGTTAAACTCACGGACATTTTTCTTAGGACAAAGCTTTTAGAAGGGTCATAGTGGAAACTAAGTTAGGCTTAATTGATTTTTGTTTAATACTTTTGACTAGTTTTGTCCCATAATTGAATACTAGCATTGTTTTTAATGCCTTATTCTTGACGCATCTGTATAGTCCAATTTTTGTAAAATTTTGCTTTGAACCTTTTAGGCTTATTTGCTCGAGTCAGTTTTATCCTCGAATTGCTAAAAATGGAGATTCTTAAAGTCTATAATCTATCTATATTGGGTAGACAATTAGTTAAACAAATCTAGTGGGTGTTTGGAAAGTTAATTATTTTAGTAGACTATTTTAATTTTTGGCTATTTTAATAGGTTAAAATTTTTGTATTTGGGAAGATGATTGGATTTTTTTGTAGTTAGATGTGATGTTTGTGAGAGAAAAAGTAAAATGATTATGGGTTTGGTATGACATTTTGTCTTATTAGCTATTTTAGCCTATTTTATTTTTTGGGGGGGATTTTAGGCAAAAAATAGCCTAAAACTCACTTGCCAAACGGGGCCTAGTTAAATTGTAATTGTTTTAATTTCAGTTTTATTTATTTTGGAAAAATGCAACTTGTATCAGTATTGGCGTTAGAGTTGGAGGTAGAATGGTCATTTACTGGGTACAACAAATCAAAGATTCCCACACTAACTACATTGTGCCACATATGTTGAGGAACCATTTAAGCAATACACATTGTAGAAAATCTTTGGATTTTCATAGCTCATGCAGACTTTTCATATCTCGAGCAAAGAGTGACAATTTTACAAATTTTGAGGGAGTTTGAACTCGGGTTACGTATGGAATTGGTCTTCAAGCCATCCTAACCCTGTGTTTGTTTGAGAGATTTGAAAATGGAAAGAAAAAAAGTAGGTGAAATTAGGTAAAATATATGAATAAAATATATTTACATTTTACCTAATTTCACACACATTTTTCTTTTCTTTTTTTTAAAATCTCTTCCTAAATCTCCCCATCAAATACAGCGCAAAGAACATAAATATGACGTTAGAGAATAAGAAAATGAGCTTGGAGTCGTATATATTGCAGAGCTGAAGATTGATGAAGTCCCCAAGCATTCAAACCATTTTTTCATTTGTTGTGAAAGCTTCCATGGATTCCAAAGGTGCTCTTATATATAAAGTTTCAAGGAGTTGATAATGGTTGATCAAGCATGGAGAATTGACAGTTCAAAAATAACAATAAAATAACTATAACAATAAAAAGTTTCAAGGAGTTTATGCATCTAAACATCCCAGTGATTTGCTTGGAAGCAAACCCTGTACTGATTTGTTAAAATAACTATATATATATATATATATATGTTAAGTTAGAAATCTACATTATGTATATAAATATAAAGGTGTATATGTATCAATTTTTAAAATGTAATACTTTAAGATCTTTGTGCAAATTTAAAGGGCAGGTGAAGGACAATCGTCAATCATTATCGATTTCATTTTCATTCCTACTGCTTCTATTGTTAATTGGTTGAGCAGCTTCTACTACCCTTGAGCCTTCATTTCTATATACCTTCTCATTTTTGGTTTAGAATTTCTATATAACGATTCTTTCCACTTGATATATATATATATATATGTGTGTGTGTGTGTGTGTGTGTGTGTGTGTAACATCCAAAAATTTTTCTTTTAAAATTGCAATAAATAGAACTCTAAAATAAATAAATCAATAAATAAATAATAATAAATAAATAGGAAATTGAGAATTTATCAATTAAATGGTTTGTGAGACATCACACATTAAATATTTTAGTAAGTGGTAAGTGGTGTTTTATAATTTGGTAGTGAGATTTTTAGACGTGAACCTAAATTATAATTATACGTAATTTTAGGAATCATTATGAATCACCAAAGGAGTGATAACAATTTTATAAAGCCAAATTAATTTAGGTGACTCCTGATATGGGACAGGTGGCTTCACCCCTCAAATACCAACAAAACGTGGCAGGAAGGAAAGCAACGTCGCTGCCATTGCCCTTGCTAAAAGCATGGAGATGAAAACCAAAAAAAATGAAAAAAAAAGAAAACTAAGGGGTGAAACAAGTGTCAATTAGGTGTCAAACTTAGAGAGATGAAAGATCGGGTGGCATGAGAAGAATTGTCTACGTGGGTGATAATTGGCTTGGGCCTTACACATTTGCATGTATAAATAGGAGTTGGTGTGCTGTAGCATGAAACCAAACAAAATCTGAAGCAATTAAGGAGTTCAGGTTATAGAGAAAGTCTTAGAAACGGAAGCAAGCTTAGAATAATTTAGGAGTAATTTTTTAGGTGAGTTTTATTATACCTTGAGTTATTATAATATATTTTCTACATGTCACACAGCTCATAACACGGTATTTGGTTTATTTGGCACACGGCTCACACAACACACTGCTCACTCTGACCACACAGCTCTGTTCACTTGGCACACAGCTCATAACACCACTCAATCTGAACAAGCAGCTCATTCTGAACATAAAGCATGTAATGACGGGACTTACAGAAGTTGAAACAAACTCAGATGCTCCAAATTTTTCCTCTTTTCTTTTGCTTTGCAGTCTGGAACCTATGTAGCTTCGGATAGGTCCTGGTTTTACTGCTTTCACTTGACCTGGGTTAAACCCTGCGATTTTATGAAAGAACAAATCCTGTTTTGCACATATGTGGAGAACGGCACAGCACTCTGAGCAGAAAACGATTTATTTTGAAATTAAGAAATGAGTTCTTAACCGGGTATTGAGCCTACGACTGAACACAACGCAAAATGACTCAATAAGGAAAGACAAAAGGTAAACAACCTAAACACATCGAGAAACACTCGAAACAACTCAAAACAAGAAACGAGACAAAAAAAAAGACACGACACTCGGACATGCACAAGGAGCATGTTTCTCTGGGTATGGTTTCCTACCCTTTCTTATTTTTGATTCTCACATTACTCGGCCCTCAGGCTCTGTTTTTCTAAAAAAAAAAAAAAACCCTTTCCTCACTTTTTCTCTCAGCGCACACCTCTCTATTTTTCAATCTCTCATTTTTTATCCCTCCCCTAGGTGGTTGATGGATAAACAGGAAGGTGCGGGCTCTTGTCCCTAGCATTCTGCTAGATTCTCATTCTTCTGCTCACAACAGTGAACTTCCCCTACAGAGGGGTTGCGCTACAACTGGGAGTGTAGCCAATCTGCAGCTAACATCAATTGACGATGCTCTGCTGGGGAGTTTGGACATTATCAGATGTGCAACTGACATTGGTCGACGATGCCTTGGCTTAGCTTGAATGTGATCAAACCTGTCCAGATGAGGGAGTGGAATATCTTGATCCATTCCAATTCGTGCTTCGCACTCGGCTTGATACCTCGTTGTTTGGAGGGTGAGAAAGCTTTCAACCCTTTGTTGTTAACTTCAGTTGTGCCCTTTTCTGGCAGGTAGAGTGCCTTTTCTGGCAAGTAGAGTGCCTTTTCTGGCAAGTATGTTGACAATGGAGAAAAGACAAAACACCTGACTCAACTGTGCCCCTAGTTCATCATTTTGACCTTGTTTTTTTTTTTTTTGGTTTTCCACTAAAACAATTGTAATCAATATGAGAGTTAGATTAACATACTTGTTCAACTTTCTGATTTAAAATCATGCAAGTTAGGCTGTGAGCACTGAGAATTTTCCTTTTTTTGGGTCCAAGAAATGGTCCAGTTTTAGAAAAATGGAATAATTTTCGAGAGAATCAATCAACTTCATTAAAAATCCTCAAAAACTATTTTTGCAAATGGCCACTGCTTGACCAACACGGAATTTACCCTTGAGATGCACAACCTCTGATCTATGACAATAGAAAATTGCCCCTGTCTGAAGGACACTGCACGGCAACGAAAAGTTGCCCCTTGTTTGAATAGCACCGCAGCACACTGTAATCAGTCCTCAAAGTAACGACTACAACTGAACTCTCGGATACAGAGAAGACAAAGATGATCAGAACCATTACATGGACACAATCAATTTGGAAGTGTTTATGGCTGGACTTCATAATGAAGTTGCCTACGTATCCCAAACATGGGAATCAAGCCTTACGTAGTTTGGGTTTAAGGTACACTCGGGTATTTAACCTCTCCTTTTGCGCTCTAACTTTTGCCAAGGCCGCCCTTCTGGGTTTTCAACCTTGCGAGCTATGTTTTTCTTTCTTTTTATTTCTTTTCATCTCTTTGTTCATTTCTTTTCATTTCATTTCTTCTTCTTCTTCTTCTTTTTTTTTTTTTTTTTTTTTTTTTTTTTTTTTTTATCTTTTCTTCATTCTTTGCATTTTCTTTTTTTTTTCTTTTCTTTTTTTCTTTTTTTTTTCATTTGCTCTAACTTTTGCCTAGGTCACCCTTCCGGGTTTTCATCCCAGCGAGCCTCTTAAGGGTAAAAGTGTAGCTTTGTCCATGTCAAATGGTTTTAGGATCTCGAGGCCATCTGAATCTAGGAGAATGGTTGATGTTCGCTGATGATGTAGGAGTCCATCCAATAGGGGCTGAATTGCCCCCAGTGTTGCGGATAGGAACTCGATTGTCCTTTAGTAATACTTTCTTCTTTCCTCCCTTCTGGGATTTGGCATTCTTGCCGATCTTCGTTAGCTTGAGAAATGTCCCAATTTTTGACTCTTCGAGCACATCTAACATTTTTTGCCCCTAGTTCAAGGGGTGTTCCTAATCTAGCTTCGCAAGCTTCTTTTGATCACATTTGATATTCTCGCCCCTAGTTCATGGGCTGCTTCTGATCCGGCCACACGAGCCTTACATTGTGGTTGACCGTTGAACATTCTAAATCTAAGTTCAAGGTCTGAAAGCCAGGGGTCGAGCTCGGGGCTAAGAGCGATCCTAGGTAGCACAATCTCAAGAGCGATTCCACATAGGTCTTTGCAGGACCGCGCAAAAAAATTTTTTTTTTTTGAAACCTTTTAAGAAAGCGACAAATCACTCGCGCTGAAGACAGTGCAGAACCAATCTGGATCAAGCTAGGATCCTTCTCAGTACTCACATTAAAAAATATGATCTCAATCACTAAGGGCTTAGCATGCCTCTCTTTCTCTCAATTGGTCAAATTTTGCAAATCCAGAGGAATTCCTTCCTCTTCATTTTCAATACATTGTTCAAAAAGTTTTGAAAAACGTAGGTCAATGCAATGACTTCAAGGCACAGAAAAGACACAGTTTTAGTCAAATACTGCCATCTCATTCAGAACTTTTGGCACAACTAGCATAAGGCAATTACTGCTGTTTCATTCAGATCTGTTGGCACAACTGGCTCCAAGGCAGAAACAGACTCAAAAGAAAGCGAAAAGACAAACACAAAATAAGCAAATGATGTTCGAGGTAACGGCCCTGAAATCACCGGACTCTAACAAAACAGGACTGACTCGATACAACAAGACAGACCCAACTGACTCAGCACAAAAAGACTGACTCTATGCAACACAACAGAATTGACTCAATACCCATGTCAAAAAGTACAAAAGCTAGCATTTGCAAATGCTCAAAATAGTGCGTGCCATACGCCACATCTGAAGTAAACTGAGCGCCGCCCGTAGGTGGTTCATCCCCTGATCACATCACATTATCCTCCAGGTTCACTGATCTAATGACGATAGACTTTGCTGAGCTTAGTGGGAGGACAACTCGTTGTCAAACAAATCCTGCACTTTGTGGTGAAGACGGAAGCAATTGTCGGTGCTGTGACCGGTTTGTTGATGGTATGCACAGTACTGGGTAGCATCATGACTAGGTGGAAGACGATTGGGGAGAGACCGAGGCTCGAGGGGTTTAAGATGCCCTTTTTCAGCAAGGATTTGAAGAGCCTTGGACAAAGGCATATAGAGGGCATGGAAGACCCTGCGACCTCGGGGTAAATACTTTGAGGTTTGCGAATTTTTGCTGGGCCCACTAGAAAAGGGATCGGCAGGTACTGGCTTGGTCTGTTGATCTTTCTCGGGTGCAGAATTAGGGTTGGAAGAAATGATTCTGGTATGACGGCCCTTCTCCCGATTTTCCCCTTGGCTCGAACTACCCTCGTTTTGAATAACGAAAGTGTCATCCACAGTTTTTGTAGCAACTACGAGCACCTGCTGTTTGTTCAGTCCCCCGGCTTTCAAAGCCTCAACAGCCTGCAGAAGTTGTTCATAGGGATTGGTGTCTGTCCCCACCTTGTTCTTACCACTCGCCTCAGCTTGGTCGAAGTTTTGGGTTGCTACATCAGTGCCAAGCCCTGTTGTTGTCGACATGTTATTGCCGGAACTTGGGGTGGCTTCAAGTTGGCTGAGTTCAATTACAATCCGCCCCAATAGTGGGGGCTCTTCTGGCATGAAATTCCCGGCATGTGATATGATCGATGGCGGAGCCGACATTCTGATGGCTAGATCAGCCACAGACCTCTGAAGATCGCCAATCATTCTCATCAGCTCAAAAATGATGGGCTCACGGGTTTGGAATAATTGGGGTTCCTAGATTAGATGTGCAGCAGGTGACATGGGTGGGCGTTGCATTTCAACATCGGTCTCACCCTGCATGGCGATTCCCTGGTTTAAAGTCGCTGTCATGACCACAATTTCTTCTGAACTCTGCGTCATCATGAGTCTGCTGAACTGAACAGAGGTGATGTGACTGGTGACTAATGGATCAGATGAATCGGTGAGCCTTGACTGGCCTTTCTCTGCCTTGCCTCAGCGAAGGAAAATACTGGCTGCTCGTGAACTAAATCTCTGACCTGACAAAGTCTATCGGCACAAATCCAATGAACCTCGGGGGATGTCGGACCCTTCTGAAGCTACGGTTCCCAAGACTACCTAGCAAAAGAGAAAACAGGCAGCATCTCAGCCTAATTTCACTGGAATAGATATGAGCATAGCTGAATGACTGCACTCTCTACTGAATTCTGCCCAAAATTCTGCCTGTAAACTGATTCCCCCAAAATACTGATGCCCTCAAGCCTGATACCCAGATTTGCAAACTGATACATGCATTCCCTGTAGAGGCACACTCTAAAAGCACATAGCAAGCAAATAAAAGCCAAAACACCCCTATGTTAGGGTAGGGTTTCCCTGTCCTATTTTGTCAGGAGCTAGGGTTTCACTACGCACAGAGCGGTTTCAAACAACCTACAATCGGGTAAGCAACCTGTCCTAGTTTGGAATAGTCACTATGGATTCCGATATGCACTAGGTCGAATGGCCAAAAAGGGTGCCTCAGTAAAAACTGAGGTTTGTGTTCCCGTCGTGGCAGAGCCCGCAACCGGTCAGCCTTATGGCACGCTTCTGAAAGCAAGCCTCCGGAAAACCGTTCAGGAATAGCATACGGAAAACACAGTGTCCTAGGCGCACCAATGCAAATACAATGCAAAGAAACACATAAGTGTAATCAAAACAAGATATCATGAGTTCGAGTCAAGTTCTGTAATTCCCCAGCAGAGCCGCCAGAAACTGTAGACGGGCCCGAACATCTCGGGGCGCCGCGCGCGAAATATCGGCGCGAGATCCCGTTCTGTTCATTTGGGCTTACTACAACAGTTCGGACTCAAATGTCATGGTTCTGAATCTAATCTCGCAAGGTGCAGTGCAAGACCGATAAATCACCAAAGAGTCCAAATCTGGCAAATCGTTTTGGAAAACTGATTTTTGTATAAAGAAGTGCCAAACATGGACTGCTTTGCCAGATACAGAGTCGCCACCAAAATATTTTATTTTTGAGAAATTTAGGAAACCCTGACTCGTGCCTAAGGCCACGTGACCGTCATCACCAAAGTTGCCTTGGCTCCGGAACTTGGGTATGAGAGGGGAAGGTCATACAATGAGCACCCCCGCTCGCCCGATCAAAGATCGGCCTGCGCTCTTATTCCAGTTAATTAGCTAATTTTACTACGTGATGCGCACAGCATACAAGTATAGACTAGATCACCTAATTTGGAACGAAACATTATATCCATTTGTTTGGAAAATGGTTCAAAGTTTGCTACTCGCAAGTACGATAAAATGCGTATTTTGATGAATTGTTCCAATTCAAGTAATCTAACCTTCACCCACAGGCATTCAGGCAGTTATGACAAATAAGCAATTAGCCTCATGGCAAGCATGCTTTCATGGCAACATTAACACACATGCAGTATGCTAAAGCGTAAACACTCACAGTGTACTCCGAGCCAAAATAGAGAACTAGCTAGAAATCATGCATGATCCTAGTTCATGTTAAGATGGCTCATGCAACACATGCGAAAATGCAATTAAGATAGGCTCGGCTATCCTAAGATGTCATGTGAAATGCAACTTGACACGTGTATTCAAATCGGAATTGAAATACAATGCAGTTAGTATGATGCGCCGAGCCCGGTGCATGCAAGACAGATGAATGGATGCACGCATGCAAGCACAAGGATGCTAATTGAGGTATGACCTAAAACTAACCACGTAAGCGGTTAACTAAAAGGGTGAAAGAAATGGGGTTGGAAGACATGCATCACACACACGCACCCTTATTACAGAATTCGCCCTCTCGACAGAGGGTCTGAATGAATAATACAGACCAACTAATTAACTAACTAACAAGCTAATTAATTATTACATAACCGAATGAATAACTAGCTACAACTAATTATTACAAAACTTAATTAATTAACAAATTAACTAATTAAATTACAAAACCAAACTAACTAATAAGAAAAGTAATTAAACAATGCTGCCTCAGCAAGTTGAAGAAGGTGAACATGCATGGTCGATTCCCGTTCCGGTTAGCTCTCTGATTGCTCTCTTAGAGGCTCTGCTTGCAGGGTGTCCTTGAGAACTTGCTGCTGGATCTTACCAAAAACATGCTGGGGAGTGCACCAGTGGCCTGCCGGCCATGGGGAGCTATTGCCGACCCCACTGCCGGCCAAAGATCGGCACTGCGGGCCAAGAATGAAGGGTTGCCGGCCATCTGCAAGGCACTACCGGCCACTGATGTGCTGTGACACCAACCTGCAACAGAGCACAAAATAGAGAAAATGGAGGGTCTCCCAAGGGTATGTATGCACTATGCCACTCCATATCACCTCAAAACATCAAAGGAGAGGCATAATCGGATCCAAGACCATCAATCACGCATCTCGATGCATGATGGCCGAAGATCCAACTTGTGCACATTTCAATGTAAAATGAATGCACAAAAACACATAAAGCCTAAAACTCTATCATGTGTGATCAAGAGCGTTGGCGACCGAGAATTGAGACAAGTTTCATCACTTGAAGTATGAAACGTCTCTCGTTTCTCGTGCTCGGATTAACACTTAATCCAAACAACAATGCAACACAAGCGTGGCATACACAATGCGACTCAAGCGTGCAAACATGCAATATGACTTACCTAACAAGGCTAATGGCATGCACAATGCGATGAACATGGCATACACAATACGATGTAAAGCAAGCATGCAAACAACATGTAATGGAACTAGCATGCGACAACATGCAATGTACCAAGTATGTAACAAGCATGTAACAACATACAAGACAAACATGCAACAACATGCAAAGATGGAACAAGCATACAACAATATGCAAGACAAGCATGCTACAACATGCAAGGACGGACTTAAACCAAAATGGGCAGACCTTAGCCATGCCTGAATTAGTGGCCATCATGATGAAACTAAGGTGCCAAAAGACAAGGCATGCATGCACAACGCATTGGCCAATCAACTAGGCTTAAGAGTACAACTCTCAAGAGTGCTCAAGGAGTGACAAATGTGTAAGTGTAACAACACTAAGTGCACTGAAATAAAGTGAGAAATGATGCCAAATCACCTAATCAACACAAGTATGGCATGCAATGGTCCTTAAGCATTAAAGCTAGCAAGGAGGATTACAAAGAAGGCATGCAACACATGGCAAATATGCATGAACTAAGCATGGACAGAGTTGAAATAAGTCAGAACAATGACCAAAACATGCTGAGATGGAGGCTCAAGGACCTAGGCAAGATGGCATACATGCTAGGCCAAAACAAGGCAACAATGTACAACACTTAAAGGCATTCAGAGCATGAATGAAATGGGAATATGGCAATGCTACGTGCTCTGAAATCAAGTATTAAATGATGCCAAATCATCTAAATAGCTCAGAGATAACATGCATGAGGCAACAAAACACAAAGCTACCAAGGCCAATTACACTACAGCTATACAAAGCATGAAGGGTATGGCAAAGGCAACTTAAAATAGTCCTAGAACATGTTAAAATGAGTCTAAAACATGTATGGAAGGAAGCCAAAATGTGCTAGCATGACGGGCATAGGACATGGGATATGCAAGGCAAATAGGGTGGATTACACTACACCCATTAAGACCGAGCATGGAATGACTTAACCAATGAAAAATAGAGTTATATCATGGCATAATAACCCCAAATAATCACTGAAATGATGGCTCACATGCTAAGGCATGAAGGCATACACAATGATTCATGTTAAGGCATAAAGGACCAACCCTCCAATGCATTGAATAAGTGAAAAATGCAAGTTTATGGACACACTACGTGGACTGAAATAACATTACAAGTGATGCCAAAACATGAAAAATGGTCCAAGTAGTGCATCCTAGTGGACTTGATGCACAAAGCTAACAAGCTAAAATGCACTATAGCTATACATAGCAAGTCATGCATGACTAAGACAATATAAATCAGACCTCAAACATGCTAAAACATGAACAAAGTCTTCTCAGAGCTAAGCCAAAAGCATGCTAAAATGACACGTCAAAGCATGATGCATGTTAGGCTATTTCATGAAATTGCACTACAAGTGCATGGAGCATGCAAGGGGCCATCAAACCCACCTAAAATAGAGTCATGGCATGCTAAAACAACACCAAAAACCTACTGAAATGGAGACAAAACTAGCTAGAATAACATGCTACCTCATGAAGCATACAAGACTAGTTTGTGTGATTTACACTACAAGTGTATTAACCATGCAAAGAGTGACCAAGGAAACCAAAAATAGTGGCATGCCTCAGCAAAATAACCCCAAATACATGCTAAGATATGGTCAACGTTAACTTAACAAAGGTGCTCAAACATGAGGCATATGAAGCTAGTAAACACAATGCAAGGAGGGGATGATCCTCTCCTATTTGGGACTTCAAAACACCCTTCCCACCACTGAAATTCCTCTGAGTTTCAGTGGTGAGAAGGCCAAAAAAAAGTGGTCCCAAAGGCTTAAAAACAAGGCACAAAAGCAAGGCCAAACAAGGCCAAAGAGGGGGGAAACAACCCCCAACAAAAAAGTGGCCTTAAACAAAGATCTAAAGCATGGAAAAACAGAACTTTTTTCAGTAGGAAGTTAAGTTCAAAACAACATGCAAATAGGTTCAAAAGCTTAAGCAATAATGGGGGTTTAAAAGTTAAGTTTCTCACCCTTGATGACCACCGTCAAGGCTGCAACGCCAGCACCCTTTTTGATCCAAAACCAGTCCGAAAGCCTAAAAAATAACCTCAAGGGACCTCAGCTCCAAGAGTATGGTGTTTGAGTGTGTGTTTATGTGTAAAAGTGAGACAAAAGACACTTTTAAGGCACAAAAACAAGAACAAAGAGAGATATAAATACAAAGTTGTATGTATATCTTAGACCTCAAAATTCTGAACCTCTGAAATGGAGGAGGAGCCTCTCCTTATATAGAAGAGAGGCAAAGCAAAGCTTGTTAAACAAGCTTGGAAAGAGCTTCATCCCTCCATACACGTATATGGAGGAGGGATGAGTGGAAACCAGATGGCTCAAAAGATCTGGCGTGAAACCTGCTGAGACAGGGGTTCTGCCGGCCATCAGTGGTGGCCGGCAGTGCCTCATTGATGGCCGACAGGCTTCATCAATGGCCGGCAAGCACAAATGCATGGCCGGCAGTAGCAGAGTATGGCCAGCAATGCACCAAGAGAAACATGCTGGAAGGGCCAACACATGGTCCAAGAATGGAGGAGAAAGGAAATAGGGTTTGAAAAGCTCAAACCTGTGACGTTCCACCGCGAAAGTCGAGCACTCGACGGGCAATCGAACTAGTGGCTGGATGTACCTGCAAGCACAACCAAGTCTTGAGGACGGTCAAAAATGGGGTGTCTACAAGTTGTCCGGAATCTTTATTGCAAGCTGCTGCAGAAAATTATCATTCTCCCCTTATTCACATTCAAAGAACTTCATAAAATAGGTGTTTAGATTGAAGATACAATGAAATAGGGCATCATCACAGATGAGAAAGAGCCGGCCAAGAGGCCTTTTGTTCACAGTTCTAATGCTACCGATGGTAGAACTGCTGCAAGGCCGTCATATGTGAATGTTGTCCCCATAACAAAAACTGCCGACCCCTTTGCCAATATGAGCCCACAAACATCCAACCCTACTCGACCTCCAGGTAGGACTTTCAACCAGCACTACATGACTCTATCTCAAGCCATGTAGGTGTTAATCAAAAAGGGCATCTGAAACCCCTGGAACCTCGACCACTTCTAGACCCTCTTTTACTCAAGCACAATCCTACCAAATACTGTGATTTTCAATAACAGCACAGCCACAAAATAGACCAATGATTTCACCTATGTCATGAGATTCAAGATGTCATCGACAACAAAGTCATAGCTCTACGCCAAAAGCCAAATGTGACCACCAACCCACTCCTTGTCCACAACCAAGTCCCCCACCCAGAAATATCTACCTCATCCATACACTACCGCCCACCTTCAACACCAGTGTCTATATCACCCCGTCCCACCTACCAAAGCTGGTGTTGTTCATCCCTGAAGGCACAGACTTGTACATGATGAACACATCTAACCCACGGCATGAACCTCACAAATCTATGGTGACAATGCCTGAAAAATAGGAAGTTTTGACCTTGGAGGGAAGTGTTGGCTTGTCGCTAGAAATTCCTGGGGAATTATCTAAGGAGAAGTATGACCCAAGCCACTACATTGTTCCTGTTACTCAAACCAGGCCTGAGGTAGCATTGCCAACCTTAGTAGACATTAATGTGATTAGGGAAGACAGCTCAAGCCAAAGCTTGGATGATCTTACGGATCTTGAAAAAGATTTGGACAACCTGCAATTCTTCGAAGAACAAGACCAAGGCAACGTGCAGAGTAGTTGGTTTGATCTGAGCTTGTTGACTGACAATAGGGGATGGCTGAGTGATAAATCAGACAAAGAAGAGGAAACTAGAGTTAAACTAGAGGAAAAGAAAGTCATGGCAGCTGTGGTAACTAGAGAAGCCGAGGAAAAATGAAAAGTGCCACAGAACAGTAGTATGGAAAAACAAACCCATGATTTGGGTGTTGTTGAAATTGCAGACAATGAACAGGAAGCTGTGTTAGAACAGTTTCAATGGGAGAGGATCGAAGATAGTTGGAAGGCTGCAACATCTTATTGCCCTGAGAGGGAAACTTGTCCTGTGGGAGTGATCCAAGATAAGCCAGACAACTATTTGTCGGCAGCTGAAGGTGAGTGGTGGGAAGATAGCAACTGGCATCTTGCCCATACAGATGAAAACTAGGGAGATCATATCCCGAACAGTACTTGGTATGCAGAGGAAATAGACCACCTCACTTGGAGTGGACAGTATTTCAAACCTCCATATTTGGATTAGGCCGAACCCTCAGGAAAAGACCGGGAGGTTGAGAAGGAAAAGGAAAAGAAGTTGGAGGAGGAGCTAGTTCTAAAACAACTCAAAAAGATCCAAGCTGACATTTTCATTTGGGGCCTCCTTATGTCTTCGCGAGTACACCGACAAGCGACTTTGTCTACAATGGATAACGCTAAGTTATCCATTGATACTATGCCATAGCAGCTCGTTGGCCTGATCTTCCTAAGCAGCACCAAGCCTATGCTCACCTTCTCCGATAAAGTGCTACCGCTGGAAGGATCGGCTCACAACAAGCCACTATACATATATGTTGAGTGCAGAGGAAAATGGGTTCTAATGGTTCTAGTGGACATCAGCTCTGCAATCAATGTTTGTCCTTCTCGCACTGCTTATGTGATAGGCCTAAAGCCGGCAGATTTCATCTCCACAACCCAAGTGATCCGAGCATACGACAATACAAGCGGAGAAGTTATGGGGACGGTGAAAGTAAAGGTCCAAGTGGGCCCTTCAGAGCATGAGATTGAGTTCCATGTACTTGATGTGCCAGCTACCTTCAACCTACTTCTAAGGAGGGCCTAGTTGCATTATATGAAGGTTGTGTCCTCCACCCTGCACCAAATGCTGAAATACCCTCATGAGGGAGGAGTGTCAACTACATTTTGCTGGAAATCAATCACGGTGATGAGGATGTATTTCTTTCAGGATTCACTCTAGCGAAAGCCCATTCTATCTATTTCATGAACAAATTGTGGCTTATTCCAGGAATGGGGCTCGGAAGGAGTAGGAGGAAAGGTGTTGCGGCACTAGTTGAGGTGCCACACAATCCCCACGCCTTTGGGTTAGGCTATGTGCCTACCAAAGAGGACTAAAGAAGGAAGGGAGAAGAAATAAGAGAAAGGGCCAAGGCCAAAAGAGCCGGGAAACATTATAAGCTGGTCCACTGGCCAATCTGGGGAACATTAAATGGGCGATTTGTCAAAGAAAGAGAAGATTTCCCCTTCTGCAGCTTTCCTGAGCCTTGGGTGGATTCTTCAACGACAAAGCGTTTCCCAAGTTTTGAAATCTTTTTCGACCACTAACTTTAAGACATTGATGAAGAGGGGGGTGATTCAAGTATCGAAGATGGCCAGAGCAAAGAGGACGATTCAGACAATAGTGAGGTTGGAGCAGGGGCAACACTGGCTAATCTCATAACAGATCCTGAGACCAGTATGGAGAACTTGAGAGATACCTTTACTCTCTCTATGATTGGAGAGAAACTGGTTGTGGACTCCACCAGTTGCATTCTGGATGTGTCGAGGGCACCATGTCTCACTTGGCAATTGGAGAAGGGCTTTATTGCCGGTTCTGAATTGGATGATGAGCCTAAATCTAATTCTATCAAATCTGTTAAGTTAGAATTAGAGTCAAGTCTGTCTGAGGAATTTGAGTTTGGCACTTCCAGGGGTGGTAACTCAGGTGCCAAGGTCTTGTCCAGGTCTTCCTTTTTCTTTTTCTTTCAAGTCTATTGTAACTGAGGAGACAGAACTTCTAAATGAGAATACTGCAAATTCTGATTACTTCTTTGTGCCATTAACTTATTGCATTGACCAAGATTTTCAAAATTTTAATGAAAACGAAGAGGAAGAAATTCTTTAGGCTTTGAAAAACTTGATTGGCCAAGAGGAGGAGAGGCATGCTAAACCCTGCATAAATGAGATCATTGAAATTAACGTGGGTACTGAAAGGATCCCCGTTTGGTCTAGATCGGGTCAACATTGCTTTCGGATGAACACAAGTTTTTAATCGCTTTATTAAAAGATTTCAAAGATGTTCTTGTGTGGTCCTACAAAAACATGCCTAGAACCGATCCTGAGATTGTACAGCACTGGATCGCTCTTGACCCCGAGGCCTAACCAGTCAAGCAAGAACTCCGCAGAATTTGTCCCAACTGGGCGCTGAAAATTAAAAAGGAAGTCACCAAGTAGATCGACACCAGATTTTTTATGGTATCTGAATACCCGACTTTTCAAGCCCTTTTCTATAGGGGAAACTATAAAGGAGGAATCAAACTTATTTACGTGCGATAATGAATTCGGAGTCAAACCCGAAATAGGTGATAATGACCCTAAAATCGAACCCGATAACAAGCTATAATGAAACCCTCCTTTATGATTTCCAATGGTCTAAACTAGAAAGTTAGTCCCTTAAAAGTAAATGCACTGGTGATAAAGAGAAATGTTAAACAAGAGGTTGTTCTTAGCATAAGAGATATGTAATGCCTTGGTAATGAACCTCCGAAAAGATTAAACCATTAAGCATGGAAGTTCTTTTTCTTATGCCTTGTGCAACAATCCTTTATTTGATAGTACTCTTAATGAGGGAGGTTGTAGAGATGATTATTCTAAGGTGATTATTATAAGTGTGAATATTTACATGAAAACTATGTAAAGAAAGCTACCAACTCAAATAGATTGGTGGCTATGGCCTAAACACCCAAATCCATGAGGACTTACAACAACACAAGCATAGTATTCAAAGCATAAACTAAATAAACACACTAAACAGCCCCTAAATAGCACAAAACAGTGCTGGAAATCATTTTGAAAAGGGTAGAAAACTTAAACAAAAATAGAAGAAAATAAGCCTAGTAAGCAAGCCAAAGAAGGGTGGCTAGCCCCTCTACTTTTTTGTGACTTAAAATCACATTTTTAAGCTTTAAAACACTTTGAAGACAGTGTGAAAAAGCAAAGAAAAGAAATAGAAAATGATGGTACAAAAGCTCAAAGATTAGCTTTAAAGAGAGGATGCTCTTCTAGTTCACAAACCACAAGTTGAACACTCTCAAGAGCTGAATTTGTATTCAAGAATCTCAGCAAGAGGCCTCAAGTTTAGGCTTAGGAAGTGTATGTATAGTGTATGCATATTGCAAGAGAGAGGTAGGGTGTTGAGTAAGCTATAGGCACTTGGAGAATTTTTCTAACCCCAAACCATGAAGAGAGGACTTGTATTTATAGAAAAATAGGTCCTCACATCGGAAATTTTTGTAATGAGCTAGCCGGTGAAAGACATGCACATGAGGACAGCTAGCAGCCAAAAATATCTGTTTGTCGAGAAACATGGCCAGCCAGCCATGAAGAGGGACGACTGGCCAACCAAAAATGGCATGCCGGCCACTTGCTGGCCAGTAGGTCTCTGAGTGGTCAGGCTAGAAAAAAAATTAGGTTTTGGTCCAAAGGGGGTGCAAGGTTTAGGTTCTGAAGCTCAAAAGCCGAAGCCTTTTGCTGAAGAAATTGAACGATTGTATAGCGTAACATTTCATCATCAAGCGTTCAACATGAGGTGCCCAAGTCTTAAGGGCGGTCAAAAATGGGGTGTCTACATAGAGGTTTTGCAGTTCTACAGTGACATTATTGGAAACCTCACATCTTCACTCGAGCAGCCAATTGACCGCATAAGTGTTCTCGTCTACAAAGAGGCAAGATACTAGGAGTCTCGAATCATTGCTTGAGCTACCACTTTACTGCTCGAGCGGTCTCCCAGAACATGATATTACATAAATACTTAGTATTATTCTTAATTACTTGTTTTGGTTTTAATTTTTAATTCTAGATTTTTTTAATGTGAACAAATTAGATCTGATCAAAGCTTCAAGAAATCCCATATGTTCTTTGAGCTTTCTCTCCAGCTCCAAAGAAGATGATCATTGTTTTGTGGCTTTTAGGTGTATTTGCTTATGTAGGTTTTGTCTTGGAATTATCGAAGGTCGGAGATTGTTAATGTCTGGAGTCTATACTAGCTTGACAATCTTTTAAACAAAAATCTAGTTAAATCGTTATTGTTTTAATTTGAACTATAATTATTTTAGAAGTTCCAGTTAAGTCAAAATTAGTATTAGAGTTGGGTGTAGAGTGTTCAATTTCTTGGTATGAACAATTAGAGATTTATGAACTAACTACATTGTTGTGTCGTGTGTTGACTAACCATTCAACCTGTCAACATTTCAAAAACCTTTTGTAATGTATGTTTGGCTGATTAAGGGGTGGATTAGAGTGTTAATGAGGTGGGTCCCACAATAACTTGTTTGGTAGCTTCGTTATTGAGTGGGATTGCTACTCCACCTAGAGTATCACTCCCACACCCGAACCGGAGTAGGTTTTCCTCAGATGAGCTGGGATTGAAAAATCAATCCCATAGCTTAGAGATTGAAATACACTTTTTCCCTCAATTGTTGCTTATATATATATATATAAGCTTGGCAACAAAATAATAGGGGGAAAGACACATCTTTGGCGGCAAGGAAATAGCAGGAAATCTTGACCAACGAGAACAATGGATCAACAATCAACTACGGTAATACCTAATTTTGTAAAACAATTATCTTCGCTTCTCTTCTCCATTGAAAAATCAATGTTTTTTATTTATGGGTTGTGGATTGATAGAGTGTGTGTTACGATTATGAGTCTAATTTTTGGGATTGTTTTCATCAATTCTTTTGGGTCTTCTTTGTTTTATTATGTAAATTTCTCCCTAACAAAACTTCTAAAAAATTGTTGCCCAATAGATCTTATCATATCATCCATGTAACTGAACAATATACCTAGTAGTTTTGTTTAGCTTTCAAGGTTGCCAAATGTTTGGTCGAGAACACAGACATGTACAGAACATAATCACTTCCTCTTTTTCTTCAATCGATGTCAAAAATTAAATTTAAAAAATAAATAAATAAATCTCTATTGTTAATCAAATATTTATGTTAATAAATGTATATATAAGTTCGGATTTGTTTTTAGCCTCAAAGAACACAGGAGTAAAAAAATTATAAAACTTTGCCTCAATTTGTCGTTTCTGTTTTTTCAATCATAGATAAAAGAAATTTTTTTAAATCTCTACCTCAATTTGTTGTTTTTTTAAATTAAAACAATGATTATAAATGTGTCTCTCTCCCTCTCTGTCTCTCACTCACTTCAAGAGGTACCGATTGTGCTTTTACTTCTACTTGTGATTATTATTATTATTATTATTATTATTATTATTATTATTATTATTATTATTATTTTGTAAACAACAAATGTATATATTTTGTTTGAAAAGTATGAGGTAAGTTCATCCTCTTTTTTGTTATAGAAACTCTCTGTAATGGTTTTTGAAAGATGATATTTGGTGATTTTGTTTTAGAGACTAATATTCTTCTTTTTGATATATGTTTAAATATTTTACTTGATTGTGTCAATTTTCCATTATTTGTTGTGGGTTGCACCTGGTTCTGTTATAGGTCATTTATATTTGTAAGTTTTTCCTTTATTCTTTTATTAGGTAGTAATGGAAGATTAATTGGTTCATGCTTGTTGTTTGCATGTTTATCAATAACAATGTGGATTTGATATCATCAAATATTTCTTTCACTTCAGTTGAGTTTGATGTGTGAGAAGAGGTTGAGTTTCCATCAGTTTCATGTTGATTTCGTGTTGTCTTTTACATAATCAAAATTCTTAATTTTGTATCTCTTTCTCTATTCTAGAAACAAACTAATGATGGAAAAATTTATGTATTTGGCAAATTGATGTACATATTGGCCAATTATTGACTTTTTCCAATGTTCTATGTAATTAATGGAAACCACCTCTCTGTTTCTTTTTTAATCTTTCTTTTTAAATTGTTATGCATTTTTTGGGCTTACAAATATAGTTCAATGCTTATTAGAAATTAGAAATTAGAAATTAGATATTAGAAATTATTCTTTTCACACCATGTATTTAGGCAAGACAACCAAAGTACACCAGGATCTTTTCAACCAAAGTACTAATATGGTAATCATGTTGCTATGTGGATTAGTACCAAATCCTAGATTGAGAGATTCTAAATATGTTGTCTTAGAAGAACAAGTAGCTATGTTCTTGAATGTCCTTGTATATCATACTAAGAACCGCAAAATTAAATTTAATTTCATGCGAAGTGGTCAAATAGATAGTAAGTACTTCAATGATGTTCTCAAGGCTCTGTTATGTCTCCAAGGTGTCCTACTTAAGGTGCCCGAGCCAATAATTGCTAATTGCACAAATGATAGGTGGATGTGCTTTCAGGTATAACTCATTTGCAAACTGATTTAGGTAATACATTTTGTTTTTTGAAATATGTTCATTTGCATATTATTTTTTTATTGTTAGAATTGTCTTAGAGCTTTAGATGGAACCTATGTTAAGGTTTGTACCCCAACAATAGGCAAACCAAGGCATAGAACACGAAAGAGGGAAATTGCCACAAATGTATGTGGGCTCCCAAGACATGCAATTCATATTTGTCTTGCCTAGATGGGAAGGGTTTGCTTTTGATTCTAGGGTACTTAGAGATGCAATTAGTAGACCAAAAGGGTTGAAAGTGCTCACAAGTATGATAATTACAAATCCTTATTTAAATAACACAAATTTCTATAACTTAAAAATTTCGAACTTACGTAGTGAAATTATTTTATGTAATACAGGCTACTACTATCTCGTAGATGCAAGTTACACAAATGGGGAGAGTTTCCTTGCACCTTATAGTGGACAACGTTACCACCTTTCCACATGGAAAGAGTGGGTGCCCCCACAACTCCATAAGAGTTGTTTTTAACATAAAACACTCTTCTACTCGTAACATCATTGAAAGGTGTGTTGGATTACTTAAAATGAGGTGGGCAATTTTGAGGACATATTCTTACTTTCCAATCAAGACTTTATACCACATTATTATGCATGTTACCTTCTCCACAACCTCATAAAACTTGAAATCTTGTGGATCCACTTGATGATGAGGAAAATGATTCCATAATTCCTCCTCCAACTAAATTAGGGGATGAATTCATTGATGTTACCAAAACATCTGATCAATGGAGTGATTGGAGAACTACTTTGGCAAACTAAATGTTTAATGAATGGGAAGCAAGTAGAGGCCAGGGAAATAACCTATAAATGGAGAAATTGTTTTTGTTAAGTATTTTTGTATGGAACCTTTTACTTATTATTGGATGTTCACAGGAAGACATGTAATTCAACTATTTGAAAATATTGATTGTGGTATTTGTAATGAATATTATTTTGTTAAATATTGTTGTATGAAAATTTTTACGCATTATTAGATGTTTAATATAAGACATGTAATTGAAATATTTGAAAATTTTTCTTGTGGTATTTGTAATAGATATTGTTTATGTTGCTTTGTTATTTATGTTAATGTTATGATATGCATATAGGTATGGATAACACAAGTACCACCAAATCAAAGAACAATGCAAAAACGACTCGAAGGTTTTGAAACAAGTGTAAGGAGGATTTCCTCATTGGGGCTATAAAGGATGTATTTTTACGTGATCCTAAGTGGAAGCATGATAATAACCAATTTAGGCCAGACTTCTACAATGAATGGGAGAAGAAAACCTTACTAGCATTTCCTATAACTGAGCTCCAAGCCTCTCCTCATTTCGAATCAAAGATTAAGCTGTAGAGGAAACAATATAGCACTCTCTATGATATGGTGAATGCTAGTGGTTTTAGCTGGGATGATTATGAGAAGATGGTCCTTGTCGATAGTGATGATGTTTAGTCAAACTATGTTAGGGTATAAATAATTTCTATTTGTTTACTTTTTAAAGTTGAATCTATTGGTTTTTGCTTAGTAAACTTTGAATTGTGATAGTTTAAAACTCAATTGTGCAGAGAGTACTGGATGCAAAAGGAATGAGAAACTAGCCATTTTCATATTATGAAGGTTAGCTCCACTGGTGAGTTAGCTGAAGGTCAAGCTAATTCAATTACAGCCATGGAGAATGAGGAAGCAACTGGAGAAAAGGGAGATGAATCCCTAGTGGAACAATTCTAGTTTAATGAAACTACATTGACTATTCAATGTCAACTTCAAGTAATACAGCCAACCCTCCTGACTAGTCTAAAGCTAGGAAAAATAGAGTCAGACCTGCTGCGGGGTTTTCCCAAGGACTATCTGAGATGCCGAAGCATTCTTTGAAAATACTAATAGTAGGATGGCAAAGATAGCTCATAGGACAGGGTATTCACATGACCTATCCCAACAAAGGAGGTTGGTCAATACATAACTCTTGAAACTACCAATGAGTACTAGCCAAAGATTTGAAGGCAGCATCAATGATTGTTGTTAAAGATGAGGATCGGGTTGATTTGTTCTTCAGCCTAGAGGAGGACGACAAGATGGAGCGGGTTTGTATGTTGTTGGAAGGGTTTATTATTTGAGTATGGAATTGGCTATATGATGGTGCTTTTGAATATGGAATATATTATCTGTATAATGTTCCTCAATGATTATGTAATATAACTTCAGCAAATGACCCTTAGGAAGGCACAATATGGTGCATAATTTCACATGGAAATGGTCAACAACACTAGGTTGTTATGGACTTCTATGGTATGTTATGAAATTTTCATATTCCAAGCTGTGAGAGAAAGACCTCACTTTTTTTTTGTAAGTATGGGAACAATCAATTTCATATATTTTGGACATGTTGGTAAACTATGTTATAAATGAATATATGTTTTTAGTGGTGAATATTATTGTTCTCTCTCTCAGAAGATGGTATTTTTGTCTATACATCAAGATGATAATTTTTTCCTATGTAACATGCTTTTGCATTATTTAATATTTTACTTATTTTGATTTTGCATAGGTTAATTCTACAGGTTCAAATTTTGGCATGTTTATCCATGCTTATTTCTCATTTGATCAAGAAAATTATAATAAGAAAGCCATGCCCATATTTGGTGGCCAGTTTCAACATTTAACCTGCCTAGATTTTGTTCTTCATGCATTTGTTAGTTTGGACTTTGTTCAGATTTTATTGTCAAATGAAGAAGGTCATTTATGGAATTTCACATATTAATCCCATTTAAAAATAACAAAACAAACAAGAATAATTGCTATGGTATTACTAGTCCAGTGGTATTCAAACAAACACTATTTATCTTATCTCTAATCTAATACTACCACATTACTAAACTCCTCACTCAATATCACTTTACTCATAATTTCATCCAACCTAATCCACCAAACAAATGTGGCCTTTGGATTTTCATAGCTTTTATGAATTCTAAAGTTTGTCTGAACTCAAGTTTTATGGAATTGGTTTTCAAGTCATCCTAAATCACTTGAATTATAAATATGAGTGTGGTTTAGGAGAGGAATAAAAAGATGAGAAATGGGAGAGGGGTGTGTTACCAATTGTGTTGGTACACAAAGAGAGAAATAAATTGAATAAACTAACTTTTATTAAATTACACGCAAACAAATTACAATAACAAAGCAACTCTTTGAATTCTCTCAAATTGTCTCAGAAATCTCCCACACTGGAGATGTTTATGTTTCTCCCACTTTGGAGATTACATTTCTCCTACTCTATTAACACATCTCTTTATAAGTTTTTACTCAAGTATGAACATGAGTTGAACATAGCTAATTCTCTACGTTTTTTCTACTTTATTGCTAAGCTTTGACCTTGGCAACCTCCATTTAGCTTATTCATTATTCTTCAACCTTCATCTTTCTTCTAGTAACTTCATTAGGCTTCTTCAATCTTCAATACCAAATTGAGTTTAGATTTCTAACATCCCCCCTCAAACTCAATTTGTTGGATTCTCTACAAAATGCCTTATATCTGCTCATGGATGACCTCTTGTCTGGTCTTCGTAGTCAACCCTTTGTTCACATGTATCTTTCGAAACAACCACTTTTTGTTTGGTGCTATCAACCATCTGTTGACTT
The DNA here is from genome assembly GCA_030407325.1 of Camellia japonica. Lineage (NCBI taxonomy): Eukaryota > Viridiplantae > Streptophyta > Magnoliopsida > Ericales > Theaceae > Camellia > Camellia japonica. The sequence continues at coordinate 153,738,825 of JAPPVO010000031.1, forward strand.
TTTCTATCTTGCAAATCAACCATCTGTTGTCTGTTGCGTGGAACAACTACCTGTTGTCCACTGTAGTCAACCACCTGTTGACTTCTGTCTCTTGGAACAACCACCTGTTGTTTTTTGTTTCTAGAAACAACCATCTGTTGTTTATCTTGCGGAGCAACCACCTATTGTCCACTTTTGTTAACCATCTGTTTACTTATATCTCTTCAAAGTCACAGAACAACCACTTGTTGCCTGTCTTGTCCATTATATCTAGGACACCTACTGTTACTTATCTGTGACGTCTTCTTGGTTGTATTCTTCAATTCCCACTTCAAAGATTATTTTCTTGCATTTCATATATTCAAATAAAATCTGTAATTTTTTTGTATGTACTTTGCCAAATTTAACCATACGAATGTGTCTGGAATGGTCCAAATAGTTGAAAAACACTATGGGATAGTCAAAATCAAACATCAAATGGCTCAGATCTAGCCAAAACAATTCTGATGCTTCATATCAACCGTTGTAACTCAACTGCGAAGCACTGGATAATTTCTTCTAAATTTTATAGAACTTTAGAGTTTTGGGAAGACGACGAGTGCCATGTACGCGCTGAACTTCTCGACAGCCGTATGGGTTCATTTGGAGTCCGTTCGAGCATTTCTTTATACCATCAGAATCCGCTCAAGTACTTAAATCTAGTATATTTAAAACTAAAATTTGACAACTTTGAAAAATTTTAGTTTTTGAATGTCGTAATTATCGATGAACTTCGGTTACTTCTTGGCTCTTCTAGTTGATGGGTCTGAACTCCTCCAGTCGACACGAACCCTCTGGTATATTTAGATTTTGATTTTGACACCTTCAAAATTTGGACAAATTTAAACATGTACCCTATTCTTCTATATTTTTCAAAAATTGGCCCGAACTGGCTTTGATACCACTGATAAGAAGTGGGAGGGGTGTGTTACTAGTTGTGTTGGTACACAAAGAGAGAAATAAATTGAATAAACAAACTTTTATTCAATTACACACAAATAAATTACAATAACAGAGCAACTCTCTAAATTCTCTCAAACTGTCTCGGAAATCTCCCACAATGGAGATGTTTATGTTTCTTCCACTCTAGATATTACATTTCTCCCACTCTGTCTAAAACAATCTATCAACACATCTATTTATAAGTTTTTGCTCAGGTATGAACATGAGCTGGACACAACTAATTCTCCACGTTTTTGTTCTTTCCTTTATTGCTAAGCTTTGACCTTGGCAACCTCCATGAAGCTGCTTCTTCATGCTTCAACCTTCATCTTTCTTCTAGCAACTTCATCAGCCTTATTCAATATTCAATACTAAATTGAGTTTGGATTTCTAACACAAAATGAGTTTGAAGAAAATTAGTTGACTGCTTCAAATAGATCTAAACCGCTTTATAAAGTTTCCATACATCAACTTGATAGGATACAATATATCTTATCATTAACAACAATATTTCTTTTCTTATAGATAGTTAGATATTGATCTAACTTGTTGTAATGTCATCCAGGCTTTTATTTATTTATTCATTCACAATTTTATCATCTTTCTTTCATGACAATGTATCATATGGCACAAAATAATTTTATCACCTCTTACATGGCAATGTATCATATGGCACAAAAATGAGGAAACAAATGATGTAACTATAGCATCTTTGCTTATTTAAATTTAACACACTGAATTAAGAAAACAATAATTCATCACCTCTTACATGACAATGGATGGCACAAAACGATGAAACAAATCAAATAACATATAACATAAAGCGATCCCGGTTTCCCTTTCTTTAACTGTTGTATCCAGACTTAGGTTCCGTGGAGTTAGCTGTGGTGTATATCTTGTTTTCATCCTTTACTCTTTATATTTGAGTCTTGGGTTGAGTTGGGCAGGTTGGAACAGGTTGGTTGAGCTTAGAGACCAAAAACAGTTGTCCAGATTTTGGCATCTCCGCTCGAGCGGGGGTTTGGGCGCTCGAGCGGGGAATACACCCATCCAGTATTTCTTGTGTAGTGTTGTCCGCTCGAGCGAGAGTTTGGCCGCTCGAGCAAGAGGTTGTGAGTGATGCTCGAGCGGGGAGTTGGACGCTCGAGCGGGGGACCTGTCTGCAAAAGTGCTGGGAGTGTGCATCCGCCGCTCGAGCGGGAGTCTGTGAGTGCCGCTCGAGCGGGGGTCTTGACGCTCGAGCGGGGCGACTGGTTTAAAGCTCCGTGTTTTGACATTTTAAATCACTTTTTCACACTCTCTTCTCTCTTCTATTTTTCCAAAAACACCATTGTTGAGCTTCTCACTCTAGAACTCTACCTTCTCTCTAGGTATTGATCTAGTAGGAGTGATTTGCTCATCTTTGGCCTTTACAAAAAAGTTATTGATCGTCGAGGGCTACCTTTTGATCCGTAAAACTTGTGATTTGGAGCAACTTTGTTTTCGTCATCTTCTTCCTTGGGTGTCAACTTTTGAGGTAGGGATTCCTACTCACTATTATGGTCTTTGACATAGATTTTTTGTTTTTTTGATAAAGTGTTGAAGTTGGTTGATTTTGGGGCTTAGGGTTTCAAAATGTTATAATAGAGGGTTTGTTATTTTGATTCTTAAACTTGTATTTTGGGTCTCAAAATGATGATTTGGGTGTTGGTTGTTAATATATGAACCTATGGGTTAATATTGAGAGTTGGGGAGGAAAGCCCTAATTTGTATATAAATTAATTGGTATAATTAATTTGGGAAGTTATGGATTTATGGAATTGAATTGGAATTAATGAAATTGATTCATTATATTGTGAAATGGTGGAGTTGGTTTTATTAATCGCTCACTTTTGAAAACATTGATAATTTATCTGTTGGAGCTTTTATCATCTGTTTAGAAATAATCGCTTGGGCTACCGGTGGAGGGTAGTTTTGATTGTTGTAGACAATGCATGATGATTAGGCAAATTGAAACTAATCAGTTGGGTGTGTCATTGAGAATGACGGCTGAAAGAATACATTAATTTTGTGTATTGATTGCTTGTATAATACCTATGTGTATATACATTGTGTGTGGGAGGAGATAGGGGATGTACTCCACGGTTTAAGGGAAGATGGGGGATGGACCTCTAAACCGGATGTTATTTGGGAGAAGATAGGGGATGGACTCCGTTGACACAGCTCATATGCTTGTCAGTTCATGTGTTGATATAGCTCATATGCTTATCTTTGGAAGTATTGATATAGTTCATATGCTTATCTGTTGATTTGTTGATATAGCTCATATGCTTATCTGTCGAAGTGTTGATACAGCTTGTAGGCTTATCTATTGTGAAATGGGAAACGTTTAAAATGAGTTACTGTCTCATGTAAGTTGTTGGCCAGGTTCTGAGCCATAGTTGTGAATTGTGAATTTGATAAGAGATGGAAAATGAAATGAAACATGGACACTGAGATCATGTAAGGAAAGTGGTGTATGAATTGGTTTATGAGACTTAAACATTTATCAATTGCTAATGTCTTAGTTAATGCTCATATTGTGTTTAGTATATCTCTACTGGGCGTTGGCTCACCCTATATGGGACATCATTTTCAGGTACGGGTAGCATGCCGCCTCCAAGGACATAGCTTGGACGGTTATGGGAGTTGAAGACTCTTTTGGATTATTTTGTTAGTATTACATGTGTATCAAGCCAAGGGCTTATTTGTACAGAGTTGGTACTCTCTTTTTTGTAACCAAGTGTTAACTTGGAAAACCGTAAGCCAGTAGGGCACTTGCTTTTGTTGTTAACATGTAATACTGTTGTAAGAACTACTCTGATGAATATAAATGGTTGATTTCTCTTATATCAATGCATGTCTAAAATGATGGATTTTATGTATTATTTTGAGGGCGTTACATAACATCTTTTCTTATTTAAATTTAACATACAGCATGAAGAAAACAATAATAGGGACTCAAAAGCCTTTGCCAAAAGAAATAGTAGTAAAGATAGTTTGTGCCACGGTAAGCAGAAGCAGTATTGTAGCAGCTACAAATGAAATCAATGCCCATGGACTGTTGAAGTAATTCCGCTTTAACTTTGCCATCCACACGTTTCGGCGTCGCTTACAATGGTTGTTCACATCATTGAAAACTTGAGAGTAACTAAAATTGTCTCTCTCTGTTATGGTGATCTTGGTCAATTTGTGCCACATGGAGTAAAGCTCTGCATTATCACCTACCAAACTTTCAATAATTCTACTACAGCGAAGTACCTGAACATCATTGGAGGAATTGATGAGGCAATCCATGAAGACGATATAGTTACAAACGTACTTTCGCTTATGATATGAAGGACACAGCTCGAATGCAACTAGATTTGTCAAGAAAGACTCTGTATCCTTTGTGATGGATAATTGTGGGATTTCCAATGTCCTACTGATGAATTTTATATCAAACAAGTTGCTTCCCTCGGCCTTCCTCAATTGAACCCCGGCCTCCTGAAGTTCTATTGCAGAATTTATGAACTCCCATTTCTCTCTCGATATTACATTTCCATTCGTCTCAGGAAACTTAGAGCACCAACAATTATGTACTAGGTCAAGTAGATGTTTAATGTTGTTGATTGGGATTCCATTAGGAGCTTCTAATTTTTTATCTGGTGCGTTGTATTGTAGAAAATTTAAGGCTATTGGAATGATTCCCTTTGAATCCCCATAACTCATGTGGAACAAACAATCAAGGATAAAGAACGGAAGTTGATTTTCAAGTAAAATTAAATCACGGCATATTGCAAGACAAGTCTGGTCTGATTGGAAAATATGGTCGTTCTCATCTATCAATTCCACCTCCGTATACTTGCGAAGTAACTCAATGATAAAGAAACCGTCAAGAAGCATCATTTCCACAAACTCATCTGAGTCAAGGTCAAGGCCACAGCTATAGGTTTCTGAATAACAATTGCGTGCTCTGCCTTCCAGTTCTTTTATGGCCATGACATATCTATTCACATTCGTCTCATTAGTTCCACTCAGAAACCTTTGTAGGTACCGTAATTTGTGAAATTCCATTTCTTGTAGGTTTGGTTTACCATGATGGTAAGGACCAATAGCAACTATTGATGGTTCATAGGCTTTCTCATTTTCCTTTCGTAAGTGATCATACATTCTGAAGATACAACACTCAGAGGATGTATTAGATAAATTATCAAACTTATCTGTAATACTAATGGAGACATGATCAGCTGCTCCTTCTTCCAGTTCTCTTGTGTCCATGACTTCCCTGAAACAAACTAATTATCATGCTTTTGTTATATACATATATACATATATATAAACATATGTATAATTATTAACATAGAAACAATTAATAATGAATAATTTGGTTCTTCTATCTAAATTTGAGTTTAAAATTAATAATTTTTGAACACTTGTCAATTTTCTAAGATTTTAATTTGATTCTTCCGTCTAAATTAGAGGTCAAAATTGATAATTTTAAAATACTATTCAATTTTTCTAAGATATACACATAATAACAAAAGTTTAGACAGAATAATTAAATTAAAACTAGTTTTAAAGTGTAAGCACCACATTGTTCAAATTAACCCGATAGAAACTAAAGTGAAATTTGAATTAAACTCAAGATGAAAAGTGTAATTAATCTATTCCTACGAGATGTGTTTTTTGTTTGGGTTTATTCTTTTTGTATTTTTTTTTCCTTAAAATGTTTGAGAAATTAATAAAAAAAGTTCCTTTAATAAAAAAAAAAATTACTTTTGTTATAAAATAAAATAAAAAAATTGGCATTTGAGTTTTTTAACTAATGGCAAAAGATTTGATGGATTTTTAACTTTCTTTAATAGAAGCGGAGTTTGTTATGATGTTGGCAAACATACCGTCCTTCTATGTTTTCCTCAATATTCATTTGTGAGAAATATAAGGATCTAAACTTTTTTTTTAATACATTTTATATATTTTGTGATAAATGTTACGTGATTTCCTAATAAATTATGATAATTTGTAGTTAAAAATAAAATTATGTATTTTTATGGTTTACAATAATACTGAACTACAGATGTGTAACATTATACCACAAAAAATGCATAGCATTATAACAAAATTGTGTAATTTCATTTCTAAATTATAAATTGTCATTATTCTACCAAAAAATTATGTACATCTATCACAAAAATGTATAACTTATATGAAGAAAATGCCTAACAAGGTAAATATAGGGGGCACATACTAAAAATATTCCCTTTCTTATAATTGTCACATGTGCTGGGGAGTTGCTACCATGTACATATTTAAAAACGACATATCGTATAGATTTTACTACAACGAATGTAACTTAACTATAATATTCCTAAACAAATACCACATATGTCATTCCCTCTACGTTGTTCCCTATTTTAATATTGATTCTATCATTTTTTTTTTTAATGGAAGAAAAAAAATTTCAAACATTGCTTAAGATGTCTTATTTTAGTAGATAGATTGACTTATGGTTGATATTTTATGTAACCCAACGTTTTTTTTTTTTTGATTGGCAATGTAACCCAACATTGATATAAGAAAATATGCTTATTTATATATATATATATATATTTCATCCTATGTTTTTACCTTTTATATTAATAGAAATTGATAAAGTTCATATATTTTTTTTAAAGAAATTATTAATTTATGCTCGTTTTTCTATGCAAAATTTTGAATCAGTTCCTAATTCTGACTTCTGAACGTTTCAAAAAAATTCACAAGGAGAAAAGGAATTAACGCAAGTTGGTGCGAAATTACTATGCAATCAGTAAATATGTGGACAAAATTCAGGCATAAAAATATATTTAAAAATTAATAAATGATTTAAATTCAACATTTTGTATAGTATAACTCACATCAGGGTAGGGTGGTTGGCCCAATAGTCCATGTATTCACGTTGTTTTGTTTTCAATTTTCAAAAATAGTTTTCTAGATTTTCAGTTCGTATTTTTATATTTTTAATGATTTTTTAATCAATTTTTTTAATATTTAAATTCACTTAAGCTTAACATACTTAAAAAGTAAGAAAATTGTACAAAAATATTTTAAAAATTCATTGAATACAATAAAATATGAAAATGTATTAAATTTTCATATTTAGCACTTCTTTAATATTGAATTTTGAAACTAATGTACCAATGGTTGCATTAGTGGTGGTGAAAGTGGCAGCGATAGGGTAGATGTGGAGGTAGTAATGGGGTTGAGGTGGTAGGTGTGGTGGTTGTATGGTGTTAATATTCTCTCTCGATGACTTTAGATTTTGTATCATTTCATGTTCTACTTCAATTGTTTGTTAATTTTGCTTTAAAAATTGAAATCTCTAGATTTGAATTAACTATTGCTTACTAAATTATGGAATGGATTATTTATTTAATCATACTTCATAAAAAGTATAGACAAATTAATTGAATCGCAGCCAAGAGCTCTTGGTTCAATTTTACAACTAGAAATGCAAGAATAATAATGTTTAAGTGATACGGTGTTCAATTTTCTTTGATGTTATTACTCTAGATTTTTGTGCACTATTTTTCTTTTTTTTCTTATGTGAATGGGTAAAATATAAAACAATAATACTGGATTTTATCTATTTAAAATTTTCTAATAACTATTTTAAATTGATTTTATCTTTAAGTGATGTGTAAATATAGAGGGCTCCAAATTAACAATTCGCTTTGGGTCTGGTATTGTTAAAATTTTTAGTTTGAAAAACGTTTGCATCCTTTAAAGTAGAAAATATTTCTCCGAAATAAACTTATTTTCTATTAATCATAAAAAAAAAAAAATTATTAACTTTTATTTTCGATTATATCACGTCAAAAAATACAAAAAAAAATATATATATATATATATATATCTTTTAAAAATATTTCCACCCAAATGATCGGAGCTCTACGCTATGGCTAGTGGTCATACATGGATAACATTCAACGAAAAATTCTAACGCACATAAAGAGAACATATATCATTTGATTTTGAATAGACACAAATGAAAATTACTTTTTAATCGAATAAAACAAAAAAACTTACAGCTTCTTTCTCAGTGACTTCAGCTGATATAGTGTCAAACGGAAGAAGGGGACATACTTAAAACAATATTACAGTCAAACCTCTGCTTCAATTCGAGTTTTGAAATAAAAAAACGAAAGCAAAAGTTGATAGAGATTATGACCAGAAGAAAACTCAATTTATAATCGACAATGAGCGTATTAAACACTAAAAGGAGAGAAGTACAAATGGAGGGAAGTATAGAATAAAGACAATGAAAAAAAGAAAGAGACAGAAGGAAGAGAAAAAGAGGGCCATGGAATGGGTTCTCTAAGGGAATCTCCAACGGCGCATTACTTTTTTCATCAAATTTGAGTAAAAACTCTCTTTGATATCACCTGTTCCAACGGAAAAATTTGGCTTTTCATCAAACCACCGATCGGCCGGTCGACCGACCAGTGTAATCTGAAATATGTTGGAAGCTTCAAATCCCTGAGATAACATCTCTGTCAGTTTGAAGCTCCTCTGATACACTCTCTGGTCCATGGGTAACAAGTGTTTTAGAACAATGAGAGCATTGTGTGAAAATCTCCAGTTATTTCTATCAAGTTTAGCCAATTTGATCTACAAGATCAAACACAATAACAATGAAATATATGACAAAAACAGATAAAAAAGATCCAAAAACAAAAACTCAGAAACCTCTTAAACTTATTAAAGGGTTTGAACAACTTGAAACGAGAATGGAATAGATTGAGAAGTGAAGATGAAATAAGCTTGGTCAAGTCCAAATTATCTTGCTTGTCTCCTCTGTTTCTCTGTATGTTATGTTTCCAAGCTAACAGAAACAACATAGCGAAATGAAATTTTGATCGTCGACATAGGTACGTCTAGACAATAAATTGTTAAAATTTCTGGATATGATCATCAACAGGGTGTAATTTAATTATCCATTTTGTCTATTTGTTAAATATTAAGGTTTCCTTTGGCAACCTTTACAGTTTATTTTTTTAATTTACATAAAAAGATACTAAATATGTTCACGTTTATTTTGAGTAAAAACAAGAACAAAAACGGAAATGCTCCAGTGTACAATGCACACTGTATGCAACTCTACTCAAAATTACATAAGTTTTCACAATCTCACAAAAATGCATAAATTTGCGTAAGTATGTAAAAACTTACGTGATTATATGAATTTGTATTCAACTTACGCATTTTTATGAGATTACTTATGTAAGTTCATAAAAACTTAAGTAAATTTGTGTAGAGTTGCATATGGTGCGCATTGCATACCGAAAAATTTTCCAAACAAAAAATATATTTGGCATACAAGTTTTTAAAAAATTTATTTTGAAAACAAGTTAAAAAAGTTAGTTGCTAACGGTTAGAGAGCATGGCCGAATGTAGTTAGCGGTGGTCAGAGGTGGTTGCTTGCCGCATGATGACCGAAAGTAATAGTCGATGGTTAGATATGGTGGCCGGTCAACTACCTAAGATAATTTTCAACAAGTGATGGTGGTCGAAGGTGGTTACTATCGATGGAAGGTGGTTGGCGAAGGTAGTTAACGATGATAGTACACAGTAGTGATAAGTAATGGATGGTGGTTTAGTAATTTTTGATAAGCAAGTGAAATTAACTTTTTTATATTTATAACTTTTTAAAAAGCAAATCAAAAACCAAATGAGTTTTTATTTATAATTATCAAAAATTTTATTTATTAAAATAGAAAATTGTAAATATAAACGTTACTAAAAAAGCCTTAAAGAAATGGTGTGACAGTATGGATAAGACATCATTTTATATCTATAATGATGTGGCAATGGAATTGAACTCTATATGATTAAGTGTGACAAATATGAAATTGACACTTATCCCACATTGTGAGCCAAATTATTATTATTATTATTATTATTATTATTATTATTATTATTATTATTATTAAGGATTTCAAATATTTTTCACAGGTGAAATAATATTTTGTTCAACTTGAGTTCTATTTATTTATTTTTTAATGTATTTAATGAAAAGCACAACAAATTGTTTGACAAACTATTTCTGGAAATTGATTTCATGAAATTTTTATGAAAATAATCCACTTGTTAGAAACCACAAAAAAAAATTATTTTCAAATTATCAAAAACTGTTTTGGTATAAAATAAAAATCAGGGGTGTTTTCAACAGTTTCAGATTTTTTGCACAAATTAATTATGTTTTGTTACAATTAGGAAAAAAGTTGGGAATTCATAAAACCAGCAATCAATCTAATTGTTAACCAATATAAGATTGAAAATTTTGAGTTTTTATTGAGCACACGATTTGGTGATTTATTATTTGTCATCAATTCCATTGGTAAAATTTTACAAATCAAAAATATGCAAATTGATATTGTTAGTAAATAAGTAAAACACTTACTTTTCAAAAATATAGAAAAAATAAATTTTCAATAGCTATGATTTTATCCAAAATGATTTTAGATAGAATGGAAGTAGAGCCTGTATTTCGAATGAAACGATAATTGCAAAAATAAATGGTTTGATGAGAACATTAATATCTACGGAGGAGGGGTGCCTGCTGATAAAGATATAACAGATGATGCACATTCAGCTGATATATGTTAGTTAGTAACAGAGTTTGTTAGAGTTGTTAATAACAGAGTTTGTTACAACAGTGGTTAGTTTGTTAGTGTATGGTTAAGTTTGTTAGTGTATGGTTTAGTGCAGTAGTTAGTGCAGTATATATACTGATGTAATACATTGATTTGTTAATAAGAGAGATGATGCTTAGTTGATAAAACTTCTTCATGGTATCAGAGCCTGAGAAGCTCCAACGAGCAACAATGGCGTCTTCATCTACAACACCTCTGCTTCCTTCAAATCTGAATGTATTGCTCTCGAATCTCAGTTCACTTGTTACAGTGAAGTTAGATGGTACGAACTTCCTTGTTTGGAAAGGCCAACTGCAGAATATCCTTAGAGCAACAGATCTCTTAAAAATTGTTGATGGATCTTTTCCATGTCCTGATGAGAAAATCCAGAATTCATCTGGTGTTGAAGTTCCAAATCCTGAAGCAGTTCAATGGAGGTTGTTAGATGCACATCTACTTAGTTGTGTTACAGCCACACTATCTCCTGCAATATTCACATCTGTGAATCATCTTCAAACCAGTGCTCAGGTTTGGCAATGTCTTGACAAAAGATTTACATCCTTGTCTCGTTCACATATTCATCAACTTAAAAATAGGCTGAATTCTATTTCAAAGAAGAATGAATCTATGGAGACCTATCTCCATCAGATTAAAAATCTTGTAGATCAATTAAGCCTTGCATCTTCTCCTGTTGATGATGAAGATGTGGTGCTCATCACATTAAACGGACTTCCGAGTGAGTATGATGCTATGAAGACAGCAATTCGCACTCGAGCAGAGAGTATTTCAATGGCAGATCTGTCTTCTCTACTTTGTTCTGAAGCCTTACATATTGAAGCAAAGACTAAACAGTCATCTGATCTAACTGTTGCTTATGCTACAGTCAAAGAACCTAATTCCTCAAAAGGTTTTCAAACTTATCATGGCAGAGGTAGTTCACGAAATGATTCTCGAGGATTGTTCAGAGGCAATCGATCTCAGTTTGGGAGATCAAACTCTACTTATCGTGGCAGATCTTCATATTTTCCAGGTCGTAGTCGGCCTACTACTGGCTTAATCTGTCAGATTTGTGGAAAATCCAATCATTCAGCTTTGGAATGTTGGCATCGGTTGGATGCTCAATTCCAACCCTTGTCTTCAGCACCTACCTCTCAGTCACAGCCACACAGCAGCAGCAGTTCCTTTGCTCCTCATACTAGCAGTTCATTTGCTCCTCATACATCTAGAGCTTTTGTTGCATCTGCTACTGATGAAGCCTCTCAATGTTCAAGTCCTTGGTTTCTGGATTCTGCTGCATCTGATCACATTACTCAGGATCTTCATCACCTGCATTCTTATCAGCCATATTCTGGTCCAGACCATGTCACCATTGGTAATGGCTCTTCTCTTCCCATTACTCATACTGGCCAAGGTATTTTACCTACTCCTCATCACTCTTTTCGGTTGAATAAGATCTTGCGAGTGCCTCATATTTCTTCTAATCTTCTTTCTGTTCATCAACTAGCTAAAGATAACAATTGTTCTGTTATATTTGATCAGTCTTCTTTTTCCATTCAGGACAATCATTCCAAGGCCATTCTGCATAAAGGCTATCATGCTAATGGCCTGTATCATTTTCCTGTCATGTCATCTCCTGTCTCACAATCTGCTCCTCATCATGCTTTCCATAGTTCTACTGTTAATGCTACTGCATCTGCTGATACTTGGCACAAGAGATTGGGGCATCCTTCTGCTTTTAAATTTCATTTACTGCAGAAGCATTTGTTTTTAAATAATACTAATAAAACTCCCATCTCATGTATTGATTGTGCTATGTCTAAATCTCATCGACTACCATTTAAACTGTCCAATTCTACTGTTAATCAACCTCTTGCTTTAATTCACACTGATGTTTGGGGTCCATTTTCTTGTGCTACCTCTAATTACAAATATTATGTTGTGTTTGTTGATGATTTTAGTCGTTTTACTTGGCTTTATCCCTTAGCTTACAAGAGTGAGGTGTATGTCAAATTTACTGAGTTTAAAATGTTTGTTGAAAAACAATTTGGCTATCCTCTTAAAATTTTAAGATCTGATGGAGGTGGTGAATTTCAAAATCATTCTATGCATAACTTCATGAATACACATGGTATACTTCATCAGTCTTCTTGTCCTCATACACCAGCTCAAAACGGTGTAGCAGAACGTAAGCATCTCCATATTACTGAAACTGCCATTGCTTTATTACATCAATCTGCCTTACCACTTACTTACTGGTTTGATGCTGTAGCTGCTGCCACTTATCTGATTAATAGACTACCTAGTGTGGCTATTTCTAATTGTTCTCCTTTTGAGAAATTGTTTCAAAAGCCACCTGACTATTCCTTGCTTAAAGTTTTTGGTTGTTTGTGTTTTCCATGGCTTCAGCCTTATTCATCTCATAAATTGTCCCCTAAATCTGCTCCTCATGTGTTTCTTGGCTATCATCCTGCATTTAAAGGTTATAGGTGTTTGAATCCTCTCACTGGTCATATTATTCTTTCCAGGCATGTTAGATTTGAAGAACATATTTTTCCTTTTGCCTCTTTTCCATCAGTGTCTGTCCCTTCTTCTTTACCTGTCTTGCAGAATTTCTTTTGGTCCACTACTACTGCTTCAGTTCAGTCTCACCGGCAGCCTAATTCCTCTGCTTCAGCCCAGTCTCCTTCAGGTCAATCTATTCTAGCTCGGCCTGCTTCAGCTTCAGTTCAGCCTTTACCAGTTCAGTCTTCTCCTACTCTGCATGAATCTGCTTCAGGCCCTGTTACTGCTACAGGCCCTGTTACTGCTACAACTTCTGCTACTGTTCCAGTTCACTCTGCAGCTCTAAATCCCTCTGCTTCAGCTCACACTACTCTGCCTCAATCTGCTGCAGCTCTAAATCACTCTGCTTCAGCTCACACTACTCTGCCTCAATCTGCTTCAGCTCACACTCCAGATGCCATTTTCCCTGCTGTTGCTGCTAATTCTTCTGCTGCTGCTCCAGTTCTACCTGATACTGCTGCCACTTCTATACCACTTATTCCTCCTACACCTATTACTTCTATTTCTATTCCTCTTCCTCTTCCTTCTCCTACCATCAATACTCATTCTATGCAAACTAGATCTAAAACTAAGCATCCCATTTTCACTGTTCAGACCACTGATGGGTCCACTGAGCCGGTTTCTACTTCATCTGCTCTTGCTTCTCCCATATGGTTTCAGGCTATGATGGAGGAATATTCTGCTCTTCAACACCAAGGCACTTGGTCTTTGGTTTCCCTTCCTCCTTCTAAACACGCTATTGGATGCAAGTGGGTCTTTAAGATTAAGAAAAATTCCGATGGTTCTGTGGCTCGTCACAAAGCTCGACTTGTGGCTAAAGGTTTTCTTCAACAATATGGAGTTGATTTTCAGGACACCTTCAGTCCTGTTGCTAAGCAACCTACAATTCGTATTTTCCTTTGCTTGGCCTTGCATCATCAGTGGCCCATTAAACAATTGGACATCTCCAATGCCTTCTTACATGGTAAGCTTGAAGAAGAGGTTTATATGGAACAACCCCCAGGCTTTGTTGATCCCTCTCATCCTTCTTTGGTTTGTAAGCTTCATAAAGCCCTCTATGGCTTGAAACAAGCTCCTCGAGCTTGGTATTCCACCTTTTCCTCTTTCCTTCTTTCTCAAGGTTTTACTCATAGTAAGTGTGATACCTCTTTGTTTGTTCACAAAACCTCTTCCTCTCTTACCTTCCTTTTGATATATGTTGATGATATTCTTCTAACTGGCACCAATGCTACCTACATCCAAACTCTTTTATCTCATATGCATCTTGCCTTTTCCATGAAGGAATTAGGTGCTCTTTCTTATTTCCTTGGTATCTCTGTCCAGTCTCACTGTAATGGTTTCTTTCTTAATCAACACAAATATGCCTCTGATTTACTTCTTAAGGCTGGCATGATTGGGTGTAAACCTTGCTCTACACCTGTTTCTTCCAAGCCTACCTTGACTGCTTCTGATTCTTTGCCTTGTCCTCATCCTTTTTTGTATCGCAGTATTGTGGGTGGTCTTCAGTATCTTACTATTACTAGACCTGAGTTATCCTATGCAGTAAATCAAGCTTGCCAATTCATGCATTCTCCCACAGTTGGCAATTTCTCTGCTGTCAAAAGAATTCTGCGCTATATTAAAGGCTCTTTATCTCATGGTCTACTCTTCACTCCTAGCTCTTTTCAACTTCATGCTTATACGGATTCAAATTGGGCTGGTGATCATATTGACAGACGCTCCACCTCTGGCTATTGTATCTTTTTGGGTAGTAATCTCATCTCTTGGTCTTCCAAGAAACAACCCACAGTTTCCCGATCATCAACTGAAGCTGAATATCGTTCGCTGGCTAACACCACTGCCGAACTCACTTGGCTTCAAATGTTGCTTCACGATTTTTCTATCCCTCAACCTGCTCTTCCAGTTGTCTGGTGTGATAGTCAATCTGCCCTTGCTTTGGCTGCCAACCCTGTGTTTCATACCAGGTCTAAGCATATCGAAGTAGACTGCCACTTTGTTCGCGACAAAGTTCAAGCTCATACATTGCTTCTCCGCCATGTTCCTACTGCCTCCCAGCTTGCTGATATTTTTACTAAACCATTATCCACTGCTCGGTTTTCTTTTCTCACTTCCAAACTCAATGTTGCTTCTGCTCCCTTGCGTTTGAGGGGGCCTGATAAAGATATAACAGATGATGCACATTCAGCTGATATATGTTAGTTAGTAACAGAGTTTGTTAGAGTTGTTAATAACGGAGTTTGTTACAACAGTGGTTAGTTTGTTAGTGTATGGTTAAGTTTGTTAGTGTATGGTTTAGTGCAGTAGTTAGTGCAGTATATATACTGATGTAATACATTGATTTGTTAATAAGAGAGATGATGCTTAGTTGATAAAACTTCTTCACAGTGGGGGTGTTGTGCTGCAAAACGGCACTGTTTGATTAGTTTTATATATATTTTTTTCTTTTCGTTGTCTTTTGTTTTGTTTTGTTTTTAATTTGAGTTTTGGGTTTTTGGTTATAAACAAAATAAAACTTTGCAAAGTCTCCAAAGGGCATTTGTTGTTGTAAGGAAAAAATATTTATTGACATATTTTTTTATTTATATTTTGAAAATTCACATGAATTAAGATTTATATGTATCTATTAATTATTACATTTTAAGCATTTTAAAAAATCAAATGTTAATAGTTGTACTTTTTTACATTGATATTTATTAGAATATAACTATATATATTTTATTCTCCACAGGCTAAGGTATAATTATTTGTCAGTGTAGATAAATTTAAAAATAATATATGTAAAAAACAAAAAAACATATTGTAGATGACTTATTAATTTTATGTCTTTATTTGTGAAAAATAAAATATAGTTAGCTATACTCTAATAAATATCAATCTTAAAAAGAAAAAAAAAAGAAAAAAAGGAATGAATTGTGTTTAGTCCAAATATTAGATTAGACAGCATTGTTAGGACCCGTGGGCTCCATCATGAGTTTCATTTTGATCATCCGAATCATTAATTTTTTAGGTCACTTTGTGTAGATCATCCATACAGAAAAATTAAGCCGATCTGATTTACATAGTTATATAATTTTATTATATTTGTCTTTGAAAAAATATCTAGTTTATTCTCAAATCATTCCTATTGTTACACTTTTTTTGGAGACAAATATAATAAAATTATATAATTACAGAGATCAAATCGACTTGAATTTTTTGGTGGATAATTTACACATAGTAAACTAAAAAATAAACGGTTCAGATGATAAAAATGAGGCCCATGGTGGACTCCATGGACCTTGAACAGTGTTATCCAGTCCAAAGATTGAACTGAAGACAACCTACAGCCAAAAAAAAAAAAAACTAGTCTCATCTGATTTTTTTTTTTAAATTCCAAAAATATTTGTCAATAAATACCCATTAAACCTCATAAAAATGAAATAAAAATATATCAATAAATGTTTTCCTTTGCTGTTAAAGAAACTTTACAACAGCTCAAAAAAAAAAAAAAAGAAAGGCATCAAAGCTATGTCGTTTTGCCTGCACAGCACACCCTATTGTGCTCTAAGCACAGTAGGTACCCCGTGTCCAATATGTACACAGCAAAATCTATTAAAAAAAAATCTTATAGAATTGACAAATTTTTGGGAAATATTGCCTTATTAATCTTGAAGGTTTTTGATACATGAATTTTTTTTATATTGATATTTTAGATTTTTTTCGGAATTAAAAATTTAAAAGTTTTCAAGAATCTATACACAGAGAAGAAAAATAACCACTTCAATTGATGTATTCAACTGTACTAAAAACTATAAAATAGAAGCCTAAAAAATTAAAATTAAAATTAAAATTGATAAAATATTACCAAATCGAATATTTTACTAGAAAAAAATTAAGTAGTTTAGCCAAACTATCAATTGAAAAAAAGACTAAGAAAGTTAATTACAAAAGCTTAATTAGTTGTTTTACATCTCCAAAAAAAAAAAATAAAAAATAAAAAAAAAAATAAATAAAAATAAAAATAAATTTACATAAAAGAAAATAAAATGTCAAAAAAAGTTGCAAATATTTATTTAAATAGTAAGGTTGTATTTGGATAATGAATTTGAGTATTTTCTTTTTCTAAATACCTACCCAAATCCATACCCCAAATATAAAACACCTCATTTTATGAAAGCATTAGTTAGGGTTTTTTTTTTTTTTCAACAAAAAGAAAGCATTCCATGCTTAGAGCACACTTTGACAAGTACAGTATCTATCAATAAATTTCTTTCCTTTATACCTCTTACGTGACTTGAGAAGAGAAACAAAAGAATAGAATCCTTGACACATCAAACTTGAGAAACAAATCAGTAACCACTTCTTTTTTTTTTTTGGCTAAAATTAATATATTATACAATAAGTGGAAAACTGATTAAGAGACCCAAAAAAAAAAAAAAAAAAAAAGGCCCTGAAATAAAAAGGACTGTGTACTCACATATGTTCAAAATAAATAAATAAAATAAAATGAAGCTATCAAGTGGGAAATTATTGGTTGTCATTTATTGCAATGTCCTAAAAAATTGGCACAATGTAGTGCAAATTTGTTTGGAGACATTAAAGTATGGAATAATTTTCCATATCGAAGAAGCACAATCCGAAAAAACAATTGTAAAGACAAAAAAGCATCCAAAACTTTACTCGATAAAAAAGCAAGATCATGAAAGGGGTAATATTTTCGGACTAGTCATACCATCAACTTCACTCGATAAAGAAGCAAGGTTGGGATTCCATCATACTAATTAATCCCATCAGGTTAGTATTTATTGCAATGAAATTGAGTTATTAGATGGGGGTGGCTTCCCTTCAGTCCATGATCGGACTAGAGAGTACTGTTGGGCCCGTGGAGATCTACCATGGGTCCCATTTTACACTGCAAGAAAAAGCAGAATTGGCGACTAAAAAATCCCCTTTCGTCGCTGAAAGTAGCATTTTCAGCGACTAAAATGGAATTAGTAGCCAAAAGTGAAGACTTTTCGCGACTAAAACAATTTAGTAGCCAAATGTATACGTATTGGCGACTAAAAATCAGTTTGGTCGCTGATTATATGGGTTTTAGCGACTAAAAAAATTTTAGTAGCCAAAAGTAAAGGCTTTTGGCGACAAAAAACATTTAGCAGCCAAAAGTATAGGTTTTGGCGACTAAAAAATAGTTTGGTCGCCGATTATACGTGTTTTATCGACAAAAATAAATTTTGTAGCCAAAAGTGAAGCTTTTTGGCTACTAAAAAAAATTTAGTAGCTAAAAGTCTACAATTGGCGACTAAAATTCAGTTTAGTCGCCAAAAGTGGAGGTTTTTGGCGACTAAAAATAAGTTTAGTCGCCAAAAGTGGTTATTTTTAGGCGGGAATTAATTTTTTTAGCGACTAAAAAATAATTAGTAGCCAAAAGTATAGAATTGGCGACTAAAAAACAGATTTAGTCGCCAAAAGTGGTCTCCTTTTTTTTTTAGTAAATAATTTATTTTTTACATAAATTATATTGAATAAAAATAATTATGTTTATATATATAGTTTTATATTAATATGGGTCAATATACATATAAATAATATATGTTGCATATATAATTATGTGGTGTTGTAGAGGCATATTGGAGATAATGTGTTGCTTAAGGTTTAGAATGTGGAAGGTTGGTGGTTTGAATCTTAACGGAAGAAAAGTTAGTATTTTTTTTTTTTCACGGAACGACTTTTGGCGACTAAAATTATTGGTCGCCGGCGATTCCTTCACTATTGGCGACTAAAAGATTAGTCGGTAAATGTATAATTTTAAAAAGTGTAATTGACTATTGGTGACTAAAATTTTGGTCGCTAAAGACCTGTTTTTTGCCGACTAAAACTTTTTAGTCGCCAATACCTTCCCCGACCGTGTTTTCGCGACAAAACCGGCGACTAAAAAATTTAGTCGGGAAAACTAAAAAGTCAACTTTTGGTGACTAAAAATGGACTTTTGGCGACTAAAAAGGTGCTTTTTCTTGTAGTGTTAATAATCTGAACTGTTCGATATATAAAACTCGTCGAGTACTATGTACCTGTAAAATAATCACGTTGATCGAATATCAATAGCTACGTGATCAAATTAGTTTTGTATTAAAAAAAATAAACGGTAAAAAAATAAACGGTTGACAGAAATATGATTTGATGAGATAACTATTGATATCCGATCAACGTGATGTTTTATAGGCATATAGTACTTGACGAATTCTACACATTGTACAATTCAGATTATAAAAACGGAATCCATGATGGGCCCCCACAGGCCCAACAGTACCCTCCAGTCCGATCACGGACTGTAGGGAAACCCAACCCTTATTAGATTATATCGGATTCAGTTAGATGATAGTATTAGATTGAAAATGTAAGATAAATTATATTTGTTCATGTATGAGTATAGTGTTGAGACTAATGTTGGTTTGGGAATAGACTATTTTAATAACTTTTTGATCTTTTAATTAAAATATGAGGTAAAAAAATTAATATGCTTGAGATAATTTTTTTGAATTTTTATTTTAAAAAAACCGTTCAAAATATATAGAGGAAAGAAATATTTGACTTTTTATATAATTCTTTAATTTTTTGATTTGTTTTTAATAACTTTTTAACTATTATAAGGGTTCCAAACTTAGCATAAATCTATGATTTTTTACATAAAAATAATATATAAGATGTGACTTTGTTATATTTGTAAAGTAAAGGTAAAATTACATTTTCACCTAAATACCATGGATTCGATTGTGAATCCCAACCACTCATGGGATTGTTAATCTTCATTTGAGAGGAGGCTTTGTAGTCCCATAGTCCCATGGAATTTTTGCAATATAAAAATGATTTAGGTGAAGCCTATCAGATTGCTAATCTAATCCCACTACTTATGGACAAAAATAAAAATTTAGAAAAAATTTAAAATAATTGCACTAACCTTCCTCTTAGTGAGTCTAAAACAGCAGAAATTAAAGTAGATAGTGCAGACACACAAAGATAAACTTTGATTGGGCTTCTATCAAGTTTAATTTGAAATTAAAGAGAACTTGTGAAATTGGTGAGGCCCACCATTGATCTCATTTTGATGACATAAACCATTCATTTCGTAAACACTCTGGGTATATCATCTATAAAAAAATTAAATCAATTCTATAATTATAACCTTTTTCATTTTATGGTGTTTCTTATTCCATAAAAAGCTAAGGGTTCATTTGATAACTAACTTAAAATATCACATTTGTTTTCTATTTATTTATTTATTTTTTTTATTTTTTTTGTATTTAATGATTTTTTAAACATTTATTTTTAAAAAAATTTACTTTTTCTATCAATCTATAGAAGAATCTAAAAATAAATAAATAAATAAATAAGCGGTTCCCTCTAAACCCCAAAACAAGAAAGTCAAAAAGTCAAATTGTGTTTTACCTTTTATTTTATTTGCTTTTTTTAGTGAATATTTTTTTTTTAATTTTTAATTTTTATTTTTACCTTTTTGTATTCATCTAGTCGAGTAAAACTTAAAATCTTGATATTTTTTAAATAATTTTATAAATAAAATTCACAAAAAATAAAATAAAAAATGAGCAAAGAAGTTACCCAAAAAAAATCAATCCCTAAGTTAGCTAGGCAACGTACTAGGAATAAATTTTGACTTTTAAAGAATTAGTCTATAGTCTGAATTTTTAAGGTGACAACAACAAATTATTTTTCCGAAACAATAATATTCATTGCATGGATTTTGTATTTACAATTTTGTTTTAGTAAAACTAATTTTTTTAGATAAAATCTTCGTAATAAGATTCATGTCGGATATAAAATTTGTGAAAAAAATAAAAATACTAAATTAAAGCTTAGTGTCTCACAAAGTAACCAAATTTGAATACCTATACTCTTGTTTAAGTTTTATGTTATGGTTGTCATAAACAAAATGAACATCCTTCACATATTTTTGCAATTAAAAATTAATAAATAAATAAGATCTAGAAAACTTAAAATTGCTCTGCATTTGTTGGTCTACAAAGCTAGACTTCTTAGAATTCACAAGTTTATCGAGCCAACCTTATATTTATTGCACTAATCTCTATTGCTAAATAAGTCTGAAAAAATTTATTTATTAAACGGAATAATAATAGAGACCCTAAAAAATTCTATCAAAGTTTCTACCAAATGTCTCACATGGGTGTAAGATTCACATGTGGGTCCCACGCCTATGTAAGACATTTGGTAGAATTTTTAGAATCTCTAACATTTTTGTATTAAACGAACTAAGTAAATAAACTTTTAACAAGTAGTTTTGGACCTGAACAAACCTTAAATTTCTAGTCCTTAACACTGAAAAATTATTGGTTAGTTCTGGGGCGCCACATGGCCATGTCCTACATCAATCACAATTCGTCATGTTCTATCATGTTCCTCAATTATTCAATACAAATCCCACATTCTTTATTAATCATAACATCATCAGGACACTACGTGATGGTTCCCAAGACCAACCAATAACTTCTCTTTAAAACCAGTCTAATACTAACATTAAATCACTGTTTTAATCATGACTTAACTCACTACCAAAAAAAGTACTTTTTGCGACCGCTACAAGCTGTCGCAAATAATAAAAAAACAGTCGCAAAAGACCCTTTGCGACGGCCCATGCGACGGCAAATGGGGGTCGTGAATGTAGGGGTGAAAAATTCTTTTTGCGACCGCAAAATAACAGTCGCAAACTATTTGTGACCACGTAATCTACTTATGGCGACTAATGTTTTGCCGTCACAAAAAAAATAAAAAAATACCTATAATGTATTAGCAACCATCTTGTTACCGTCGCACAAAAAAAAAAAAAAAAAGTTTTAGTATTCTCATTTATGTATATATATATATATATATATTCAAATATTATATACAATAAATATAAAATGATATTTACACAAATTCTAATACTCATGTATTATTTTCTATCACTTTCCTCAACAAAAATATCTTTCTTCAAAAAAAAAAAAGTGTGCATACAAAATATAAACTTCTATATATGCAAAACAAATATCCATCAACCATCCTTAAAAGTATTTATACAAAATACTAATATATTCAAGTACAAAAAAAAATAAAAAATAAAAAAATAAATTCTCAGTTTAGCTCTCAATATCACCCATTCAATCATATCAACTACTCACTCAACACTACCTACAAAGATATACATCAATATATTAGTTGACTAACTTGGATGCCAAAACAAAAATGCATACAAAGAGCACATTAATTGACAAAATAATCAGCTCTAAGAATATTGAAAAATTGCTTGAACTTACATCTTCTAATTCAGCTAGACAAATCAGTGATGCTAATTGCGTAAAGAACACCCGGCAACAGAAATTTTAAGAATTTGAGTCCGGAATTTTTCTAAGAGTAAGCAACTGTGCTACAGCACCAGTTTAACTACAATTGAATTCATAACACAAAACTCATAAATTAAATGCACAACAGATAAATGATCATATAGACGCATAAAATATTGTTAATTTATATTTTGTCAGGTAACTAACTCTTTGTAAAGATTTTCTATCTAATACTTGTTATGAGCTGTGTGACTGAGGAGGAACCTCATGCAATCACAATAAGAGTTGGCAAGGTAAAAGTCCCACTGCTCTGAAGACTTGTGTTTGAGATATTAGGGAGATTTTCAATGAAGGGTGTGTTTTGGAGAGTTTTCTCATAGAGATAATTGCAGCAGTGTGTTTGATCCCATCTCACTAGGGAGCATTCTTCCTTAATTGGGCTGCCAAAGGAGTCCTGTATTTGGACATATTAGGAATAAAATTGGCCATGTAATTTACAATACCAAGAAACTGTTGGACCTGCTTGTATGTAAGATGTTCATTAAGAAAATTTTGTGAGTCTAACCATCACATCATACCATATAAAAGCAAAAACTAGATGGTAACACAACAGTACCTTTGACTACTTCAGAAACTCATTCATGACCCTTTTGTAACAATCCTCACAAACAGCTGGTGGAACTTCTACACTCAATCTAATTTGAATAAAAAAAAAAAAAAACATACTCAATTACAAATACATATAAAGCAGTACTTGTACAAATATACTCTGATTAACAAGTGTCCGCTGGCCAATAAATGTAGAAGGAAAAAAAAAAGTTGAGAAATGCAGTATAGGATACTTAGAATCTCGTGAACGTGACAATAAAATAGTACACTTCGAAATTGGGCGAGAAAGTAAAAACCCAATAAAATTAGCTCCTAATAGCTTATTGTGTTCTGGATGATGATATCTGCTCTTCTTCATATCACTTGTATTGAGTAAAAATTTTCATGAGTTTAAGGTAAAGAACAAAGGAAATGCCAGATTATCTACGTAAACTCATCCAGATAAGAAATATGAGAGCAGATATCATCATTGAGTGCTTCAGAGTTCGCTGGTTTTAAAAAAACAGAAATTTATACAAATAGTGAATTGTCTATATACCTTCCAGAGACAAATGTGAAAGAACCCTCAATGGAGCTTGAAGAAGATGACAAAGGTGTGCAACTTTCGTAGACAAATTATTTCTCGCCCGGAAGTATGAGAGGAAACTGCAAAGAAGCCAAAAGGGAAAGCATTATTACCAAAATGAATGAAAAGAGGACCAAGCCATCCATCCAATAAGTTGTAATATTAATGAAAGAAAATTAGAAAGCCCTTCTAACGTCTGAGAAAAGAACACATAAATCCATAGCTTCCATAAAAAGAACACATAAAAACTAATGAACCAAAAACAAGCGGTAAATGGATCTCAGAATAATATGAATATCTTCAATCCCTTTAAAGGGAATTACGGATAGATAACGTAGTTTTTATCAATCATCATTGATCCTATCCAAAAAACACAATTGAGCAAAACAAAAAAATTTAGTACTAAAAAAAAAAAAAAAAAAACAGAGCAGCCAAGCCAAACAGAGAGAGAGCTATATCCATAGATTTTTGAAGCAGAAATCAAAGCAAAACAACTAACAAAGTAACAAACAGATCAAGTATAAAATAAGCTGTTAAAGCATAAAGATTGAAATTTTTTACACAATACAAGTGATAGAATTTTCTAAAAAATAGAAATCAAACACTTTAAACTCGTTATATGGACTTTTATATTCCCCAATATGAACCTATGTTAACAAGACATAAATTGGGTATAGGTACGGGATGTATGGGACACATGAATTTTGCAGTAGTTTTTTTTGTTTTTTGTCTCGACGGGACAATAGAGCCATTTACGATTGGATTTTTTTTTTCTTTTCTGAATTGCAATTCAAGGTTATGTTTTGTCTAGATTCAGTACAGCTTCCTAATCTCTGAGAGAGAGAGAGAGAGAGAGAGAGAGAGAGAGAGAGAGAGAGAGAGAGAGAGAGATGCTGGTTCATTGTATTGTGGATGGTGTACTAAGTTTACATAAGCTTCCTAATCTCTATAAGAGAGAAAGAGTAATGCAAGTTCATAGTAGTTTGGATTGTGGTTGTGGATGTTGTTGTAAATTTAAATACAGTTAAAAAAAGTGAGGAATTAAACTGGTCCTTGAATGTTTTCAAAAAACTGAGGAATCTAACTCAGCCTAATCAGATTTTTTTTTTCTTTTCTAGTAGTGAAGCCCAAAAAATAGCAACAGCCAGCACAAGTTTTCCTAAAGAATCATTCCAATAATGGTAGCCTTGACAACACCTGAAGTAATATCATACAATGATGGAACAAAAAGTTATTCGAGTAATGTCTTTTTTAACCTTCCTCACACTAGCACCTTCTACATGCACAAAATTATAGCTCCAATGTGTTGTTGATCTGCTTTAATAAATGTAACATCTAAAACTTGACTCTTTTTGTACATTATTTAACGATTATGTCATCTACAATGTCTGACTATGAAATTTTAGTCCTTATATTCAATAAAGTAAAATAAAAATATTTACTTCAGTATTTTATTAACGCTTCAAAGAGATAACAAGTTCAAAGGTCATTACAATCACAAATCATAACTGTTCAGTCAGAAATTAAATTACTCAAAACACTTTAAAAACAATCAATTTTTACGTGAACAACTTAAAACTGAGATTTTCTTGCCAAATAGAGTACAAGTTTCTCGAGTGTCACTATCCCTGTGATTATCCAGCTTCATCATTAGGATAATCAGCTTGTAGTCACTACATTCGGACACTGCTTTCATGTTAATCCAGACACAATCCATTCATCATCCATATCTTCACTAGTTCCATAGTAATCAATCCTAATCTCGAAAAGGCCTAAGCTTTCGCACATTCAAATTATTCAGCAGGTCATGAATAGCTACTGAATTCATCAATAAAATTCAACATGCAAACATATAAATTGATTTAACCTATAATATTTTAAATGAAACATGTCATGATTTGTAGCAACATGAAAATAAAAATTACAAATAAAATAGTTCATACTTTAGGTAGCTGCAGAGGAGTTTTAACCATGGTTCATCCTTCAAATAATCCCCCAACAGACTACACGAACTGTTGTACCATCAAAAGATGTAAATTATTGATTTCACCTGTGGTTTGGAACTATTACTGTTCATTGTGTCAAACTGGACAAACAATAATCAACAGGCTTGCTAAACATGTAAGCTAACTGTACTGTCAAGCTGCCATAGATGGCCATATATTCAATGGAAAAAAAAAAAAAAAAAACATATGTTTACATATACTTGTACAGATATATCAGCAGAAAAATTGGAAAAATCATAAATCAATCAATCAAAACAATGAGATAAAGAAGAAATTGAAAAATTAAATCAACAACACAGACTAAAGAACGATCGAAATCAACACAGAAATTCAGCATCTAGGCATGAAACAAACACGCTAGATTACCGACAGAGACAGAGAGTTGGATTTATACATAGAAAGTAACTTACCGATTATGAATCTCGAATATGAATCGATCGAAATCTTCATCAACAGCAGATCGAAATCTTCATCAACAGCAGATCGAAATCTTCATCACGTGAGAGTGAGATTCAAGCGAGATTCAAATCTTCATCACGTCTGATCGAAATCTTCATCAAGTAAGAGTGAGAGCGAGATTCAAATCTTCATCATGTAAGAGTGAGATTCAATCGAGATTCAAATTTAGTCGAGCGAGAGAGATTTGGACAGTGAGATTCAAGCGAGAGAGAGTCGAGCGAGAGAGAGATTTTGAGAGAGAGAGATTAGGCAACAACAGGAAATGAGCTACACCACCGTTGGAGACAAATTTGGGAAATAAGAGTGAAAGGGAGAGATAGGTCTAGATGATTTTTTTTTTTTTTAAAGTTAAGATGGGTTAAATGATTTTGTGATTTTTTTAATGTAAAAAGTGATTTTTTTGCAACGGTTAAATAATTAGTCGCAAAAAAATAGTTGCAAAAAATCATATTTCTAGTGACTATAACTAAATTCCTCTTTTTTGATTTAAGAGATTACACATTTAATGCCCCAACATAAATTAAAATCACATGAAAATCCCAACAACTCTTCACAAAAATTCTAAGGACTCGTTTGGGAACTTGACTATTCTAGTTGGTTTGTTATTTTTTGACTATTTTAACCCGGATAAAAAAGTTTAGGATAATAGTTGATTTTTTTTTTCGTAGTTGATTTGATGGTTAAAAAAAAATGAAATGATTATAATTTGGTTGTGATATTTTATTTTATTTAACTATTTTAGTCTATTTTGTCTTTATTAACTATTTTATCCAAATTTGGACTATTTTCGTAGTTGATTTTAATAAAATCCCAAACAACCCCATGTATAAAATAAAATCCTAACTTTATAAGTAATTTCTCAATTAAAAGCTATGTGCATGATTCAAAAACATTTTTAATAAACTCAAATGACATTGTTCTGATGATATTATCGTTAGAAAATGGTTTTGTATTTTAACTTTTTTCCCCTCAACTTTGAACCAAAATTAAGATATAGGTCTCACGCATCCATTGTGGCGGGTTGATAGTGCAACATGTTCATCTCCGTGTGGAGATGAACACCAAACTCATTGGGAATCCTGGCCCCTGCTAAGTTGGTGGGAGTGCTAGGATCGTGGA
This sequence comes from Camellia japonica, assembly GCA_030407325.1. Classification (NCBI taxonomy): domain Eukaryota; kingdom Viridiplantae; phylum Streptophyta; class Magnoliopsida; order Ericales; family Theaceae; genus Camellia; species Camellia japonica. The sequence continues at coordinate 153,766,111 of JAPPVO010000031.1, forward strand.
TGTAATTTGTACGCTTCATATAATTGTACTTGGCCCCTCTAAACCTGTATTTTTTTTTTTTTTTTTTTTTTTTGACTTATGTATATTATATTTTGTAGAATCATTATAATTTTTTTTGTAGTGTTAATATAAATTATTATAATTATGTTACGAAGGGATGCAATACAATAAAAATTTTATTTTCAAATTATTATAGTTGTTGTATAACGAACTATTCTAATTATGTTATGAATATTAAATTATTGCATACAATTATTGTGAAAAAAGTTATTTAATTATTATGATATTGTTACCAATTATTGTAGTGCAGTTTTGAAAGGGCATATTGTATGTATTTTTAAGAGTGTATACTATAGTTTTGCTCGTTTTGTTTCCTAAAAAAAAAATAAAAAAAACCCAAATATTTTCATTTTTCATTTATTAGTATGTGATAATTTCAAAAAATCTTGTACACAATATACATATATATATATATATATATATATAAAGTTTCAAGCAGTTGATAATTGGTTGATCAAGCACGAAGAATTGACAATTCAAAAAAGATAAAAAATAAAAAAAACACGGAGAATTGAAAATAGTGGACGCCGTTTGTGGATTCAATGGTGTTTATTCATTATGGGGCTTGTTTTGAGTCAAACCTAGATCGCTCTTTTGGCTTTTTCCCAGTTGGATTTTTTACATAAAAAAATTGCAAATGTCTTCTAATTGGGAATTGAAGTAAACAAAATTATATATATAGGCGAATCAATCAGATTTTTCATCTATGTTCTTTAGAATGCAAGTGGAAGATCTGCATTAAAATCCATTTTCAAAAGAACTTGACTGATTCAAATAGAACTAAACCGCTTTTATGAAGAAATTAGGTAGTCTTCAACAAAATAGTGTGGGTGTTTGGGAAGTGGATTTTTTTGTAAATTTTTCTAGTTGTAGAATATTATTGGAGAAAATTTTTTTTTTGTTTGAGAAGATAGTTGGTTTTTTTATGGTTGTATGTGATGTTTGTAAGATAAAAATGAAATGATTATGGGATTTGATGTGATATTTTGTTTGGATTGATTTTTTTTTATTCTGTAACTAATTTATCTTTTAGTGAAAAAAAAAACAAAAAAAAAACCAAAAACCAAACTTCTCAGACACCCTTGCATGGAGAGAGAAATTACAGCTTTGGTACTGTAGTCTGGACGGCATGCTTGGTGTAAACCTTTTAAAATAAGGGCGCTGATTCATCCCCCCCGAAAGGGGCCTCCCCGAATCCCCCGATTTTCCATTTCAAGTAAAAAAAAAAAAAAAATAGAAAACAGAAAAAAAAAAAAAAACAGTTTGCCAAAAATAGAAATTTAGGGGATTAGGAGGATTTTTTTAGGGGGATTATTCATTTTCCTTAAAATAATTGGGGAACACCCTGGAGATATTCTTTTGGAAAATGATTGAAAAATGATATATAAGTTTACTTTATCTTCTAATTTTTTTTATTTTTACTTTTTAGACTTATTTTATGAACTTAATGAATAAGTAATATGATTGGTTAATGATTAGAGAAGATATGAGAAAGAATATTACTTTTAATATTCTAATTGATTGCAAAAATGCTTGAAAATTGAGTCTAATTTTTTGTCTTGAATAGTAATACTCATTTTTTTTTTTATTATTTTTTTTTTTAAGGAGAGAAATTGGACTCCATGTCCAATCTAGCATGGAGTCAATTGTTTGATTGTGGATTTGTAGGCTAAATTAGGAGTCCCACCAGAATATGAATTTCATATATATTATATCTATCTATCTATCTATCTATCTATCTATCTATCTATACTATCTATCTATCTATCTATACTATATATATAACCAAATGTAGTTGTTAAGTTAAAAGACTCCAAAACTTGAATCCTAAATTCTCATAATTTTGAAAAAATAAAATAAATACGTGGCACCTCTCTTTATCCCTCTTCTCACTATTCAAGTATTCGCACTTCCTCTCCCAATTGTGTTATCTAAAAAAAATATTTAAAAAAATCAAATAATATCTTTTATTGGAGTTATGGATATACATATGTATGTAGAACCCCACATGTTTATCACCGTATCACATAAATTTAAATAATAATAATAAAAAAAAGAAATCACAACTCTCACAACTCTTATTCCCACTCATTATATATATATATATATATATAAATAAAATAAAATGTTAGCATTTATCTAATTCACGTTTACTTTTAAAAAATAAAATAATTTCATAGCCTATAGATAAGATCAAGATTTCAAAGTTGAAATTTTATTTAATTTATTCTATTTTCTCATGTTTATATTATTTTTTCTTTAAATTTGAACTTAAATTTTTACTTTCTTCAGAACTTCCTATCTCTTGGAGTTTATCTTCTATTTGAACTTGATTGTTGTAGATTTTCATATATTTCAACTTAATCTTTTCAAAATTTATCTTCAAGTTGAACTTTATTTATCTTAAAAAATCGTCAATTAATTATCCATATAAATTTTAAATATGATATAATTCCAAGTATATCTTTTGTCTAAGCTTAATCTTTTCAATATAAAAACAAGTGCTTGAAAAATGAACCATGAACATGACATTGAAAAGAAAAAAAAAAAAAAAACAATCAATATTGTGCCCTTTTTGACTCTCTTTCACGGTGCCTAAAAAATTTTGCTTTAAATTTCAAGTCACAAATGATTTTTTTTTTTTTTTCAATTGTATCAACTTTACATTTAAAATTTGTACTTACATGAGTTTTTGCCTTTGTGGGAAAGGGAGTTTATGTAAATGAATATTATTATTTTATTTTTCTGTAAATTCTATTTATGTTTATGTTTCTTTTTCTTTTTTCTACAATCTGTATTTTTTTTATTTCTTTCTTTTTTGGCTAATAATGTGTTATTTAATTGAGATTTCATTCTATCTTTGAAGTGCTACTATTAATTTGTGACTCTTTCACTTATTGACTATTTGTGTTTAATTATTTTGGGTGCAGATGTTATATTGGAAGCGAAGAGATCATCAAAATTTATTTGGATATGGATTTATGTTTTAAATTTAATCATCAATTATATTTGGTTGTTGATTGTTATGTTGAAATAACTTATGATTAAATTAATTTTCAAGATCTCATTTCTTTTGAGACCTAAACCACAAATTTCTTCTTTTTTTAAATATCTTTTTATGCAGATTCAAAGCCTGAGCAAATGCAAGCGATCTCATATTTAAAATGTTAGGTTTTTTTTGAATAATTTAAATATTTCTATTCTTTATGTTTGTCCGTTCAATTTTAATGCATTTTCAAACCTATTTATGTTTAGTGAATCAACATAAAATTAAAGAAAAAAAATTATTTTATTTTATTTTAATTCATTATATTGTGTGGGATAATTAATATAATATCTCTTATTGATTGAAAAAAAAAATGAAAAAATAGCATTATTTTATTTAATGTTAGTCATTTTGATTCATTATAATTTTTAGTATGCTTTTGTTACTCCACTTTTGGTTGTCTTAACTAACTCTTATTATCTATTTGTTATGCGATGTGTTAATCATATTATTTAATTTTGATTATTTAATTTTGATGATGTCTAAAATATTATTTGTAACAATTTAGATTTTTTTAATGTATATATTTATTTGACACAAAATATTATCTTTTTAAAATATATTTGTTAAATATTAGTTAAATAAAAATATTTTTTGAAAACTTTACTATTCACTTTTTGAAAAATTGAGGCTGATCACTATTCACTTTTTGACCAAATTAAAAATTGATTAATTATATTATTTTGACAAAAATGATGGGTTGGTTGTATTATTTTGACAAATTTGATATTGATGGGTTGTTTTGTGTTGACAAAATTAATATGGAGTGGTAGAATATATTTAGTTTAAAATCTCTACAACATATACAGTATTTTAAAGATGTCATACATTTTCAGATCCATCATAAATATCATTTAAAGAGATTTTTTCTGTATGCAAATATTTGATTAGAACATTATATATTGCATATAATATAAATAGAATACATCACGTGTGCTATTAAATTTTTTACATTACATTGATTATATCATATCACACTACACTACATTGATTATATCTTATTATAATCAAACAAGAAGAAAAAGATGGAGTTATATATATATATATATATTATAAACTAGATGGAGAAAATTATTTGTTTGTTTGAAAGTTGTGAACTTTGTATTAAATTGTCTACAAAAATGGTGACTCCATGTTTGAAAAAACAAAAAGAAAAAATCAGCCTTATTTTTATCTTTTTAATTCTTATCATTTGCTGACTATTCAAAATCAATGAGTGTGCTTATGTAAGCGGTGACATCAAGAGTGTGCTTATGTAAGCCATGACATCAGGAGCATGCTTATGTAAGCCATGACGTCAGGAGCGTGCTTATGTAAGCCATGACGTCAGCAAGGAGCGTCCAACGGGTATATTTTTGTGTATAAATAGAAGTATTGTGTGTGGAGAAAAAATCAAGAACTTGAAGAGAAAATTTTCTGCGAGCTCCAAATTGTATTCTGCTCTTTCACTTTCAGATCTAAGTCTAGCATTTGTTCTTACACTTTCATATCTACTTTTTGTGAGAGAATTATTGTAAAAGAGGGTTTAAATTACCCTTATTCTTATTCCTTATTTTTTAGAGAGATTTTGTAAGGGTAAGGCTTTTATTGTTGAGTGATGCTCAATAGATAAGAGTAAGTCATGTGCCAAATCCACAAGCTTAGTGGTGTATTTATTCAATTGATAGTAAAGAAATTCTCAAGGAGGTTCCTTAGGGAGTGGACGTAGGCCGACGTGCCGAACCACTATAAATCGCAGTGTTTGATTTTCTCTCCCTATCTCTCTTACGTTCATATTGATAATTATTATTCTGTTTTTTTTTATTTATTAAAATTCTGAATATTGTGTTAATTTTAATACTGTAAAATTTTAATAACCCAATTTACCCCTCCTCTTGGGTTGCCTATCTGGAATAACACGATGATTTAAGATGAAAAAGGTCAAAAATAATAAATAAACAACAAGATAAGTGTTCGCGTTTATTAGATAAATGTTTGCTAAGAAAATAATTGATTTGTATTTTTTTTTAAAAATGTGATGTTAAAATTTTAGAATTAAATTTTCTATGATATCTTTAGCTCCTTATCTTTATCAAAAAAATTAAATTTGAATTTAAACACTAAGCCTCCAAAACACATTATCTTTAAATTAAGTTTCCATATAAATTTGAACAACCACCAACAAAATCCAACATTGGAAACAAACCCTCAACAACATCTTTTTTTTTCTTTTTCTTTTTCTTTTTTCTCTCCTCTTAACGCAGTGGTGGTCATAAAAATTTCTTTAAGGTATTAATATTTTATATCTCCTAACTCCAATAATTTATTTATTTTTCCTCTCTAGGGAAGATTATAATATACATATGGCATAGTTTGGGAAGTTGGTTTTGGTGGGTTAGGGGCTAAAATAGCCACAGAAAACAAAATAGGCTATTTTAGCCACAAAAAACAAATCCAACCCATAATCATTACACTTCTCTCTCACAAAAAAAGTCAAAAAAGCCAAAAAGCCCTTCCCAAACCAGACTTTTTAGCTCCAGGCTAAAATAGCCAAAAAGCCAACCCACTTCCCAAACGGAGTAATAGAGCTTTACAAGCAATCTCTCGAGGTTAATCATTTTTTTAATTGAAATCTATTTGAAGTCATAAAATTTCATGCAATTTTTTTTTCATCTTTATTCTATCATATTATTTAATGATAGATCTTTTCAAGCAACATGTTCAAATTCATATAAATTTACATAGGGTCTATATATGGTTTTACATAAAATCTACTTAGGTCTATCAACTTTTTCATGCAATTGCTCTAGATTTATAGATCTTCGCATGCATTTTGTGATAGTACTTGAAAAGAATTTTTATTGAATAATTCGTGCATATTACAATTATCAATCACTTCATTTTAACTCACCAAAATAAATATATATATATATATATATGTATATATTATGCATGTTTCTTAAATATATCATTTGTCCTATAATATTTGGTATAACTACTACTATACATTTTTAGTCTCTATTGATCTGATTATTAGTTATATATGATATCTTAAAAATTCATTTCAATAATTGATTGCAATTATTAAATTGATATATGTTATATATGATATGTTTTTTAATTTTTCATGTTGTGAAGTATTAAAAATTTTGAATGATATATAATAAGATTTATATACACAAATTAAATAAAAATATTTTATTCATATTAGAAAATACAACTAAATAGCATAATTTTTTTTTTAAATTTATTATGTTCACTTTGTAAAATCCCATGCATCGCACGGGTGACTACTAGTTGTGTCCTAAGGGGATGTAGGATAGAAATTGTGGGATTGAAATATCATGGGATTAAGTTATAAAATGACACATTTGCTCTCTAAATATTTGATTTCATTATGTATTGTATGTAAAAAATAAAATAAGATATAAAAATCCCAATTAAAAAATAAAATAAAATAAGTTTATTTAATTTTTATTGATGTTTATTTATTTACTTTTTAAATAAATTTTTATAGATGTTTTATTTTAAATTTTTGCTGATATTTTATTTATTTTTTATTTTGTTTTATTATTCATTATTTATTATTTTCTTAAAATAAATTTATTTAAAATTTTATTTTAAAAATAACATAAATTTTTATTATTTTTTATTATTTAATTTTAAAAAGTAAATTAATTGAATTTTTAAAAAATAAAACAAAATAAATTTTTATTTAATCTAGCCCAAAAAAATTAAAATATTAAAGACATATTTAGTATTGCTATTACTAGTAAACAATTGAAAATGATAAAATAGTCTATTGAGTATATTTATCTTTTGTCATAATATTTCAATCAAACATTGGATTGAATAAGATAGTCATTTACAAAGACATCAAATCTCATGAGAAAACAAACACGAGATACACATAAGTTCAAACCAAATAGTCCAAGGACTATAAATTCCACAATTAATAATCCGATAAATTATAATCCCTCTTATCTAGTCCGTCTAAACAAATATGGCATCGTGAATGATTTCATTGGATGTTTTGTAAGGGTTTAAATTAGTATGCGTATGCACTACTACTTTTGGGGGTTCATGGAGTTTTTAGTCTTTCAAAATTATGTTTGTGGGTGTTTACCTATTATACTTTATTATCTTTTTAATAAAAGTTTTGCCCCAATAAAAATAATAAATTTTTTTTTTTTGATTAACTAACCAATGTATCTTATTAAGAACAATAATTCTTTTCCAATAATTTGACTGATCCAAATCGCTATATGCTATCCGTTTTCTACAGTTTTATGTTACCCTCTTGCATAACAAAGTATTATGTACACAAAATGATTAAAACTATATATATATTCAGTTACATAACACTTTTTCTTATTTAAATTTAACACATTTGATTAAGGAAACAACAACAGGGACTTAAATGCTGCCTTTGCCTAACTGTAAGAAAGAAGGGAAAAGATAGTTTGTGCCATGGTGAGCAGAAGTAGTATAACCGCAGCAAGAAATGAAACAAATGCCTATGGACTGTTGAAGTAATTCCGCCTTAAGTTTGCCATCCACACATTGGCGTCGCATACAATGGTTGTTCACATCATTGAAAACTTCATTATAACTAAAGTTATTGGCATTTGTCATGGTGACCTTGATCAGTTTGTGCCACATGGTGTAAACCTCTACATCATCACCTACCCAACTTTCAATAATTCCACTATGGTGGAGCAAATTAACATCCTTTGAAGAATTGATGAGGCAATCCGTGAACACGATATAGTCACGAACACACAATGGTTGATTATGATCTAGAGGACACAATTCGTATGCAACTAGATTTCTAAGGAAATACTCTGTATTATCCGTAATGGATAAGAGCGGGATTTTTCAATGCCCCACTTACGAACTTTATATCAAACAAGTTGTCGCTTTTTTCAACCATCTTGAATTGAACCCATAGTTCTAAATCGCGGTATCGGGTAACGTAACGGTATCGGTCGCGGAGTATCGGTATCGGTAGTATCGACCGGTACGTATCGGGAATCGGGTGTCGCGACCGTGAAATTTCAAAAATCATTAGCAATCCCTTTAAAACTCAATTTTATGATTTTTTTTGACTCTTTTAGCCTTAATTTATCACATTTTAATCAAAATTTTGATATGTAGGAGCACTTTTGACTCATTTTTAACTAAATGATATGTATTTATTTTAGTCTCAAGCTTTTATTTGGCATATATGTTAAACTTTTAATAAAAAAATTGATGTGGAAATATTTTTTTTTTACTTATTTTTAACAATGAAATACTTCCAATGTACAACAAATTAAATATTAAATCTCTTCACTTAATAATTAATTTAAACCTCTTTAAAAAAAATGTGACAAATGAAACCTCTTTAAAAAAAATTGGACATAAAAAAAATCTGAAATAAAAAAACTTGACCGATTAAAAAATTTGAAATAATAAAAAAATCTGAAATAAAAAATCTAACAGATTAAACGTCTTTAAATAAAAATAAAAAATCTGAAATATTAAATCTCTTTTTTTAAAAAAAAAAAATGAACAATCCCAAACATTTCCACTAACCTTGTTTGTGGATCCAAATTTATTGAACAACCTGTTAGATTTTGTGGATCCAAATTTATTGAACAATGAACAATCCAAATTTATCGAAAATCTTGATTTCAATATTTATTTATTTTTTTCCCTTGCTCAACTAAAAATATATATATTAATATTTAAACAATCATAAATATATATATATATATTAATATCTCCCATCCCACACCATAATATAACCACATAACCACAAAATGTGAGGCTTAAATAAAAATTAAAAAACAAAATAGACATCATCAACAAATATAGCAATTACAAAACAGAAAAAAAAAAAAAAAAACAAATATAGAAATGAACTACACACTAGTACACAGCACAACGTCTCAAAACAAAACAGAGCATTGTAACAAACCTTTGAAGAAGCTCGCGAGCGGTGCGGCGGTGCCCCGGGGAGATGGATTTGGGTTCGATTCGGTGCGGCGGTGCCACTAGGAGATGGATTTGGGTTCGATTCGATGGTTCTCCCTACAATACTTTGCAAGATCGGTGGATGGTTTGGGTTTAATTGAGGATTTGGGTTTGGTTTGGTACAAAATCGATGGATGGGTTTGGTGTGGTCCGTCGATTGCAGGTTGTTGTTGGGTTTGGTGTGATCCGATTGAGGGTTGTTGTTGGGTTTGGCGTGGTCCGATTGAGGGTTTGGGTTTGGGTTTGTTGATGGTTTTTATTTGCAGGTTGTTGTCTCCTCAAGGTTGAAGTGAACTCTACCACATAGCCAAAGGAGGAAGCTTAGGTTGAAGTGAACCGGCGTATCGGAACAATATCGTTCTTGTATCGGATTCAGGCCGATACGTAGCGGGAATCGGCCGCTACGCCTGCGAATTTCGTTCTCACCGGTATATCGGTCCGTATCCGAAGCGGCACTCCAAATTTCCGGTACGAACCGGCCGGTACGGTACGTACCGGCCGATATTTAGAACCTTGATTGAACCACAAACTCTTGAAGCTTTGTTGCCGAGTTTATGAATTGCCATTGCTTTACCTTTACACTTCTACAAGTCCCAACAAATGTAAAGCACCAATAATCATGTACTAAGCCAAGTAGATGCTTGATGTTGTCGATTGCAATTTCACTATGAGCTTTGAAATTTGTATGTAGTTGGGTATGTTATAGAAAATTTATGGCTATATGAATTATTCCCGAGCTTGGAAGCCTAGTCATGTTAAACAAACAAACAAGGATAAAGAATGTGTTAGGTTTTTATTCTTGGCAATCACATTTGACAAAACTCCGAATCCATAATTAAACCATGAAATTTGGATTGTTCATTCTCTTCCAAGTTGAATGACCATTCAGCAACTTTAAAATCATGATTTAAGCATTTAAGTATTTCACGTTCCTGCAACATAGAATAAAAAAAAGAAAAAAAGAAAAAGAAAAAAAAGAATTAGTAAAGTTGAAACAAAATTTAAAACATTAAATTAATGTAAAACAATGACTTACATCATTATGCCAAATTTTGGCTGCTATGTAACAATGAAAACTCTTCAAAATTGAAGGATCATATGGCCCTCCAGGAAAAGGTCCAGTAAGATCTTCATTAACTTTTTAGTTGTATCTGCTGGTTGGTCTTCATAGTCACCCATGTTTGTTGGTTCATCACTCGGATCATCACATATGTCTGTTGGTTCATCACCCATATCCTTTCAGTTGTACTTGTATTCGCACTTTTATTTTAGAGAGGCTATGCGTTTTTAGATGCGAATCCAACCCGAATTGTGCCTTGCAGAGAAGTTTGTGATGTTATTTTTTTCATGTTTGCCACTTCACTAACTTTGACGGGGATCGAGCTGCCGGTCAGCTCGCAGGAGTCCAGGGGGCAGCGCCACAACGGGGTTGAGGGGAATACTCAATCAAGATGCATCATTTCCATGTGCAGCACTGGAACACATTCTCAGCCCACCATCTAGGGTAAAGCGCATCAAGCAGAAGGTAAGGAAAGAGCACCGCTTGGATAAGTTTCAATACCCCGACTTGCCTGGTCAAAAGAAAGGGAAAGAGGAAGTTGAAGAGCAATCCTATGCAGTCCAAATTGTACAAGATTTAGACAAACATCCACAGAAAAAGCACCCAACAAAGTACAAGAAGTTAACATTGACCAACAAACTGAAGGTTTGGGCCAACATGAGCAAACTCAACAAGCAAAAGGTCCAAAATTTTCACAAGAACGACAGTGATGAGTAAGTGATCATACATATTCAAATTGAATTTATTTTTATGATGATGTTAAGCTTTACATATGTACTTAATAGATTAGATCATTTTATAATTGTGCAATGTTAACATTCACATTTTCTGTAATTACAATGCACAGGTTGCTTGTGTGGCGATGGGACTCAAAGATTAGAAACGTGTATTTTGATGACATCATACACATCATCAAGGAAGAATCAATGCATAACAACGTATGGCACTCGTAAATGTGTACAAAACACACACACACACACGCACACACACACACACACACACACACACACACTGTAAAGACACTAGAAATAATGTACTGCCACTCCTCTGTTTGTGCAGGTGATAGATGCATATGGTAAAATTTTACTCGAACTACAAGGGCTAGTCAACCCAACTTTGGAGGATGTGGCATTCATCTTTACAAGCACATGTTTGGTAACAACTACACTTTTGGTTTGTTATGTTTGATGTTGATAAGAATGTTCACATGAACGGTATTTGATTTGCATGTTCAATAGATGTGAATGTTCATCTCAACATTGTATGCTTATATTGTTAACTTAAATGCCAGACAGATGTGGATGTTAACAACAATATAATATGGCAGGTGTGAATATTCACATTGACAGATGTGAACATTCACATCATTCACAATGAATATTCATGTATTGGGAAGTTTGAGAAATTAATAGGTGTGAACATTCACATCTGTAATACATTATAGGATTGTTTTGACAAATTAACATATGTGAATATTCACATCATTCACATTGAACATTGATATAAATACTTGGTACATCATTGTATGCCCATTGTGTGCAGAAAGTCATGCAAGAGTACCCCTTCCCCCCCCTCCACAAGAGAAATAAACTGATTGATGTACATATCAGTGACTGTCAAGGCCAGAGATACTTTATCTTCCCAATACACCACAACTTTCACTGGACGATTGTTGTGTACGACGTCAAAGACAATTTATGGAGACATTATAACTTGCTACGACCAAGACCCAGCATACATGACCCATATATTGACAAAGCACAAATAGTGGTAAGTGGCTGACACATATAATACTTGTCATGATGTGTAATATTTGAACTTGGACGTATGCACTGTGTTGCTTTGTGCCTAATATGAAATTTCATTGTTCCCCCCATGGCAGAGGGACTACATTGAGGTTGTGGTGTGCAACATCGGACCATCATCACCATTATGGACCAAATTATTAGGCCAAAATCCATCGCAACCAATCATATCAGTGGACGTCTGTCCTTAGCAAGCATCTGATTCATAAGCCTGAAATCAATTTGTACACATCTTCCATAACCATTATACACACCTAAATTTCAAAATCTAACAACAACAACTTTGCATTTTCAGGGTGGAGTGTGGGCCCGCTGTGTGTTACATCATGAGGGCGCATGTATACCGTAAGGAAATTGTTGACAACCTAAATCGCTTTGAATGGTGTCAAATAAGAGACTCATTAGTACACCTTTTTCTGAATCACAAAAAGACAGTGCAATGTGAAAACCTATAGGGGGGTGTCTACCTATCACTGTTACCCGAAGCTGTTATCCATATTTAAGACAATTTAGTGTCAATAGATTTGACATATTGGAGCAAACTAGCTTGATTGTAAATCAATTCTATATCACTACTTGTATTGCTATTTTTCATTCAATATATGTATATGCATTTTGAGGCCTATTTCGTGTTGATCATGCACATTGAGATTGTATTTTTTTTTTTTTTTGACACACGACATGATGTAAATTTCCACATCACGGAAGGATCATACACATTCTTATGTTTAAAAGCCCTACTACATGGATATGAATATTGCTTAAAGTGTTATTGTAACACAACATGACAGGTGTGAATATGATATTTCTTAACACATAAGTCAATATTCACAGCTAATAATTTGATGATGTGAATATTCACATCGTAACTTTTGATGATGTGAATGGCAGCAACGATGTCAATATTCACCCCATGCTTATGCATGCATCATAATATACACAAGAAAATCTTATTTTTGCTAGCAACAAACACTCACAATTACATTTCATAATACATATCTGAATATTCACATTTTCTAATTTGATGATGTGAATGGTTATATTGATGCAAATGTTCAGGCCATCTACTTTGATACTGTCAACAGTAATAAGAATGTGAATATTCACACCACAATAATGTTAAAAAGTTCAACCCATGTGCAATTATTCACATAATGTGATTATCTTACACAAGTGCGAATGTTCACATCATGTATTCATCCTTAACACACCAAAAAAAAAAAAATGTCAGTTTGCTACCCCTAAAAAAAAAAAAAAACACAAATCAAATACTAATGCATTATTAGGTTTGCCAATGCATTATTATATTTGCCAACGCAACGTAATCTTATTGCAACACAATGTTTGCCAACATAACACAATCTTATTTCAAAAATCAATATAAGAATCTCATGTAAAACACGATGTTGAAATGAAAAAATGTACACCCTATATCAGCTCCTTGAATGATTTTCGATTGTAGCTTCCCAACTTATCACATCTTCTGCACCTTATTTGCTTCAGTTTCTCACCCCTTGATGGGATTCTATTCTTTTTCTGCCTTCCGGGTGGTCTTTTCACAGTTGGTGGGTATATAGTGAAGTCTGTGGGATCAAAAGGCGGCTTTTCCGCCGATGGTATAGGGAATATAGCACCCGAATAGGCTGCTCGATATGTCTCTACATGAAAGTAATGTTCCACAGAATCATTGAGATTGTAGTGGCTCTTCTGAATAGTAATAACAGCATGGTCACATGGGAATCCGTTGATTTGCCATTTGAAGCAAGAACACGTACGCCATGCAATATCAACTGTAATAGATGGTATCGAATGAACTTCAAACACATCTGTAACAAGCCTGCGGGGGACCTCGCTACAGCTCGGACTCGATTTGTGTCACGGTTCTTAATCTTGAACCAAAGAGTCCAAATCCGGCAAATCGTTTTTGAAAACAGATTTTTTAAAGAAGTGCCAAACATGGACTGCTTTGCCAGATACAGAGTCGCCACCTAAATATTTTATTTTGGGAAATTTAGGAAACCCTGACTCGGTGCCAAAGGCCACGTGTCCGTCATCACCAAAGTTGCCTCGGCTCGGGCACTTGGGTACGATTGGGGAAGGTCACTTCGTGAGCACCCTCGCTCGCCCGGTCAAAGACCGGCCTCTACTAACCATGATATCTTATTTTGAAAACATTGTATGCTCTTATTCCGATTATTAGCCTAGGTTACTATGTGATGCTCGCAGCAAACAAGTATAGACTGGGCCGCCTGAATTGGAACAAAACATTTCATGTTTGCTTGTTTGAAAATGGTTTGATGGTGCTACCCGCAGGTAGGCTAGGACGCGGATTTGCCACCCTCAGGTGGGCTTAGAAAAACATGATTTTGCCACTATCTAGTGGGCTTAAAACAAACATTTGATGAATTGTCCAATCCAAGAAACACAACCTCCACCCACAGGCATTCAAGGCAGTTATATCACATAAGCACATAGCCTCATGGCAAGCATGCTATTCATGGCAGCACTCACACACGTGCAAGGATGCTAAAGCATAAAACTCACCGAGTACTCCGAGCCAAAAATAGAAATTGATTAGAAATTATGCATGATCCTAAGTATACAGAAATGCCTAATGCAACACATGCAATAATGCAACTATAGCAGGCTCGGCTATTCTAAGATGGTATGTGGAATGCTACAGCTAACACGTATTCAATTTGGAATTGAAATACAAATGCAGTTTGTATGATGCGCCGAGCCCGGTGCGTGCAAAACAGATGAATGATGCAAACATGTTGTCATACTGTATGCTAATTGAAATATGCCCTATATCTAACCATCGCAAGCGGGTAAATAAAAGGGAAGAAAGACGTGGGGTTGGAATACATACATCACACTCACCCACACTTATTACAATTATGCCCTCGCGCAGAGGGTCCGAATAAATAATACAGTCCCAAATGAAAGAATAATACAGTCCGAAATACTACAGTCCGAATAATATACAAATTCCTAATTAATTAACAAATTAAACTAAGAAAGCTATAAACTGGCATGCAAGCCAGGGGCTGCCTCGATCCTGATGAATGATGTATGCTGGGCTGCCTTGCGCGGAAATCCACTGGGATGCCCCGATTAGCCTCTGTTTGCAATGTTTCTCGAAATGCGTGCCCGACTCCGAAAAGTTGCTGATTCTTCATTTTGCTGCAACAGAGAGCAGGAAAGGGGCATAGCAATGTATTTCACAAATATATGCATGCCTCGATCCTCGTGCCACCAATCACGTATCTCGATGCATGATGGCCGAGGAGTCAGATTGCACAACTCAATATAGGATGAATGCAGATGAATGCTACAACAAAAACCTAACTCCATCATGGGTAATCCGGAGTGTCGGTGACTTAGGAATTGAGACCCGTTCCGTCACTCGGAGTACGGAACGTACCTCGTTTCCCGTGCCCGGGCTAACTCCTATCCCGAACACGATGCAATATGCATGATATGCATGAATGCAACTAAAATACAATCCTAGCATGCACAATGCTATGAAAATGAGATGCCTCGAAATGCGTGCACACAGGCGCGCAAACCGGGGCGATGATCCCAAGGCGTGAAATGGCATGAAATATGACAACAATGAGACTAAAATGAGATGTCCCGAAATGTGTGCCCACGGGCACGCAAACCGAGAAAATGGCATACGGAATGCAATGAAGCTAAAATGACCTGTAAATGATATGTAATGAGGCTAAAATGAGATGTCTCGAAGTGCGTGCCCGCGAGAAAATGGCATACGGAATGCAATGATGCGAAAATGGCATACAGAATGCAGAATGGACTTATACCAACATGAGAGGACCTCAGCCACTCTCACACGGGAGGCCGTCGGATAAAAAAGAAGCGCCTCGAAATGCGTGCACATTGGCACGCAAATCGAGGCAATGACATACGCAATGTAATGAGATTAAAATGACATACAGAATGCGAAATGGACTTACACCAACATGAGAGAGCCTCAGCTACACTCACACGGGAGGCCGTAAGATGAAAATGAGACACCTCGAAATGCGGGCACACGGGCGCGCAAACCGAGGCAATGACATAAAGCATGAAATGGCACTCCAAATGCAAATTGGACTTATACTAACATGAGAGAGCCTCAGCCACACTCACATAAGAGGCCGTAAGATGAAAATGAAGCGCCTCGAAATGCGTGCCCACGGGCGCGCAAACTGAGGCAATGGCCCTAAGGCATGAAATGACATGGAATATGATATGCAAGCATGCAAATGAATTTCCAGCACTCACAAATGATGCAAAACAGTCCCGAAAGGCGGGGAAATGACACCGAATGCACGGAATGCTCCCGAAATGCGATATTAAGCACCCGAAATGGCCTACAGCCATACTAAACATGCGTAATTGGTACATGACATGCAAAACAGTAGCAAGGCAGCCCCAAAATATCATTTTTCAGTCTAGAAACAAGGCCAAACAGCAAGCATAGATAGGGCAACAATAGCATGCAAAAATACGGGCCAAGAGAGGGGTATTGAAGCAAGTGATACATGCCATGCCCAAACTGAAAAATTTCCTTCTACAAAACTGATGAGGGACTAAAAATATGAACATTTACAGTAGATGACATCCCCCAACTCAGTATGAAAACATGCTAAAAATGTCATGCAAAAACTAGGATACACAAGGCTATAACATGAGGTACCCCAAACATTCATCAAACCAGAAAAGACCCTCAATGAAATATGTCAAGAAGATCAAAATATGGATATTTTCAGTACTGATGATGGCCGGAAACAGAAGCTAGATAAGCTTAAAAGAGCATGCAAAAATGGGGGTCCAAGAGAGGTATAAAGACAAGTATAACATGGAGACCCCCAACAAGGTTGATCCCTTCTAAAATGTGGTAGAGGGACACAAAATAATCTTACTCACAGTTCATGACATGCTCCAAAACAGACTACATGTAGGTCAAACAAATCATGCAAATTTACGGTAAATATGAGAGATTATGAAGAAAGTACATGATAGAGAGGCCAAACAGGGTTGAGCCCTTCTTCAATGTTGAAGAGGGGCTCAAAATAGGCCCACTCACAGTTTACATTATGCTCGAAAACAGATCACTCATAGGCCAAATATTTCATGCAAAAACAAGGGTAAAACATGGATTCAAAGCAAGTGGCATATGGAGCATGAAAACAAGGTTGAGCCCTTCTTCAATGTTGAAGAGGGTCTCAAAATAAGTACAATATCAGTTCATGAGATGCTCCAATTCAGATCACACATAGGCCAAATATTCAATGCAAAATAATGGCATATAAGAGGATATTGAAAGAAGTGCAAGATAGAGGGCTCAAACAGAGTTGAGCCCTTGAACAAACATGAAAAAAAGCTCAAAATAGACCTAGTTCCAGTTAATGTCGGAGCTCAAAACAATAAGCTAATGGGCTTAAGAAATGAGGCAAGAAAATGGTGCAAAAGAGAGGGATTGAGACTTACCCTTGAAGACTACACTTTTGCTACCTCTTGGCTTGATGAAAGTTGCTTCTAAGCCTCTGAGGAACCCCTCCTTGCTTCTGGAATGGAGTGGCGAGGGTAGAACTTGAAGATGATGAAGAAATGGAGCCTAAACTTGAAGGAAATGGAGTTGTGTGTATGTATATGCTCAAGCCAACTCTTGGAACCTCTTCTCTTGAGTTGGGAGGACACCAATCTAGACAAAGGAGGGAGAGAGGAGTCCTTCCAAAAGTGGAGGGAAATGAGCCGTTATTTCCCTCCAAACGGGTCCCCCGGATAGAGATATTTTTGGGGGAAAACCAAAGCACAGCTGGAATGCACAGCATGGGGATCAGGGCCGGCCAGTTTTTTGGGCTGCAGGTGGCCAGCCGGCCACCCCTATGGCCGGCCGGCCAAGGGGCAAAATGGGCATGTTGAATTAATGGCCGGCCATGCTAGATTAGGGTCCTCCCATGTGTCCTCAACACAACCCTGTGGTTGAAAATTGGCAACTGTGAACCAGGAGAGAGAACAACCCACTTTTCCAAAGGGTTCAAAAGGGTCAAATGGAATTAATGGCCGGCCATAGCATATTAGGGTCCTCCCATGTGTGTACAACACAAATATGTGGTTTTGGCTTGAAGAAAATGGCCCTAGGGTGTTCAACATTAGCCCGAAAGTGAGAAAAACGGGCGCCGGGGGGCGCCGGAGGAGCATAACTGGTTGCTGAGACAATTGCTAGCCTCCCACCCTCCAGTGACCTTCCTCATGATAAAACAGAGGCACCTGCCAAAAATGAACAAAAACCGATGCAAAACGAATGCTCGGGGGCCAAAACACGCAGTTCGAGGTCCCGAAAACCGGCCGTTAAGCACCGAAAGTGGTGTTTGGCCACGAAGTAGGTATCTAAGACCCCAGTGTCCCTCGAAAGGGAGTAAATGAGATGCATGCCAAGAACCGGAGGAATCGGAGATGGTTGGGTGGTCCCGAACCGAGGCACACGGCCTGACGGCTCCGAAAACCGGGAACCAGACTCCGAAATGGGCAAAATGGCCTACGGCCACGAAATGTAGCCCACGGCCACTGAGAGACAGTCTACGGGACCTCTCCCTCCCCTCAGGAAAGAAAATAGAGAAAACTGAGTCTGGTTCGCAAACCGAGGCAAGGCACAGAAGAGAGTTCGAAAGTCCGGAGGTAGGGCGCACGGCCGCGACTCTGAGACTTCTGAACAAGCACAATACGTAACATCACCGAGCGCTCAATCGGTGACGTCTGAGTCTTAAGGTCGGTCAAAAATGGGGTGTCTACAACATCCTTATTGGCTTTGCTAACTTGCCAAGACATGCTGTCGTTGAACGAATCAAGAAGCATTGTTTCGAATGTAGGACAAATAAGCTCATTCCACTTGTTTGTTTGGTCACGCCGTGCAAACATTTGTCGTGTCAACTGAGTACGAATTGTGTCCACCATTTGAGTGATAGGAAGATTGCGTGCTTCTTTAATCCAATTATTAAATGACTCCGCCGCATTGGATGTCATCTCCCCATAACGCATGCCCCTGCACAACATCACAAACATTGTACAATACTGAATTTAATTTCTTCAAAACTGAATATGAAATTTCACATCGCCACAAAACATAACTGAAAATTCATATCACTACCATTCTAAGATTGACAAATGGAATACATTAAGAAACTACTATTACCTGAAGTATGAATTGAATTCACTCAGTGCTCAGGTGCCAAGTCATTGAAAAAATTATGTGTTCGTTGCTTACCCTCCACTTTTAATTTCTCAAGCTTTTCATGGAACCCTACCACAGTTGGCTCGTAAGCACAGTCACCCAAACTACTAACGAGGTGGTCCCTAAATCCATTATCAATTCCCTTCATCCGATCTTTTAAGTTGTTCTTCAAGTGTTGCAAGCAATAACCGTGGTGAGCAGATGGGAACACCTTCCATATCACTTCTAACAGACCAAGATTACGGTCCGAAATAAAAGTAATTTGACACTTACCATCAACAACCTTGCCAAGTTCGTGCAAGAACCACAACCAATTGGCCGTGGCATTTGAATCAACAATCGCAAATGCAACAGGAAATAGACTTACAACATAACACCATTAAACAACTATTCACAATATTCCAATGTGAATAGTAACACAAGTAGTTTACAAAAACACTATAAAGGAAACAGGTCATATGAATGTTTATATTTATGTTGTTTTTGGATTTGATTTCGTAAACATCAATGATGTGAACATTCACATTACTGTTCATTAATGGATAAACTCACATTAGTAGACACTGGTGTAAATATTCACATCAGTGTATAATAATGTAAATGTTCACATTACTGTTAATTTCTCAATCAGTCATATTATGTTGTTGTTCATATCAATGTGTATTGATGTAAACATTGACATCAGTATAGATGTGGAACACACTGTGTAATCGTTTGCCATATGTCCACACTATGTCGTTCAATGTGAATATTTACATGAATAGACAACTACAAAAAATACTAACCATTGTTTCCATCTTTCACCGTTGCCGCAAGTAGCTGACCTTTGTATTTTCCTTTGCAAAATGTTCCATTCAGGAATAATAAAGGCCGATAAGAATTGAACCCAGAAATATACACAGCGAATGATACAAAGAAACGACAAAACTGTTGACTACTTGCATCATAGTCAATATTGACATAACTCCCCGGATTGTAATGCATCAAAGCATCCGAATACCACTGCAGCTGGTCAAACGATAATGAGTGATCTCCATGAATAATAGTCTTTACTCTTTCCATGCTCAACCATACCACTTGGTAACTCACATCTGGCTGTGGGCTCACCTTTTTCCGCACCCCCATTCGGAAGGTTTAAAAGAAATGCCTCATAGTTCGGACTCCCATGGTTCTGAATCTAATCTCACAAGTGCAATGTGAAATTGATAAACACCAAAGAGTCCAAATCCAGCAAACCTTTTTGAAAAATCAATTTTAAATCAAATAATGCCAAAATTGGATTGCTTTGCTTGATACAGAGTCGCCACCTAAATATTTTTGTTTTGCAAAAATTTAGGAAACCCTGACTCGTGCCAAAGGCCATGTGTCCGTCATCACCAAAGTTGCCTCGGCTCGGGAACTTAGGTACAAAGGGGGAAGGTCATGAATTGAACACCCCCGCTCGCTCGATCAAAGATCGGCCTCTACTAATCATGATATGATCTTTTATAAACGTTACGTGTTCATATTCCGAGCTAGCTTTACTATGTGATGCGCACAATCAAGTATAGACTAGTTTGCTCAATTTGGAATGATTCAACTCATGTTTGTTTGTGAAAATGGTTTGAATTTGCCACCTTAAGTGGGCTTAAAGTTTGCGGATTTGCCACCAAACACAGTAGGCTTAAAAGGGGTTTGCCACTCAACAAAGTGGGCTTAAAATGCATATTTGTTGAATCGTTCCAATTCAAACAATAAGCCTTCATCCACATGCATTCAAGTAGTTTAGCATTTAAGCACATAGCCTCATAGCAAGCATGCTAGACATGGAAACATTCACATTCATGTGAGTTATGCTAAAGTATGAAAACTCACCTAGTACTCTAAGCTAAGAACACAAAGTTAGAAAAAATTCATGCTTCTTAACTATACAAAGTGTCTTAATGCAACACATGCGATAATGCAATTTAATAGGCTCGGCTACTAATATGGCATATGAATAATTTTGATAACATGTGGTTAAACACGTATGCAAATAAGGTATTAAAATGACAATGCAGTTGGAATGATGCGCTGAGCCTCGGTGCATGCAATACAAGATGAATGGATGCAAGCATGAGGTATGCTAATTGAAACGTGACCCTAATCTAACCATCAAAATCGATTAAGTAAAAGGGAGAAAGACGTGGGGTTGGAAAACATACACGCACGCACACTTATTATAACATTATGCCTTTGTGAAGAAGGGTCCGAATGAATAAGAGCTAACTAACTAGCAACTAAGCTAAGCTAATTAAACTAATCTAATTAAACTAATTGGACTAATTATTACAACACTTTTAACTAACTAGTAAACTAATTAATTAATTTACAACACAAATGTACATGAACTAAGCAATTAATACATTAAACTACGCTGTCACTGCTCTGCCTCAGGAAGTGGAAGATGCACATGCTCAGTTTTGGCCTGAAAAGACATCCGTTTTGCTCTCGAAAGCCTCTGTTTGCAGGGTTGAGCATTTCCAAAACCTTTCTGCTCCATCTTATCAAAATCAACTGAAGTTTACATTAGTGGCCTGTCGGCCATGGATGGATGTTGTCGGCCCTCTGTTGGCCAAAAGGGTGGTCTGCCGGCCATAAATGGTGCACTGCCGGCCACCAATGGTGCATTGCCGGCCATTGATGCATTGGATCACCATGTTGCAACAGAGTACAAACAGAGCAAAAAGAGGGTTTTTCCAAGGATTGTATGCATAATTCACCTCTCATTTTCCCAAGGAATTTTGAACTTAAACCACATACCACAAATCAAAGCAATTTCATTGCATGATGGCTTGTGCTTCAAGGTGTGCAGGCTCAATAAATGTAAAACAAGACATTCAAGAACCATCACCCTATCATGCATGATCAAGGGCAATGGAGACCTAGGAAAGTGGCACATTTAATCACTTTTGAGTATGAAATGTCCCATTTTCCTTGTGTTCAAATTAACGTCCGATTTGAACACGTGCAATGCAACACAAAGAGATGCTTATCTTGCCTCTTTTACTTGCCAATTTTATATACACATTTTAGTTACCAAATCATTCTTTAATCAATTTGAGTCCAAATGGTGAATTAAGTCCTCTAAATGGAAAGAAAACTCGAGCCAAATGTTGTTTTAGGCATGAAAGAGACCTCATGGCGTTGGTAATGAACGCCTAAAGGGATTAAACCAGTAAACACAAAACCTCAATTTCATGCTTTAAACACGCAAATGGTTTGAACCACTTTCAAAGCAAAATAAAACCAAGAAAGGAGGAAGGTTGCGGAGATGATTAAGTGCTGAAAATGACTGATAAAAGCATAAACAAATGCTATCAACTCAAACAAGAAGATGTCTAGAGCCTAAAACACCCAGCTTGTGACGACTATTGCATTACAACCATGCAAAACAAGACTGAACTGACCCAAACAGCCCAAAATAGAGCTAATGCAAGCTATTTCAGAGGAAAAAACATGCTGGACTTAAGCTAAGTTAAGCTAGAAAAATATGCTAACCTGTAAAGCTAACTAAGCATGTAAACAAGACACAAGGAGAGGAGGCTAACCCCTCCAATTTTGGACTTCAAAATGACTTTTTTGCCACTGAAAAACCTTTGAAATTCAGTGGTTAAAAGGCCCAAAAAAGTTGGTCTGAAAGTGATGATCAAAGGTACAAAGACTTTACAAACAAAGGACTAAGAGGGGTGAACCACTCCCTAACTGAAAATGGCCTCAAACTAACACTTTTAAACCACAAAAATAGAGCTTTTTACAGTTCAAAACCAGCCTCAAAATAGTTGAAAGAAGATAGAAAAACAAGTATTAAAAGCAAGCTAACAAGACTAGTATTCTACCTCTTGAAGCAAAGAACACTTTTAGGCACAAGTTCAAGCCAAAACCACCTTCAAGAGCTCCAAGAAGGCCCTAAGGAACCTCAGCTCAAAGGTGAGAGGATTTGGTTTGGGATATGTAGGCAAAAGTGTAGAGAAACTAGGCAAGCACACACAACTTTGCAAGAGAGAGAGAGAGAAAATTTTTATGTCTCAAATTTTTCTAACCCCCACAAATGAGAGAGAGGGGTCTTATATATAGAAAACACAAATTTCCCTCACAAACATCCAGCCATACACGTGCAGGAAGATGCATGAATCTGTGTAAACAGCTGGCACAAAATATCACAAAATATCTGCAGTATACAATGGTGGCCGGCAAGGCTTCATTGATGGCAGGCAATGCCCATCAATGGCTGGCAAAGGAGAAGTGGTGGCCGGCAGCCTCCAAGGATGGCCAACAGGCCATCAGAAACTTCAAGCTGAAAAGACCCAGGCATGGTCCAAAGATGAGACAAAAATGGACGCAGGGTTTGAAATGCCCAAAACTGTGGCATTCCACTAGAGACTTCGAGCGTTCGGCAATCAAACAGACTCATCATTGGATGTACCTGCAAGAACATCCAAGTCTTAAAGGGCCCTCAAAAATGGGGTGTCTACAGTTGCCCCTCTTTTACAGAACTCAGAGTTATGAAATGACATGAGTGAATGTCAAAGCTCAGAGATGACCCATTTTGACAAGGTCGTAAGACTTGGACAAACAAACAAAATGCAGATACAGTTGGTTGAACCCAAGGGTTGCCTACGTATCCCGTTGCAAGGAATCAAGCCAGCGTAGTTTAGGGGCAGAATCCGAAATGATGCATAATGTAACAAAATAATATAAATGATTTACAATGTAACAAAATCATACAAATGATATACAATATAACGAAATCATCAAACCACAAGCAGTGAAAAACACACAAATATCATAAAGGATTGGCAATGCAAATCAAACTATGTTTTATATAGAAAAGGTGCCGAAGCGCTCTAACCACAATTCTTGCAGAATAGGTGCATGCACATGCAAAACTATGTTTTTCATAGAAAGAGAAAGAGTACAAATAATTGGGTGGTATGATATAAGTGAGGAATGATCTGCTCGGGAAAGATGATGCTGAATGGTAAATGCAACAAGACGAAGTACAATGCAATGGATGCAGTGAATAAGGCATAGGCCAAACCACATTTTACCTAGAAAAGGTATGGACACAAAACAAACCATGCCTAACACAGAAAATGTGCCGAAACCCTTAGACCACAATTCTTGCAGAATAGGCGCGTACACATGCAGAGCTATGTTTCAACGAGGGAAAGGTATGAGCACATGCTCAATTAAGCTTAACATGGAAAGGATGTAGACGATAAAATGGATAATGCAGTAAATGCATGCAATAAATTCTATATGCAATGCGATAGAAGTAATAGATGATAGATAGATGATACAGCTAGAAAGTGGAAGTACCTTACAGGGGCAATTGGCGATGACTCACCTTATGCTGCTGTGGATTTTCCTCTTCTTCTCCGTTTCACTTTCACGCGCTTCCAAACATTAGGTACCACTTTTCTTCCTGGCTCTATTTGTAACTTTCTCTATTCTCCAACAGGGTAACAGACTAGGTTGGTTCAGTATCTAGAATTGAGGCACATACAAGTTACCTTAACCTATGAGGTTGCCATATAGATTTCAAGTAGAGGATACACCCCTAGGTAATTAAACCAGACTTTAGTCTCTGAAATTCCAAACCTTTGCGTTCTAGGCCTTAGCCATTCGAACTCTAGTTTCCACCGTCTCAGTTGATCTCCTAGGAACTCAACACAAACACAGGCAGGTGGCTATACCAAACCATCGGAATTCGTTCGGGCACGACAAACACCAAAGGAATTGCACCTTCAGAGGATTTAAGGTCTCCTAGACCAAGTGAGCGCACAAGACAATGCGAGTGATACAAAAATACAAGGTGCACAAGACAGTGCGAGTGAGGGTGAATGAATGCACAAAATAGTGCTATACAAAATGCAATGCACAAAATAGTGCGACGTAAGATGAAATGCACAAGATAGTGCGATGAAATGCACAAAACAGTGCTATACAAGATGAAATGCACAAGACAGTGCTATGTAATGCACAAAATAGTGCGATGTAAGATGAAATGCACAAGATAATGCTATGCAAGTGCACAAGATAGTGCAATATAATGAAAAATGCACAAGATAGTGCGATGTAATGCACAAAACAGTGCAAGTAAGATGCACAAAAAAGTGTGATGAAATGCACAAACATAGTGCAAGTAAGATGCACAAAAAAGTGCGAGGCATGTTCTATGCAAAAGATATGAGCATATTCTATGCAAAAGGTACGAGCATATTCTATGCAAGATTGAAAGCATGTTCTATGCAAAAGATATGAGCATATTCTATGCAAGATTGAAAGCATGTTGCATGTCCTATGCATGAATCAAGAGCATATTCTATGCAAATTTGAAGGCATGTAGAGGGAAATGAGCAATACATAGAGTTATTGCATCATGTACCTTATGAGATGAGTGTAGGGCACTTTGCCAAAACTTGTTGAAATGTAATACAAAGGGAGGCAACTCGACAAAACTCTATTAAGTGTAAAACAAAGTCAAGAGCAAGAGCAACCAATCACACAGTTCAACTCAACCAGAGTGTATAAGCCTGCAGGCATAATCCAAAGCACATGTATTAATTCGAGGGAATATGGCAATCCTAAGAAAGTCTTGAAATGATCGGAGCCAATTTTCAAAAGCTTAATCATATCAGAATCAACATAGGGGTGAGCCCACCCTAATCCAAGGGAAAGTGTCCAACAAATGGCTTTGGCAGACTGAGAGAAAGGTTGAGAAGGTTGGCTTCTGTCCTTTGTTCAATTGATGGCCCAATCAGATATACTGAAAATTGCCCACAGTGTCCAGCCATTGGCCACCACAGTCATTGGCCACCGGTTAGGTTCATGCCCCTTGTTCGATTGAGGGCCCGATCAGATGCGCTGAAAATTGCCCCTTGTGACGACCAAGTCTGTGAAGCCCCTGAAAAATGTATTCACTTTAAAGACCCTAATGTTTGAATTATTTTCTTAAAAACCCTCAATTCCTTGAATTATTTCAAATCTTATCGGTTAGCATTTTATTTTATTTTTTATCGAAACAAGAATATCCTAGCCAGATTAGGTTCCTTAGCCTAATTTAGTTTAATTCTACATAAGTAAGGTTCCAATACATAAATTTAACTCCAAGCCCTTACTTCTTTATTTAAATTCAAAATTTACCTCAAAAACTAGTACATGTACCCTTATACTATAAGTACCATCAATTAATTGAAATCTATATATATACATTGAGGAATGTGCCCCTAGTACCTAAATTGATTAAAAAAAATAGCCCCATCACCCTTCCCAATGGCCGGCCACCCTAGGGAGAAGTGAGAAGCCAATTTTCAAGATTTATGATCATGGTATTCTAGAAAACCCAAAACCTAGTACCCTAGACCTAGGATGTTGTTTCCAATACTAGTTTCATTTCAACTAGGAATCAACTAGATGTTACCTAATCCTATGATTAAGCTCCCTAATCACTCCTATCCCATTAGACTCCAAGCAAATCCTAACCTTTCCATCCATTTCCAACTAGTGGGCTTTTATGTCCTTTTACACAAAAAATTGCCTATAAATACCACCATCCCCTAGCTTGGCAAAGCACAAACAACACACTTACACACACACATTCGGCTAGAAGAGAGGAAGGAGAGCAAGAGAGGAGTCTTGAGAGGAAGGAGAACAAAAGAGAAGTCTTGAGAGGAAGAAGAGAGCCATCTTGTTCAAAGCTTAGCAAGTAAGCCACAACACAACCTTCTCTTTCATTTTCCTTTTTCAAATACATGTTCTTAAGGGTTCTAAATAATGTTTTCAGATGTGTTATTGATGAGTTACTTGTGTTAAAAATGCTAAGAGTTGAGCATTGATTCTACCTCTCTTGTATTTTCCTCCATTTCGGCACAAAACCATCTTTTTTCATACCAATCTCTCAAACTTTCCAAAGGCACACTTCCAAGCAAATTTTCTGAGTTTAATGTATGTTAGTTAGCATGTTTTCATTACAAAAGAAACGAAAATTTTCCCTTAGTGGACCCCTTTTCTCATAAATCTTCTTGTTTTGGGCATTGTACCTTAGAATCTGTTTTCGCAGCCCACTTTCAAAAATTCGAGAAAAATGTATAAAATTATTTTGGACCTCTATTTTATGTAAAAATCTTCCTTAAGGAGTTAGCTTTCAACTAAAATTGGTTTCATAGAAAAACAGTGAGCGGTTTGCAAGAAATTCAAATATTCGTAACAATCGACAAATCTGGATAGCGCTGGAATGTTTTCTAAATAACCTAAAATCTAGAAAAGCTATCCCATTTCCGAAATATGTTCTAGAAACTAGATCAAATTCTCTACGAACCATAGGAAGGATGAGTCCGGTGAAAAACCTAAAATAGTCCTTTCATTCTAATCCTTATGTGATATTGAATCTGGAAAATTCTATTGTGTTTGATGTCTTATGCCCTTGTGTTCATGAAAATGTTTATTAGCTTATGATCATATCTTGGCATGATATTGTATGTGTTATGGTTATGTTCTTCATCTTCTTCATCTTATTGATGCATGCTTGTGTGGATATTATTATCTTATTAAGTTGTCTAACCTTGATGTAAAACATTTAACACAATGGAAAACTTAATTGGGATGGCATTGGGTTTTCGATCACTTGAGTAATGAAGAGATGGTAATGTGTGATGTATGGATTGTTGGGATGCGTTCCCTATTTGGAAGTTTAAGTCTTGCGCAAGTGGTTTTCGGAACCCTTGAACGGAGCGATTGTATTCGGACCCTAGGTGGTTTGGTGTGAGGAGGGATTCGGGCAAGGCCCTATTTTACCGTCTTTTTTGAGGCCCTGCGGTTGGCGCTACGCGGTATATAACCGTTGGTAGGCATCCGAGGTTAGTTCTGCAACAAAGTAGCAAAAAAGGGGGCATATCGAATAATCCGCGTCCGATTTTTGTGGTTGGGAGGACGAAATCTCTTTGGGGGATTTCTAGTTTACTAACATCTAACTTAACCCTTTATTTATTTGAGTATCATGCTTTACTACTTGATGTTATAATTGTGATTGTGTATTGGACTGGGGAAAAAGGGACGGGGTGTGTGTGTGTTTACTAGGCATTCAAAGCTCATGGCGTATCATGCCAGGTGACGAAGAGGAACTTATAGCTGGAGACGACGAGCCTGAAACCTTCGAAGACTTTTGGCTATCTTAGGAAAGTTAGAAATTTCTTTTTGATATTTTGTAAGACTCATGTGAAGATTTAAACTTTCTTTTGGGATGTAATGTAATGGAACAAGCTTTTGAATTAAGTATATTCGTGGTTGTTATGTATTTATATTCTACGTATATGTATGAACCTTATCGTTGCTTATGAGACCTTGTGTCAATACCTTTTAAGATCTGTCAAAAGGGTAGTGCGCTGCCTAAGAAAGCTGGACTTAGAAGGGAGGCTAATTTGACTCCTCCAGCGATCTGGGATCTTACTTGGTTATTGACCATATGACTCATTAGTGACTCTCCCTTGACTGCAACCAATAGTGTAGAATCGGGGCGTCACAAAGTCCTTCCTTCTCTTTTCTTCGGTTTTCTTTCCCTCGTCGTCCAGTTCTTCTCTTACTTCGTTGGATTTAAAATGATCGGAAAATAGTTCTCTAAATAGAGTCCTTGATCTTGTTTTATTTGGTTGTCGATTTTCACCAATTCCGGAGAGCGTGGGGTTAGGTCCGAAGTGCCCGGGAGCGATGCGAAAATTTTCTGGGCTGCTGGGCTAGGGCCGCACGTGCGGGAGGCCAAGTCGTATGTATGGGAAGAGGGGAGTCTGAGTGTGTTGCATTCTGCCTAAAAGGCACGTGTGGAAGGAGGTGCGGGAAAGGGGGCTCCGCACGTGCGGGAATGAAGGCCGCACGTGCGGAAAGGAGGGCTCCGCACGTGCGGGGATGGGTGCCGCACGTGCGGCACTCTGGCAATCCGAAAACTCTGTTTTTTTTTTTTTATCATTTTGAGGCTGAAAATATCTCATTTTCTAATCCTTCTCTCTCACTCTAAAAGCCCTTTTTCTCCTCCTTCTCTCTAGAAACCCTAACCAAAGCACCAAAAACCTTTGATTCTTGCATCATTGGGGTAGATCATCATCATCTCTCACAACATTGAAGATCAAGAGCAAGAGTTCCACTTGTGGTGGTGGAGATCAAAGCTCTCTCTCTCATTCTTGAATCTTAAGGTTTCTACTCCTTTTCTCCATCAAACTTGAGATAGGGAAATTTCCTTGAGTCATATATATATATATTTATGTTGGATTTGGTAGACTTAAAGGTTCCATTAATGATTTTGAAATGTTTGGTCTTGGCTCATAAATGCTAGGGTTTTCAAAAGTGGGTTTGATTTCCCTCTCCTCCTAAACTATTTTCTTAAGGATTTTCAAGTCACATAATAGGTGGTGTGTTATCTTGATAGAAAACCCTTTTAAAAGAGAGGAGAGGTGTTTGTTTTGATTTTGACATAAAACCCTAGAAATTTTGGGGATTTTTGAAAGATGAAAACATGTTTAAATGCATCTTGTTGTTTAAAATTAGAGAGTTAACTTCATCACATTGTTTAGCATAAATGGTAATTTACTTAGTGTATGAGAAAAGAGTTATTTATCTTAACATTATTGTTGAACATTTGAAAGTGCATTGTTGTAAAATAACAAATGGTTGTGCACCTTGGTTAGAGAAAATTGTAACCATTGGAATTGATGATTGAAAGGCATCACATGTAGTCTTGAAGAAGGCCAATTTGTAGTGAATTGAGCATGAAAAGATGTTGTCATTGCTACAAATTGATGGCATGGTCATTGTGAAATAATATTGAGGAGAAGAAATGGATAATGTAGTAAATTGACATTGTTGTAGAGATGTATGAAATAGAGGAATGTTATTAGCCATTATGTATTGCATCATGCTCTCCGTTGATTTACTACCATCATTGCACATTTTGAAATGAATTGAAAAACGTTTACTTTGAAAAAGATTATGTTGTAATGAGAACTATGAAACTTTGTATGGGGTAAATACGGTGGTAAGTCCGGTTAGGGGGTGTAGATGAGTTTGATAAGTTAGCTTGAGTGTCCATGGTGAAAGACCAGAAACCGCGCGGATAGGTGTCGAGCCTTCCGGTTAATATCGATAAAAATGATAGTTTGGTAGCACTCGTAGAGTCTACTTGCAGACATCGGCCTAGGGATTACCAGTGTCATATTTACCGCCCCTTGTGATTAAAAAGTTTAAGTCTGAAAATGGGTGAGATCGTGTTTGCAAATGTGATGCATGGTGTTTCTCAAGGAAGACATGAATAATATTTTGAAAAGAGTATGGCATCGCATTTGCACTTGCATTCAATTTTGGCCATCTAACATAAATGTATATACTTTGTTTGGTATTTCTCTACTGAGCTTTATGCTCACCCCTATGGGATTTTGGTGCAGGTAAAGACATGGTGATTCCACCAAGTTGAGGGCGCGGATAATTGTAAAGAGCACATGGCTTTTCTTTTGTTGTGATTTCTTTTGTAAAGCCAAGGGCTAACCTGTATGGTCCAAAGACCACTTTTGTGTAACCGGGCTATTGCCTTGGAAGATGTAAGCCCTTGAGGGCATTTTATTATTTTGAGATTAGGTGCTTCACATGCTATAGATTCATATATCCTTTAGTGTTGTGAATGTATACTGCATGTGGAACTCTTGTATTAAACCCATTTATTATATATATGAAGATGGAAGAGTTATTGTCATTGTATAGTGAATGTTTGTTCATTTGGGGTTTCATGTTGAATTATTTCGGGACGTGACACCCCTAGTGTCCAACCCCTGGCCACTGTTTTCAACATTATGCAGGCACGTGTAAGAGGGATCATCAGATCCTGGAATAGTTGCCAACCAATCAGACTTATGCTTCTCTTCTGTTCTAGCATGTTAAGAACTTATTCTAATCCTCTCTGAAGCAATGACAGATTCCTCATATACACTTTGCAATGATCATGGACGTGATGCCCGTTGTATGGGCACTCTCGGCTCATTTATGAATTCCACACATGGACTTGTTTTCGAGTTTGGAGCGAACATTCGTGTATGGAATTTTGGCAATGTCACTTTGTTGAACTCTGAGCGACAGATACACTAGGGTGACTCGATGAAGAGTGGTTACTGAAACAAACACGTTATGGTGACTCAATGAAGAGCGCAGACTGAAACAAACACCAAGCATGACACAACTGAATTTATAACTGACCCAAAAGCATAAAAAGACTCAAGGTAACTGATCATTCATGGTGCCCCTACTTTTATTTATGCTCCCTTTTAGAAATCAATTTCGCAAAACTCGAGTTTCGATTCCTTTTTTGCTCAAGATAGAGATTCTACTGATAAGTTCAAGTATTGAAAATTTCTCCACTTGTTAATTCAAGCTAGTTCTTTCTTACTCAACACAAGTATATGATATACACAGCAGTCGGTGTAGCTCTTGGATTGACACAAAGCTGATGACGTGAATTAGGCAAGATGATTAAGTTGAGATGAATATGGTTGAGGCCGAACTTCAGGATGGAGTTGCCTACGTATCCCAAAAAAAAAGGGAATCAAGTCAACGTAGTTCATGGTTGAGGTTCACTTGGGTGTTAACACTCTCCTTTTGTGCTCTAACTTTTGCCAAAGTCGCCCCTTCGGGGTTTTCAACCTTGCGAGCTATATATTTTTTGATTTCTCATTTTTTTTCATGCTCTAACTTTTGCCTAGGTCGCCCTTTCGGGTTTTCGGCCTAGCGAGCCTCTCAAGGTTAGCGTTACAACACTTGTGGTGAATTTGATCAACAGTCATTCTCACCCTAACACTGAAACTGGCTTCGCCTTGATTTGAGCTTGGTTCTCCATTCTCTCATGCATGTCTTCTTCTTTTCTTTTGCTCCATTATGAAAGTGGGTTCTTCCCGCAATGTGGTCCTTCCTCGCATTGGCTTCCCCGAATGTAGTCAAAAGTTCCCTACCTCACAGTTGATTGGATGTCATTCCAATGGATGCCTCTGGCTTGATGGTTAACTTTTTTTCTCTTTTCTTTTTTTTTTTTCTCTTTTCTTTTCTCTTCCTTTTGTTTCTTTTCTTTTTCTTTTCTTCTTTTTTGGCTTCGCTTATCTATTTCTTTCTTTTTGAAATAATGAAAACACCAGAGGAGAAATTCAATGATTTGTGAGGTTTGAAAGCCGCCTTGTGCTTGCAGGTCAGAAAACCGCCTTGTGCTTGCGAAAATGATTGCCTATCGGTGAAGAGAATTCCCAAGACGATGTAGAATACCACACGCAATTCTGAACCTATCATCACAAGTTTTGCAAAAGAAACAGCTTAAAATTTTTGAAAGCATGAATGACTTTGTGCTGATAAGTTAGAATTCACTCAAACTATTCAGGGGATCCTTTTCAATACTCGAGCTTATTAATAGAATCTCATTCAAAAAACAAATTTAAAGCTTTTTTTCTATTTGCAAAAGGTCGCATATGCATCACTATAGGCAAAATAAAATGATCAGAAACTTGACTCCTACTTTTTTATAAAGATGAAGACCTGAGGGTACACAGGATCGACTCAAAGAAAAAGACTCAATTGATGCAACAACGCAAGAAAAGACAAAGAAACTAAAACTCCCAACATACATTTACAAGACACAACCCAAAACAAAATAAGCATTTCTGAGACAAAAATGGGGTTTTCCTTCTCCAAGTCCATCTGCAGAATTTCAAAAACAACTTCAAGTAGCCCACAGGAAGGTCCATACCTGCCTTCAATTCAGCAATACACATCCACACCCAAGAGGATTGATTTTCGTCTTTCAAATCGGGTCTCACAGATTGAATCCCACACATCTTCTTGACCGAAATAATTGCTTTTTCACACCATGCCCCTAGTTCAAAAGGTCCTTCCCAAGTGCTTTCGACAATTCCCTTAGCTGAGAGTGAGGTTCATCATTCCATCCATCAGTGTTGACATCATTGCTTCATCAAGCTTGACCTCATCAAGATCAAGTAAACTTTTCATCTCGTCAAGGATTTTGTTCCTTTTGCTCAGATTGGAATCAGAAGATTCAGGAATGAACACAATGGGTTTGAGCTCAGTGGCGGGTATGCTGTGTTGGCTAGGGTAACGACTAGTTGTTGGCAAGCTGTGGAATGGCAATCTATTGCTTCCAGGGAGAGGGTCATTGACAGCTTTGGGATTTTCAGGTGGGGTGATGACTTTGTTGTCAATCAAATCTTGAATTTCATGGCGAAGGCGAAAGCAATGGTCAGTATGGTGACCGTACTACTGATGGAATGTGCAATATTGGGTAGAGTCATGTTTAGATGGGAGAGGATTAGGGAGAGGTTGAGGATTGAGCGGTTTGAGATACCCTTTCTCCATCAGTACTCGTAGTGCACAGGTTAGCCTCATATGGAGTTGGGTGAAGGTTTGTTTCAGGGAGGAGGAAGCACTAGGTTTAGAAATATTGGCAAATAGGTTGGCTAGTGTTGATCGGGTATTCATAGGCTTGGGACTGGTATTAGGATGGATATTTCTGGTAAAGCATCCATTTTCATTGTTTGCTCCCTGATTCAAAATACTCTTGTCCTGAGTAACAAAAGTGTTATCCACTGTCTTTGCAACAACTTCAAGCACTTGTGCTTGTTCAACCCTTTGATCTTCAAAGTCTTGATAGCCCACCAAAGTTGTAAATAGGGATCGATACTTATCCTGGCTTTATTCTTGCCACCTACTTTAGCTTGGCCAAAGGATTGGGGGGCTATATTGAAGCGAGACCCATTTGTTGTTGGTCTGTCATCACCCAGACTTGAGATAGTTTCGGGTTGGCCCTTTTCAACTACAGCTCGCCCCAGGATTGAGGAGCTTGGTGACGGGATTGAAACCCCAAATGTTAAATCTGCCACTGTTCCTTGAAGGTCTTCAATCATTCATAACATCTCAGCAGTAGTGGGTTTGGCTATTTGGCACTTTTGGCGTACCTGAACTGGATTAGGTGCATCCATCATACACAAATCGATACTTTCTGGAATGAACACCTCAGGCTTGGGTAAATGGGCCGGGATGATGTATATGTTGGGGTTGAAGGTAGATGGCAGTGTATGGATGAGGTTAAGGTGGGGAGGAAATACTTGGTGATGGATGGAAAGTGGGTTGGTAGCAACATTGGGGTCTTGAGGTGGAGCTATCGTCTGATTGTCAATGAAATTCTGAACCTCATGACGAAGGCAGTAGCAACGATCGGTGCCATGACCATGCTGTTGATGATATACGCAGTATTTGGTGGGGTTATGTCTGGTAGAGAGTGGGTCAGGAAGAGG
Organism: Camellia japonica; assembly: GCA_030407325.1. NCBI lineage: Eukaryota > Viridiplantae > Streptophyta > Magnoliopsida > Ericales > Theaceae > Camellia > Camellia japonica. The sequence continues at coordinate 153,800,666 of JAPPVO010000031.1, forward strand.
TTGGGGTCAAGGCTTTGAGATACCCTTTTTCCATTAGCACTTTTAGTGAGCTGGTTAAGCTCATATGGAGAGGGGTGAAAGTTCTGCCTTGAGCTCGGGTTGGGCTAGCTGTTTGTAGGTTGGTATTGGCAAAAAGGTCGACAATGGCGACTGTATCAATTTTAGCAGGTTTGGGAATAGTGCTATTGCCAACATTGGTACTCCTTGAAAACACCTTCCTTGTTGGTTCGCTTGTTCTGGGAATAATCCCGTTGTTGAATGCACTCTCAATTGGAACCTCTAATTCATGCATAGTTTTGAAAGTGATTAGTGGAGCAACTATTAACTTCTGCAACATATTAGGTTCAAGGTTCTGCACCACTATCCGCACTTGGTCCCTCTCATAAGGGTGATCTGTCATCTGAGCTGCCTTTGCTCTCCACCTTGCAACAAATTCCACAAAAGGCTCTTCAGGATTCTGGTGGGTTGCTTGAAGGTCTTGAGTGGTTATTTCAAGTTGAGTATTGTAAGAATACTGATTAACAAATGCCTCAACCAACTCTTCCCAGTTCTGCTTCATTGTATCCTCCAACTTGGTGTACCAAGTGGTTGCTATAGCCGGCAGGGTTCTTCCATACAGAGAGAGTTTTTGACGCTTAGTTAGACCCATTGGTTTCAAGATGTCTAGGAAAAGCCAGATATGTACCATAGGATCTCCAAACCCGTCGAAACGGTCAATGTGTGGCATTTTGAATATGTCTGGGAGTCTTACGGCAGCCTCAGTGTATCCATCCTCAATGTCAGGAATGGAGTTAAATCCCTATGCCTTTTTGAATTGCTTCTCAAGGTTAGCAATTTTTAATGAGGTCAGGTTAAGATCATTAACATGAAGGGGAGAAAGCCTTTCATTAGGCTGCACCAGGGGTGTGAAAACTCGAGCTTGGGCCAAGCCTTCTCGAGGATCTGGACCCTGCAAATCTTTAGCTGGTAGAGATGGATCAAAGTTCGGCTAGGGGCCCAAGATGGGATGTGTAGTAGATGCCCTAGATGGGTGTTGCATTCCAGCAATGTTCTTATCTTGCATGGCAATTCCTTGGTTTAGGGCCATTCTTATGGCCACAACTTCTTCTAGACTCTGTGCCATCACGGGTCTGCTGAATTAGCAATCAAGGAAATGGATGGGTGTAAGCTGAGAGCTGACTACTTTTGACTCGGTTATACTTGATGTATCTGAGCTGGATTATTTTTCGATAGATTTGATTGGATTAGGCTTTTTCAGAGTGGGTCTCTTGGCATTGGCTGGATCTTTTCTGACATGGCCTTTTGGGGGTTATATGGACTAGACCTTTGCTGAATAGGTTTTTTCTGGGATTGGATGGATTGTGATGGGTTAAGGCTTTTTGGGTTGGATTGAGCTTTGGCATTTGCTGAGTTGGTTACTGCTCTTTCTCTGGCTCAGACAAACTTGGCATTAAAAACAAAATGCCCCATCAGATCAAAAAACCGGGTATGCTGGTCAAAATAAAGCAAGGTACAATTTTGGCCCTAGTTCTGGTTTTGGTTCTGGTTTGGGTATGTTTCTACCATATCAAACACAAACCCTTGAATTTTGACCCAAATTCTGATTCTGATATGACCCTTTGAAAGGAATCGCTGCAAGATTAAGACTCTCCCAAGATTGTATCATACATTCCCAAAAAGTTCACATTTTGCACAAAAGCACTCAAAACACCACTATGAGAGGTTAGTGTTTCCCTGTCCTAATTTCGTCAGGAACTAGGATTCACTATTCAAACAAAGTGGTTTCACCACAATCCTGCATTCGGGTAAGCATCCTATCCTAGTTTGGAACAGTCCCTATGGCTTTTCGATATGCAACTAGGCCGATTGGTCAAAAAGGGTATCTCAGCAAGACTACCTAATATACCTCTCACACCTAACACCAAGAAGTGAAAGGAGGATCAAACGGTACAGGGGTAATCCAGATCCATGGGTTGTGTTCCCATCATGGCAGTGCTCGCAGCCGGTTAGCCTTTCGGCAAGCTTTTCCAAGCAAGCCTCTAGCAAACCATCAAGGAATAGTAGATGGCAAACACAGAGACTTAGGTGCACCAATGCAAATACAAATGCAAAAAAACACATAAGTGTAGATAAAATGTCATATCATGACTTCGAGTCAAGTTCCCTAAGTCCCCAGCAGAGTTGCCAGAAACTGTGGGCTCGCCTTTTTCCGCACCCCCTTTCAGAAGGTTTGAAAGAAAGGCCTCACAGTTCGGACTCCCACGGTTCTGAATCTAATCTCACAAGTGCAATGTGAAACTGATAAACACCAAAGAGTCCAAATCCGGCAAACCTTTTTGGAAATCAATTTTAAATCAAATAATGCCAAAATTAGATTGCTTTGCCAGATACAGAGTCGCCACGTAAATATTTTTGGTTTGGGGAAATTTAAGAAACCTTGACTCGTGCCAAAGGCCACGTGTCCGTGATAACCAAAGTTGTAACGGCTCGGGAACTTAGGTATGAAGGGGGAAGGTCATGAATTGAGCACCTATGATCATCCGATCAAAGATCGACCTCTACTAATCATGATATGATCTTTTATAAACATTACGTGCTCTTATTCCGGTTATTAAGCTAGCTTTACTATGTGATGCACACAATCAAGTATAGACAAGTTTGCTCAATTTGGAATGATTCAACTCATGTTTGTTTGCGAAAATGATTTGAATTTGCCACCTCAAGTGGGCTTAAAGTTTTATCGGATTTGCCACCAAACACAGTGGGCTTAAAACGGGTTTGCCACTCAACAAAGTGGGCTTAAAATGCACATTTGTTGAATCGTTCCAATTCAAACAATAAGCCTTCATCCACAGGCATTCAAGCAGTTTAACATTTAAGCACATAGCCTCAGGGCAAGCATGCCATGCATGGCAACATTCACATTCATGTGAGTTATGCTAAAGCATGAAAACTCACCTAGTACTCTGAGCTAAGAAGACAAAGTTAGAAAACATTCATGCTTCCTAACTATACAAAGTGTCTTAATGCAACACATGTGATAATGCAATTTAATAGGCTCGGCTATTAATATGGCATATGAATAATTTTGATAGTATGCGGTTAAACACATATTCAAATAAGGTATTAAAATGACAATGCAGTTAGAATGATGCGCCGAGCCTCGGTGCATGCAATACAAGATGAATGGATGAGATATGCTAATTGAAACGTGACCCTAATCTAACCATCAAAAGTGGTTAAGTAAAAGGGAGAAAGACGTGGGGTTGGAAAACATACACGCACGCACGCACGCACGCACACTTATTACAACATTATGCCCTCACGAAGGAGGGTCCGAATGAATAAGAGCTAACTAACTAGCAACTAAGCTAAGCTAATTAAACTAATCTAATTAAACTAATTAGACTAATTATTACAACACTTTTAACTAACTAGTAAACTAATTAATTAATTTAAAACACAAATGTACATGAACTAAGCAATTAATGCATTAGACTACGCTACCACTGCTCTGCCTCGGGAAGTGGAAGATGCACATGCTCGGTTGTCCCGAAAAGACCTCCGTTTTGCTCTCAAAAGCCTCTGTTTGCAGGGTTAAACATTTCCAAAACCTTTCTACTCCATCCTATCAAAATCAACTGAAGATTACATTAGTGGCCTGCCGGCCATGGATGGATGTTGCCGGCCCTTTGTTGGCCAAAAGGGTGGTCTGCCGGCCATAAATGGTGCACTGCCAGCCACCAATGGTGCATTGTCGGCCACTGATGCATTGGATCACCATGCTACAACAGAGTACAAACAAAGCAAAAAGAGGGTTTTTCCATGGATTGTATGCACAATTCACCTCTCCTTTTCATGGACAAATCCAAGGAATTGTGAACTTAAACCACAAACCACCAATCAAAACAATTTCATTGCATGATGGCTTGTGCTTCAAGGTGTGCAAGCTCAATAAATGCAAAACAAGACATTCAAGAACCATCACCCTATCATGCATGATAAGGGCAATGGAGACCTAGGAAAGTGGCACATTTCATCACTTTTGAGTATGAAATGTCCTATTTTCCTTGTGTTCAAATTAACGTCTGATTTGAACACATGCAATGCAACACAAAGAGATGCTTATTTTGCCTTTTTTACTTGTTAATTTTATTTACACATTTTAGTTACCAAATTATTCTTTAATCAATTTGAGTCCAAATGGTGAATTAAGTCCTCTAAATGGAAAGAAAGCTCAAACCAAATGTCGTTTTAGGCATGAAAGAGACCTCATGCTGTTGGTAATGAACCCCCAAAGGAATTAAACCAGTAAGCACAAAACCTCAATTTCATGCTTTAAACACACAAATGGTTTGAACCACTTTCAAAGAAAAATAAAACCAAGAAAGAAGGAAGGTTGTAGAGATGATTAAGTGTTGAAAATGAGTGATAAAAACATAAACAAATGCTATCAACTCAAACAAGAAGGTGTCTAGAGCCTAAAACACCAAGCTTGTGAGGACTATTGCATTATAACCATGCAAAACAAGACTGAACTGACCCAAACAGCCCAAAACAGAGCTAAAGCAGGCTATTTCAGAGGAAAAAACATGTTGGACTTAAGCTAAGTTACGCTAGAAAAACATGCTAACATGTAAAGATAACTAAGCATGCAAACAAGACACAAGGAGAGGAGGCTAACCACTCCAATTTTGGACTTGAAAATAAGTTTTTTGCCACTGAAAAACCTCTGAAATTCAGTGGTTAAAAGGCCCAAAAAAGTTGGTTTGAAAGTGATGATCAAAGGTACAAAGACTTTACAAACAAAGGAGTAAGAGGGGTGAACCACCCCCTAACTGAAAATGGTCTCAAACTAACACTTTTAAGCCACAAAAATAGAGCTTTTTGTAGTTCAAAACCAACCTCAAAATAGTTGAAAGAAGATTAAAAAACAAGTATTAAAAGCAAGCTAACAAGACTAGTATTCTACCTCTTGAAGTAAAGAACACTTTTAGGCACAAGTTCAAGCTAAAACCATCTTCACGAGCTCCAAGAAGGCCCTAAGGAACCTCAGCTCAAAGGTGAGAGGATTTGGTTTGGGAGATGTAGGCAAAAGTGTAGAGAAACTAGGCAAATACACACAACTTTGCAAGAGAGAGAGAGAGAAATCTAGGGAGAGAGAAAATTCTTAAGTGTCAAATTTTTCTAACCCCCACACATGAGAGAGAGGGGTCATATATATAGAAAACACAAATTTCCCTCACAAACATCTAGCCATACACGTGCAGAAAGATGCATGAATCTGTGTAAATAGCTGGCACAAAATATCACAAAATATCTGCAGTATATAATGGTGGCCGGTCGGCCATCAGTGGTGGCCGGCAAGGCTTCATTGATGGCAGGCAATGCACATCAATGTCCGGCAAAGGAGAAGTAGTGGCTGGCAGCCTCTAAGGATGGCTGGCATGCCATCAAAAACTTCAAGTTGAAAAGACTCAGGCATGGTCCAAAGATGAGACAAAATGGATGCAGGGTTTGAAATGCCCAAAGCTGTGGCATTCCGCTAGAGACTTCGAGCGTTCGGCAATCAAATAGACTCATCATTGGATGTACCTGCAAGAACATCCAAGTCTTAAAGGGCCGTAAAAAATAGGGTGTCTACACTCAAAATAGCCACCTCCTCACATGACCGAGTCAACGACTTGTCCCTCACAATTTCATATATAGTACTCGACCCCAAATCAGAACTAACTTTCGGATTCTTCTATGTTCGGACATCTGTACCACAACTATGCACGTCACTGAACCTCTTGATGGAGAAAAAACCATTTGCTCATTGTGCTCTACAATGTATAGCCCACAAGTAGCCTCTTTTCTCGCGTATCGCACACACCGCAGTAACCCTTGTTGTCTCGTTCTTGACATACGTAAACTGAAACCCACATTGGATGGCATACTTACATAAAACATCACGAAATTCTTGTGCACCTCCAACAAACCATTGTCCCGCATGCGTAAGACCATTTGCCTAAGCGGTTGACAACAACACCTTCTCCTTATGGTGGCAAAATCTCTGTAGTACATCAATTTCTTTCTCACCCCCCACACACAGTGACCTAGAGCTACTCGACTGACCAATATCACTTTTCAACTCAACGACAACTTCTACATTTTGTACCCCCATTGATTTAGCAAGCAATAACATGTTTTGAATTTCTTCCTTATTGTCCAAATCACACCTATTAATCCCAGGTAGCCGACAGAACAATGAAATAGAACCAGCAGACAAGTCATCCCATTTTTCACACAAACACTCCACCAAACGCGAATAACACAATGCGTGGGCAACATTTATTACAGTTGTACTACAACCATATGTGCACACCAACATCATAAAGGTATCCATCTCCTCTAAAAACACAACAATACAACAGTCGACAATAATCCAAACGATATGAAAATTCACATTGTGCAAAATTAAATGCTTATGTGTACAATTCAAGTGCTAAATCCATAATGAAAACTATCACTACCATCTTTACACAACATAAAACATTTTACAATATCAAAATCACACCACCACAATAAGGTGACAGTACGCAACATGCAAGCAACCCTCCATAACTTCATATTAACAAGATGTGAATAGTCACATTGTTACATATACTTTGAATTATCTCGCCCGCACAGAGCCTCATTCAGCAAACATCAAAGTAAAATGAGAACATCCACATTCTTCACATAATCTGAATGACCTCCCCTCCATAGGACCACGTAAGATGCATATAATTGAACAAATAGAGCATCTGATCCATATCAATCAAAAAACAGAACATCTCATCCATCATACAAATCAAAACATAAACTGAACATGTATTCATAACCAAAATAATACTAACCTTAATCATGTAATCCTACACTCGTCCTGTAACTCGAGAACAACTAATTTCAACTAGTTATACTCCAGAAAATGTCACAACCGAACACCGTCCAATCCGTCGTCTTCACTTGAAAATCATCGAACCACACTACAACAGCAACAATGAAACCCTAGCACGTCAAAGCCTTGAAACGATGATGCAAAATAGAAACGTATCCATCTGAAATAGAATGATGATCAAAAGTGTGAAGATAGAAACTACCAAAACAAAATAAAAAAAAAAAAGGCAACGTGGTATGTGTGTGTATATATATATATATATATAAGGGCATTATAGTCCAGTTAAAAATATAAAATTAGTAAAATAGACCTCATGGAATAAAAAAAAAAGTATATGTGACTAATCAGGTTATAATAATCCTCTGTGGACGTAATGTGTTATAACAACTTTAAAATGGATTTATCAATAAAAATCCCTAAATTAAATATATATATGAATATAGTTAATCTAACGACATTACTCTCAATAACAAGGAAAATTATATTATACACATTCTTTGAAAAAAAGTGTATCATATGTACTTTTAATTATATCATTTTCTTTTTTTAATTCTGATCAATTGTCTTCTTTCATGTATGATAATATTTTAATTATGACTAGATCTTTAGTTATGTCTATGTGATATTTATTATTGGAAAAATGATTTAAAAATCATTAATAGGTGAATGAGAAATTGATTACAAAGTACATTATCATTTAATAATGGTTTTAAGACAAAATTTATTTAATATAAAATTTGATTTTTATTTAAATAAATTTGTTATTTTTTGGGTCAAAATTGAATCAGATTCGAACTTGTTTGTGAGAACAGTCATGTTTGTTTAATTGCACCTATTCAATGGAATAGTTTGTGTTTCTTCATCGAAACTACTTTTCCTATATAAGCAGGTCCCATTGCATTCATTAATAATTTTTTTTTTTTTTGAATTGGCATTCATTAATAATTGAATTCATCTTGAAATTTTCTTCTTTGGCACTCTGTCCTTCTTTTGTAATGGAGAGTTCTGGATAGTAAGGTTTGCCAGACTTGTAGATTGTAGTGCTATTTTTGCAAGGTTCGATCGTTGTATCGTAGAAGATAAACGTCTAATATAAACTCGAGAGCACTATAGCGAGAAACGAATTTGTCTTAAGGAATTTGTATTCAACACAAGTCTTGCTTAAACAATTTTTGGTTCCCGATTTTTACAATCTGTTAGTAAGTTTTCTATTTTTTTTTAATAAGTATTTCTAGTTTTTTGTATACAGTTTAGTTTGGTTTTACCCAAACAATTTACATTATTTTCAATTTATACATATATATATATATATTATATTTTAATAATATATTTAATATAATTATTACGTATTTAGATAATACGTGAGAATTGATTTCAACATTTAATTATAACTTAAAAAATATAGAATCATGCTATTTTATTAAACATTTATAGTCTTTCCCCTATAACAAATGATAAGTGAGTGACTCAATTACTTTAGATAAGGTCATGGGTGTAAGCACCATTCCACTATCTCACATTGGATGCTAATAAATATTCAAAATTCAATGTCAGTAATCCTTTGAAATGGATAATGGTTGATGAACCGGATCAATATTTCTTGGATAAATTATAGAACTCTTACATATTTATTAAAATTTTATTTTGATCTATTTATTTTAATTATAATAATTAATTCTTTATATTTTAAATTAAGTTTTAATTTCATCTTTTCATCCATATACCGTTAAGACCATCTCCAATCTTTTATTAAATCTTTCATTAAATTTAAATTTAATAAAAACTGATAAAATGGTATTCTAACCGTTTCATCAGTTTAATATCAAATGAAGGAGACGGTATTTTCATCAAATGAATGGAGCATTTATCCTTTCAACAAATTTGTAAGTGACTGTTGGGCCGGACATCCGTCCGGAATCCTCTCAGACATCCTCCCGGACAACTGATTTTAAGAATGAATTTGACGAAAGTTTACTCTACACGGACAATCGGCCAGATTTGATGAAAGGGTTAGAGTGTATCATATAAATCAAACTTTTATTTAAATTTTTATTCAAATTTGATAAAATATCTTATGAACGATTGTAAATGCTCTAACAAAACTAACGGAAATTGAAAGTGAAGAACTAAAGTGAGGTTTTCGGTGAAAATACGAAAATTGAAATGAGATTTTAATAAAAATGTAATGGTATTAATGAGACGACAAAAATATCACATATGCTTGAAATGACAAATTCTATCAACTTAATTAAATAGATGAAAGGGTGATATTACAATTTTACTTAAAGTATAAGGACTTGACTGTTACAAATAAAAATAAAAGAATTAAAATGAAATTTTAATAAAAATACAAAGTTAGTAAATGTAATTTACTCATATTTTAAAAAATCAATGCATGAATCCAGTACCGGTTATATCGGTGCCTATCCGAATCCGGGTACAAAAATTCTGATTGAAGCCCCTGTTACATGACGAATCAGTCAAATTTTAGTTTTATAATATATAATCATATTTCTCATTCTTACTGATCCGGAATTTAATCCCATGACATTAATAATAATTTCTTTGCTGATTAAAAAAAAATTTAATCCCACGACATTATCCATTTTGATTCAGTGCCACGAAATCTATATGCTTATCAGACATGACGTGACCTCGACTCCTTGATTTTTCAAATTACACATAATTTTGAAAATGATAAAAGATAGTATAGTTCTTAAACTATGTGTTATTTTTTATCTTAGTTTTTTAAATTTTAATTTTGTTAATTTAATTTTTAAAGTTGTTAATTTGAGTCAATTTAATCCTAGGTCTAAGGTCCGTCCACATTGGTAACAGAAATATGAACAAAAGAGAGTTTTGGTCCCTAAAATATGTGTTTATTGTCATTTTAGTCTCTCAAATTTTAAAATTTGTCATTTTAGTACTCAAAATTATCAATTTGAGTCAATTTGGTTTTAACTCAAATTGACAATTTTGATTACCAACTTGACAAAATTTAAAATTTAAGAAACTAAAATGACAAGAAATACATACTTTAAGAACCAAAATTGTCTTTTATCTAATGATAAAATACTTTTTCCGTTGTCTATTTAAACGGATGTTAAAGATAGGATTAAATTGACTCAAATTGACAACTTTAAAAACCAAAATGACAAAATTAAAACTTGTAAGATTAAAATGATAAAAAAGAAAAAAAAGTATAGTTTAAGAATTAAAATTATGTTTTTGAAAAGAACCCATCTTAAGAACACAACAACAACCATAGTTACAAGAAATTTTTAAATGCAATGGCTTCTCTTCAGTCTAAATCAGATTAGAGAATATTATTGGGCCTCTGTGGGCCTATCACAAAACTCACATCGATAATTCAAACCATTCAATGTGTAGGGCTCGTCGAATATTTCATCCCTACAAAAAATTATGTTGATCGGATATCGATAGCCACTCGATCAAATCACATTGGTTGTCAATGGTAAGTATAATTTTTAAAATAAATATTTATACATATGTGATTTGATCGAGTGACTATCGATATTCAATTAATGTAATAATGTAATCTTTTATAGGGATAAAATACTCGACAAATCTTACTTATTGAACGGTTCAGATTGTCGATGCAGGTTCTGTGGTGAGCCCACGAAGGCCCAACAGCACCTTCCAGTTGGGTACTGGAGAGGAGTCACTCCCATTTGTAAACTTCTTTGGACTGAATTGTCTAGGGCTCTTTAATCGTCTAGCAAGAGATTGTTTTTTTATTTTTTTTCCTAATCGTTATGTCATGCAATAAACAAACTTTGAAATATGCCTATGAAGAAGGACTCATTGCAACAATGTGATAAATGTCAAATCAGCAAGTAAGAAAAAATATAAATTTTTTAAATTGGTATAGTTACTCTTTCAAATAACAACTAATAAATTATTAGTGAGGAGAAACTTGATTTATTACTCCGGTGAAACATAAGAAAGAATAGAAAAGACAATTTGTCACATTCAAAAGAAGAAATAAGACCGCGGCAAGAAACAAAATAAATGTCCAAGGAGTGTTTGAAATAATTTCGGTTTAAGTTAGCCATCTATACTTTCGACATTTGTCTCTACAATCCTTATTCACATTGTTGAAAATTTTTGAATAGTTGAAGTAGGTAGCCGATAACATGACTCTTGTTTATGTTCATGTTGTCGAACATGGTATCGACCATTGCATCATCGCCTATCCAATTTTGAATAATCCCACAATGACTAAGTAACTCAACATACTTTGATGAATTGATGAGCCAATCCATGAAGGAAATATAGTCGGAAACATATTTTGTGTAATCATCTAGTTGCCATTGTTCATATGCAATTAGATTTATGAGAGGAGATTCTATAGTGTCAGTACATTCGTGAAGGAGGGATTTCCATTACTCCATTTCTGAACCTTATATTGAACATGCTACTTCTCTTAACCATCAAGAATTGAACCCCGACATCTAGAAGCTCTGATGTTAAATTCATAAACTCTTGTGGGGACATATTTTGTGAGTAGCAACACGTGGCCAAGGTGGCACCGAAGTGCCAGCCGAGGTGCCACGTGTCCTGAACATGATGCCGAGATGATCTCGGCTAGGCCGAGGTTATCTGCGACGATGTCGGAATTCGGGGTAAACGGATAAGCTATAGGAGTCCTAGAATGGGGGAGGACCTCAGCCTGGATAAGGATAAAGTTCTTAGGGAGTTTATCTTTATCTATTAAAGAGTCTAGTATGGGCATTGGGTCAAAATCCAAGGGAAGTTAGGCTTCTACAGGGATCAGGTCAGTGCTAACTATAAAAGTAAGGCACCCTCATGGGTCTAAGGTATGTTTTTTATGTTATGTCTAGTAAGTTAAGCACTATTGGTAATCTTAAAAGATAACTGAGTATTGACTTGATCGTCGGAGTGCCCCCGAGTGGACGAACCACCGCCAGAATCTTATCTTTCTGTGACAAGTTGTTCGGGCGCAATCTATTCTGCCAGTGTTATCTAACTGAGTACCTGTTTGGCAGTGTGGTCAAAAAACAACACACACAATTTGCCGCTGTCTGTGGGAAAGAAAGGAGAATAGATGGGCAACGATGGGCAAAAAGAAAAGATTGGGGACAACATCCCTACTGGAAGTGGTATACACATTGACCCTAACGCGGAGGAGGATAACTGTAACGAAGAAACTCGGGATTAGAACCCCGGAGAGAAGGACGTCGGCCAGAAGGGAGACGTACAAAAGAAGGTAGACCGAGGCGGGTATTATAACGAGAACGACCTCTAGGTATGGAAAGATAGATGCCTGAGGAGGGACGGAGAGATGAAGGGAATGGCGAATAAATTGGCGGACCTACAATCAGTCATCAATTTCATGATGCAGCCACCGTTTCCGTTACAAGATACGCCGATTCCAGCGGCCAAGAAAGATGCCCAAAAAGGGGGGCATAAAATAGTCCCTGCAGTCCCTCAGCACACTAGGACCAAGGAACACTCTCACCGGCCTTCACGGGAGGTCGGGCGAGGAGAATCAATGAGAGGAGAGTCCCAGAAGACACATCGTACCAAAGAAGCTAACCCCAAAGAACATCGGCATGTTCAAGGGAAGGATCTTTGTTTCGACACAACTAATGGAGAGAGGTCCAAGAGGACTCATAACGACACCGGAAGTAGCGCACCAAAAAGGCTGAAATCCGTTGATAGAAGAGCTCCTGGACGGACCAAGGAGGATCTGAGGGATTACCTCCAGATGAAGCAACAAGATGCTGAGGTAACCTCTCCGGTCAAGTCGAGAACACCGTCTTCGGTAGAATTAGACAAATTTGAGGCCCCGAAAAGGTTCCACATGCCGAGATTCCAGATATACGATGGTAAGTCTGACCCTAACTTTCACGTCGGCTTGTACTTGAACTCAATGGCACTGTACACCAGGAACGAACTGTTTCTCTGCAAAGTGTTCCCCTCATCCTTTGGGGAAATCGTATCAGACTGGTTTCACAAGTTGCTGAAAGGAACTGTAAAAAGCTGGGAAGGCCTAGCTGAGATGTTCATGGCTAGATTTGTGACGAACAAACTACAGCCGTTGAGGGTGGACTCCCTGATGGCTCTGAGAAATGGCGAGGATGAAAGCCTCAGGGCTTATGCCAAAAGGTACTATGAGGTGTTCAACCGAATACCAAGGTGCAACCAAGAGGTGGCGGTCGTATCTTTTAAGAACGGCCTGAATGATGATTGTCTGCTTCGAAAATCACTGGCAAAAACACTGCCAAAAAGTATGGAGGAACTAATGGCCAGAATAGACAAGTATGCAAGAGCCGATGAGGACACGCTAGGGACAAAGGCGTCAAAACAAGAGAAAAGAAACGGCTCGCCGAAGCGAGGCCGAGGTAATAGTGGATACAATAAGCAAGAAACAGGACTGAGGGCTGCACAGGCAGTCACAATCGTGTTCCGAATTCCAGTTTACAAAGTCTTGGAAAGAATCCGGAATCAGCCCTATTATAGAGCACCAGAGAAGATTCCTGGTGAATTTATGAGAAGAAGCCTAGGGAAACACTGTGCGTACCATAATGAGGATGGGCATCTAACTCAAGGGTGCAGAGCCCTAAAAGCACATCTAAAAGACCTGGTAAGACAAGGTCATCAAAGGGGCCTGGTAGATGAGGCCAGGACAAGGGAGGAGCAAGCAAGACTACCTCAGGACAGGCAGCACCACCTCCTCCAGCACCACAACCGCAAGCAGGCGGACCTCGAGTAATCAATGTGATTCACTGGAAGGTCAATGAGAACGAGATACGTGGGGAAACTCAGAAGGTAAAACACTTGCAGCATGTGTATCAGGTCCGGAAAAAGAGACCTAGGGCAGACGAGTACCAGGGACCAATTGTGTCCTTTACTGAAGACGACCTAGAGATAGTGCAGCATCCACACAACGATGCCTTGGTAATATCCCTTTAGATTGGAGAGTGCCAGGTAAAGCGAATTCTGATCGACCTGGGCAGCTTTTATGACATCATGTATGTCAGGTGTTACAAGGAGCTTGGCCTTCACCAAGATGATCTGGAATAATCCAATGGTCCAATGGTTGGGTTCAATGGAATATCGATGTGGCCCTTGGAAGCAGTAAGTTTAGAGGTGCAAGCTGGCACCAAGAATGTAAACACAGAGTTCACAATAATTGACACCCCCTCCCCTTACAATGTTATCCTTGGAAGGCCATGGCTGCATGCAATGGGAGCAGTCCCCTTAACACTGCACCAGTTGTTGCGGTTCCCAACAGAGCATGGAATTAAGGAGGTCAAAGGGGATCAGGTGCAGGTAAATAATTGCTCCATGGCAGCAATGAAATCCACCTGTAACATACGAGAAGCAGAAGCAGCAGAGATTGAAGATGAGGACATGGTAGTCCTTGAGGACGTCGGCAAAGAACCAGCCGAGAAAAGTGAGGAAGCCCTGAAGAAGATCTTAGTCCAGTAAGGGGATGAAGAGCGATTCTTCCTCCTGGGCTCAGGCTTGGCCAAAGAAGAGGAAAAGGAATTAGAGGCATTCTTGAGAGCAAACCTTGAGGTGTTTGCCTGGACACCATACGAGATACCTGTCATTGACCTCGAGGTCACTTGCCATAAACTGAATGTGGACAGGTCGGCTAAACCTGTCATCCAGCGAGCAAGGAGGCCTACGTTGATGCATGTTGAGGTAGTAAAAGAGGAAGTGGATAAACTTCTGGAGGCCAGAGCCATTCGAGAGGTAAACTACCCAAAATGGCTATTAAACACGGTTGTTGTGAAGAAAAAGAATGGGAATTGGAAGGCTTGTGTGGACTTCACCAGCCTGAACAAGGCTTGTCCCAAAGACAGTTTCCCACTCCCCAAAATTGATCAATTTGTGGATGCCACCTCAGGACATGGAAGGATGAGCTTCCTGGACGCTTACAGGGGGTACCATCAGATAGCCATGTACTCTCCAGAGAAGGAGAAGACTGCATTTATCGGCCCAAAAAGGCTATATTGCTATAGAGTGATGTCTTTTGGGTTAAAAAATGTAGGAGCAACTTACCAGAGATTGGTGACTAAGATGTTCAGACATCTAATAGGCAAAACAGTGGAGGTATACATTGATGACATGGTCGTGAAGACCAAGGAACCTGAGGATCATCTGGCCGACCTGAAGACAGTCTTTGATGTCCTAAGGACATTTCGACTTTGACTCAATGCATCAAAGTGCGCATTTGGAGTTGGGTCAGGGAAGTTCCTGGGATACTTGGTCACCAAAAAGGGCATTGAGGCAAGCCCGGATCAAATCAAGGCCATTTTGGAGTTAAAGAACCCAACGTCGGCAAAACAAGTGCAGATGTTGACTGGAAGGGTTGTAGCCCTAAATAGATTCATAAGCAGAAGCTCTGACAAATGTAAACCTTTCTTCAGTTTGGTGAAGAAAGCCACAAACTTCTTATGGACAGAAGAGTGCGATATCGCCCTAGCCGACTTGAAGAAATACTTGACCACCGCTCGAGTTCTCTTAAATCTAGTACCTAGAGAGGAGCTGCCCTTATACTTGGCGGTTTCAGAGCATGCAGTGAGTGCAGTGGTAATCAGAGAAGAAAAGAGAGAACAAAGGGCAGTTTACTACGTGAATAAAACCCTAGAAGATGCAGAGACCAGATACCTACCATTGGAGAAGCTGACACTGGCTTTAGTAATGGCCTCCAAGAAGCTGAATCACTACTTTCAAGCCCACAAGATTATAGTGTTAACTGAGCATCCTTTGAAGTCCCTGTTGCAGCAAGGAGATCTGACATACAGGATAGCCAGATGGGCAGTGGTGTTAGGCCAATATGACTTGGAATTCAAACCCAGAACAACAATCAAAGGCCAAGTTTTGGCCGACTTAATTCACACCAAGCACCATCATACATCGGGCTCTGTTGAACCGGGGTATATGATGTCTAGGTGAACAAGGAGAAACCCAGCTAGGGATAGTTGAACAGAGGAAAGAAGAGAAACTCAGGCCCTGCAGTATTTACGTCGGCGACTCCTTCTGCCTGTTTATTGATAGAAGTTCAAACCGACAAGGAGTGGGGGTAGGGGTAGTGTTAGTATCGTCGGATGGGCAGATACTAGAACAATCCATTCATCTGGGGTTTAAGGCCTCAAACAACGAAGCAGAGTATGAAGCACTAATCACAGGATTAAAGTTGGCGGCAGCAATGGAAGCCGACGAGGTAATGGTCTTCTGTGACTCCCAGCTTATCGTCAACCAGTCAATAGGAGAATACACAGCCCGAGATGAAAGGATGATGGCCTATGTAAAGAAGGTGGGCAGATTGACAGCATTATTCCAAAATTGCCGACTACAGCAAGTTAGCCGAGATAACAACAACCATGTTGATGCTTGTAGACACCCCATTTTTGACCGACCTTAAGACTTGGGCGCTACTGATGGCTTCCTTGGTGATGAAAGTTGTGCAGGCTATGCTATGCAAAGGGTCGGTTTCTTTGGGAAGGAGAGCGTCAAATCCAAACCTCACACCCCATTGTTGGACCAAAAAGATTTTAGATCTTAAAACCCTCTCTTTCAAAATATTTTAAAAAAGGTTTCTGTGATGCTCCGAGGCTCACATTTCGTTAAATGTTGCGCTTTTCGGTAAACCGAGCAAGGACAAAGTGGAAATGAATGAAAGAGAGATGAAATCTTTGGAAAATCTTTCAAAACACCTTGTTTAGGGGTTTTGAGTTGAAGAAAATTGGAGGAGAGGGAAGAAACCAAGTTGAAGAAGAAGGTGGGTATGAATCGCTAAGAGAGAGTCGAGCGGTCCTCACTAAATCAGGCCTCTCTATCTATACACTTGGATTTAAGCTATGAGGACACCACAATTGGAAAGAAGACTTCCGAGGATTGATTTTACACTCAAGAATCTCCTAAAGCCGAGTCCGGACGGGGGAGATATGATTGGTTGAAGCTGGGCATCATTCCGGTTAGACCGAAACTGAGCGGCTTCACCAAAACAGGCATAACTTTTTGTACAGTTGGAATTTTTATGCAAGGCTGCCACCATTGGAAAACTTACTTCCAGGGATTTAATTTGGACATAAGAATGACCAACAAAGGAGTCCAGATGAAGAAGGTATGCCCATTTGAAGTTGGGCCTGAAAAGCAGACTTTTGTGGCCGATCGGCCAAAAAAGTAACAGATCAGCCATCACAAGTAGCAGATCGGCACCAAAGATGGCCGATCGGCCAAGAGTGACCCAAGTTCATTTTTTTTGAAGATCTTTTCCCTCCAGCTATTTCCAGCTTGTGCCAGCTATCCCAAATCAGATATTTTCGACCAAAGTTGATATTTTGCTATATATGAGAGCCTTATATCTCATATTCAAGAGGTTAGAACATAAGAGAACATTGAAGCAATTTTGGGAGCCTCTCTCTCTAAAAAATCCTCTCTCTCTAGAATTCTCAGACCTAAATCTCTGCCTCTCTCGATAGTTCACTCTCTCTTCCCCTTTTGTGCATAGAAGTAGAGAAATACAACTAGTTTGCCTAAGCATCCTTCATCAAAGTTGCATATCTATGGGCTGAGGTTCCTTGGAAATTATTTTTGGGCTGTTGGAAGGTCATTTGAGCCAACAAAGTGGCTGTTTTGCTACTGTGCATCAAGAGGTATATCTCTCTCCCTTTTAGCTTATTTTGCATACTAGCTTTGCCATAGTTTTCAACTACTTTGGGCCGGTTTTTGGGGTGGAGTTGAATTACAAAAACCTCTATTTTTTCTCTATTTTTCAGTCCTAAAAGTGTTAGTTTGAGCCATGTTTGGCTAGGGGGTGTTTCCTCCCTTTTGCTCATTGGCTTGTATGGCCTTTTGAGCTAACTTTCAAGCTTTTCAAACAACATCTTTTTGGCCTTAAACCACTGAATTCCAGAGGAATTTTAGTGGTAGAAAACTTGTTTTGAGGTGCTAAATTGGAGGGGGTGGTCCCCTCTCCTCTTGTCTTGTTAGCATGTGTTGTTGGCCAACCAAATGAGCATGTGTTTTTACTTCTTTGTGGCTTTGTTTAGGCTCATTTTTGTGACTTTTCAGACCTTCATAACTATGTTTTCAGCTGTCTTGGTCACCTCTTGCATGCTTTATACACTTGTGGTGTAAAGCTTGCTCACTAGCTTTGTATGCTTGCTATTTTAGCCTATAATTCTGGCATGTTTTGGCTCCACTCCAGCACATTTTTGGCTTTGATTTAACATGCTTGAGGTCTGATTCAAGTGATTTTGGTCATGCATGTTTGGTTTTGCATAGCTATAGTGTATTTGGCTTTGCTAGCCTTGCACTTTGGGCCCCTTAGCATGTCATATTTGAGCTATTTTCATGATATGGCATCATTTGGTAGGTAATTTCAGACCATAAACTTCTACCATGCTCTCATGTTTATCACTCTTTCATTGTGTTTAAGAGTTATGCCCTTATGCCTTGTTTGTGGGCTAATTCGGGAGCCTATCTTTCTTGCCATCTTTGTTGCGAGTCTAGCATGTTTTTGCTACCATTTTGACCTGCCTTAGGTCTGTTTTGAGTGCTTTAGGTCATTTGAGCATTGCTTGGTATGGTTGTAGTGTAAAGCCCTTGACTAGCTTTGTATTTCAAGTCTCTTGGCATGCTTTATTTGAGCCTTTTGCATGGCATGGCATCATTTGGTAGGTAATTTCAGAGCATGTTTCACTATCATGCCCACACATCTTTCACTCTTTCAATGCTTTGGAGGATTGGTGCTTTATACCTTAAGTATGAGCCAATATGTATGCCATCTTGGCTAAGCTTTTGGGCTGCCATATCAGTGTGTTTTTGGTGTTGTTTTCCCATGATATAACTTTGATTTTAGTTGGTGAAGTCATCTCATACTTGGTTTTGGTAGGTGTAGTATAATCCTCTTTGTTGGCCTAGTATGCTCCATGCCTCATGCCTTTTATTCTAGCATATGTTAGCTATGTTTAAGCATGTTTCTAGCATTGTTTTGACCTGCTTTGGGACTGTTTTGAGTCACCTTGGCCCTTTGGGGCTTGCTTGATACGGCCATGGTGCAAGTCCCTTTGATAGCCCTAAGCTTTGAGCCTTCTAGCATGCTATGCTTGTGTTATATGCATGATTTGGCATCATTCCTTGCATGATTGCAGAGCCCATTTCATTGCCACACTCTCACATTTTCCACTCCTTCAATGCGTTTGAGAGTTGTTATCTTCATGCCTAGTTTGTGAACCAAAGTGTATGCATGTTTGTATGTGCTTTCGGACTTCATTTTCAGCATGTTTTGGCCATTATCTTGGCATGCATGAGGCTTGTTTGAGGTTGGTTTGGTACGTTGAGTATTGCATTACACAGCCCTTGCATGCTCATGTTGTTTGCATGTTGCATGTTGCATTGTTGTTTGCATGTTATTGCATGATATTGTTATTTGCATGTTGCATTGTGTTTGCATGCTAGTTACATTGCATGTATTTGGATTAGGGTGTTAATCCGAACACGAGAAATGAGGGACGTTTCATACTTGAAGTGACAAAACGTGCCTCGTTTCTCGGTCGCCGACCCTCTTGATCATGCATGATAGAGGTTAAGGCACTTATGTGCTATTTGTGCATTCATTGACATTGATTTGTGCAACTCGGCCTCTTTGGCCATCATGCATTGAGATGCGTGATTGATGGCTCGAGAGCCGAGCACTACAGTCCTTTGAGCTTTAGACATGATAAGGAGTATAGTTGCACACACATTTTTCTTGCAAATACACTGCCATGCCTATGTTATTGCTCTGTGGCAGCAAAAGGAGAATTTGCAGGAAGCAGTGGCTGATCGACCATCAAAGTCTGCCAATCGGCCATCAAAGTCTGTCGATCGGCTACCAAATTGGCCATCTCTCTACTTATGATTAGTTCGTGTAAATTAGTCATTTGATTTGTTTTGTAAATATTCTAATTAGCTTAGCATAGCTATTTGTTTCAATTTGAATTGTAATACTTAATTAGCTAGAATTAGTTAATTAGTTTCGGTTTGTAATTAATTAGCTTAGATTAGCTAGTTAGTTGATTTATTTGGACCCTCCGTCGAGAGGGCAAATGTTGTAATAAGTGTGCGTGTGTGTGATGCATGTCTTCCAACCCCCATTTCTTTCTCCCTTTTACTTATCTGCTTTTAGTGGTTAGTTTTAGGGTCATTTTCAATTAGCATACTTATGTTTGCATGCGTGCATCCATTCATCTGTCTTGCATGCATCGGGCTCGGCGCATCATACAAATTGCATTGTATTTCAATACCAATTTGAATACATGTTATCAATTGTAACATATCAGATGACATCTTAGAATAGCCGAGCCTATCTTAGTTGCATTTTGCATGTGTTGCATTAGGCATCTCAACATAGCTAGGATCATGTATGATTTCTAACATAGCTGTTGTTTTGGCTCGGAGTACTAGGTAAGCTTTTACGCTTTGGCATCCTTGTATGCGTGTAAGTGTTGTCATGTTTAGCATGCTTGCCATGAGGCTATTTGCTTAACTGATATAACTGTCTGAATGCCTGTGGATGAAGGCTTCATTGCTTGAATTGGAACAATTCATCAAAATGTACGTTTTAAGCCCACTTGAAAGTGGCAAATCATGTTTTCTTAAGCCCACTTGAGGGTGGCAAATCATGTTTTCTTAAGCCCACTTGAGGGTGGCAAATCCGCGTCTTAGCCTACTTGCGAGTAGCAACTTCAAACCATTTTCGAAAAACAAACATGAGATGTTTTGTTCCAATTTGAGTGATTCAGTCTACACTTGCATGCTGTGTGCATCACGTAGTAAGCTAGTCTAATAACTGGAATAAGAATGCGTGTGTTTTCAAAAATAACATATCATGTTAGTAAAGGCCGATCTTTGATCGGGCAAGCGGGGGTGCTCATTGCATGACCTTCCCCTCTCGTACCCAAGTTCCCGAGCCGAGGCAACTTTGGTGATGACGGACACGTGGCCTTAGGCACGAGTCAGGGTTTCGTTAATTTCCCAAAAACAAAATATTTAGGTGGCGACTTTGAAATCTAGCAAAGCAGTCCATGTTTGGCGCTTTTTGATTAAAATCGATTTTCCAAAACGATTTTCCGGATTTGGACTCTTTGGTGATTTATCAGTCTTACATTGCACTTTGTGAGATTAGATTTAGAACCGTTACACGAGTCCGAACTGTAGTAGCTAGAACTACAATTCGCGTCGTCGCGCGCGGAGCGGAGTTTTGGGCGGTCTACAGTTTCTGGCGACTCTGCTGGGGATTTAGAGAACTTGACTCGAACTCATGATATGTTGTTTTGTCTACACTTATGTATTTCTTTGCATTGCATTTGCATTGGTGCGCCTAGGACACCGTGTTTGCTGTCTGCTATTCCTGAACGGTTTGCCGGAGGCTGCGTGCCATAAGGCTGACCGATTGCGGGATCTACCACGATGGGAACACAAACCTCGGTTTTCACCGAGGCATTTTTTTCGACCATTCGACCTAGTGCATATCGGAATCCATAGTGACCATTCCAAACTAGGACAGGTTCCTTACCCGATTGTAGGTTGTTTGAAACCGCTGTGTGCGTGGTAAAACCCTATCTCCTGACAAGATAGGATAGGGAAACCCTACCCCACCATAGGGGTGTTTTGGCTCTTACTTGCTTGGTATATGCTGTCAGAGTGTGTCTCTACAGGTTATATGTATCAGTTGTAAGTCTGAGTATCAACCTGAGGGTATCAGTTTACAGGACAAAATTTTGAACAGAATTCAGTAGAGAGCACAGTCTTTCAGCTATGCTCATATCTATTCTGGAGAAATCAGGCTGAGATGCTGTCTGTTTTCTCTTTTGCAAGGTAGTATGGGAACCATAGCTTCAGAAGGCTCCAATATCCCCCGGGTGTATTGGACTTGTGTTGATAGACTTTGTCAGGTCAGAGATTCAGTTCAAGGGCAACCAGTGTTACCTTCGCCGAGGCAAGGCATAGAAAAGCCCATCAGGGCTCACCGGTTCAACCGATCCGATAGTCACCAGTCACATCACCTCTATTCAAACTCATTAGACTCGTGATGACACAGGTTTCGGAAGAATTTGTGGCCATGATAGCCGCATTAAACCAGGGAATCGCCATGCAGGGTGAGGTCAATGCTGAAATGCAATGCCCATCTGGGGCACCTACCACACATCCAACCTTGGGACCCTAGCCGAACTTTGACCCACTTCTGCTAGCTGAAGATTCACAAGGTTCGGATCCCCAAGAAGGGTTGGCTCAAGCTCAGGTTTTTAGACCCCCGGTGCAGCCTAATGAGAGGCTTTATCCCCTTGATGCTAATGATCTCGATCCGATCTCAGTGAAAATTGTGAACCTTGGGAAGCAATTCAAAAAGGCACAGGGCCTTAACTCCATTCCCAACATTAAGGATGGGTACACCGAGGCTGCCATAAGGCTCCCAGACAGATTCAAAATGCCACATATTGACCATTTCAACGGGTCTGGAGATCCTATGGTACATATCTGGCTTTTCTTGGATGTCCTGAAGCCAATGGGTCTGACTTAGCCGCAAAAACTCTCTCTGTACGGAAGAACCCTGTCGGGTGTAGCAGCCACTTGGTACGTCAAGTTGGAAAATACAATGAAGTAGAATTGGGAAGAATTAGCTGAGGCCTTTGTTGATCAGTATTCTTACAATACTCAAGTTGAAATGACTACCTAAGAGCTTGAAGCAACCTACCAGAATCCTACAGAGCCGTTTGTGGAATTTGTTGCAAGGTGGAGAGCAAAGGCAGCACAGATGACAAATCGTCCTTCTGAGAGGGATCAAGTGCTGATAGTGGTGTGAAACCTTGGGCATGATCTGTTGCAAAAGTTGATAGTCGCTCCACTATTCACTTTCAAAAGTTTGCATGAACTGGGGGTTCAAATCGAGAATGCGTTCAACAGTGGGATCATTCCCAGAACAAGTGAACCGATAAGGAGGGTTTTTGCAAGGAGTACCAATGCTGGTAGTAGCACTATTCCCAAACCCACTGAAATCAATACAGTCACCACACTACAAGAAAAAGGGTTTTCACGACGCGCAATGCATGCCGTAAAAACCCTTTTACGACGTGCAACGGCACGTCATATTATGACCAGTCATGGAAAGTTGTTCACTTTCAATGACATGCTTTGCACGCCGTTAAAAACTATTTAACGACAGATTTTGTGCGTCGTTGATACCTTTTTTACGACATGCTATAGTACGCCGTTAAAAACTATTTAACTGTAGATTTTGTGCGTCGTTAATACTTTTTCTACGACATGCTACAGTATGCCGTTAAAAACCATTTAACGGCAAATTTTGTGTGTCGTTATTACTTTTTCTACGACCACTTTTGCATGCCGTCATTTGATGGGACAAATAACGACACTGATTGTGCGCCGTAAAATATATAATACAACAACTTGCTCAGCCTGCCATAGATAAGTAAAACATACCACGACATACATGGAACGCTGTGGAATATTTCATATAATTACCTAATTTGCTTGCTGTATAAACAAGCTTCACAAAATATTAATCAACCACGACAATATTATTTCAACCATCAAAAATAAACAATATATATAAATTATAAACATTAAAAAATTATCAATATATTCATTCCAAACATCCATGACTGCAAGTTCAGAAACATCCAAAAGGACTATCCTTAAGTTCTAAATTATCCAAAAAGTTATAAACCATCCAAAACTATACACATATAATCCTTAAGTTCTAAATTATCCAAAAAGTTATAAACCATCCAAAACTATACATATATAAGTTTGTAAACATTACCCAAAACTATTCAAAAATTATAGAAATCTATTCATCAAAGTCCTCAAAAACTATCCATAGATGTTAGTTCTACTCAAAATCAAAGCTAATGAAATGGGTTGGCCAAGCAACAGTGCTTCCAATAGCATCTTCAAGCACAAACATCTCACGATTAGGGCGAAACAATGGCGCATTGACTATGACATGGTTAACCCATACTTTCCAACACCCAGGACCAAGAGGCACGTGATGTACCAATGCTTTAGAATCAGTTGATGCAATTGTGCCTTCCGCAACCACCACCTTTGTTCCATCCCAATTCAACAATTTGCATTTGACATTGTCCAAGGATCCACCATTTCCAGTTTCATTTGCGTCATGCAACTACCATAAAAGCAACACATAAGATAAGCTAATGAATTAATACAAATAAGATAAGCTAATGAATTAAAAGCTAATGAATTATTATTAATGTCATATAAAATTTACCCAAATATGTTCATCGTCTTCATTGTTTTCATCACCCTAAAAAAATGTAATACAATATCAAGTTATATTTGTTTTTCCAAGTTTTGTAGACGATGTGGGATGTATATGAAAGTTTGATAAAAGCTCTTGAGTAGAAAAACAAACAAGCAAACAAAAGTAGAAGCACGAGAAAAATGAAAACGAGTAAATTAATAATGCCATACAAAATTTACCCAAATATTTTGTTGTGAGTGCATCCTACATTCACCACCTCCATGCACCCTATGTTCACCTCTGCCGTTTTCCTCACCCTAAAAATATCATAATACAATGGCAAAAAGCATTTGTTTACTTAAATTTAGAATCTTAATGTAATCCATATGCAAAATGACAAGCTTGAGTAGAAAAGCAAGCAAGCAAAAGCACAAGCATAACAAATGTGCAAGTTTACCTGAGTTTCTTCATGTGAGTGTCCATTTGCCCCTTTGCTTGGCTCCTGCAAGTATTAATCAATTTTTTATTTTTACAAACTTTGTGAAATATCCTTATATCTAAGATGGGAAGTACTAAAGTTAAAAAACAATTAAATTTTATAGGAAGATAAATTTAACCTCATATTGTGACATTGTTCATTTTTTTTTTTTTTTAACCTCATTTTGCCTTTTTCCTTTTAACATTTCAGCTTTCATCTCCCGGATTTCTTGTTCTAATAGCAGCAATTTTTCATTTAGCTGTCTCATATTTTGATTCTGGTATGCTTGTGCATCAACTTTCGATGGCAATGCTCCAAATCCAAGCCCTCTTACACTACCACGCCGTTCTGGACCAAACACTTGAACAATTGCATCATCTTTGATAGACATTGACCCTTCTTCTGTAGAAGGCTTGTGAAGCTCTTGAACCTTATTCTGCAATATATAACATTTATGATAAGGAATCCAAGTCTGCTAACTACAAAAACAAGTGCAAAACTCACCTATGAGGGTTTCCTTAAAAATTAAGCACATGAAGCCTCTAATTGTTCATAAAATTATGAACTACTAATTATTACCACTAAACACACAACTGTTCGACACTCAACTGCCACTCTATCTCATTGGACTGTTTCCTCTCCAAAACTCTTGCGTCTCCAATGTATTTTGCCACTGGCCCATTAAACCACTTTTACTCACCCACACCTACAAGCATAGGCAACCTTTAGCCAATGATTAGCTACTAAGTCTTTGCAACATATTCATCGTATTTGGCTTTAAAAATATATGAAACTTAATTAATATAATTCGTCTCTGAATAAATTGATATTTTGGCTTGAATCTCTATAAATTGGAAACTAATGTATAGATGTACATTACATGTAACATCAAAAGTGCTATTTCCTTCTACATTTTCCAGTTAGTTTTGTGATTCTAGGTTGTAGTTTGTTTTTCTCCCTATGACAAAACCATGCATATCCCAAGTCTCAACTTCTATGAAAATCAATACCATAAGGTAGATGAGTAGCATTACATTTGATTTCCTTACAAACAAGTAGGCATGCATACAAACACAAATTTAATGTCTCACAAGTCATTCTAAATGATTTGCAAGCCCTTCCACAAATCACAATGACATCAGCAAGAAAATAAATCATGCAACTCTGGAAAAAAATCAATTGGCCGGAACAGTAAGAAAAAGTAAAAAATAATATCATAATGTCCTTTAGAGTGATTTTTACTCCATCCCATCCCAAGAAGCAAACAAAGAGTGAATAATTATGTATTGGACTATAATACAACAACAACAACAACAACAACAACAACAACAACAACAGTAGAATAATAAAGTACTTCAGCTTCAGCAAGCCAAGCTGCTACAGCCACAAACCAAATCCAAGACAAAGCTGTAGCATGAGCTGCAGCCTCAGAAGTCGAAGGCTCAGCTACAGCAGATTAGTGTTCAGCCACTGTCTTCAGCCAAGCCACAACCTAGACCGGCCAGGCCATAGCCCGTGCCTCAGTCCAGAACAGAGCAACAGCTAACACTACAGCACTTCAGCCTCAATTTAACATATGTGGTTCTCAAAATACATTTAACATATGTGGATCTCAATCTCATCAAGTGATTGGTGTAGGATATGAAGTTATTTATTTGCTTCCTACTGCATACACACTACTCTTCAGCAATCAAACAGTAAATTATTGTTCAAAAAGAGGGGTAGAATAGAAAGGAAATATGTATATTAGTATATCAGAAACATGTGAAATGAAAGACTCGGGTTTTAAAATATAAAAATAAATAAATAAATATGGACTTCTTGATAACAAAAACAAAAAAATAATAATGATTCTCGCGACTCAAACACTAGCCATAGCACTGGAGGTGGATAGCACTTGTCAAATACATACTCAAATATGTCCTATACTATTTCTAAAAATATTTTAGATACTGACCCCTTTTACCAGCTTCGAACCTGACATGAAGCAAATGCTATTCACTCCAGCATTGTTGTGTGGTTCGCTCATTTGAGTCACAAGAATCAACCTCTCTATAGAAAATGGGGTAAGGTTGCCTACCTACTACTTTTTCCATACCCTACTGTAAAAGGGAACCTTGTGCACTGGTATAACCGTTTTGTTTCATACCATCATGCTTCAAACTACACCACCAAACATAGTGCACACACTTTCAAAGGCATGGGATTTTTAAAGAATATGTATGATTATAGTTTGCCATATTTTGTTGCATTTGAATTCAAATGTGGCAGTAATCTGAGCCTTTAAGAATATGTATGATTAAAGAATATGTATGATTATAGTTTGTCATATTAATGCTTAGTTCAAGTCTCAAGAAAACAACACTAATATTTCTTCTCTAATCAAATCCAAAAACCCAAAATCCATAGTTTGTACTTATATCCAAAGAAGAAAAAGAGAAAGAGGACGTACCAACTCCACTAACTACAAAAATAGGTACAAAACTCACCTTTGAGTTACTTCACCACAATAAGACAAGCAATTATCAAACAAATTGAAAAAATGAAGTAATATCACAAGCACAACTTCATAGGTTTTGTTTAAGACAAACTAGACCTCTACATATCAAAAAAAAAAAATATATTAAGTTAATTCTTACCACTGCTTCCTGAAGCACTTCATTGATAGGTTTCCCCTTCTGCCTTGTATGTCCTTTGATCCAAACATCCACTCTAGATATGGAATATGGGTCTTGGCTTCGATTTTTCTGGAAAAAGAAATAAAAAATAAAAAAATTAAAACATAGTACAAAATTAGAAGCAACAAAATCAAAATGCTTTCAAAATAAATGTCGTCTATATTGCCAAACTTACCATGTCTTCCTCTAGTCGTGCATAGCCTTTTCTACTCATCGTGTGTAACACCTTCTGCTTTGCTCTCATCACTTTGAATTTTTCACTCTTTTCTTGAGTGTAAACATTTGAAATGCCCACATTTTTTAAGAATTTGTAATCTTTATCTTAATTGTTATGAAAAGAAATGAGCTTCTACATAAAACTATTATGAAAAAACACTTACAATGAAGCTTTTTGAAAGTCGATTTTTCACAAATGCCTTCCATTCATCCATTCCAATCTTATCAGGTTTGGTGAGGGCAATATTACGTGCTAAATGACCTTTACCTGCTGCAGCGAGAGTTCTTACTTTTCTTGATAGTTCACACTTGTAATTGCGCCACAATTTTGCGAACTTTTGCATCACATGTGTCTTGTGGATATCATGTATTTTGTATCTAAGCTGCATTTTCATATAACCAAACATTTAGTATTACAAGAGGGGGAAAAATAATGAATTGTTGTATAAAAATTAACTGCATAAAAATACTACCTTCACACAAGCCCATAACTTATCCTTAATCTCATCTGGAACTTCAGACCAATAATCTATATTAATTGGCACCATCTCTCGAGCTAAGATCCCTTCTAAGGTTGATAAGTGCACTGATTCTTGTCCTATCGGTTGGTTCCTTTCATTGAAGTCGATCTCATCACGCTTTTGTTTGCCTTTGTCATGCATCTTTAACTTTGACGGCCCCCTAGTTTTCTTCTTTAGTTGTTGACTAGAGTCAGCTACTCCATCTGCATTTGGTGATTCAGTTTGTCGAGTATTGGAACCTACATCTGAAATTCTAATGGGTCCATCACTTCTATTGTCCATTGTGGCAGCAACTATAGCTTCTTGCTCTTTCCTATGTCTTTTTGCTGCCTTTTTAGAACTCTTTATGACACATGAAAAAAATAAAAACAAGGCAGCCAATAATTGGTTAAAAATGTATACCCAAAATAAATAAATTAGAAAAAAAAACACTTGTTTGAAAGTTACCTCTGCACACATTGTTGGTTGGCAACTTCAATTACTAAATCCTTAGAAAAGAGTTCCACCTGCAAAAATGAAAGAACAAAACCAAGTCAAGTAACATTTTTTATATGAGATACAAATATATGAAAGTATTTTGTAAAAGAGGAAAAAAAAAACTACTAATTAATTTTATACATACCACAAATATCACATAGTGAAAAAGTAATTCTTAAACATCAATCACCATAGAATACAAGTACTTATAATATTATTTTACTTCATTACTAGGTCAACAAAACATAAAGAGTAACTCATTCATCACGCAACACTTCCACACCCTCACAATCACTCCTTACATAGCACTCATCTTCATCACTATTGGCCATTTCAAGCCTAGCTATATCGACATGTTCACATGGCATGTAAGCATCATCATCATACATTTCAAAATCATGAAAACCTCTTCGGGGTGCTTTAAGTACAACTTCCCAATTGGATGTATCATTATCTCTTAAATAAAACACTTGTTTTGCTTGTGACGCTAGAATGAACGGATCTCTCTCAAATTGATGTCTGCCATGTTGTAAGTTAACCAAAGTAAATCCATCTTCAACTTTGACACCATTTCCAGTAGCTGCCCAATCACATTTAAATAAAGGGACTTGGAATTTATAATAGTCCAACAAAATAATCTCTTTAATAACCCCATAAAAAGAGATTTTTCTCACAACTTGTGTGGTATCTCTCTTACTAGCTCGACAAAGAGTTTCTGCTTCGATGGAAACACCACTATTTTGTGTAGCCCTCTCAACATTGGTTGTATGAAAGCGATGGCCATTAATGACATAACCCAAATATGACATTGCATCATTTCTTGGGCCAGCTGCAAGCCATTTCAATGTATTCGACACCTCACTACCACAAGAATTGATCTTCTCTTTCAACCACTGGCAAAAAGTATCCATTTGTCTAGAATGTAGTAATGCAGCATCCCTCAATAAGCGCCTATCAGAATGCTTAAGCTCCTCCGCATGCATCCTAATAAGAAAGCAAAATGGTAAGAACCCACCATTCTTTGAATAATCAACTACAAAGGAGTATTTAACTCATCATACTTACTCTAGATAAGGTTGGACTTCTGCACTGTTTATTAGCACACATCGATGAGCAATTTGCAACACATCATCTGGTATCGCTATTGATTTTCCCGAAATAATTGGGCGTCCTTCTAGTATTGTGTCACTTTCAAACTCTATATTGCGATTATGTCGAACACCTATTTCAGCTGCTTTCTTCATATACCCACTACAAAATTGCTGGACCTCTTCAGCTAGATAGCATTCTGCTATGCATCCCTCAGGTCTTGCTCGATTTTTAACATAACCTTTGAGTGTCTTCATGTATCTAAACAACAATAAAATTCAGCTTTACAACTTTTTTAGAAGTTTATTTATGTTAGAGAAAAAACAATACTTATATTTAAAATATGATATAAACTCACCTTTCAAATGGGTACATCCAACGAAATTGCACTGGCCCACATAAGCGAGCTTCTCGCCCTATATGAATTGTTAAGTGTACCATAATATCGAAAAATGATGGAGGGAAGAATCTTTCTAACATACATAATGTCTCGGCAACATCATTTTCAAGTTGTTCTATCTTATTCCTATCAATCACCCTTTGACATATCTGATTGAAAAAAGAGCACATTCGGAATATGGCATTCCTTGGTCCTTTTGGCAAAAGCCCTCTCAATGCGACTGACAACAATTGTTGAAACAGGACGTGACAATCATGTGACTTGAGTCCAACTAACTTGCATTCTTGTAATGAAACACAATTAGCAATATTTGAGCTATAACCATCAGGCAACTTCAAATCTTGTAGCCTAGAACAAAAAATCTTCTTCTCATCTTTTGAAAGTGTATGTGATGCTAGTGGCAAGTAAAAATGGGATCCTCTATCCTCTGCATGCAATTCACTTCTAATATTCATTTCTGCCAAATCTTTACGAGCCTTAAGACCATCCTTTGATTTCCCCTTAACATCTAAAAGTGTGCATAAAAAACTTTCACAAACATTTTTCTCGATGTGCATCACATCCAAGTTATGACGTAAAAGCAATGCCTGCAACATCAACAAAAGATTTATTATTTAAAAAACTAGAAGAAAAAGTTTAACTAAGACTAACGATAGACAAAAGAATATGAAATCCTACTTTCAAAGGACTTACATTCCAATATGGTAGATTGAAAAATATGGACTTCTTCTTCCATGGTTGGACGCAATCTGACTCTTTTTGATCATCCTTCTTTTTGGTCTGGGCCCTTTTTCTTTTCCTTTCCTTTGTAGTTTTTCCCCAATTAGTTTCGATGTCCCTTACTGCATGTAACACATCAGATCCACTCAATGGTTTAGGCTTTCCCCCAAGTTCTTGCTTTCCATCAAACCAACTTCTTTTCATTCGAAATGGATGATCCGAAGATAGAAATCGCCTGTGGCCCATGTACACTGTCTTCTTACTGTGATTCAACCACTGCGAGCATGTGTTAATGCTACATATAGGACATGCAACTTTCCCCTTTGTGGCACATCCAGCTAAGTTCCCATAAGCTGGAAAATCATTTATTGTCCACATCAATATAGCCTTCAAATTAAACATAGACTTGCTGGCTGCGTCATAGACCTCCACACCATTATTCCATAATTCTTGTAGGTCTTCTATAAGTGGCTGCAGATACACATCTATATCATTCCCTGGTTGCTTTGGTCCCGGTATAAGTAATGTCAACATTATATTTCCTTTGCCATGCATAACCATAGAGGAAGATTATAAGTCACTAACATCACTGGCCAACAACTGTACGTTGAGCTAAGATTTGCAAAGGGATTGAATCCATCTGTTGCAAGACCAAGTCGAAGGTTTCGTGGATCCGATGCAAAAGAGGGCCACTTGTGATCAATTGCATCCCATGCCAACGAATCAACTGGATGTCGCATCTTTCCATCTTGACTTTTGTGAGTGGAATGCCAAGTTAATTGTTCTGCTTTTTCTTGTGACCTGAACATTCTTCTAAATCTTGGAATTATGGGAAAATAACGCAACACCTTCGCTGGAACCCCCTTTTTAATATTCTTAGTTCGCTTATCTACTTTCCA
This sequence comes from Camellia japonica, assembly GCA_030407325.1. Taxonomy (NCBI): domain Eukaryota; kingdom Viridiplantae; phylum Streptophyta; class Magnoliopsida; order Ericales; family Theaceae; genus Camellia; species Camellia japonica. The sequence goes on from JAPPVO010000031.1 coordinate 153,832,338, forward strand.
CCGTGAACAATTGCATTTCGGGCATGCCTCCATATGCTGTAAATCTTTTCTAAATAAACAGCAATCATTCACACAAGCATGTATTTTGTCATACCCAAGATCAAATGCTTTAAGCAACTTCTTTGCTGAATATATAGATTGCACAAGTGTGTTACCTTCTGGTAGCATGTCAGACACTAATCTCAAATTTTCATCAAAACTCTTATCAGATGCCTCATACACAGCTTTATGCTTGTATAAAGCGACAATTGCTGAGAACTTAGTGTACTTTGTACAACCTGGATATAAAGGAGTTTCAGCATCTTCTAATGCTTGCGTGAACTCCCTCTCTCTACTTTCATTTCTAGGTTGCGGGAAATCATCATGTGCATAAGCATCTCTAAACAGCCTATATGTCTCTGGAATTTCGACATTGTCCTGAACTTCTACAGGTTCACTTAGTCGTTCCCCATGAAGAATCCATGACGTATATTTAGGATCCATCCCTACCATGACCAAATGCTCGAAAACAGTATCACAATGCTGTTGTGATAGGTTTCGACAACTTCCACAAGGGCATATGATCATATCGGTATTCCCTGAATTTGCCTTAGCCATGTTGACAAATTTTCTCGCTCCATCCACATACTCATTCGATACTCTGAAAACTTAAAATTATTATTAATTCCATCCAAACAAAATGAGTAACTTAACATTTGAAAGCATATTTATGGTTGTGTTTAGAAATAGACCTTGGAAAATGTACCCATGTTTTGTCCATCTTCAACTTTCCACTTGCTAACAAATTGCATCCACAAAAACTACTAAAATTAGTTACATGCATCAATGCTCAAAATGATTAGCAAATACACTAAGATGGTATTTTAGAGTTTCAAATAATCTAGAATCTAGAATTGTAATCAAATACCATTAAATTCTGGAAATATCAAGTACATAACAAACAATTGAATATCAATTTTGGTGTTTGATAGGCAACTTAGTAACATACTAGATGACAACTAGATAATTATTTATGAAAAAGTTTAACAAACTTTAAGCAAATAAAAAAAAAAAGTATACCTTGTAAACTCGAAATTGCTTGATTCCTTCCTTCTCCTATATTGAAATAATTATTTTAGCTCTTTCACAAGGAGGCTTTGACAGCTAGTCAGCAGCACTTTGAAAAAACTGCTACACAGGGCCAGAGCAAATTATTCCCAGCACAACATCCATATAACAATTACTACAACAAGATGGTACACAAAGCAAAGTAGTGTAGCAGTTTAGAAGATGAAATTTCCCATTTTCATTAAGTAAAAACCAATTGAAAAGTAAAAGTGGATAAATTTAATCAATGTAAGGAATTCAACCTTTTTCTTTTAATAGCCAAGGCTAAAATTCAACTAGAACAGTAATACCCAAAATAATCATTAGACAATCTAATTTCTATTTCTTAATAAAAAATAAAAAAAATAAGAACCTGATCCTATGAACATTTGCATAAAAAATGATTGAGACTTTAGGTCAAATTACACATTACTAAAGGCATTTTGAGCATCAAAGTAGTGTTTGGTACACTAAAATAAAAAGTGAAAATATTCATTCCACTGTTTGATTGATTAAAAATAATAATAAAAATAAAGTGTAGCTAAATTATTATTCACCAAAAATAATCATTCCATCTCATTCCATTGAACTAAACATAAACCTTCAATTTGTGGCTAGACCATTTATCTTCTAGGAATTTATTTTTTTTAGGCAATGAGCTAAAGTGGCATAAAACTGGAGTAGCTTCTACTTAAAAGCTGTCATTCTGCACACAAAAAATAAATAAATAAATAAATAATAAAAAACCAAAAAAAAGTGTAAAGATTGAGTTTTATGTTTTATGTTTCTCTGCTTGTTTAGGTCAATCAAACTTATTCACATGCATATGCTAACAATTGCTACCAGTCTACATGAAATAAATTATTAAAATTATAAACCAAATCAAAATAAAGCCTTGTATACCAGTCTAGACATGTTCATGGAGTGATTAAGAATGTTTTTTAAAAAAAATAAAGAGACAAAATTAGAGATATTACTAGAGGCAATAACAATGTATTTTCCGAAGTCGTGTGCTTTTGCATAAAAAATGTGAATTTGGTATAAACACAAACAGTGATAATGCCCACAATACACATCAGCAATGCTTATCTCGTAACTTTGTCCTCTCCACCTAATTTTCACATCAGTTTGCACAAAGTACAAAACAAACATCAAATAATCGTAATAACCCAAAATTTCTGTGAAACCTCAAGCTAAACAGTGAAATGTGATCTTATTTTATTGGACCTTCAAAAAAATGCATGTGCAGTCCTCATGTAACTTACAAGCAGAAAAAAAAAATTTCCCCCACAACATTTGAGAATGGGAGGCATGTCCCGTAATCATATCCAGTTGATTGCACATTTGAGATAGATATCCCCAATTCTAAACAAAACAAACTCAGAATTTTATTAACCCAAATGTAGAGCTTGCACACTGGTATACGACTGCTTATCTTAGCAATAGGATTGACAAAGAAAGAAAACACCACAAAAGTAAGCCATGTATAATATTGTTAGAAAAACATCCATAAAGTCGAAAGAGGTAAAATGCATTCGCTATAAGTTGAGAAAACCTCAATCAGATTGAGCGTAAACCAGACATGTTTGCCTCACTAGAATCAAGGAAATATCAAAATAGCAGAGGTGTATGAACCCAACTTAACTGAACTCATTAACAATATCATATCAAAACAATATGGGAAACAAAATTCCTATAAAATTACGAAAAAAATAAAATTAGGATGGTGTTGGACATTGTTAGTTGTGTATATATAGATGTTTACCTCAATAAAGTTGAGGAAATGTCCAAATAGCAGCAGGATGGGCTTTTGTTTGCAGGCTGATTTAATCATTTGAATTGTTCTCCAATCTCATGATGATGTATTCAATTGCAAAAATAGTGATTAAAAAAAACAGTAGAGGCTCAAATCTGTGCTAAACATGCTTCAAAACAAATACATTATTATTTTCTACTCAACATTTTGGCCATGTCTCTTAATTGCACAACTTTGTTCAATGAATTGCAAGTCTCAATTGAAAAGAAAAGAAAAAAACAAATAAAAGGCGACACATTTCCCACATGCAAAAATATATATATTTCTATTTCTAATAAATAAAAGAATACCTATTAAACAAAGGGTTGCGAAGTAATCCCTTCGTACAATAGATTATTGAAAAATAATCTCACTCAATAAACAGCGGTGAGAAGATTTGAGAGCATTACCAGATTCATTTTGCTTTGTGGCAATGCAAAATCCCAAGCGATATATGAATTTATGGATTCCACAGACAATGAGACCTAGAAGGAAACACATTCATCAAATGTCTTGGATATTGGTGACAGTAGTAGTCAATAAGCAATTCGTAATTATCAATAACTAGATCATAAACTCGAAGAAAATATAGTTGAATGTTCTTTAAAAAAAAACAACCAACTGTATTGGTGATTGGCCAGTTCTAACCAATTTAAGTAATGAAAACATTCAGACTGTCAAAAAGATTTGAGGATCAAAATTTATACATTATGAAGCTAATTGAATGACACATTAACACCTCAAGATAATTAAAAAAATTCATACTTGCCATCAAAAGTGTATTTTAACTCAAATCCAAAATGTGTTAATTTCAAAACTTAATCTGATGCAGCCCAACTGGTCACATTTACATCAGAGAAGCCCATTCCAAATTCTATTTGAACATAAATTACAAGGGTGTTATTCTTAGATCCTGTTTGATTTGGTTAGCATTTATTACCTTTTTTTATATCAAGGGACAATTATACTTTCAGCACTTCAAGCATAAACTATGAGGAAGAACAAAAAGCCAACATCTCCTCTTAGAAAATTGTATTGCAGAACGTGCCTGAGGGCACACAACTCTTATATGACCGCATCATGTAATGTTCATGTCCTATGTCCATGTCTATGCTACATAGGGCTCAACTAACCCACCATAACTTCTCAAAATACATTATGAGCCATTCATGAAGTAGGACCTTGACTTTCTCAAAGTCAGTGCATTCCTATGGGATATCATTTCTGATCATATCTAAAGACCTAGAAGTTGCAAATGCTTTTGATATACCGCCTTTCAGTTTCAGTGCAATACAATTACATATAAATCACAAGGAAACTTTTATAGCTTCTGAAAACACCTCAAGTAGACACATAAAATCAAACTACGGAAGAACATAGAAAATGTCAGCTCAAATTTGAAGAATTAAACTTCTAAACCAGAGTACGAGGCAAACCTCGTAAGTTTTCCCAGCAGGTATGGTTAATTCTTTATAGTTGTCATTTTTCCTGTAGAGAACAAGCAATTGGAATTTAAATTAATGCTACATGCTACTCCAAAACCTTGTAGATGTAAGAAGAAAAAATGACCAGCGGCAGTACATCAAAACTCATATTTACCTTCCTTCCAACGCACCAGAAACCTCTGCTGTAATAAAGAAAGAGGAGTTTGTGAAGACCTCACTGCAACAGAAGACAAGCTAATCAACACATGAAAAGTGAAAATGTATCGAAGTCTTGTGGTCCCACAAGGCTTTGTAGAGTTTTTTTTTTTTTTTTTTTTTAACATTTCTGCATAAGTTAAACACCTCTTAGACTTGCAAACATCAGTCTGTATACACTGGATATGAACAAACAAACTATCATGATAATGAGGCTTCTTGTGAATCTTCTTGAAGGGAGGGTGAAAACATACTTGACTTTGTAGTTATGCAATATGGACATTGCAAAATAAGCAACTACTCATGTTGAACATAATTTGAGCCTCCAAACTTTCTTTTGTTTTGTTCTTTTTTTTTTCCCCATATTTCTTAGGTCTGCCTCTAGTTAAACCCCTCCCAACGCCCTTGACTAACTGGGACCAACACTATGTAATGTCCTCTCGTCCTTTTTTTGTTCAGAGAAAGGCATCTGTATCTTCAGTTGAATCCATCTAAGTGGCAACTTAAGAACCTTGTAAAAAACCCGTACTTTTTTTAACAGTCTAAATTTAACTATAAATGCTATCTAAAGTTAAAGCATCAAGGCATCAACTGACATGTCCCATAAATGACAGAGAAGCCTTTCAAATGGAACTTCATGCACAACCAGAAAACTTCAATTAGTTTTGCCAATTTGATAGACAAAGAATCCAAGATAAAGAAGAGTTAGATACAACCAACGTATAAGCACCACCAACCCAAGATGGCTAATTGTGGGCCAAACGCCTCACTGAAATGATATTGTCACCAAACCAGGAGTATCAACTTTTGCATAAAATTTGACCCACTTTATTTTGTACTGGCAATGACCCAGAAAGCCAAAAAAAAAAAATGACAGAAATCTTGATAGACCTCAAAGAATCTTCACCAAAAAGTCAATCAATAAGATTATAGTGAGTACACAAATATGATAGATAGGCTAATTAATCAACTACAAAGCAAAATAGGAAAGAATCATGAGTATACAATTAGGTACCAATACCTTCATCACCACACACACACACACACACACAAAAGAAGAAGAAGAAGAAAATAAAAGAAATAACAACTTATGGGAGCAGGAATCAGAAAGAATACCCAATAAATTTGATGAATCTTTCAAATTCAGAGGTATATACGTCAGCTGCTTCTTCCAAGACAGATATTTGGTGCTTCTGTCTGCTCAATGAACAAGTGCCAAAAGGTATTAGAAGGCAAAAATTACTATCACAAGAGCAAGGGCCACAGCATTAGTTGAACTAGATACAACCAACATTGTTCATCTTTACAAATGACTTGATCTATTAAAAATCAACAAACTTAGATTGCAAGATATCTCACAACTTTCTATCTTCAAAATGCCTGAATGATAGGGAAAGAAGAAGTCGAATAGTGAGAACCATTGTCGTAAGGCTGTACAAAGGTGGTCCATAACGGTGCCTTTGCTCTTCCATCAGCCTAGTAATTTTCCATTTTCAAATGATTGTCCCTGCAGCACCCGAGCTTAATGTAACACACCCACACCCACAGAAAAATGAAGAGAGATAGAGAGAGAGAGACGCTGATGTACAGGCTTCTTTTCTTTTATTTTATTTTAGAATAATCATGAAGTTCTCTTAGTTTTTTTTTTTATATTCTGTTCTGAACTTGTCTATGTGAAGGCTAAGAATAGTGTTCCTGGATCACTTGAATTGGGAGATGCTGTGGCTATACTTAAGGGTGGGGGAAAAAGTGTTCGGAGGAAAGAGAAGCGGGCCAGGATAGAGCAGATTAGAGCCAATCTTGGGCTCTCCGATTAGCAAAGAACACCAATGGTACTCCTTTTATTCTTTGTAGATATGACTCTAAAATAAAAGAATCTTCACTTTCCAATTCTTGAAACTTGAGTGAGTGTATATATGTCAGAAACTCTTTGGACAAGGGATTGGAATCTTATTTGTGGTTTGTAGAATTTAGCTGGTCTGCATTCGTACCTAAATATAGCTTTAGTCTTCTTTTTGAATCATGTTTCTTTTTATCACCCTTTGAATTGATTGCTTGTGCTGTACTTCTTATTTTGAAGCCTGGAGAATCCTTGAAGGACTTCTACAAGCGCACAAATTTGTACTGGCAAATGGCAGCGTATGAACACACTCAACATACTGGGAAGGTTTGTTCTCTTTCATAACAGTAACTGGATATTTGCCACAGCTGTGGACTAATCTGTTTCTCTCTCTCTGTCTCTCTCTCTCTCTCTCAATTCTTAACATCTTGGTAAAATAGCAAATCTGTGTTAGCCAGTTTGGCTATCTAGTCTAAGATTTTGTTGTTCAGCTCCCAGAGTTAGGCTGATTGAATTGGTTGCTTGTTCGGTTAGTTCCCAGTTGATGAGAATCTCAGCCCACATAAATGGAAAACATTCCCGGAGAACGTGAAAAAATGAAAAATGGACAACATTGTTTAAAATTTTTCCTTTTTGTCAGAGAATTCTTGACTAGTCCAAACACTTGAAATGCATCAAGTAGGAATCTTATTACTGGCTATGGGATTCCTGATAATGGCCATCCCACCCTTTCTCTTTCATTGCTGCCATTGCCTAAAAGTGGATATTCAAAATGCTAAACTAGTTTGTTTAGTGGGTCCAGAAACGTGTCCTGAACCTTGTAAATCAGGTTGTGTTTAATCTTCCTAAAGCATTTCTTAGCACAGCATACTGAACCTACCTATTTGGGAATATCCCACCTCCAGTTTACGTTAATCCAATGCTTACTATTAAAAAAGAAAAAAAAAAAATCTTAATCCTATGAATATTTAATGATGACCCTGTTCAAACCAAATTGAGCTCAACCCGCATGCAGTGTATAATCCTCTTTCCATCTGGGCACCAAATGATGCTCTTGTGGATAGTAGTGGCTGAGGTGGCCTTTCCGGAAAATGGTAAGAGAACTACCAAATAGGGAGATGGTGAGAGATTAGACAACCTTAGAAGAGAGAGCAGGGTAGTAGAGAGGTCATGCCATAGGCCGGAGATGGAGAAGGTGATGGAGGTGATAATACCTTATAGAGGGTAACTGAACCATGGAGGGCAGCTTACCTTTGCACAGGTGGCTTATCCAATGGAGGTATCCTAACTTTTATTCATCCTAGGATCAAACCTTGGAGTTTGTATCATGGATGCTACAGAGATACTATTATGCTATCGCAGGGTTGTATCATGGAGGGTCTCTCCAATGTTAGCTATGATATGATCTCCTTCTAGGGTTGGTCAAGGTGCAGATCCCCTCCAGAGAGGCACTCTGACAGATCCCTAGCATATGTTGAATTATGACACAACGAGAATGGTCACATTCCGGAGATGATTCAAGATTGTCGCTTTTTAAAATCAGGGGAAAAAAAATGTTATGAAAAAAACACTATCTAGAAGTCGTAATTTCTTATTGTGAGGGTCACACAGAATGAATCTAATCACTAAATTTCAAAATTTTGAGTACTTTTGTAATATATATCCTTCTTATTTTAAAATTACCTTTTAAAATTACCAATCTGAATTTGGTTTTATGGAGATCCAATAATCTGACTTTCTATGTCTCATCAAAAGGTTTTGAGAATTAATGAATTTGACAGCAGTGGTGGGGCAAGCTAACAGATTTTTATTTGGTGGGGATACTGAATTTTTTTTTGTGAAAGACAACATTTTTAGGAGTTCAAAATCAGTAAAATTTGAGGTGCATCACACAAGTCATATATGGACTCAATTGAGAGACTTTGCAAAGGGGTTTTTAAGTAAATTCCCATTTGGACCAATTGTTCATTCCAAGATTCCAAATACAAAATCAGCCACAAGATTTGAAAAAGGTAAAATGTTCTTGCAAATGAGAACTACCCATGATTAGTTAAGACTTGTATACTCGGTAAACCCTAATAAATTATTGATAACACAAAGCCTTAGACAGTTAATACATTTTTTTTTTTCTATTCAAGACAGTTAATACATTCTGTTGTTCCTTTTGATGACACTATATAATATTCCAAATCCTCCATTGACTCTATGATACACATTTTTCAGAGAAATTTTTTATTTTGAATATATGGGAGAAAGCCGTAATATGGGAAGGGGAACCTTTGTTTACGAGACTGTGATAAGACTTGAGCCTTTGACTTTCTAATAACGTATACAAGAGTTCTGGTAAACTGAATTAGCTCTAATTGGTTTCTTGTTAGGCTTTTGTGCGAGTTTGTAAGATAATTTTCAATTAAAAATAGAGTTTTGTTGTTTATGAGTAATCCTCCAAACCCATGATCACATCGATAAGGTTTGAAATTGGATAGAAGGACAATATAGTATTGAAATCTTTGAAAAATAAGAGGCAGCTTCTTTCTCTTAAAAAATAAAAAATAAAAATACTCAAGTTCTACCAACTCTCCAAATCATTCAATCATCTTCTAAGAAAGAATCAAATAAGATTAAAAAAATGTAAAGAATAACTGTCCACTATTCATGATTGATTTCAAATTTTTTATTATTCAAAATTATATATATATATATATATATTAAATTTTGTTCATTAAAACTTGTATGCTGTCTACATTCAAGTGCAAGGCTAAAATCCACAATAATGAAAGGAAGTAAACTAAGGTACCCATATAAATGCTGAAGAACAACAATAATGTAGTTGTCCTGTTTTGGATTGAGTACCCATTACTAAAACTAGAGTAAAGACAAATTTAGTTGGTTAAACAGCAGATGCATTAATCAAAGCTCTTACAACATTAATCTAGTTCTTACAACTCAAACGCCCAATATAAAAACAAACAACAGATGCATTTCATCCATCCATCAGTTCAAGCACAGAAAGGGACAGATTCCACAGTGCATAAAAACAAACAGAAAAACAGAGAAGAGAAGAGAGGAGGGGAATATAAATATATATATATATATACCGAGAGAGAGAGAGAGAGTCAGAGATAGAGAGAGAGAGAGAGAGAGAGAGAGAGAGACAGAGAGAGAGACGAAACGAGGGTTTCAGGAAGAAGGAAGAGAAGAGAGAGTGCCTTACCAATCGAAGTCGAAGCAGTCGAAGCAGTCGAAGTAGTCCAAGCAGATTACAAATTGAAGCCAAATCCAAGTCGAAGCAGTCGAAGCAGACTGCGTCAATGGATCTCTACCGATTCAATTGATTGAAGCAGTGTTTGAAGAAAACTTTCCCCTTCACCTAGGTCTCCCTTCACCTAGGTCTCCCTCTCTTCTTAGAAACTCTGTGTTTTTTTGTTTCTTTTTTTCTTTTTTCTTGAATTGTATCAGTCTGTTTGATAATAGAAAAATAAATTATTATTTTTTTTTTTATAAGTGGCGCCAAAAAAATTGGGTTTTGGCGCCTTTTTATTTTGGGATATCATTCATGACCTACATAGTAAGTCATAAAAAGTGACATACCATTCACGACCTACATAGTAAGTCATAAAAAGTGATTTATTTTTAATGACTGGCAGACGCGTGCCGTATATAACTGATGTATTAACGGCATGCTATATGTATGTCGTAGAAAGTTTTATTAATTACGGCACGCAATGCAAGCCGTAAAAAAATTATCATTTTTACCATTTACGGCCTGCATAATAGACACGTCGTGGTTAGTCTATTATTTACGACATACAAAAAAAGTAAGTCGTAAAAATGAGAAATTACGGCTTGCATTCATTGTATGTCGTGGATGTGGTGCCATGAAAAGTCAATTTTGTTGTAGTGCCACAGCCGACCCTTTTGCCAAACCAAGCCTACAAACAGCCGGCCCGACCCGAGCTCAGGGTAGAACTTTCACTCCCCTCTATATGAGCCTAACCAGCGCACTAAAAGTCCTGATGGAAAGAGGGTATCTCAAACCCCTCGATCCTCAACCTCTGTCTGACCCACTCCCTGCCAGGCATAACCCCTCCAAGTACTGTGTGTACCATCACCAGTGTAGTCATAGCACTGATCGTTGCTACCGCATTCGTCATGAGGTCCAGAATCTCATCGACAACCAGATGATAGCTCCACCTCCAGACCCCAATGATCGAACATCTCCTGCCTACCTCAACCTCATCCATATACTGCCATCTGGCTACAACCCCATCATATATATCACCCTAGCCCATTTACCCAAGCCAAAGGTGTTCCTTCCAGTCAGTATGGACTTATGCATGATGAATGCACTTGAACCTCAATCATCTCAAACTCGTGAACCCACCACTTCTGAGCTGATGAGAATGATTGAAGATCTTCAGAGAACTATAACAGATCTGGCCTTTGGGATATTGGCTCCGTCATCGACCACATCGCATGCCAGAAATTTCATGCCAAAAGGTTCTCCTATCTTGGGGCAGGCTGCAATTGAAAATGGTCAACCTGAAGCCATCTCAGATATGGGTGGTGGCGTGTCGACAACAACAGGGCCCCGCTCTGATATAGCGACCCAATCCCTTGGCGAAGTGGAGGCGAGTGGAAAGAACAAGGTAGGGGCAAGCATTGATCTCCATGAATATCTTCTATGGGCTGTTGAGGCTTTAAAAGCTGAAGGGCTGAACAAACAGCAAGTGATTGCGGTTGTTGCAAAGACTGTTGTAGACACCCCATTTTTGACCGACCTTAAGACTCAGACGTCACCGATTGAGCGCTTGGTGATGTTGCATATTGTGCTCGTTCAGAAGTCTCAGAGTCTCGGCCGCGAGCCCTGCCTCCAGACTTCCGAACCCTTTCTGTACTTTGCCTCGGTTTGCGAACCGGGCTCAGTTTTCTCTGTTTCTCTTCCCGAAGGGAGGAAGAGGTCTAGTAGATCATCTCTCAGTGGCCGTAGGCTACGTTTCGTGGTCGTAGGCCATTTTTCCCATTTTGGAGCCCGGTTCCCGGTTTTCGGAGCCGTCAGGCCGTGTGCCTCGGTTCGGGACCGCCTAACCATCTCCGATTGCCCCGGTTTTTGGCATGCATCCTATTTACTCCCTTTCGAGGGACACTGGGGTCCGAGAGACCAACTTCGTGGTCGAACACCACTCCCGGTGCCTAACAGCCCACTTTCGGGGCCCCAAACTGCGTGTTTCAGCTCCCGAACCTTCATTCTATATTTTTGGGCCCTGACCCAAACTTTAGATAGTCATATTTTGAGGTCCTTTTCATGTTTGATTAAGGACCTTTTGTTGTTTGACATCTCCATATACCACTTGCTTCTTTACCCCTCGTTTTTCCCCTTTTCTTGCACGGTATTTTAGGCGTACTTGTGGGCTGTGTTGGACTTGTTTGTAAACTACAAAGTGTCTTATTTTGAGCCCCTCTTTAACTTTGTTGAAGGGCTCTCAGCCATTTGGGACCTACAGCTATCACGTGCCCCTTTAGCTCACATTTTGGCCATTTTGGGGGGAAATTTGAATTTCATTTCCCCCCCATTTTTCCCCCTCTTTTCCAGCCTCTTTTGCTTATATATACAGCACCCCAGGTCTGTGTGAAGGGTTAGATATTTTTGTATAAGCCTCTCACATTAAATTTCTCTCTCTCTCTCTACTCTAAACCTAAAAACCCCTTAAGTTCTTAACCATTTTTACACACCACCACCTAGCACCACCACCACCACTCCATACCAGCGGCTTGGAGGACCTTCTCAGAGGCTAGAAGTGTTGCATTTTGGACCAAGAGGCTGCTAAAGGGTTGGTCTTCAAGGGTGAGTCTCGTTTTTCCCTTTTTTGCTCTTTTCTTGGTCTATTTCTTAGCCCTTCTTTCTCATACATTTGAGCTCCGACCAAAACTGAAAGTAGTGTTTTTTTGAGCTCTTCTTCATCTTTCATTAAGGGTCCCTCACAGTTTGGGACCTCCTTGTTGCACTTCCTTCTTTACCCCTTTGTATGCCATTATTTTGCATAGTAATTTTGGCCCATATTTATTCTGTTTTGGAGCATGATATAAACTGTGAGTAGGCTTATTTTGATCCCTTATTCAACATTGAAGAAGGGCTCAACACTGTTTGGGACCTCCATGCATGACTTGCCATTGAACCCCTCTTGGGTCCCCATTTTTGCATGTTTTATTAGGCCTTTGAGCCTCTGTTTTTGGACCTTGGTCCAAACTGAAAAGGGGCTTATTTTGACCCCCTATCCATGTTTCATTTTGCATGGCATTTTGAGCATATTTCTACACTGTTTTGGGCTTGATCATCTACTGTAAAAAGTCATATTTTTGGCTCCTCTTCAACATTGTTGAAGGACCCTAACCTGTTTGGGGCCAGCATATATCAGTTACTTCTTTACCCCTTTGATGGCCCATTTCTTGCATGAGTTGTTTGCCATACTTGTATCTATTTTTGGGGCTTGTCATAAACTAAAAAAGGTCATATTTTTGGTCCCTCTTAAATGTTGTAGAAGGCCCTTTCTCTGTTTGAGGCCAGAATTTGTGGGTTGTCTCATACTCCTCTCTTGGCCCCCTTTTTAGCATGCTAATTTAGTCCCACTTGTGCTTTCTGTTTGGCCACACTTTGAACTGTAAAAATGCTTGTTTTGGGGCTGCCTTGCTTCTGTCTTTACATTCCATGTACAAATTATGCATGCTTTGTATAGCTGTAGGCCATTTCGTATGTCAAATTTCATGTTTCGGGTCTTATTCCATGCGTCGGGTTTCATTTCGCCATGTTTCGGGGTTGTTTTCCCTTGCATTTCAGTTCTGAAATTTTTCATTTTTGCATGCCATATTGCATCCCTTGCCATGTCTCATTAGAGTGGCATTCCGTGCCGTAGGTTCGGTCCTCGGTTTGCGTGCATGCGTGCACGCATTTCGAGGTGTCTCATTTTCATCTGATGGCCTCTTATGTGAGTGTGGCTGAGGTCCACTCATGTTGGTGTAAGCCCATATTGCATTGTGTATGCCATTTCATTCCATAGCATTGTGTATGCTAGGTTACATATTAGTGCATTGTGTGTGCCATATCACCTCGTGCATCGTGTATGCCATTTCATAGCATTTTTCATGTTAGGTTGTATCTTAGTTGCATTTCATGCATATCATGCATATTGCATTGTGTTCGGGATAGGCATTAGCCCGGGCATGGGAAACGAGGTACGTTCCGTACTCCGAGTGACGGAGCGTGTCTCAATTCCCCAGTCACCGACACTCCGGATCATCCATGATGGAGTTAGGTTTTTTTGTGTTTTCATGTGCATTCATTCTATATTGAGTTGTGCGATTCGGCTCCTCGGCCATCATGCATCGAGATGCGTGATTGGTGGCACGGGGATCGAGGCATGCATACATTTGTGAAAATACATTGCTATGCCCCTTTCCTGCTCTCTGTTGCAGCATATCAGGAATCAGCAGTCTTCCTAGGCTTGGCGCGCTTTTCAAGAAATAATTACAAAACAGAGGCTAATCGGGGCATCGCCGTGGATTTCCGCGCAAGGCAGTCCAAACATGCATCATTCATCATCCGGAGCGGAATCAAGGCAGTCCCTGGCTTGCATGCCAGTTTTACAGCTTTCTTAGTTAACTTGTTAATTAATTAGGAATTTGGACTGTATTATTTGGACTGTATTATTCTTTTATTCGAGACTGTATATTTATTTGGACCCTCTGCGCGAGGGCAAAATTGTAATAAGTGTGGGTGAGTGTGATGTATGTCTTCCAACCCCCACTTCTTTCTTCCCTTTTATTTACCTGCTTATGATGGTTAGATTAGGGCATATTTCAATTAGCATAACAGTATGACAGCATGTTTGCATCATTCATCTGTTTTGCATGCACCGGGCTCGGCGCATTATACAAACTGCATCTGTATTTCAATTCCAAGTTGAATACTTGATAGCTGTTACATTTCATATGCCATGTTTAGAATAGCCGAGCCTGCTATAGTTGCATCTTTGCATGTGTTGCATTAGGCAATTCTGTGCATCTAGGATCATGCATGGATTTCTAACGAGCTTCTGTTTTGGCTTGGAGTACTCGGTGAGTTTTTATGCTTTAGCATCCTTGCATGCGTGTGAGTGACTGCCATGAAAAGCATGCTTACCATGAGGCTAATTGCTTATGTGATATAACTGCCTTGAATGCCTGTGGGTGGAGGTTGAGTTACTTGGAGTGGAACAAATCATTGACTGTTTGTTTTAAGCCCACTAGATAGTGGCAAAACCATTGTTTTCTAAAGCCCACCTGAGGGTGGTAAATCCATGTCTTAGCCTACCTGCGGGTAGCACCATCAAACCATTTTCAAAAACAAACATGAAGTGTTTTGTTCCAATTCAGGCGACCCAGTCTATACTTGTATGCTGTGCGCATCACATAGTAACCTAGGCTAATAATCGGAATAAGAACACACAATGTTTTCAAAATAAGATATCATGGTTAGTAGAGGCCGGTCTTTGACCGGGCGAGCGGGGGTGCTCACGAAGTGACCTTCCCCAATCGTACCCAAGTTCCCGAGCCGAGGCAACTTTGGTGATGACGGACACGTGGCCTTTGGCACCGAGTCAGGGTTTCCTAAATTTCCCATTAAAAAACATTTAGGTGGCGACTCTGTATCTGGCAAAGCAGTCCATGTTTGGCACTTCTTTCAAAAAAATCTGTTTTCAAAACGATTTGCCGGATTTGGACTCTTTGGTTCAAGATTAAGAACCATGACATTTTGAGTCCTTCGAACTGTAGTGACCCAATATCGAACCGTAACGGAGGGGACTCGCACTCCTCGCCTGGGATGCGTTCGAGGACGTCTACAACTGTGGATGGCAATTTTACCAGTCAGGATGAGGACAGTTTGAATCAAGGGACAAGCCGGGACAAGGGATGTCGTACCAGAAAGCCCCCTTTCAGCTCCAATCCTACACTCGGAAGAGATCATCAAAAGTCAACACCTGTCGACCCTTTCGCCGGTACATCCAACACAACCACACAAAACTCAAAGTACCCACCCCGAGGCCAAAGGTTATTCGCCTCACTTTATATGTCTTTATCTAAAGCCATGAGTGTGTTGATCGAAAAAGGCCATCTCAAACCCCTTCAGCCTTGGCCTCTCTTGAATAACCTCCCTCTCTTCTACAACCCAGCCAATTACTGTGCCTTCCATCAACAAATCGGTCATGATACTAACAGTTGCTTTTTTCTTCGCCACGAAGTACAAGATTTGATTGATAACAAGGTCATCGTCGCGCCGGGTCCTGCAAAGTCTATCGACAGTGGATCAGTGAACTTGGGGGATAATGTGATGTGATTGGAGGATGAACCACCTGTGGATGGCACAAAGTTTACTCCAGCTATAGTGGATGGCATGGACTGTTTTAAGCATTTGCGAATGCTGGTTATTTTACATTCTGACTTGGGTATTGGGTCAGTCTTGTTGTGATGTATTGAGTCAATCCTTTTGTAGTGAGTCAGTTGGGTCTGTCTTGTTGTATCGAGTTAGTCCTGTTGTGTTAGAGTCGGGTGAGTTTGGGGGTGTTACCTTGGACATCACTATCTTGTTTTGTGTTTGTCTTTTACACCTCTCTTTTGAGTATGTTTCTGCCATGGGGCCAGTTGCACCAGAAGACCTGAATGAAACAACAGTGATTTTCACTCTTTTGAGTTTGTTTCTGCCATGAAGCCAGTTACGCCAAAAGATTTGAATGAAACAGCAAAGATTTTCACTTACTTTTTTGTGCCTTGAAATCATTGCATTGACCTAAGTTTTTCAAAACTTTTTCTAACACTATGATGAAAACGAAGAGGAAGGAATTCCTCGGGATTTGCAAAAATTTGATCAATTAAGAGAAAGAAAGGCATGCTAAGCCCTTGATGAATGAAATCATGTTTGTTAATGTGAGTACTAAAAAGGATCCTGGCTTGATCCAGATTGGTTCTACATTGTCTTCAGCGCGAGTGACTAGTCGTTTTCTTAAAAGATTTCAAAAAATGTTTTGCGCCGTCCTACGAAGACCTGTGTGGAATCGCTCTTGAGATTGTGCAGCATAGGATCGCTCTCAGCCTCGAGACTCAACCCCTTTTGCTTTCAAACCTTGAACTTGGATTCAGAATGTTCAAAGGTCAACCATAATGTGGGGCTTGGATGGCCAGATTTGAAGTAGCCCATGAACTAGGGGCAAGAAGGTCAGATATGATCAAAAGAAAGCTTGTAAAGCTGGATGAGAAGCAGCCCTTTAACTAGGGGCAAAAAAAAAATGTCAGATGTGCTTAAAGAGTAAAAATTAGGACATTTCTCAAGCTAACAAAGATCGGCAAGAATGCCAAATCCCAGTATGGAGAAAAAAAGAAAGTTTTGTTAAAGGACAATCGAGTTCCTATCCACAACACTGGGGGCAATTCAGACCCAGTTGGATGGATCAGCGAACAGTAGCCATTCTCCTGGATTCATATGGCTTCGAGATCTCAAAACTGATCAACATGGACAAAGTTACACTTTTACCCTTGAGAGGCTCGCTGGGCCGAAAACCCGGAAAGACGACCCAAGCAAAAGTTAGAGCACGAAAAGAAAGAAAAGAAATAGAACAAACAAAAAAGGAAAATGAAGAAAATGAAAAAAAAAGAAAAAAAAATGAAAAGAAGAAAAAAAGAAAAGAAAAGACAAAAACAGAGCTCGCAAGATTGAAAACCTGGAAGGGCGGCCTTGGCAAAAGTTAGAGCATAAAAGGAGAGGTTAATACCCGAGTGTACCTTAACCCGGAACTACGTAAGGCTTGATTCCCATTTGTGGGATACGTAGGCAATTTCATTCTGAAGTCCAGCCATAAACACTTCCAAATCGACTATGTCCATGTAATGGTTCTGATCATCTTTGTCTTCCCTGTATCTGAGAGTTCGGTTGTGATTATCACTATGAGGACTGATTATAGTGTGCTGTGATGCCATTCAGACAAGGGGCAACTTTCTGTTGCCGTGCAGTGCCATTTAGACAAGGGGCAATTTTCCATTATTTTGGATCTAAGGTTGTGCATCTCAAGAGTAAATTCTATATTGGTCAAGCAGTGGCTACTTGCAAAAACAGTTTTGGGAATTTTTAATGAAGTTGACTAATTTTGTCGAAAATTATTCCATTTTTCCAAAACTGGACCATTTTCTTGGACCCAAAAAAAGAAAATTTTCAGTGCTCACAGCCTGACTTGCATGATTTTGAATCAGAAAATCGAACAAGCATGTTAATCTAACTCTCATGTTGGTCAAAATTGTTTTAGTAGAAAATCAAAACAAAAAATGGTCAAAATGATGAACTAGGGGCATAGTTGAGTCAAGCTTCCTGTCTTTTCCCCGTTGTCAATGCATTTGCCAGAAAGGGCACCATACTTGCCGGAAAGGGCACCGTATTCGCCAGAAAGGGCACAACTGAAGCTAACAGCAAAGGGCCGAAAGCTCTCTCATCCTCCAAGTAGCGAGGTATCAAGCTAAGTGCGAAGCACGAACTAGAACTAGAGCGGGATATTCGGTTCCTTTATCTGGATGATCAAATCAAAAATTGGCGTCGGACCTGGAATGGGGACGTAGAAAATGCAATGTCTGTGAGACTAATCAATTGTATACCTGGCCGGTGGGACATGTTGTAGCTTATCTCGATCAAGTTAAGCCAGGGGCGTCGTCAACCGATGTCAGTTGCAGATCTGCTGTACATCTTGTCGCATCATAACCCCTCTGTGGGAAAGCTCACTATTCTGAGCGGAAGATTGAGAATCTAGTAGAATACTAGGGGCAAGAGCCCACAACTTCCTGTTTATCCATTAACCACCCAGGGGAGGGATAAAAAAAAACAATCAGAGAGATTGAAGAATAGAGAGATGTGCGATGAGAGGAAAAGTGAGGAAAAGGCTTTTTAGAGAAAAAGAGATTGAGTGCCAGAGTGATGTGAGAATCACAAATGAGAAAGGGTGGGAAACAATACCCGGAGAAATTGGCTCCTCGTGAACTGAGAGGTCTCTTGCCATTAGAATACGTCTGAGTGTCCTGTCTTTTGTTTTGTTTGTCTCAATTCCTGCTTTGAGTCGTTTCGAGTGTCAATAGATGTGTTCAGGTTGTTTTACCTTTTGTTTTCCTTTGTTGAGTCGTTTTGGCTGTGGTCAGTCGTAGGCTCAATACCCGGTTAAGAACTCGTTTCTCACTCTTAATTTCAAAATAAATCATTTTGTGCTCAGAGTGCTGTGTCATTCTCCACATTTGTACAAAACAGGACTTGTTCTTTCGTAAAACCGCAGGGTTCAACCCAGGTCATGTGAGAATAGTAGAACAAGGAGCTATCTGAAGCTATATAGGTTCTAGATTGCAAAGCAGAAAAAAAGAGAGGATAATCGAAGCATCTGAGTGTGTTTCAACTTCAGAAAGTTCCTAGATTGCATTCCATATGCACCTTTTCAGGCCTTGTCAATGCTCCGAAGTATGAGTGTGCCTCTACCTCAAGCTCAGCATCAAGCTTGCTTCAAGTCAGAATGGCAGTCCAAGCAGCACCTGTGGTTCTCACATGCAAATATTATCTCTCGCCAATATAGACAGGGTGTACCCTTTTTGAGCTGAGCGTGTTGCAAAGTCCTCTAAGAGGTAAATCGGAGGCACCAAAGTATATATTTAATGCTCCTCTATTGAATAGAATGTGCATTTTCATATACATTTCTGTTGCGTGCGTGCCGCGCATCGTTCATGATTCTTGCATAGAATATGCTTTCAGTGTAGCATAGAATATGCTTTCAATATTGCATAGAATATGCTTGTCTCATGCATAGAATATGCTTTCAATATTGCATAGAATGTGCTTCCAAAGTTGCATAGAAAATGCTTGTATCATTTGCATAGAAAATGCACTCTTCCATACTTGCATAGAAAATGCTCGTATCTTTCGCATAGAAAATGCATTTCATCGCACTTTTTTGTGCACCTTACTTGCATAGAACATGCATTTTATCACACTTTTTTGTGCATCTTACTTGCATAGAAGATGCATTTTATCGCACTTTTTTTGTGCGCTTTCCTCGCACTGTTTTGTGGACTTACACTTTGTATCTCACTCGCATTGTCTTGTGCATCCTGTGGTTATGTTTCACTCGCACTATCTTGTGCATTGCATTACACTCGCGCTGTTTAGCGCATCGCACTGTTTAGTGCATTTCAAATCACTCGCGCCGTTTAGCGTATCGCACTGTTTAGTGCATTTCAAATCACTCGCGTTGTTTAGTGTATCGCACTGTTTAGTGCATTTCAAATCACTAGCGCTATTTAGTGTATCGCACTGTTTAGTGCATTTCAAATCACTCGCGCTGTTTAGCGCATCGCACTGTTTAGTGCAGTTTACCCTCGCGCTTTCTAGTGCATCGCACTCTTTTGTGCAGTTTACGCTCGCGCTTTCTTATGCATCACACTGTTTTGTGCAGTTTACACTCGCGCTTTTTTGCGCATCGCATTGTCATGTGCATTCTTTGGTCTAGGAGACCTTCAAATCCCGTGTTTACACTCGCACTATCTTGTGCATTTCATTACATGCTCTCACCTTGCATAGAAAATGCTTGTAGCACTTGTTAGTGCATTGTATCGTGCTATCTTGCGCACCTTACCTGCACTTGTTAGTGCATTGCATCGCGCAATCTTGCGCACCTTACCTGCACTTGTTAGTGCATTGCATCGCGCTATCTTGCGCACCTTACCTATACTTGTTAGTTCATTGCATCGCGCTATCTTGCGCACCTTACCTGTACTTGTTAGTGCATTGCATCACACTGTTTTGTGCATTTAATCCACATCGTACTGTCTTGTGCACCTGTATAGCACTGTTTTGTGCATTCACTCTGCATCGCACTGTCTTGTGCACATTGTATTTTTGTATCACTTGCACTGTCTTGTGCACTCTCTGGTCTACGAGACCTTAAATCCTCTGAAGGTGCAATTCCTTTGGTGTTTGTCGTGCCCGAACGACTTCCGGTGGTCTGGTATAGCCACCTGCCTGTGTTTGCGGTGAGTTCCTAAGAGATCAACTGAGATGGTGGAAATTAGAGTTCGAATGGCCGATGCCTAGAATGCAAAGTTTCGGAATTTCTGAGACTAAAGTCTGGTTTAAATACCCAGGGGTGTATCCCCAGCTTGAAATCTGTATGGAAGCCCCATAGGTTGAGGTAGCAGGTATGCGCCTCAATTCTGGATACTGAACCAACCTAGTCTGTCACCCTATTGGAGAATAGGGAAAGCTGCGACCATAGCCAGGAAGAAAAGTAGTACCTGTGGTTCGGAAACGCAAGATGCAAGAAAGGGGAAGATCCCCAGCAACATGAGGTAAGTCATTGCCAATTGCCCCTGTAAGGTACCTTCACTTCCTAGCTATTACATTGCATTTTAGCTAGTACATTGTATTGTATATAGCATCTATCGCATGCATCTACTGCATTATTCATTTTATCGCTTGCATCCTTTCCATATTAAGCTTGGTTTGGCATGCGCCCATGCATTTCCTTCGTTCAAGCATAGTTCTGTGATTATGTGTACGCGCCTATTCCACTAAGAGAATTGTGGTCTGAAGGTGTTGGCACCTTTTCTGTGTTAGACGTGGTCTGTTTTGTGTCTATGCCTTTTCTAGGCAAAATGTGGTTTGGCCATGCGCCTTATTCACTTCATCCATTGCATCCATTGCATCGTATTTTATTTTGTTGCATCTAGCATTTAGGATCACGATCTTTCCTCAGCAGATCATTCCTCACTTATACCATGCCACCCAATTACTTGTATTTTGTGGTCTCTCTGCGAAACACATGGTTTTGCATGTGCTCGCACCCCTTTCACGTTGAAACACGGTTCTGTTATGTGTAAGCATCAATGCTGCGTAAAGGCCAGTATTGAGGATGTAGGCATTTAGCCTGTGTTAGGCGTCGTTCGGCTCATGCCCACTTCTTTTCTATGTTAAACGTAGTTTGATTGTGCATTTCCATCCCTTTATGATATTTGTGTGGTTTTGTACTACTTGTGGTTTGATGATTCAAATACATTGTATGTTATTACATTGTTTTGTTGCATTGTGTATCATGTTGCATTCTGCCCCCTGAACTACGCTGGTTTGATTCCTTGCAATGGGATACGTAGGCAGCCTGTGGGCGTAACCATTTATTTATCTGTATTTTGTTTGTTTGTCCAAGTTTTCGGCCATGTCAAAAATGGGTCGTCTCTGGGCTTTGACATTCACTCATGTCACTTCATGACTTCCGAGTTCTGTCAAAGAGGGGCAACTGTAGACATCCCATTTTTGACCGACCTTAAGACTTGGGCGCGACTGATGGCTTCCTTGGTGATGAAAGTTGTGCAGGCTATGCTATGCAAAGGGTCGGTTTCTTTGGCAAGGAGAGCGTCAAATCCAAACCTCACACCCCATTGTTGGACCAAAAAGATTTTAGATCTTAAAACCCTCTCTTTCAAAATATTTTAAAAAAGGTTTCTGCGATGCTCCGAGGCTCACATTTCGTTAAATGTTGCGCTTTTCGGTAAACCGAGCAAGGACAAAGTGGAAATGAATGAAAGAGAAATGAAATCTTTGGAAAATCTTTCAAAACGCCTTGTTTGGTGGTTTGGAGTTGAAGAAAATTGGAGGAGAGGGAAGAAACCAAGTTGAAGAAGAAGGTGGGTATGAATCGCTAAGAGAGAGTCGACCAATCCTCGCTAAATCAGACCTATCTGTCTATACACTTGGATTTAAGCTATGAGGCCACCACCGTTGGAAAGAAGACTTATGGGGCTTCATTTTACACTCAAGAATCTCCTAAAGCCGAGTTCGGACGGGGGAGATATGATTGGTTGAAGCTGGGCATCATTCCGGTTGGATTGAAACTAAGCGGCTTCACCAAAATAGGCCTAACTTTTTTCACATTTGGAATTTTTTGCAAGTCTGCCACCATTGAAAAGCTTACTTCCAGGCTTTAACTTGGACAAAGAATGACCTACAAAGGAGTCCAGATGAAGAAGTTATGCTCATTTGAAGTTGGGCTTGAAAAGCAAACTTTTCTGGCCGATCGGCCAAAAAAGTAGCAGATCGGCCATCACAAGTAGCAGATCGGCACCAAAGATGGCCGATCGGCCAAGCGTGACCCAAATTCATTTTTTTTTGAAGATCTTTTCCCTCTAGCTATTTCCAACTTGTGCCAGCTATCCCAAATCACATATTTTCGACCAAAGTTGATATTTTGCTATATATGAGAGCCTTATATCTCATATTCAAGAGGTTAGAACATAAGAGAACATTGAAGCAATTTTGGGAGCCTCTCTCTCTAAAAAATCCTCTCTCTCTAGAATTCTCAGACCTAAATCTCTGCCTCTCTCTATAGTTCACTCTCTCTTCCCCTTTTGTGCATAGAAGTAGAGAAATACAACTAGTTTGCCTAGGCATCCTTCATCAAAGTTGCATATCTATGGGATGAGGTTCCTTGGAACTTATTTTTGGGCTGTTGGAAGGTCATTTGAGCCAACAAAGTGGCTGTTTTGCTGCTGTGCATCAAGATGTATATCTCTCTCCCTTTTAGCTTATTTTGCATACTAGCTTTGCCATAGTTTTCAACTACTTTGGGCCTGTTTTTGGGGTGGAGTTGAATTACAAAAACCTCTGTTTTTCCTCTGTTTTTCAATCCTAAAAGTGTTGGTTTGAGCCATGTTTGGCTAAGGGGTGTTTCCTCCCTTTTGCTCATTGGCTTGTATGGCCTTTTGAGCTAACTTTCAAGCTTTTCAAACAACATCTTTTTGGCCTTAAAACCACTAAATTCTAGAGGAATTTCAGTGGCAGAAAACTTATTTTGAGGTCCTAAATAGGAGGGGGAGGTCCCCTCTCCTCTTGTCTTGTTAGCATGTGTTGTTGGCCAACCAAATGAGCATGTGTTTTTATTTCTTTGTGGCTGTTTTTAGGCTCATTTTTTGTGACTTTTAAGAACTACCATAACTCTGTTTTTGGCTGTCTTGGTCACCTCTTGCATGCTTTATACACTTGTAGTGTAAACCTTGCTAACTAGCTTTGTATGCTTACTATTTTAGCCTATAATTCTAGCATGTTTTGGCTCCACTCTAGCACATTTTTGCTTTGATTTAACATTCTTGAGGTCTGATTCAAGTGATTTTGGTCATGCATGTTTGGTTTTGCATAGCTATAGTGTATTTGGCTTTGCTAGCCTTGCACTTTGGGCCCCTTAGCATGTCATATTTGAGCTATTTTCATGATATGGCATCATTTGGCAGGTAATTTCAGACCATAAACTTCTGCCATGCTCTCATGTTTATCACTCTTTCATTGTGTTTAAGAGTTATGCCCTTATGCCTTGTTTGTGGGCTAATTCGGGAGCCTATCTTTCTTGCCATCTTTGTTGTGAGTCTAGCATGTTTTTGCTACCATTTTGACCTACCTTAGGTCTATTTTGAGTGCTTTAGGTCATTTGAGCATTGCTTGGTATGGTTGTAGTGTAAAGCCCTTGATTAGCTTTGTATTTCAAGTCTCTTGGCATGCTTTATTTGAGCCATTTGCATGGCATGGCATCATTTGGTAGGTAATTTCAGAGCATGTTTCACTATCATGCCCTTACATCTTTCATTCTTTCAATGCTTTGGAGGATTGGTGCTTCATACCTTAAGTATGAGCCAATATGTATGCCATCTTGCCTAAGCTTTTGGGCTGCCATATCAGTGTATTTTTGGTGTTGTTTTCCCATGATATAACTTTGATTTTAGTTGGTGAAGTCATCTCATGCTTGGTTTTCGTAGGTGTAGTGTAATCCTCTTTGTTGGCCTAGTATGCTCCATGCCTCATGCCTTTTATTCTAGCATATGTTGGCTATGTTTAAGCATGTTTCTAGCATTGTTTTGACCTGCCTTAGGACTGTTTTGAGTCACCTCGAGCCTTTGGGGCTTGCTTGATACGGCCATGGTGCAAGTCCCTTTGATAGCCCTAAGCTTTGAGCCTCCTAACATGCTATGCTTGTGTTATATGCATGATTTGGCATCATTCCTTGCATGATTGTAGAGCCCATTTCATTGCCACACTCTCACATTTTCCACTCTTTCAATGCGTTTGAGAGTTGTTATCTTCATGACTTGTTTGTGAACCAAAGTGTATGCATGTTTTTATGTGCTTTCGGACTTCATTTTCAGCATGTTTTGGCCATTATCTTGGCATGCATGAGGCTTGTTTGAGGTTGGTTTGGTACGTTGACTATTGCATTACATAGCCCTTGCATGCTCATGTTGTTTGCATGTTGCATGTTGCATTGTTGTTTGTATGTTGTTGCATGATATTGTTATTTGCATGTTGCATTGTGTTTGCATGCTAGTTGCATTGCATGTGTTTAGATTGGGGTATTAATCCAAACACGAGAAACGAGGGACGTTTCGTACTTGAAGTGACGAAACGTGTCTCGTTTCTCAGTTGCCGACCCTCTTGATCATCCATAATAGAGGTTAAGGCACTTATGTGTTATTTGTGCATTCATTGACATTGATTTGTGCAACTCGGCCTCTTTGGCCATCATGCATTGAGATGCATGATTGATGGCTCGAGACCCGAGCACTACAGTCCTTTGAGCTTTAGACATGATAAGGAGTATAGTTGCACACACATTTTTCTTGCAAATACACTGCCATGCCTCTGTTAGTGCTCTGTTGCAGCAAAAGGAGAATTTGCAGGAAGCAGTGGCCGATCAACCATCAAAGTCTGCCAATCGGCTACCAAATTGGCCGATAACCATAAACTCTGGCCGATGGCCATTTCTCTTGGCTGACCACCCCTCAGCATGTCCATAAGGTGGATCAGAAGCATCTTGGAAGTTGGCACAATTTTCAAAAGTCCAAAAGAGTGCAAACAGAGGCAACATGAGGCACGGTAGTGGATTTCCCAGCGAAAGCGACCGAGCATGCATCACTTCCTTGCCCGCGAGGCCATCTCCTTACTTATGATTAGTTCGTGTAAATTAGTCATTTGATTTGTTTTGTAAATATTCTAATTAGCTTAGCATAGCTATTTGTTTCAATTTGAATTGTAATACTTAATTAGCTAGAATTAGTTAATTAGTTTCGGTTTGTAATTAATTAGCTTAGATTAGCTAGTTAGTTGATTTATTCGGACCCTCCGTCGAGAGGGCGAATGTTGTAATATGTGTGTGTGTGTGTGATGCATGTCTTCCAACCCCCATTTCTTTCTCCCTTTTACTTATCTGCTTTTAGTGGTTAGTTTTAGGGTCATTTTCAATTAGCATACTTATGTTTGCATGCGTGCATCCATTCATCTGTCTTGTATGCACCGAACTCGTCGCATCATACAAATTGCATTGTATTTCAATACCAATTTGAATACATGTTATCAATTGTTGCATTTCACATGACATCTTAGAATAGCCGAGCCTATCTTAGTTGCATTTTGCATGTGTTGCATTAGGCATCTCAACATAGCTAGGATCATGCATGATTTCTAACATAGCTTTTGTTTTGGCTCAGAGTACTAGGTAAGCTTTTACGCTTTAGCATCCTTGCATGCGTGTAAGTGTTGCCATGTTTAGCATGCTTGCCATGAGGCTATTTGCTTAACTGATATAACTGTCTGAATGCCTGTGGATGAAGGCTTCATTGCTTGAATTGGAACAATTCATCAAAATGTGCGTTTTAAGCCCACTTGAGAGTGGCAAATCATGTTTTCTTAAGCCCACTTGAGGGTGGCAAATCCCCGTCTTAGCCTACTTGCGAGTAGCAACTTCAAACCATTTTCGAAAAACAAACATGAGATGTTTTGTTCCAATTTGAGTGATTCAGTCTACACTTGCATGCTGTGCGCATCACGTAGTAAGCTAGTCTAATAACCGAAATAAGAACGCATGTGTTTTCAAAAATAACATATAATGTGAATAAAGGCCGATCTTTAATCGGGCGAGCGGGGGTGCTCATTGCATGACCTTCCCCTCTCGTACCCAAGTTCCCGAGCCGAGGCAACGTTGGTAATGACGGACACGTGGCCTTAGGCACGAGTCAGGGTTTCTTAAATTTCCCAAAAACAAAATATTTAGGTGGCGACTCTAAAATCTGGCAAAGTAGTCCATGTTTGGCGCTTTTTGATTAAAATCGATTTTCCAAAACGATTTGCCAGATTTGGACTCTTTGGTGATTTATCAGTCTCACATTGCACTTTGTGAGATTAGATTCAGAACCGTGACACGAGTCCGAACTGTAGTAGGTAGAACTACAATTCGCGCCCTCACGCGTGGAGCGGAGTTTTGGGTGGTCTACAATGCCTTGGCCAACCTGGCTAGTGCAATGAAACCAGGAGAGACAAGGACAATAATGGTTGACTACTTGTCAAGTCCAAGTGTAGAACCACTGAATCGAAAGCATGAGGCAATGTGTGTGGAGATGGGACCAAGCTGGATGGATGCGATAATAGTATTCCTTAGAGATGGAAAACTGCCAGATGATCATAAAGAAGCACACAAGATTAGACTGAAGTTGGCAAGATTCAGCCTGACAGCAGAAGGGCATCTCTACAGAAGATCTTTTACTGGTCCCCTTTTGAGGTGTGTGCATCCTTCACAAGTTGAAGACTTCCTATATGAAATACATGAAGGAGTATGTAGAAGCCACACTGGGGGCAGATCACTTGCTCATAGGGCCATTACTCAAGGGTACTGGTGGCCCTACATGCAGAAAGATGCCGAAGCTTATGTCAAAAAGTGTGAGAAATGTTAGAGGTTTGCACCTTTGATACACCAACCAGCAGCGGATTTGAACCCAATATCCAACCCTTGACCATTTGCCCAATGGGGCATGGATCTTGTTGGACAACTACCTCAAGCGAATAGACAAAGGAAGTTCCTGCTAGTGGCAACAGATTACTTCACCAAGTGGGTTGAAGCCGAACCCCTTGCAAAGATTCAGGGTATTGATGTAAAGAACTTCATATAGAAGAACATCATCACCAGGTTTGGGATCCCAAGGGCAATAATAGCGGACAATGGTATGCAGTTTGACAGTAAGCTAATCAAGAGCTTCTGTGCAAAGTACAAAATCAAAAATTATTACTCTACTCCAAGCTTCCCTCAAAGCAATGGCCAAGTAGAAGCATCTAACAAAACTATCTTAGATGGGATTAAGAAGAGGCTGGAAGCAGCAAAGGGAAAGTGGGTGGAAGAGTTGCCCAATGTACTTTGGGCATATCGGACTACGCCGAGAATATCAACCGGGGAATCCCCATATTCCATGGCTTATGGCATAGAGGCAGTAATCTCGTTAAAGGTCGGCATCCCAGGGGTCAGAACCCAGGGAGTGGAGAATGGGGCTAATGATGCATTTTTAGCCCGAGATCTGGACCTATTGGAAGAAAGAAGAGAGAAAGCAGCAATTCAGCTGGGGGCATACCAGCAGCAATTTGCCAGGGCTTACAATAAAAAGGTCAACCCACGAGAGTTTCAAGTTGGTGACCTCGTCCTAAGAAAGGTCGTCGACAACAAGAAGGATCCCAGAGAGTGCAAACTTGGCCCAAATTGGGAGGGACCTTATAGAATCATCTCGGTCCTAGGCAATGGGCATATCAACTTGAAGATAGTGAAGGCAAAGAGTTACCAAGACCCTGGAATACTTGCAACCTGAAGTTTCTCTATCATTAAGATTTTTTTTTTTTTTTTTTGTTATTAGCCAAAGTAATAATAAAATTTGAGTTCGATTTTTTGTTTTCAAACTTGTGTAAAACGACTGACCAGTCCTTTGGCAATGTTTCTGATTGAAACATGACGAATAACTTGGACTTATTATATGGCAGAGTTGAATTATACTTGCATATAACAGAGTTGAACTAAGTTGGTGATGTTTCTAATTGAAACGTGACGAATAACTTAGACTTATTATATGACAGAGTTGAATTATACTTGCATATAATAGAGTTAAACTAAGTTGGCGATGTTTCTAATTGAAACATGACGAATAACTTAAACTCATTGTATAGCAGAGGTAAAATTATACTTGCATATAATGGAGTTGAACTAAGTTGAATTAACCCGGACTTGCCATATCGGTAGAGTCAAACATAGATTGAAATTAAATGCATTTGAGTAAGATTAACAGAGGAACCAAGGTTGAGAACCTCGGCTAGTCTCTGTTTGAATATAACTTCGGCCACAAGATCATAGGTACATGCTTAATGTGAACATAAGTGAAACTTAAGTTCACATTAGGAGGCAGAGAGCTGGAGAATGATAAAGAAAGTTTAAAAGCCCGGGAAGGCTTGTTAAACATTTTACAAACCAGAGTTGGCTTAAACACTTGTTGAAAAGAGTTGACTTAAACACTTGCTGAAATTTCAGAACAATTTACAAATTAAAGATACGCCGAGGTAATATTACAAAGAAGTACATTCTTGGTTGCCGAGATGACCATATTACCCAGCTTTGAGATAATTGAAGACAGAAGTCTAGATAAGTGAAAGTGAAGTGGCAAGTTTTAAGTAAACACTTGTGAAAATATTTTTACAAATGTTTTCAAGTATTAAGCCATGGCCGAGATAAACAGTCAACAGTTATACCCGAAGTATTTTAGCCCGAGGAAATTACACAATTAAGGTGTACCTTGAAGACATGCAAATTATTCTAAGTATGGAATCGTACAAGACAGTAAGAAGAAGACAAACATACAAACACTTGAAAAAAGAAGTTGTACTTGCATTAAAAGAAGAAAAAGGGCACTTCGGCCTACAAAAAGACTACTTGTTCATATTACAAAAGTGGCACGTCGGCCAAATATGAAAACTAAAAACATTGTTCAGAAAAATACTAAGTACAAAGAAAGAGTTAATGGCAAGACTACTCGGCGTCGGTGGCAGGCTGTGTCTTGGCCCCAAAAGACAACTGGGGAATGTTTTCGGCGGCCTTCTCAGCCTCAAGCTCGACGTCAACCTCTCATAGAGTCTGATCAATGCTCCTTTCGGCAATTAACACCTCGAATGTTGTCTTCTGGGCGAAGGCACCTTTTGAGACCTCGTCCTCCTCATCCTGAGTCGAGTCTAGGACTTGCTCATTCAGAGTTGTGGACTTGGCCCAAGCAGGATCTTCAACAACAGCCACCTCAGCCTCTTCATCTTCACCATCCTCTTCTTCTTCTTCTTCTTCTTCTTCTTCTTCTTCTTCCTCCCCAGCCTTAGCCTCAAACTGGCTTGAAGTGGGTGGGAATGGTAACACAAGTCAACCTACGTCCCTCAAAGGAGAGTCCTCGAGGACAGCCAATTCCTTCAGAACAGCCATCCAACCAAGGATAAAACCCTTGTTACATGCCTCTCTGACTTGTTTTTTGGAGTCCTCGCAGATGCCAACTGCCCCCTCGGTGTAGGCCTTCTCGTCCGCCATTTTGATCTCGGCAGCTTTAGTGGCCAAGGGATCTCGGAGTTCGTCTTCGGCTTCGATCATTTTGGCCTCGGCATCTTTCTTCTTGGCCTTGAGGACCTCAGCGACAGCCTCAGTAGCCCCCGCCCTTTCATCGGCCTCGTCTTGGGCCTGTTTAGCTGCCTTGGCCTGATCTATCAATGTCTTCATCTTGGCCTCGACTTTATTGATGGTCTTGAGCAAACCAGCAGCCTCCTTGGTCTTGCGGGTCAACTCCTTCTTGATGTCAAAAGCCTGCATTACGAAGGAGTGGACGTGCTGGATCGCCTAGAAGAAATGGAAAAAACAAAACTTAATAAAACTCTCTAAGTATGGAAAAAAACAGAGAGTGGAGAGTACCAAGTGTTGGGGGCTTACTTGTACGGAGTGCTACAACATCAGAGCGAAATTTTTATATTCCCTAACCTCGGCGTTGCGTTCGCTGTCTTTGGGAAGGAGCAAGGCAGTAGAGAGGGCAACGCTGACTTCAATGTCAGTCGCGCCGTCATCGGCTCTGACTAGCTTGTCCTCAATTATGATTGAAGGGGTCCAAGGGGCATCAGATTTCAAAGACCCCGAGGTTGTAGCAGACTCCGACCTCGGCTTCTTTTACTTTGTGGATTTAGAGGGTTTGGCCTCGGCGGGCCTCTTTTCGGTGGCAGAGGTACTTTTTTCTACCTCAGCCATTTTTTAGATTGGCAAGGTGTCCTCAGAGTCGATCTGAGTCACCGTTGCCTTGGCTTGGGCTTTCTTCAGCCTCTTTGGCTTCGGTTTGGGTTGAGACTGGGAAGGAGAAGATTGAACTGTGACGACATTGGGGATGTCGGCAAGAAGGTCTTCAGCAACGACCTTTTTTCGTCCCATTTCGTCGGTGGAGATGGCAACAGTAACTTTTGTGCCGAAGTGAATTGCTGGCAGGGCAGTGGGTGGATTAGCTGGGTCGTAAGCTGACGCCTCAGAACTTCGGCATTTCCGGCTATGAGTTCTTCCTGAGGGGGCAAGCAGTGGAGCTCAACCTCACCATTGGCATTGAGAGGGTGGAATAAGTTGTGGAGCAAAAGTTGATGGCTGCTCTGCTGGGTCGGATGTTGAGGCCTGGTTTGGCCTTGGTAATGAGGTAGTAGAAGGAGTTGTAGTAGAAGGAGGGGACTTGCTCTTCTTCGGGACGTCGAGCAAAATGGATTTATAAGTTGGGATGCAGTTGAGCAGCAGAGGGGCTTTTTGCTGGTCAACTGGCAAACCCAACAATTTCTTGAAATCCTTGCTAGGATAGAATGTTTTGCGAGAGTCCTTTGGTGGTTGAGGAAGAACTGCAAAGTAGAACAAACAGACGTTAGAACATACAAAAGTATCAGAAATAATAAAAGACTTGAAAGCAAGTAAAGTGATGCTTGGCTCTTACCATTCTCCTCTCTGAAAACTGTTCGGCTTAAGAGATAGAAGTGAAGGTCATCATCTGGTGGGAACTCCCAGTTGCCCGAGATGATGAAGTAATCATCTCCAGCACCCTTATTGGAGTCTGGGAGGTCGGCGATGAGTTTATATTCTGTGGATCTCGGCTTAAGGTAGTAGACATAGCCCTTTTCTGACTTCAGGCCACACATTGTATAGCAGTATTGGATATCGGCTAGGGTTATCCTAGCGTTTTCTCGGCTAGCTAGGGCAATAATACCGTTGATAACTCTGTAAGAGTTAATGGCTAATTGCATTGGGTTGAGTTTATAATAGTGAAGGACTTCTCGGAAGAGGATGTCAAGAGGGAACCTAAGTCCATACTCTATGAAGGCTACTACTGGGAAGGGCATGGAGTCGTCTTTGGGCATAATAGAGTCCTCCTCCCCAACCAACATGAGATGAACATCGGCGGGGATGAAAAACTCTTGCCTAAAGTACTCTAGCTTAGCAGGGGTGTCTACCCTCCACCTGAACATACGCATAACGTCGACTAAGTGGGGAAAGTGTTGGATTTCAGAGGGAGTGGTTTGTTAAGGTTTAAAGGACCTCAGCAAAAGCCCTAAACAAGAGCAAGGGCAAGGGCTTTCTAAAATCTAGGGAAATTTGTTCCAATTTTTCTAGAGATAGTGGTTTCTATCAAAACCCAAACCTAAAATCTATGTAGAAACAGGGAATTAGAGGCAAGAATCTGGCAAAATGCAACAAGAAAACAGAAACAAGAACATGATTCAGACTCAAGAAGACAAACAAGAATCCAAGAACATTCTTCAAAACATGTATAGATATACAAAGCCAAGGACAGTGGCAGAATAACAAGTATGTATATGGTTCAGAAGCCAGAAAGCAAAATCAAGAACACCGTGTAAAACATGTGCAAATGTGTAAAAACTAAGGAACAGTGGCAGAATTCATCAAATATCATGTGAACAGTTCATGTATGCGTATATGGATCCAGAAGGTAAAATTGAGCAACATAGAGTTACAAACAAATGAGTTTTTACCCACAGGTTCAATAGCAGGAAAATAAACAGATTCACAAAATCACAAAAGAAAAAACAAAGAAACTCACCAGTTGGGTCCGAGGTTGTGGTTCGCCGGAGTTAGATAGTGGCAGTGAGCGGAACAGTAAATGCTTCACCGAAGGAGGTGAACGTAGTGGTTACAAAAAGCTCGAAGAAGGAAACAATGGAGGTAAGGAATTTTTAGAGAGAGAAACTTGAAAGCTTGAGAGAAATCAAAGAACGTAAAGGGAAAAGACGAAAAGAGGGGAGAAATTTTGATCAAAATGGGAAAAGGCGGCAAAAACGCATTTAGTGTGCCTAGGATGACTTATCTGTCAAGCGACGTGCACAGAAGCGACGCGACCTGATAGCGCATGTCATGTACGGTTCAATAGGGAAGAGACACGTGGCAGAAACGGTTGAGTTACTGTGCGTGACAGCTCGTACGCATGTAAAAACTCTTGGAGTTCTTGATTCAATGAAGTAAACACTTCGGCTTGGGGGACAATCTCGGTTAAAGAACTTGAAAAACTTGGTTCTTGGTTCTAAAGGCATTTGAGAAAATAGACTATAAGTCTTGGTCACATTGAGCTGACGAATGATGACCTCGGTACTGAAGAATAAAGCAAGCTTAGCTGTAACAGCCTCAAAATAATACATATAAACCAATCATTCTTGATACACATAGACATATGAGAAATAAACATATATTCATTTATCAGAGTATTCATTACAAAAAGTATTACATGTTGACAACAAAAGTAAATGCCCTACGGGCTTACAACTTTCCAAGTCAACACTTGGTCTCAACAAAAGAGAGTTCTAACTCTTAACACATTAAACCCTTGGCTTGGGTTACATGTAATACAAAAGAAAACTACAAAAATAAGCCTTCAGCTTATAAAACCTCCCAAGCTACACCCTTGGAGGCGGCATATCGCCTACACCTGAAAATGATGTCCCATATAGGGTGAGCCAAAGCCCAGTAAAAATGTACTAAACCAAATATGAGAAATAACTAAAACATTAGCATTTGATAAATGTTTAACTCATATAAACCAACATACATCTCTTCCATAACCAATTCATATTCACAAACACATTTCAATCCCTTTCCGTTTCATTATCCAAATCAATTCATAGATATGATTCATTGTTTATCCGAACAGTTCGAAATAAGACTACAACTCATACTACTAACACTTCAATCATAATCACTTTAAAATGAGACTACACCTCATATTGTTAACACTTCAATACTTCAATTCAAAATGAGACTACAACTCATATTATTGACACTTCAATACTTCAATTCATCTACGTTATGCAAACGTAATTAAGATTTCGGGACTTTTACCTTGGACACTCCGGCCAACTTAGTTATCAATGGAGTCCATCCCCTATCTCCTCCCAAACAGGTTTGGAAGTACATCCTCTATCTCCTCCCAAACAAGATACATATGCAATGTATTTAAACGCTTATCATATACAATGATCAATTTAAAGCACTTATACAATGTGTTAATCCAACCGTCATATTCAATGACATATTTCAATTGATTAGCTTCAATTTACCTAATCATCATGCAATTCTACAACAACCATGGCTATCCTTCATGGATAGCCCAAAACAGTTATTTCTAAACAGGTAATAAATCTATCAAACAGATAAAGTATCAACACTTCCATAGGTGAGTGATTAACTAATCCAACTACACCATTCAATCTCATAATTTCCCAATTTCATGATTTCCAACTCAATTTCATATTTCCACAAATTATCAAATTAATTATACAAATTAATTTTTTTAAGTTCAATTAGGGCATTTTCCCTCTTTTCTTGAACATCAACTCTAAGGTTCAATTTCATCAATCCTACAACAATAACCCCATTTTCCCAAGGTCTCACATACACATGGTACTTAACAACTGAAAACCCCTCTTTATATATATTTCAAATCAAACCCTAACCTTCCAAAATTTCCATAACTCCACCATTTATACAAAATGACAAACGTTTATGTTAAAACCCATAAGAAGGAGTAGATCATCCCTACCTCAAATTTTGGAGCTCAAAGGAGAAAGAGGAAGAAACTCAAAGTACTCCAAAGCCCAACTTTTTCGGATCAACATGAAGCCCACACCAAGCGCTACCTTTCTTGCAAAGAGACTAGGGTAGAAGACCACTAGAACTAGGGGTATTTATAGAGAGAAGGTGTATGTAGAGAGAGAGTGTGTCGATCTAGGGTTTGAAAAGAAAAGAAGATCAAAAAGTGAAGTATAGAATTGCTGTTGCGATCTGATATAAGCGAGGCTCGCTTGAGCGAAGGTGTGGTCGCTCTAGCGACCAGACATAACAAACACCTCACTCGAGCGCAAGAAGCGTCGCTCGAGCGAACAATGTGAAGCTTCAGGTCTGCAACCCAAAAGCACGCTCAAGCACAAGAGTACTCGCTCGAGCGAAGAAACTCAAAACATAGTCCTCGCTCGCTCGAGCGAAGGAAAGCTCGCTCGATCGCAGAAACACAACCTTTAGGTCCAAACTAGACGCAGACGCATGCTCGAGCGCAAGAGTGCTTGCTCGAGCCAAGAGACACACCACTCAAAGCTCGCTCGAACGAAGGAACCCTGGCTCGAGCGAAGGAATGAAAACACAAAGCTCGCTCGAGTGACAAAAGCCTCGCTTGAGCGAAGAAACCAAAAATCTGGGCAGTAACTATTTATTTCAAATCACAACCAACCTGTTACAAATCTGCCTAATACATCCCAAAACTCAAATACAAAGAATTAAAGGACGGAAATGCGACAGAGACAACAACAAACATCCATGGAATCGAGTCCGGAATACAATAAACAATGGAGGGAAAACCGGGATCGCTATAACAGCCGATGTGCCATAGGTTCAAATGATATAGGTTTCATCACCTCAAATGTCGAGGTAATAAAACCTAGGGGGCAGTTGTGGGGACATATTTTGTGAGTAGCAACACGTGGCCAAGATGGCACCGAAGTGCCAGCCGAGGTGCCACGCGTCCTGAACATGATGCCGAGATAATCTCGGCTAGGCCGAGGTTATCTGCGATGAGGCCGGAATTCCGGGTAAACGGATAAGCTATAAGAGTCCTAAAATGGGAGAGGACCTCAACCTGAATATGGATAAAGTTCTTAGGGAGTTTATCTTTATCTATTAAAGAGTCCAGTATGGGCATTGGGCCAAAGTCTAAGGGAAGTTCGGCTTCTACAAGGATCAGGTCAATGCTAACTATAAAAGTAGGGTACCCTCATGCGTCTAAGATATGTTTTTTTTGTTCTATCTAGTGAGTTAAGCACTATTGGTAATCTTTGAAAGATAACTGAGTATTGACTTGATCGTCGGAGTGCCCCCGGGTAGACAAACCACCACCGGAGTCTTATCTTTCTGTGACAGGTCGTTTGAGCGCAATCTATTTTGCCGGTGTTCTCCAGCTGAGTACCTGTTTAGCCGTGTGGTCAGAAAACAGCACACACTACTCCCATTGTACTTTCACATTCCCAACCATTTTATGAGTGTCATCAAATTATAATGAACCAGGCCGAATATGTGCTTGATATCATTGATGGGAATTTCATTAGGAATGTCTAATTTCTGATGAAGTAGTACATGCTCTAAGAAAGATAGGGACTGTCTAACGATGTTATCTTGGATAAATCACAACTTAAAATATTCAAAACAGAACGTAATGTTAGGAAATTGGAAAGTTTATAAGCGCACAATAATACCAGTCCAATTCATCGAGAAAAAACATCAAAGTCCACATACTGAAAATTAGGGTCTAACATAGATTATTTGGAACTCATATCCACTTAAAAGTTTAAACCCATAAGTGGAGTGTTCATCTAATGTCTATTAAGACCCATCTCTTTTACTGTTTATCTAATATTGGATTCTACCTTCACATATGTTCCAATACATAATTGGTAAATTGGGTAATCTACATCTATTAGTTCATTCATCTAGAACTTGTAAATAACTTGATAAAAAAACCATCAAGAAATATCATTTCCACAAACTCATCTGCATTGAGATTAATAGCTTCTTCATAGTATTTTTAAGCTCTTTCTTCCATTTTTCTCACAGCCCCAATGTATCTATCCACAGTAGTCTCATTTCTTCGTTCAATAAGTTTTTTTTCAAATATCATAATTTGCACTCTTTGTTTGCTTTTAGGTGAGCTTTACCATGGTGATAAGGACCGATAGCAAGTATTTTAGGTTCATAGGCTTTCTCATTTTCCCTATGGAGCCAATTTGGCACTTGGGATATACAACACTCGGGGTGTAGGACATATTTGAGCAAGCTTTTCATCAATATAATGGGAGAGATGATCAACAATTTAATTTGACATATTTATCTCCCGTGAGTAAAATAACATATATATTTCGTGATGAACAAATTTCCAGAAGTTAGAATGTTACTAGCTTGTCGATGGGCTTGTTTATTTGCACCTTCAAGCACTTTATCGACTGTGGAGATTGAGGGAGACAAGAAATCTGCCATCTATCTGTGTGTCTCTGAGACAATTCCATAGTTCTGAATATCAGCCGGTACGTTCGTAGCGGAAAATCATAGCATCGATTCGGATATGGACCGGTATAGCAGTGAGAATGAAATTCGTAGCTGTAGCATCCGAGTCCCGGTACGTAGCGGCCTGAATCTAATACATTGGGCGACACAGTCCGATACAGGTTGGTTGTCGCTGGTACGGATGAAAATCAACGCAGAGAACTGCTCGTGGCTCCGATGCTGTATCTGGTTTTGGATTGCTGGTCTTCGCTAAAGTGGAAGTGCAACTATGAGGTTCACGAGGAGGTTGTGATGTCCTTCGGCGGCTTCCGACGTGTTTCAAAATGGTTTTCTAGGTCATGTGCCATTGAGTGAAGCTTTGAGGCTACAGCAACAAGCTAGGTGGGGCGGCTACTGAGTATATGTTTTATATTTATATTTTATATAAATGTATACTCATAGTTTTGGGCCAGGATATTTTGCTCATGATTTTGAGCAATCTTGGGCCCATATGTTTCTTTAACCAACTCGTGGGTCTAGTTGGTGTACTGTTGTGGATTTATTTTAAATTGTAGATAATTGAAAGTTATAATTGAGACTAAAACAAATATATATCATTTAGTTGGAAATGAGTTAAAAGTGATTCTACATATCAAAATTTTGATTAAAATGTGACAAATCAAGGCTAAAAGAGTCAAAAAAAAATATAAAATTGAGTTTCAGAGGGATTGCTAATGATTTTTAAAATTTCACAGCCGCGACACCCGATTCCCGATACGTATCGGCCGATACTACTGATATCGATACTCCGCGATCGATACCGTTACGTTACCCGATACTGCGATTTAGAACTAACTTCCTCCATAGGAATGTGGGGCGAAATTTAGTGATATCAAGCGCTTGGCAGAGCAAGGGAGATTTTCTCTCCAATGGGTTCCCAGATATGCTAACAAGGTGGCTTGGGTGGCGAAAGCTTTCCTTTATGATTAGCTCCCTCTTGACTGGGTTTCTTATCTCTCCCCTGCTCTTGCTTCTTTGGTTGGAGCTTTTTTGTGTTTTGATTTTTGCTGTTTGTTCATTAGTTTCTCTGTTAAAAAAAAAAAAGGGTTATAATGGTACTTAAATTCTCAGGGGAAAAAAATAGATATAATTCATAGGAAAATGACATATAACTCCGTTTTCCACACTATTTTTTAGATTTAATGATGTGTCAATGAGATGATGTTGATGATTAAAAAATTAAAAAATTAAAAAATTAACTTAAATATTTTAATAGGATGATATATCATTAGATTAGGTCTAATTTTTTCACCTAAATAGTAATAGCAAATGTTCTTTGTCTATTGTGTCCTTTGTTGGGTCCATCTAGGCCCACTTTAGTGATTCAAAGTCGCTGAGTAAATTATCATACGTAAAAAAAAGATTTGATTTGTTTAAACAATGGAGGTCGATTTTAAAAATCACACCTGTTATTTGTTTTTTTTTAAGATAAGTATAATAACAAAAATTAATTTGGTAGCTAAAGTTATAAGATTTAAAATTTTAGGAGTATTATAGGGACAAATTTTGATATGGATGGACCAAAATGTTTTTTGAGTTAATTATTTAAAAGTCTTATTTACAAATGTTATGATAGCTCAAGTCCTATTTAAGATTTTTTGAACCAATAAGTCCTATTTAGAAAAATTAAAAATATTATCCGCATTTCACAATTTTTAAAATTAAAAACGTTATCAATTTGTGTAGTAGTGTTCTAGATAATTGTTTCATTAATTGATGCAAAAAAAAAAAAAAAAAACAAAGCATGAGATTAAATATTTTTTCCCTTCTACTTATTAGTTTGATTCAATTATCCAATGAAACTGAGAACGTGAACAGTTTTTTTCAGTTTTAAAACTGAGAATATTATCAATTTTTTTTTTTAAGTTTTTTTTTTTTTTTCATTTTTGCACATCAATTTTCCACCACCATACTCTTTTATAGATACAAAATTTTCAATTTTGCACAAAAAAATAATTCAATTTTATTCAAAAAAAAAAAACAAACATAGTTTTCTATTTTTTTATTTTTTTCATTTTAGTTTGTTCAATTTGAAAGTTGATATTATAAAGTTTTGAACATCAAAATAAATGTCAAATCATCATATTCTTTTATAGATAATCATAAATGAAGAACAATAATTGTTTGAGGGGCAATTCTGACTACGAAAAATTTAACAAGAATTTAAAATCTAAAAACTCTTTTAGTTAAGACTTAATGGAGTATAAGTTCCTAAATTAAAATTTGTGTGTAAATGCCCAATGTAACGCCCCAAATTTCTAACCCAACTGATAATGCAAAAATCATGGCTCTCTTAAGGAAAACCAAATATAATTTCTCATACTTGCATTACATAATAATAATATAGTTCCTCATGCGATATTACATTGATTCAACAACAAGTAAATAACCAAATAAGCATCCCCAAGGGTTTACAATCTTCCAAGGCTTGAGCCCGGTACACAAAATGGTTATTCAAACCCACACATACATAGCCCTTGGTTTACAAATAAGACCACAGCAAATGAGAACTTTAGTGCTCTCAACACACACATTTCCACGCCCTCAATTAGGCGGATTCACCACGTCTTTTCCTACGCAAAAATCTAGTAAGGTGAGCATAAAACCCAGTAGGAAATCCTTAACAAAATATATACATTTTATACAAGTCTCAAGAGATGAATGCACATGCCATGTCATGCCTTTTTGAAAATAAAACACATCTTCATCTTTTGAAAACTATCATGCTCAATGATGTTATGCAACTTCAACTGTTCAAAATTCATCAATTTATTTAAAGGGGTGGTAAATACAACTCTAGTAATCCTTAGGTCGATGTCTACAAATAGACTATACGAGTACTACCAATTGTCATTTTTACCGGTATTAACCAGAAGGCTCGACACCTATCCGCACGACTTTCTGGTCTTTCACCAAGGACACTCAAGCCAACTTAAACAATTTCATCTACACCACCTATCAAGACTTACCACCGTATTTATCCCAAAACCATTTCATGAAAACCCATTTCCCAACATTCTTTTCTCAATGCAAATTTCCAAAGCTTAACATAGTCCAATGAATTGAAATGCCAATGTATGCTTAATAATGCAATGCAACATTACTTCCATATTCAATTGTTCCACACAATATACTATTGTGATCAAAATTCTCAATCCTCTTTTCAACACAATTCCATAAAATGAATATATATATATACTTTTATATCCAATTCATTCAAGAGAATAACGTAATTCC
Organism: Camellia japonica; assembly: GCA_030407325.1. Classification (NCBI taxonomy): domain Eukaryota; kingdom Viridiplantae; phylum Streptophyta; class Magnoliopsida; order Ericales; family Theaceae; genus Camellia; species Camellia japonica. The sequence continues at coordinate 153,872,463 of JAPPVO010000031.1, forward strand.
CACATTTCGAGCAATCTCAACAATTTAGTCAATTCAAGACTAAATCAACATTTTGACAACAATTTCCAAAATAAACAACATTTCTCATTTTTTTTCACAAAATTCGTCATTTATATATAAATAAACAATTTTCAAAACATCCATTTATTTTGGTACACAAAATAAATATGACAACATCTTCCAAGGATTTTCAACATCTTTCAAAGAAAAGACCCAATTTCTAGGTTTTCTCACCAAAACCATTCATCTCCAAGATATTTAGAAGAATCTCCCCAAAATCATCTTTCTTCAATCAATATGGTTCAAAACCTTCAATTTCTATTTTAAAAGAAAAAGAAATTAAACCCTCTTTCAAAATCACTCATCTTCTTGAAATCAACAATCAATTTCTCAAAGCTAATCAAAGGATGATTTCGAAAATCATCTAGATCTTGCAAAAATATATATATAACTCTAAGAAAATTCCTATCTCAAGTTTTGAAGAAGAAATTAGATGAAACACCCAAAATCAACAGTGTCGAAACTCGATCTTCACCGCACACAACGAAGCCTTCGAGATGATAACCAACTTTTGTGAAGAACTTAGGTATAAATCCCAATGGATTTAGAGAACTCAAAAAGAGAAGATGACTTCTAGAGAGAGAAGCTCCCGATCTGGAATTCTGGAGAGTTTTAGAGAGAGAGAGGACTGAAATCAGATTCACGAACTGATATAACATGGTCCGCTCGAGCGTGGAATGCCCCGCTCGAGCGTCAAATACACTAACCCAGTACTTTTGCAGACAGGTCAAACTTCTGAAACCAAACATTCTCCGCTTGAGTGCATAAACAGCCGCTCAAGCGGACAAGCAACTTCAAATGCATTTTGCATTTTTGTTTTGGTGGCGCTGCCCCTTAGACCCCCGCGATCTAACCGGGCAGCTTGACCCTCGCCAGGGCGCTGCCCTTGGACTTGCCAAGGGGCACTGCCCCCTGGACTCTCGCGAGCTGACCGGGCAGCTCGACCCCCGACCGACCCAGTCGAAGTGGCAAATCATGAAAGAAGGATCGAAACTGGGATCGCTACAACCTTCACCCCTTAAAGAATTTCATCCCTGAAATTTCAAATCAAACTACCCAAACAAAGGGATTTTAGCGATCAAAGCCACGCTATTTCATTTTCAAATCACAATACTAACTCTCAACCAAATTCCACCATTTCCACCATGGTTATCTCATTAACAACAACCTCCTAAATATGCATAAACATGAAATTTCCCAAAAAGTTATGGCAACTCTAAACAACCTTATGCTTAAAACAACAATGCACATATCAACATGTGGTTAACAACTTTAAATATGTTTTCCCTCAACACCAGGGAATATTACAAAGAAAAGTAACTTAAGCATTTTCAAATAAATTCGGATATTTGGAGCGAACTTCCGCCTCCCATTCCTACGTCGCTTCTTCAACCCCATGGTGTCACCACGACACATTTACCAATGGTATAGTTTTGCCCCGTAGCACTTGCTCTCGGGTATCTAATATTTGAACCGGTCGTTCTTCGTAAGAGGCATCCTCATCTACCTACAAGTCAACCCAATCAAAAACATGAGAAGGGTCGGGTTTATACTTCTAAGCATAGATACATGAAATACGTTGTGAACTCCCGAAAGTTGTGGCGGTAAAGCTAACCGGTATGCCACTTGTCCAATTCACTCTAAGATCTCAAAAGGCCCAATAAACCTTGGAGATAATTTACCACTCTTACCAAATCTCATCAAACTTCGCCTTGGTGAGATTTTTAGAAACACATGGTCACCATTTTCAAAAGATAAAGGTCGTCTCCTCTTATCGGTATAACTCTTTTGTCGACTTTGGGCCGTAGTTAACCTCTTCCGAATGAGAACAACTTTCTCGGTTATCTCTCTAACAATTTTTGGACCCAGTAACGGTGCATCACCCACTTTGGCCCAACAAACCGGTGATCTACAAGGTTGGCTATATAAGGCCTCAAATGGTGCCATCCCAATACTAGCTTGGTAACTATTGTTGTAAGCAAACTCAATCAATGGTAAGTGCCTTTCCTAAGGCCCCTTAAAATCAAGGACACAAGCTCTAAGCATGTCCTCCAAAATCTGAATGGTACGTTCGGACTATCCATCGGTTTGAGGATGATAAGCAGTGCTAAGAGTCAACTTAGTTCCCAACGCCTCTTGAAGGCTTTGCCATAACCGGGCAGTAAAATGAGGATCCCTATCCGACACAATAGTCATAGGGACTCCATGAAGTCGAACTATCTCTCTAATGTACAACTCTGTCAAGCGTTCAACTAAGTTGCTAGTGCACATCGGAATGAAATGTGTAGACTTAGTCAACCTATCAACAATCACCCAAATGGCATCATTGCCTCGTTGTGTTCTAGAAAGCCCAACTACAAAATCCATGGTAACACGCTCCCATTTCCACTTGGCTATCGGTAAGGGTTGTAACAAACCCACTGGTCTTTGGTGTTCGGCCTTCACTTGTTAACAAGTAAGGCACTTCGATACAAATAAAGTGACATCTCGTTTCATATCCCTCCACCAAAACTGACGACTAAGATCATGATACATTTTAGTGCCTCACGGGTGTACCGCAAGGCGTGAGTGATGAAACTCCCGAAGTACTTCCTCTCTACAAGATTCTGGTACAAAAAAATGGTCTAGGTAACGTACACTCAGATCCGAGTGAACGTTCAAACCTTTCTCTTCCTTCCCATTGGAAATCTTAACATGGATTGATTCCACATCATGGTCTCCTCGTTGTGCCTCTATGACCTTACTAACCAAGGTAGGTTGAGCATTCAAAGTAAACAAGGTAGCACTCTCTCTGGACTCACCCAAGTGCAAATCAAGCTTGCTAATAACATCTAGCATATCCCATTTCCGAATGGCGACACTTGCCAAACTACTCACAGATTTTCGACTCAAACCATCGGCCACCGCATTGGCTTTCCCCAGATAATAGTGTAACTCAAAGTCATAATCCTCCATAAATTCCATCCACCTCCGTTGTCGTAATTCAAGTCTTTTTGAGAAAACAAATACTTTAGACTCTTATGATCCGAGAAAACCTCAAACTTCTCACCATACAAGTAATGCCTCCAAATTTTCAAGGCAAAAATCACCGCCGCTAATTTTAAATCATGGGTGGGGTAATTCTTCTCGTGAGTTTTCAATTGTCGTGATCCGTAGGCCACAACTTTTCCCTCTTGCATTAAGACACAACCAAGTCCATCCCCGGACGCATCACAATAGACAGTGTAATTTAAACCCCTTTCAGAAATTATCAAAACCGGTGCGGTTGTCAATCTAGTCTTAAGCTCTTTGAATGACTTTTCACAAGACTCACTCCATACAAATTTGATACCCTTTCTAGTCAACCTAGTCAAAGGTGCAGCTAGTCTAGAGAAGTCCCTTACAAAACGTCGATAATACCCCGGTAATCCCAAGAAACTCCAGATTTCAAAAACATTCTTGGGTTGTTCCCAACCCTATACGGCATCTATCGTTGAGAAGTCCACAGTTACTCCCTCTCTAGACACTACATGCCCCAAAAACTTCACCTCAGTTAACCAAAACTCGCATTTCTCAAATTTGGCATACAATTGGTGCTCGCTAAGTAAACACAGCACTACCCGCAAGTGAGTCTCGTGTTCCTCCTCGAAGGTTGAATAAATCAATATGTCGTCCACAAAGACGACCACAAAATGGTCCAAGTATTCCCAAAAAATTCTGTTCATCAAATCCATAAAAGAAGCAGGTGCATTGGTTAACCCAAAAGGCATTACAAGGAATTCATAGTGACCATAACACGTACGAAAGGCCGTTTTCTAAATGTCCTCCTCCCGGACTCTCAACTGATGGTACCCCGACCTCAAATCTATTTTTGAGAAGCAACGAGACCCTCTAAGTTGGTGAAACAAATCATCTATTCTGGGTAGAGGATACTTGTTCTTAACTGTAACTCTATTCAACTTGCGGTAATCAATACACAACCGCAATGACCCATCCTTCTTCTTTGCAAAGAGAGCCGGCGCTTCCCAAGGCGATGTACTAGGGCGAATGAAGCCCTTGTCTAAAAGTTCTTGGAGTTGAATCTTCAACTCATGCAATTCGGCGGGTGCAAATCTATACGGTGACATGGAAATCGGTGCCGTGCCAGGCACTAATTCAATGAAGAACTCGATCTCCTAGTGAGGTGGTAAACTAGTAAAATCTTCTGGAAAGACATCCGGGTATTCACAAACAACCCTTGGTAACTCAACACGAGCCCTGTCACTCTCACTATCCAAGAGAGTTGTAAGAAGGCCACTAAGCTTGCTCCTACTACGAGGGTCAACAATTGGCGACAAGGCTCTATCAACTCAGTTCCCCCGAAAATAGAAACGATCACCACCCAAAGTGCACACTGTAACTCTCTGACGGTAACAATCGATCACAGCTTGATAAGAACACAACCAGTCCATGCCTAAAATGACATCAAAACTCGACATATCTAGCAACACAAAAGCAAACGGAAGTCGATGCCCAGCAACTTCTATTTCACAATCACGACAACCCCGGTCTAAATCAACTGTACCCCCAACAGGTGACTCTACTCTGAGTGGAGGCACTAACTGTGCTACCTCTAACCCCAATGCAGAAGCAAATTCAGTAGATATAAATGAATGAGACGCACCCATGTCTATCAATACATTAGCCAAAGAATTACACACAATAAAGATACCTCTCACAACTGAGGATTCTGGAAATTGCTCTGGCACGGTAACAGCATACACGCGCCCCTGTGCCCGCTGATTAACTTGCCCCCCTCTCGGAGCATAGGCATGTTGTACAGATTGAGCCGAAGTGGCTTCTTGATTAGCTCGTGAAGCCTGAGTTGAATGAGCCTGCTGGTGGCTCTGAGTCTGCTTCGACCCTGATGCGCTAGATGCGCCTCCCAACTGAGGGCAAGTTCTCTTTATATGCGCTGGCTGACCACACTGATAACAATTAAATCCCTAGCCTCCATTCTGAGGCTGAGACTGACTCTGAGATCGGTTAGGTGGTGGCGATGGCAACATCAACTGTCCTTCACCCTTCGGTGTGCACAAAAAGGCTTTGTGGCCTGGCTAGCCACACTTGAAACACGTGAAGCCACTAGATGTACTTTTTCCCAGAATCGCACTAGGCAAAGGAAAAGTGGATTTTGACTGCTGTGGTTGTAGCTGGAATGAAAAAGTACCCCTACTCTTCTTATTCTACCTATAGTCTCCTTGAGACTCTTGGCCCTTAGGCCTCGAACTCCGAAGCCTCTCCTCATTGGCTTATACAAAAATCTCAACGTATGCCGCCGACTCTACAAGACGACCATAGTTCCGAATCATGTTCCCAATAATCTTAAAAAAATTTTGGTTTTCAACATTTTCTTGAATTCAATGCAACGGCGCTCTTCCGTTGCCACCAACTCTGGTGCAAACCTAGATAAACTAGAGAAAATTGCCTCGAACTCGGCCACGGTCATGTCGAGTTGTTTGAGGTCTTTGAACTCTTGCCTCAATCTCTCCCTAGCAATGGGAGGCAAATACTTATCTTGGAAAGCAACCACAAAGGCTTCCCATGATGGCTCCACCCTACCCTTGGCATACTTTCACCACTGACCCGCATCCCCTTTAAGGTAGTAACTCTCTAGAGTCACCCTCAACTCGCTATCATCTATATGAAGCATCTCGAACATCTTCACAGTTTGTTCGAGCCACTCATCCGCTTTCTTGGGCTCGGGGCCACCATGGAATTCATCTGGTTTGGCCCGTAAAAACTCTCTAGTAAGGAAACTCATCCTTAACTCCACGGTGTTCTCTCGGGCTTGATTCTCCGCCCTCAACAAGTTCATAGACTCCCTCGAAACCCCTGCCATTTCTCGGGCTAGGGCCCCCATTGCGGTTTGACCCGCTTGTCCCACCTGCTCGGCCACATTAGCTTGGCATGCTTGCTCGACCATATTAGCTTGGCCGAACCCTTCTTCTGGCACTGGAACCCTATGGACCAGTATCTCATGCACACCTCGGCGAGCCCTACCACGCCTCTAGCCTCTACCACCACGGACTTGACCCCTTCCTGACATCCTAAAAAAGGACACAAGAGAAATAATTTAGCACATTAACTCATATGTGCTCGTAACTTGACTCACACGTTCGACTACAACAATTCCATATATTTCTCTACCATATACACAATTCAATTTCACTACACATAAGCACTTAGTCATGTAAACACATACGGATCATTCTTTCATGATGAAATTTCTCCCACGAAAAACTAAGAATTCTTAGTAGAACGAGTATTGATCAAGTACCCTTCTAATGAGACCTCAAGGAATTTAACAGGCGCAAACAACATCCCAAAAGTCCAATCTCATACCCATTTAGTCACATAAGCATGTTATCACATAGTTGCAAAATGCATAACACTTCCTAAGCATGCTAGATGAACCCATTGTGGTTAAACAACCACTTCCCACGAGCTCTAAGTATTCAAACCCGGTAGCTCTGATACCAAGTTGTAACGTCTCAAATTTCTAGCCCAAATTATAATGCAACAATCATGGCTCTCTTAAAGGAAAACCAAATATAACTTCCCATACTTGCATTACATAATAATAACAGTTCCTCGTGCGATATTACATTGATTCAACAACAAGTAAATAACCAAATAAGCACCCCCAAGGGTTTATAATCTTCAAAGGCTTAAGCTTGGTACACAAAATGGTTATTCAAACCCACACATACATAGCCTTTGGCTTACAAATAAGATCACAGCAAATGAGAACTTTAGTGCTCTCAACACACACATTTCTATGCCCTCAATTATGCGGATTCACCACGTCTTTTTCCTACACAAAAATCCAGTAGGGTGAGCATAAAGCCCAGTAGGAAATCCTTAACAAAGTATATACATTTTATACAAGTCTCAAGAGATGAATGCACATGCCAAGCCATGCCTTTTTGAAAATAAAACACATCTTCATCTTTTGAAAACCATCATGCTCAATGATGTTATGCAACTTCAACTGTTCAAAATATATCAATTTAATTAAAGGGGGCGGTAAATACAACTTTGGTAATCCCTAGGTCGGTGTCTGCAAGTAGACTACATGAGTACTAACAATTGTCATTTTTACCAAGCATTCAAGCAGTTTATCAAATAAGCAGTTAGCCTCATGGCAAGCATGCTAGACATGGCAACATTCACAATCATGCAAATATGCTAACGCATAAGAACTCACCTAGTACTCCAAGCTAAGCTAAACAAAAAGAGTTGGAAAAATATGCATGATTCCAAACTATATTAAATGTCTAATGCAACATCTTCAACAACACTAGTTTTTATATCGTCAACCTCCATTCACTTGAACATTACAAATAAAATTGCTTTTTGAAAAAAAAAAAAAAAACAATTCTAACTAATGTAATTTTGCATACTTTTTCGCTAACAGTAGCAACACTAAATATATCGCACCCTTCTGAATACTTCCCACATTTCCCAACAACGTATCTTTATAGTCCATCCAAACATCAACTGGTTAGAACCGATCCACAACCTCTATTCTGTGTCAAACGTACTCTTTGTCCTTGCCACCAACAAGCTTGAATCTCATTTTCTTCAGCATCTGAAACCTATCGAACTTATCAGAATCAACAATCCAAGTCTCAAGATTGTCCTCACCAACACCAATAAATATCTTGTCAGGTGTGGGGACGGGATCTAATGGACTATTATCACTTATGATGAAAAACAGAACGTGATGCACCATTGCTTCTTCTTTGGCGTCTTGTCCCAATTGAACATTCCCATTTAATTTTATACCTTTAACCACAATTTTGCCCAATTGACGATTACATTTTTTATTTCCCAACTCACTTTCATTTAATAATCTTGTCACACTTCTGTTATCAAATGTAACGTCCCTTGATTGTTCATCATAAAGTTATAACTTCTTTACTTCCCTCTTGCTCTTTTAATGTATCGGAGAATATTCTGCACATACCGTTTGCGAACATATGCCGCCCTAAATGGTGCACAACCACAGTAACTACACTTATATCCACTGATTGCTGGTGTTCTTGACCTCTGGTAAACAAGGGGAATTCGATATTAGCTACTTATTACTCCTTACATTTTTTTATAAAACAATTCAACTCTTTTATCCTAGCACTTCTACAGGATCTGTTACCTCTATTAACCCTTCTGTTCAGATACCTTAGCTTTGATATTTTTGCCCTCTGCTCTTGTACCCACGAACAAACTTCGCCGGAGCTGACAGCCGGTTCTCTTCCCAAAGTCCTATTTGTCACATTAAAAGATGATCTACACACATTTGATTGAACTGCCCGTAATTCTTACAATGCTCTTCTAAGGAGTACAACATTGTATACCAAAACAATGAACAACAAAGAAAGATAGAAAATGAGGGACAAAACAAGATACTAGAATACAAAGTCACCACAATAGCTATCGCACTACAAAAGCATATTCTTCTACTTCATCCAATGTTTTCTTGTACCAAATAAATAACAAAATTGGCCCATGAGTAAGGACGAAGATTCCCCATCCAAAACAATTCAAAAACTTCGTCCTTTTCCGCCTATTTATTTTTCATCACTCAGTTTTGTTGTTACCTTTACTTTACAACCATGAATTCCATTAACAGCGTGACGTGTGTAAACCACTACCCGGTAAAGAATCAAAAGTACTTACACCACTAACACCTGGGCCTGGGTGTGACTTCCTTTACACTACAACCATACACGTGTCCAAAAGTACATGAATAGACGGCCCAAATTCATTCTGGGAGGGGCTTTGGTAATATTAATACAACGCCTCCCCAACTTACACCATTCACATCAAGTTTTTTATATAATTGTGAGGCCTTGTATGGTTGGTGTAAGTTCACTGTTCTCAATTACAAAATGCCTCGTCAAGCCTCTTTCAGATTTTATGCCAAAAATGTTTTCCTCACTTACCCACAATACCCTTACCCAAAAGAACAACTCCTAGAGTTCATTAGTAATAGAAACAATACAAGAGAGGTATTTGTTGCAGGTTAGTGAAGCAGAAGGGTTGGTGTAATTTTTGAAACCTCACAAGAGGTTTTTGTAATCTCAACAAACCTTAGGAGATGTTTATGTAATTTGCCCAATTTAAAAAAAAAAATGTCTTAAAATTTAGAAAAAAAAAATACAGTTAATTACATATTTTTAACATAATTATAATAATTGCAATGACCTGTAAATATTTTTTAAAAATCATTACACAAATTAATTGAATAGTTTGATGGACTATGTGTCTAGTGATTGTCTTAATATTAAAAGATCATTTGTAGAATAGTTTATGATGATTGAAAAAAAGCTTTTAGTTTAATACACAAGTTGGGTTGAAATTTTTATTTTTATTAATGGGGCATTTACACACAAGTTCTAATTAATGAAGTTATACTCTATTAAGTCCTAATTAAGATTTTTTGGACCTTCAAGTCCCATTAAATTTTTAATAGCCGGAATTGTCCTTCAAACAATGATTGTTCATCGTTTTTGATTATCTCTAAAGGAACATGATGATTTGACATTTATTTTCATTTTCAAAACTTTAAAACATCAACTTTCAAATTGAAAAAACTTAAAAAGAAAAAATTAAATTAAAATTAAAAAACATGTTTTTTTTTTTTTTTTTTGAAAAAATTGAAAAAACTAAATTATTTTTTTTGTGCAAAAATGAAAATTTTGTATCTATAAAGAAGTATGATGATGGAACATTCATGTGCAAAACTGGAAAAAACTGATATTGTTCTCAGTTTTATTTGATAGTTGAATCAAACCAATAAATAGAAGGGTAAAAACGTTTAATCACATACTCTATTTCTTTCACTACAAGAAATAACACCTTTGCCGACCAAAAAATTGGTCGCTAAAAGCCCATTTTTAGTCGGTAAAAGTTATCCGCGACCAATTTTTTTGGTCGCTACTTTGGTCGCCAATTGAGGGTTGGCAAAAGTAATTCGCGACCAAATTTTTTGTTGGTCAGGAAAAGTTAGATTTGCCAACTAAATATTTGGTCGCTAAATATATCATTACTGCGAGTAATCCATTTTGTCGCTAAAACACTTTGGTCGCAAAAAGTGATAATTTCGCGGCCAAATATCTTAGTCACCAATTGTCACATTTTATGACCAAACAAATTAGTTGCCAAGAGTCGAAGAATCGCCGACTAACAATTTAGTCGCCAAAAGGTAAGGAATTGCCGACCAATGATTTTAGTCGCAAAAGTGTAGAATTTGCCGACCAATTTTTTAGTCGCCAAATCTCTCTTCTTTTTTTTTCTTTTTTCTTTTTTTTTTTTTTTTGAGAACAATCAACTTTTGTTTATAAACATTCAATCCAATATCGAACAAAATTCATTCAACCCAACCACAATTAAGGAACAATAACATTTTTAAAAAAAAAAAAAAAACTTAGGAACAATAATTAACAAATTTCCTTTCTTGTAATTTCACTAAATCATCAAACAATAATTGAATTTCATTAAAAATAAAGATGAAAATATGTAACCGTAGTTCAGCAAGAGGCATATTCAAGTCAAATTGAATTTAGTAAAGCATATATGTCAAAAGTTATATCCTCTTTGAAGTCCAACATGACACAAAACTTGAAGCCTTTCACCTTCTTTAATGATTTAACAAAGTTAATGTATAAATTGCGCAAAACATAAACACTGCACATAAACACTGCACATAGACACTACACTAAACACTACACTAAACACTGCACATAGTGTCTTGCCAAAAGTTGTTTCCTCTGCTGCAATTGGGTCCCTGATATGCACTTCATGGTGTCTTAGCTTTGGAAATATGTCACCCATCACTTGCACCACCACCTTTACAAGCCTGATTTCCACACAATTATTAAGCAACCTCTAGAAGAGATGACATATATCAATTAGAACAACATAGGTAATCTTAAAAATACAGCAATTAGGGATAATAAATGTAAAGTTAAACGTGGCACCATATAAAGTAGAACTACAATACATTGCAGCAATTAGGAACAATAATTAACAAACATTGCAGGCTAGTTTTTCATTCCTACCCATTGAAGAATCCAAGTTGAGCTTTTAGGATTACAATTCCATAATGTACAGCTCGACGAAGAATACGCCTTGGGACATATTCACGCCCCTCATTTCCTGCACAGCTAGTGAGAATATCATTAGTTTCATTCACACTTACTTACCTACGTCCTTGAATTCCACAAGAAATAATAATAAACATCAATCTACAATGCAGGAAAAAAAAAAAGAAATAATAATAATAATAATAATATACACAAGAGAAACTAAAAGAAAAAATTAAAAACCTCTTAGCTTAGAATAATCTTACCTTTTCTAGCAATACTCATGTACGAAGTCATATGATGCACTAGAAAGGTGAAACACTTTACCAAAGAGGTTTGAATGGCCTATTGACATTATAGATAGCATGTCAGCAAAGAGGTTTATCATCTTGGACGAAGTCATTTTAACCAAAGTGTCAAACACAGTACTTGAAGAATCAGCTTGGGGTGAAAAAATCCACGAGAAGCTTTTGAAACTTTCCCCGTATATAAAATAATCTGAAGAAGCATAAATGTGTGCTGTTAATCCTCATTTCATTACAAGCATTTCAAGAATGTCAAATTGTAATAAATAAAATTCTTCTTCTGTTTTTTTTTTTTTTTCCCCCAAGTGAATTTCTCATGTCCAAATTTATGGTTTAAAAAAAATCCCAGAAACCCTGCATAACAAGCCCAAACCTTTTGTTCACACAAGCCAAAGGCAGCAAATCTATTGTTCAATATCCTACTTGTGTGCTTTGCATGCTTCAAGAGATTATTTTTCCCTAGAATCATTTTTCTAGAGATTATCAGTTATGTTTATAATATGTGTGCTGATTGCAGGTCGGTGTCTAGCTGTTGGATTCATTTAATTCCCATTTTTTATTACATAGGAAACATTGAATTGTCGATTATCCATTTTCTTTCAAAGTGATATGAAGTGTTCCTATGGCCATCAACCATGCACACCATCAAGAAAGAAGAGGATAATAGTATAATGTAAGGAGTGTCATAAAATGCAACCAAGAAACAACTACTATTCAATATCAATGAGCATACTTACTTCATGAGTCATAGGAGCATCAACCTCAATAACTTTGCAGCAATTTTTAACTTGTTCAAGAATGTCCACATCATCTTCACAGCAGAGTATGAGTTTACATGAATCTGTGTAACAGTCCACGATCCATTTTATCAAGTGCTGAATGTTCTTGGAAGCTTTGTCAACATCATAAAGAACCATAACTGTAAGCAACCAAACTAAATCTTGTAAGCTTCATATGATCTGGGTGACACTATTTTGGAGGAAACTATGTTTGCTAATAGGAGAGGACCTATTTACTATTGTTAGCGACATTATCAAACATGCGCAAGGCAATTATTTACAGTTGTCTTCTCTAATCAAACATTTTTTTTTTTAATCTTATTTTACTCTAAACAAAAAACAATACAATAATCCCATACCATATATAAACACATCCAATATGTGAGCCCCACAACATTATTTATTATTGCCTTAACCCCTTAATCCCATTCCATCAAATAAACAAGGCATTAATTATGTTAAGTAATCAATGGAAATATGGAACAATAATACTAAATAATACTATGTACCAAGAAAATTTATTTTGAAAAAATTAGATCCTAAAACTTGAATGCTTAGATCATATTTATTTTCAGTGCGATTCACATAATATTAACTTTTTTTTTTCTTTTGGGTTTCATGAATGTAGCTATAACAGCACTGATGCATATGCTCAATCCAAACTAGCCAACATATTGCATACCACGAAAATCACAAGACAGCTTAAGGTAAATATATATACATATTTTAATTTTTTTAAATGCTGTGGCATTTTTGACGACCAAACATCATTTATGTGAGACAAAAAAAAAAAAAAAAAAAAAAGGATAATGTTTTCTATCTTTTGATTCTGTCTCAGTGAAAAGTGTTGTTACAGTCAAGAATTGCAAGAGTAACCATAAATGCAGTACACCCAGGAATTGTGAAGACTGGCATCATCAGAGACCACAAAGGATTTATCACATGCATGTATTATTTCCATCATTAAAACTCTGAATTTTTTTTTGGAGATGAAAGATGAAAATAAAATTCTGATCTTTCTGCTCCTTTTTTCTTGCAGATTCTATGTTTTTCCTCACATCACTATTCACTTCACTCTTAAAAACAAGAAAAACATAAAGATACAAATTATTATTGATACAATGTAAGATGAAGGAAATACGAGTAGAAATTATTGTACACAGATGTGCATATACATACATAATATATAAATTAGGGAAAGTTGAGTTTTGACGAAATTGCTAACCGGGAAGAGAAACAAAAAAAGGAAATCAACACAAAATGAAAATAAGTCTTGAAATTCAATAAAAAAAATTCAAACTTACACATATATGCTCAGTGTGATTGGACAAACTGAACTATGCAACAAACCCTATCTCCTAGATCCTCACCCCACCTCCATAATCCCACTTATAATATAAAAACCTGTGTGTATATCCCAGATCAAACAGAAGAAAACCCAAAAAGGTATACATTAAACACTAATTTTTTAAAAAAAGAATAAAAATATTAGTTTCACTAGAATTTAAGCCTTTTCCTTATTAAAATCGAACTTAACCAAGCACCAAAAAATTGAAAAAGCTAACTCTTAACCTCTGTTTTAAATTAAACAAACCAATCTGTGAGAATCGATAGACTAATCTAAAAGATAAAAACAAAGCAACATTATTTCAAACGAGATTAAAAAAACCCATCTTAAACCCTATTTTTAATGAACCTAATCAATCGAACAATGTAAAAGATAAAACTGAGGCTATCTCTTAAACCCAATTTTCAATTAACCAAACTAATTCGAGATAACCAATCAACCAATATACAAGATCAAAACTTCAACTTAGTGAAAATACATTACTAAACCCATATATCATATTTTCAGGTTAATATTTATCGCTTTGCAGCAACTTCAACTTAGCACTCTCTACAAACAATTTATGTAGTATGGTGTCTCATGCTTATGACATAGCAAAGCATGGGTTATTGAAACAAATGGATGAAACTAATGTTTTAAAGAGTAAATCCAACCTCAATACTCTTAGAAATTTGGGGAATATGACACTAGATTCCAGTGCTTTTTATTTCTTTCCTTTTTTTTTCCTATAGTTTAACTATAAAGGCAAACTTGATTTTAAACCACAAGAGAAAGAAAAAAAAAAAAAAAGAGTAATAGTTTCCTTAGCCATTTTGATTAATGCAAGAAGTAAGACTAAGCAAAAGCAATTATGGAAAAATTCAAGTGGAACCAAATGCTGATGCCTCATCAAGTGGAACCAAGTCATTCACATTTTTATAAGCATGTTTCTTCAAATTTTCCACCAAACCCTGCTAATGAAACAAGGAAGTTAATCACATTTGAATCAGAACACTGATGACAGAAACAACAATGTAATTTACTTATCTTAAAAGGCCATAACTGAGCAAATACTCCTAATGAACTAGTGATGGAGCAAGAACTTTTTGTTCTTTTCTTTCTTGTTTTCTTTTAACTACTTTTTATTTTTTTTTTATTTTAATTGTTAGAGGTTTATTATGCCCGGCAATTTCCATAGACAAAACTTGGGGATTTAGTCTACAGAGCATAGCCTTGGTTAATTGGTTCCTAGGACAGATTAAGACCATGTTTAGATCTTGGATTTGGGTAGGCAAAGGAAATGGGAAGGAAAATATTAATGAATTATAAGCTAAATTTGTTTCACATTGTCCACTACTTTTCTTTTCCCTCCTCAAATCCCTATCCAAATTCATGACTCAAGCACAACATAAGTGGAGTGTTGCTGATTGAAAACTGACATCATTAGTGCAATCATTGCTCTGTACTCGCACAACTATATTTTTCCTAAGTATATTGCATAAGTGGAGTGTTGCGGTGTGTTTTAAAATTGACCTAGCATGTTGCCTCAAATCAATGAATGTCATGAGTGTTTCATAGGTCAAAATGCAATTGCATTAACATGCGGTCCTAAATTTTCTGATATTGAACAGTGCAAGCCTAGGTAACATGATGCAATTTTGTGAGATATAGAATCTTAGCTAAAGGTTTGATTTTAAAATAATAATAATAATAATAATTAATAGCGATTTTAACTTGAAATCTGAAAACAGAGTAAAATTAGCATGAATTCCAATCACTGTGCCCACTGATGTTCAATGGGAAAATGTTTGGTGTAGAAGCATTTTGTGGTATTTTACATGTTCATGCACAGTTCAACTAACCACAACAAGAAAAACCATAAAACAAGATCTATTAGTGTATATTTTAGAGAAACTAGAGTTAAGCTGCGATTTAAATAAATTTCAGGTTAGGAACGCGCACGATCTGAAATACGCAATCCCTAAAGAACTGGGCCAGCTAGGAACCTGCAAGAGCAAACTGTAAGAGAAAACAGTAGAAGTGCTGCAGTCACTTAACCCACAAACTCACCCTCTCACACAATATAATGGGGTGGACTCACATCACTCAAGCTTTGACACCAAATTTTTAGCCCTAGCCACAACCAGGCTATCAGGTAGGTCCTTGAATTGATCAATAACAACCTCCTCTCCCCCTTCCATTTCAACAATGTCCGACCACTTAGTCTGAAGCAGGTTGAACGCTGAAGTGCAGGAGTGGATATTTCCTCTTAAGCAAGTTCAATGGGTACCAGATCCTCCCTCGAAACCCCCAACATATTTGCAAACAAATGGTGTTGAGCCTAGCCCGTAGGTCCTCAATAGCCTGAGACTGAGAAATTACCATATCCGAACCCCGATTTAAAACCCTACCTCTAGTTGAACCTCGCTCATCAGGACCAAGAGCATCCATCGGAACAATTTCTGATCTAAGGCCCTCCATAGAAGCAGCGAACGACCTCGAACTAGGGCTAAGACTCCCTTCACCCCCCATCATTAATCTGTTAACACTAATCGAAGGAACCTCCTCAGAGGAAATTTTTATTCCCCTTGCTCTAAGCTCAAACCCCGATTCAGTTTGCCCCAAACCAAATAACGCTGGTGATTTCGAATCCCTAACTACACCCTTAGCCCTAGACGAAACCCCTTTGGCAAACTGTGGAGACTCCATCGACATCAATGAGCTATTGAAACCCTAGAATTTTAGGAATTCCAGAGAATGGAAGAGCTTCTCTCACTAACCCATGCCACTAATGGTGTTCGTTGTTCTTCCTTTATGATTAGAACCATTGGCTATAGATTGATCTTGAGAGTCAGGGCTTTTGATTTTTTTTTATTTTTTGATCTTGGAAGCCAGGGCTTTCAATTCCCACCTCCACATTTCAAATTTCCCTCCCAAACTTTTGGCAACCAAAAGACGAGATTAGTCGTAGAAAAAGTACCTTCGCTGACAAACTTTTTTAGTCGCCAAATCTCAATCAGCGGCGACCAAAATATTAGTCGTTAAAAGTACTAATTTGGAGACTAATTTTTTTTGGTTGCTGAAAGTAAGTTTTTGGCAACCAATTTTTTGGTCGCCAAAGAAAAAAAAATTTATTTTCTATTTGGCGACTAAATTGTTTTAGTAGCCAAAACTCAATATATGGCAACTAAAATATTTTTGGTCGGGGAAAATAAGTTTTTGGCGACTAAAATTTTGGTCGCCAATTCCACAACCAACTTATTTTTTATCTTCTGCGACCAACTTATTTTTTGGTCGCCAAAATGTGACCTTCCGCGACCAAATTTGTAGTTGGTCGTCAAAAGCATACCACTTTCTACGACCAACTCATTTTTTGGTCGCCAAAATATGACCTTTTGCGACCAACTCATATTTGGTCGCCAAAAATAATGATCATTCACGACCAATTAATATTTGGGCGCCAAAAGGTAACTTTAGCTATCAACTTTTATATTGGTCGCGAAAAGTGGTCGCTAAAAGTGCAGATTCTTGTAGTGTTTTATCAGTTAGTGAAACAATTATCTGGGACATTACTATGCAAAATCGATACTGTTCTTAGTTTTAAAAATTGGGAAAACTGATAATATTCTCAGTTTTACTAAGTAGGACTTATTGGTTCAAAAAATCTGAGATAAGACCTGAGCTACCATAACATTTGTAAATAAGACTTTTATGTTCTATTTAATAAAATTGAGAATATTACAAGTTTTTCTAATTTTTAAAACAAAGAATATTATTAATTTTGCATAGTAATGTTCCAAATAATCGTTTCCCAAACTGATTAAAAAACAAAGCATGTGATTAAATGCTTTTGCCATTCTACTTATTGGTTTGATTCAACTATCCAATAAAATCGAGAAAATTATCAATCTTTTTTTTCAGTTTTAAAACTGAGAACATTATAAGTTTTTTTATTTTTAAAAGTTTTTTTCTTTTTAGTTTTGCACATCAATGTTCCATCATCATATTCCTTTATATATAAAAAATTTTCAGTTTTGCACAAAAAAATAATTTAGTTTTTTCAAAAAAAAAATTTAAAACAATATATATATATATTCAGTGTGTTTGGTTTCAATTTTCTAAATTCAATTTTTTAGAAATTGATTTTTTTTTTTTTTGTATATTTTGGTTTTTAGTGAATATTTTTAAAATTTTAAGTAATTTTTTTAGATCCACCTTATTTAGATGTATCTAAATAGTAAAATATTTATTAAAAATATTTTTAAAAATTAATAAATACAAAAAATACGAAAAATATATTGATATATATATATATATATATTTTTGGTATTTAGTGAATTTTTTAAAGGTTTTTTTTTTTCAAAAATATTATACTTTTTAAGTACATATATGTTAGGTGTGTCTAAAAATTAAAACAAATGGCTTAAAATATTAAAAAATTAAGTGAAAATAAAAAAAAAGAAATACGAAAAACGAAAGTGCAGAATTTTTTTGAAAATGAAAAATAAACAGAGTGATTAGTTTTTTTTCTTTTATTTTTTTTTTTTACACATAATGTCATGACTCGCTCTCCATACCCAAGGGTTAAGCATCGTGATGTCCAGTAACTGAAGTTATCTCTGGCCAATTCTTAAACAAATTAATAAATGTAAGCGAAAATAAAATTTAAGTGAGGGTACCAAAATAATCATTCGAGCTTCTATTTTTATTATAAAATTTATTGACCAAAAGGCCGATATTTACATATAAAAATATTATGTAGTGTTGTGTGTGTCTATTTCGCAGTCTCGTGTCTAAGACTTTCCAAAAACTATTTCTGAATTGCATTGTTTCCTGACAATTGGTAAACAGCTATAAGCACATGGCAAAGTGAGAAATATTATGCCAAGAGTATAAGGGATACAAAATAACCATGGATAGTTATGTAACTAAAATATTTAAGATAACTTAGTCTGAACAAATAATCATTTAAGTAGCAAAACTGAGATTATGTAAATAAATAACCATAACCACGGTACTGAACAGAACAGAACATAGATCACAGGAGTGACAGTCAGAACAGAGGTACGAATTCAATAGGTGGCTCGTACGGATTATAGAGATGGCTCCCACAATAGTATAGCACTTATCTCCGCACAGCACTTTGCTCCGCACAAAACAGAGGTCAATAGATCCATGACAACAGAGGGCCACAAAGTGATCAAACAGAAGCCGATGGTTATTTAGTCCCCCGAGGTGTGGGACTCCCGTGATGGTACTTACAAAATATAATTGTTTATAAGGTTATAGTCAAATATTCTTTAAAATATAAACAAACATATCCATGGGTTTCATTTTAAACAAATAGGGTTCAGAAATTAATCCACATAATTGAAATATTTATAAAACATAACTTATATTAATATAATTAATAAAATACAACTTGTATAAAATAAATTATGGTAAGTCAAAACATACGTAAAATATATTATGGTAACTCAAGGTATAATATAACTCACCTTAAAATTAATACCTCACTCTTTCTTTCTGTAACACCCTCAAAATGATACATATAAACCAATCATTCATGACATCCATAGACATAAGAAAATAAAACATCTTTTCATTTATCAGAGTATTCAATACAAAATATTACATGTTGACAACAAAAGTAAATGTCCCACGGGCTTACAACTTTCCATGTCAACACTTGGTTGCAACAAAAGAGAGTTTTAACTCTTAACATATTAAGCCATGCGCTTGAAGTACATGTAATACAAAAAGGTAACTACAAAAAAAAAAAAAAAAAGCCTTCAGCTTCTATACCTCCCAAGCTACATCCTTGGAGGCGGTATATCACCTGTACCTGAAAATGATGTCCCATATAGGGTGAGCCAAAGCCCAGTAGAGATACGCTAAACATAATATGATAATTAACTAAAACATTAGCATTTGACAAATGTTTAACTCATATAAACCAACGTACATCTCTTCCAAAACCAATTCATATTCACAACCACATTTTAATCCTTTTCTGTTTCATTATCCAAACCAATTCATAAATATGGTTCATTGTTTGTCTGAACAGTTCAAAGTGAGACTACAACTCATACTATCAATACTTCAATCATAATCAATTCAAATGAGAATACAAGTCACATTATCAATACTTCAATCATCTACGTTATGCAAACGTAATTAAGATTTCGGGACTTTCACCCTAGACACTCCGGGCCAACTTAGTTATCAACGGAGTCCATCCCTTATCTCCTCCCGAACAGGTTTGAGAGTACATCCCCTATCTCCTCCCAAAGCATGGAGTACATCCCCTATCTCCTCCCAAACAAAATACATATGTAATGTATTTAAACGCTTTATCATATACAATGGTCAACCCATGCACATATTCAATGTGTTAATTCAACAGTCATGTTCAATGACATAACTCGGTTGATTAGTTTTAATTCACCTAATCATCATGCAGTGTCTACAACAATCAAGACTATCCTTTACCGATAGCCAAAGTAGTTATTTCTAAACAGATAAATAAATATATCAAACAGATAAATTATCAACATTTTCATAGGTGAGTGATTAATCAATCCAACTACATCATTCATTCTCATGACTTCCCAATTTCATAACTTTCAACTCAATTTCATATTTCCATAACTTTCCCAAATTAATTATCCAAATTAATTATTCAATTTCAATTAGGGCTTTAATCCCCCTATTCTCAAACATTGCCCCTAAGGCCAATTTCACTCATATTACATAAACAACCCCAATTTCAAGTCTTACACACATATAAGTCCAAACATGGAAAACCCCTCTTTTCAATAATTCAAGTTTCAACCCTAACATCCCAAAACTCCCGTATTCTACAATTTGTACAAAATAACCAATGTTTATGTCAAAACTCATAAGAAGGAGTAGATCATTGTAGACACCCCATTTTTGACCGTCCTCAAGACTTGGTTGTGCTTGTAGGTACATCCAGCCATAAGTTCGATTGCTCGTCGAGTATTCGACTTTCGCGACAGAACGTCACAAGTTTGAGCTATCCAAACCCTGTTTCCTTTCTGCCCTTTTTTTGGACCATGTGTTGGTCCTTTCATCATGTTTCTTATAATGCACTGCCGGCCACTGTTTGGCACTATCGGCCATGCTTTTTTCCTTGCCTACTACTGATGATGCCTGTCGGCCATCAGTGAGCCACTGTTGGCCATAGCTGATGGCCGGCAGAACCCTTTGTCTCAGTAGATTTCACGCCAGATCTTTTGAGCCAACTGGTTTTCACTCATCCCTCCTCCATACGTGTATAGAGGGATGAGGCCCTTTCCAAGTTTTTTTAACAAGCTTTGCTTTGCTCTCTTCTATATAAGGAGAGGCTTCTCCTTCATTTCAGAGGTTCAGAAAAATGGGCTGAGAGTTATAGATATAGCTTTGTATCTATATCTCTCTTTGTTCTTGTTTTGTGCTTCAAAAGTGTAGTTTTGTCTTAGTTTAACACACAAGCACACACTCAAACACCTTGCTTGTGTTGCTGAGGCTTCTTGAAGTTGTTTTTGGTGTTCTTGGGTTGATTTGAGCTTGAAAAGCTTGCTGGAGCTGCAGTTTTAAAGAAGGTCTTCAAGGGTGAGTTCCTATCCCTTAAAACCCCCATTCTTGCTTAAGCTTTTAGCCCTTCTTACATGCTATTTTAGGCTTAGCTTTCTGCTGGAAAAGTTCTGTTTTTGTATGCTTAAAAATTTTGTTCAATGTCGCTTTTTTGTTTAGGGTCATCTACCCCCCTCTTAGGCCTTGTTAGGCCTTGTTTTGAGCCATCCCTTTAGGCTCTTGTTGCAACCTTTGCATGAAATTTTTACCACTAAAATCCAGAGGATTTTTAGTGGTGGAAAGATGGTTTTGGAGCCTTAAATAGGAGAGGGTCATCTCCTCTCCTTGTGTCTTGTTTACTTGCTTTGAATGCCTCATGTGTGAGCATGTTTGTTAAGTTTATGTTGTCCATATCTTAGGATGTATTTGTGGTTATTTTTCCATGGCATGCCACTATTTTTGCTTGGTTTTGTCACTCCATGCATGCCTAATGTACTTGTAGTGTAAATCACACAAACTAGTCTTGTATGCTTCATGAAGTAGCATGTCATTCTAGCTTGTTTTGTCTCCATTTCAGTAGGTTTTTGGTGTTTTTTTAGCATGCCATGACTCTATTTTGGATGGGTTTGATGGCCTCTTGTATGCTCTATACACTTGTAGTGCGATTCCATGAAATAGCCTAGTGTGTCTCATGCTTTAACATGTCATTCTAGCATGCTTTTGGCTTATCTCTGAGAGGACTTTGTTTATATTTTAGCATGTTTAAGGTCTGATTTATGTTGTGTTGGTCATGCATGACTTGCTTTGTATAGCCTTGGTTCAATCTAACTTGTTAGCTTTGTGTATTGAGTCTTCTAGCATGCATTACTTGGACTATTTTAATGATTTGGCATCATTCATCATGTGATTTCAGTTCATGTTTCATGTCCATGTATTCACATTTGTCACTCATTCAATGCGTTGGATGGTTTCTCCCTTTATGCCTTAACATGAATCATTGTGTATGCCTTCATGCCTTAGCTTGGAAGCCATCATTTCAGTGCTTATTTGGGGCTATTTTGCCATGATATAACTCTGATTTTTATTGGTTAATTCATCCCATGCTTGGTCTTAGTAGGTGTAGTGTAATCCACCTTATTTGTCTTGTATGCATCATGTCTTATGCCTTTCACGTTAGCATGTTTTGGCTTACTTCCATGCATGTTTTGGACTCATTTTGACATGTTCTAGGACTATTTTGGGTCGCCTTAGCCATATGCCTTATGTCTTGCATACTCGTAGTACAAGTGCTTATGCTTGCTTCAAGCTTTGAGCACCATAGCATGCTTCATTTGTGTTGTGTACATGATTTGGCATCATCTAACATGACATTTCAGAGCTTATAGCAATGCCATGTTCCCACTTCATTTATGCTTTAAGTGCCTTTGAGTGTTGTGCATTGTTGCCTAGTTTTTGGCTTAGCTTGTATGCTTGCATGCCTAGGTCTTTGAGCCTCCGCTTTAGCATGTTTCGGTCATTGTCTTGACCTATCTCAGCTTTGTCCATGGTTGGTTCATGCATGCTTGCCATGTATTGCATACCTCCTTTGTAGTCCTCTTTATTAGCTTTCATGCTTTAGGATCTTTGCATGCTATACTTATGATTGATTGAATGGTTTGGCACCATTTAGTACCTTGTTTCGGTACACTTAGTGTTGTTACACTTCCACATTGGTCACTCTTTGAGCACTCTTGAGAGTTGTGCTCTTAGGCCTCTTCGATGGGTCATTGCATGTGCATGCTTATGTATGCTTTTGGTGCCTTCACTTTTGTGTTTTGGCCACTGATTTGGGGCATAACTGAGGTCTACCCTTTTGGTTTAAGTCCATTGAGTATGCTATGTATATTGCATTGAGTATGCCATATTGTTCATTGCATGTAGTATGCCATCCTACATTGCATTGTGCATGCCACGTGGTTATTTGCATTATGTATGCCAAGTTATTTTGCCTTGCATTGAGTATGCATGTCCCTATCATTGCTAATTTGTCCTTGTAGCATTGCATTGTGCATGCATGCATTAGCATTGTTCGCATATCATTAGCTTTGTTAAGTTAATCATGTCACATTGCCTTGAGTATGCAATGTAGTTGCATGTTTGCATGCTTAAGTCATATTGCATGTTTGCCATGCTTGTGTTACATTGTTGTTTGGATTAAATATTAATCCAAGCACGAGAAACGAGGGACGTTTCATACTTCAAGTGATGAAACATGCCTCAATTCTTGGTTGCCGACGCTCTTGATGACACATGATAGAGTTTTAGGCATTTATGTGTTTTTGTGCATTCATTTTATATTGAATTTGCACAAGTTGGATCTTTGGCCATCATGCGTGATTGATGGTCTTGGATCCGATTATGCCTCTCCCTTGACGTTTCGAGGTGATATGGGGTGGCATAGTATGTACATATCCTTGGGAGACCCTCCATTTCCTCTGTTTTGTGCTCTACTGCAGCTTGGTGTCACAGCACACCAGTGGCCGGCAGCCTCTTATTGTTCGCCGGCAGACCTTCATTCTTAGCCAGCAGTGCCTACTCTTGGCCGGCAGGGGGGTTGACAGCAGCTCCTCATGGCCAGCAGGCCACTGGTGCACTCCTCAGCACTGTTTTGGTAAGATCCAGCAGCTAATTCTCAAGGACACCCTGTAGACAGAGCCTCAAAAGAGCATTTGGAGAGCTTTTTGGGACGGGAATCAAGCATGCATCTTCACCTTCTTCAAGGCAGAGCTGAGGCGGCCTAGTCTACATATTTTAATGCTTTATTTGTTAATTAGCATTTGGTTTTGTAACTTAATTAATTTGTTAATTAGTTAAAGTTTTGTAATAATTAGTTGTAGCTAGTTATTCATTTTGGTTGTGTAATAATTAATTAGCTTGTTAGTTAGTTAGTTAGTTGGTTTGTATTATTTATTCGAACCCTCCGTCGAGAGGGCGAATTTTGTAATAAGTGTGCGTGCGTGTGTGAATGTCTTCCAACCCCACGTCTTTCTCCCTTTTACTTACCTGCTTTTGATGGCTAGTTTTAGGGCATGTTTCAATTAGCATCCTTATGCTTGCATGCGTGCATCCATTCATCTGTCTTGCATGCACCGGGCTCGACGCATCATACAAACTGTATTGTATTTCAATACCAATTTGAATACATGATTATCAAGTTGCATCTCATATTCCATCTTAGAATAGCCGAGCCTATCTTAGTCGCATTTTTGCCTGTGCTGCATTAGCCATCTTAACATGAACTAGGATCATGCATTGATTTCTAACTAGTTCTCTGTTTTGGCTCGGAGTACACTGTGAGTATTTACGCTTTAGCATACTGCCTGTATGTTATTGATTGCGATGTATAGCATGCTTGCCATGAGGCTATGTGCTTAAGTGTTTAACTGCTTGAATGCCTGTGGGTGAAGGTTGGATTACTTAAATTGGAACAATTCATTGAAATCCTCGATTTAGCCTACTTGCGAATAGCAAACTTCAAACCGTTTTCAAACAAACGGATATGCAATGTTTTGTTCCAAAATTAGGCGATCTAGTCTATACTTGTATGATGTGCGCAACACATAGTAATTCTAGGTTAAATAACCGGAATAAGAACACATGTGTTTTCAAAAACAAGATATCATGCTAGTAAAGGCCGATCTTTGATCGGGCGAGCAGGGGTGCTCATTGCATGACCTTCCCCTCTCGTACCCAAGTTCCCGAGCTGAGGCAACTTTGGTAATGACAGACACGTGGCCATAGGCACGAGTCAGGGTTTCCTAAGTTCCCCCAATAAAATATTTAGGTGGCGACTTTATATCTGGCAAAGCAGTCCATGTTTGGCACTTCTTTATAAAATCAGTTTTCCAAAACGATTTGCCGGATTTGGACTTTTTGGTGATTTATCGGTCTTGCATTGCACTTTGCGAGATTAGATTCAGGACCGTGACATTGAGTCCAAACTATAGTAAGCCCAATGAATGAAACGGATTTTTCGCGCCGATTTCGTAGCGCGGAGCCGTGGCGTTCGGGCGTGTCTATAATCATTCCTACCTCAAATTTAGGAGCTCAAAGGAGAAGGAGGAAGAAACTCAGAGTGCTCCAAAGCTCAACTTTTTCGGATCAAAACGAAGCCCACACCAAGCTCTATCTTTCTTGCAAAGAGACCAAGGTAAAAGACCACTAGAACTAGGGGTATTTGTGGAGAGAAGGTGTATGTAGAGAGAGAGTGTGTCGGATCTAGGGTTTGAAGGAAGAAGAGAGTGAAAAAGTGTGCAAAAACACGCTGCTGCGAACTGATATACTCGAGGCTCGCTCGAGCGAAGGAGTGGTCGCTCGAGCGACCAGACACAAAAGAACCTCGCTCGAGCGCAAGAAGCGTCGCTCAAGCGAACAATGCGAAGCTTCAGGTCTGCAACCCAGAAGCACGCTCGAGCGCAAGAGTGCTCTCTCGAGCGAAGAAACTCAAAACATAGTCCTTGCTCGCTCGAGCAAAGGAAGCTCACTCGAGCGAAGAAACACAACCTTCAGGTCAAAAAGAGACGCAGACTCACGCTCGAGCGCAAGAGTGCTTGCTCGAGCCAAGAGACACACCACTCAAATCTCGTTCGAGTGAAGGAACCCTGGCTCGAGCGAAGGAACTAAAACCCAAAACTCGCTCGAGTGACAAAAGCCTCGCTCGAGCGAAGAAACCAAAATCTGGACAGCAACAATATATTTCAAATCACACCCAACCTGTTTCAAACCTGTCCAACACATCCCAAAACTCAAATACAAAGAATTTAAAGGACAGAAACAAGATAAAGACAACAACAACCATGACAGAACCCAAGTCCGGAATACAATAAACAATGGAGGGAAAACCGAGATCGCTATAACCTCTCCCCCTTAAGGAATTTCGTCCCCGAGATTAGATATAAGTTTCAAAATTGTGATTTGTCAATTCTCAACAACATTATAATTCAACATTTTCAAGAGAAGAACTTACAATACATTTCAACATGCATTATCAACATGCATTCCTTTAAAATTTATCAACTTCAACATACATATCTCATGCTTCTTAAAACATATTCAATGTTCATATTCATATTTGCATTTCCAAAACATATTTAACATATACAATGTTAAAGTAAACTTTCATTTCTGAACCACATTCGATGGTTATAACATTTCCATAATCCGAAACACATACAATGTTTCCAGAATTCATCAATAAAACAAAATTTCCAATACATGGTTAAACATTAACAAACAAGTCCGGATATTTCTCTCGGACCTCCAATTCATGTTCCCAAGTTGCTTCCTCAACTCCATGATGTTTCCACAAAACTTTTACCAAGGGTATCGTCTTGCCTCGCAAGACTTGGTCCCATCTTTCCAAGACCCTCACTGGTCTCTCCTCATACGAGGCATCCTCATCTACATCTAAGTCAGTCCAATCCAATACATGTGATGGATCCGACTCGTATTTCTGAAGCATACTAACATGAAACACGACATGCACTCCGGACAACTGCGGCGGTAAAGTTAGACGGTATACAACCTCCCCAATCCGTTCAAGGATCTCAAAAGGGCCAATAAACCGAGGGGACAACTTCCCACTCTTCCCAAACCTCATCAAACCCCGCCTAGGTGATATTTTCAGAAAGACGTGATCACCCGCCTCAAATGCCAAAGGCCTCCTCCTACGGTTGGCATAACTCTTTTGGCAACTCTGGGCTGTAACTAACCTCTTACGGATAAGTTCAGCTTTCTCCGTCGTTTCCTGCACTAACTCCAGGCCCAACAAAGGTGCATCACCCACCTCAGCCCAACACGCTGGAGACCTACACGGTCGGCCATACAAGGCCTCAAACGGTGCCATGCCAATGCTCGATTGGAAACTGTTGTTATAGGCAAACTCCACTAAGGGCAAGTGCCTTTCCCACGACCCACTAAAGTCAAGGACACAACCTCGAAGCATATCCTCAAGGATCTAAATAGTACACTCGGACTGCGCGTCAATCTGAGGATGGTAAGCCGTGCTAAAGGTCAACTCAGTGCCCAAGGCACTCTGCAAACTTTGCCACAACCTAGCAGTAAAAAGCGGATCTCTATCTGAGACAATCGACACTAAGACCCCGTGCAACCTCACTATGTCCCGAATATACAAGTCGGCAAGATGATCTATTGAATCTCTTACACCCATAAGGATAAAGTGCGCCGACTTAGTCAACCGGTCCACTACCACCCAAATGGCATCACTGCCCCGTTGAGTCCTCGGAAGACCCATGACAAAATCCATTGTGACATGCTCCCACTTCCACTCAGCAATAGGCAAGGGTTGTAACAAACCCGCTGGCCTCTGATGTTCGGCCTTCACTTGCTGACAAGTAAGGCACTTAGATACAAAAACTGCCACATCTTTCTTCATCCCTCTCCACCAAAACTGGCGACTCAGATCATGATACATCTTTGTGCCTCCCGGATGCACCGCAAGGCGTGAATGGTGAAACTCTCGGAGTACTTCCTCTCAGCAAGACTCCAGCACAAACAAGCGATCTCGGTACCTCACACTCAGGTCAGGATACACAGTCAAGCCCTTCTCTACCTTTCCACTGGATATCTTTTCCTGGAAGGATTCTACCTCAAAGTCACCTCTCTGCGCCTCTAACACTCAATTCACAAGTGTAGGTTGTGCAACCACAGAAAACAAGGCCGTAGACTTAACAGACTCACCAGAAGCAAGTCGAACTCGCCAAGTGCACCCAACATCTCCCATTCCCGGATGGCTATACAAGCTACATCACTAATGGATTTCCTACTAAGGGCATCGGCTACAACATTGGCCTTCCCCGGATGATAATGCAACTCGAAGTCATAGTCTTCTATAAACTCCATCCACCTCATCTGCCTCAAATTTAAGTCTTTCTATATAAACAGATACCTCAGACTCTTATGATCCGAGAACACCTCGAATCTCTCACCATAAAGATAGTGCCTCCAAATCTTCAAGGCAAATATTACAGCAGCTAACTCTAGGTCATGTGTGTAGACACCCCATTTTTGACCGTCCTCAAGACTTGGACGTCACCGCTGGAACACTTGGTGATTACCCATGTTCATGTTTCGTTTTGAGTTCCCGGAGGTCTCGGCTACGCGCCTTGCTTCAGGATCTCTCAACTCGACTGTTCTGTGTTTGGTTTTGTACCAAACACTTGTGTTTTTGTTTCTGAGGGTAGAGAGTAGCTTGTTAGCTACCCTTGACACCCACCGGCCATGGCTTGAGGCCACCAGCCGTATTGGCGAAATATACCATTGGCCGGTCGGCATTTGGTGTGGCCGGCCGACCATATGTTTGGCCGATGGCCTCCTTTTCTGGCCGGTACCACCTTTTTGCCCTTTTCAGGCATGGTACATGCCAGCTGTGCCGGCTGGAATGCACAAGACCTGCCCCCGTGCATATATGTGGTTGTTTTCCACCTTTGACCCCTTTTTTTTTGCACCCTTTGCTCAAAGCTTCTTGAGGAAGCTTTGACCCCTTGTCTTGGCTTCCTCAAGAAGCTTGCACCTTTGGGATAGCTTCCATTGGAAGCTTGGTTCTTTTGACCTTTTTGCAATAGCTTCTCTAAGAAGCTTGGAGCTTTTCCTTTGTCTATATAAGGAGCCGCCCCCTTCCTTTGTCTTGGTTAAGCAAAACCAGAGCAATATACATATATACATCTGTGATACACCTTCTCACTCTATATCTCCCTCTCTCTCATCATTTGTGTGTGTTTGAGGGCCTTAAAGTGCATTTTATCCTTAGTTTTGCACACAAACACACACTACTACACCATACTTCGACTTTGAGAGGCATTGAGGGTTTGTTCTTGAGGTTTTGGACTGATTTTGATTAGAGGAAGGTGGCTGACCTTGCTGTTCTTCAAGGTTTCTTCAAGGGTAACACTCTTACTTTAGATTCCCCAATCTTGCACTAGACTTTTGCCTATCTTGCTTATTGTTTTAGACTTTGTGTATAACTGAAAAAAGTCTTGTATTTGTATGCTTGAGATACTTCATTAAGGTT
Organism: Camellia japonica; assembly: GCA_030407325.1. Taxonomy (NCBI): domain Eukaryota; kingdom Viridiplantae; phylum Streptophyta; class Magnoliopsida; order Ericales; family Theaceae; genus Camellia; species Camellia japonica. The sequence continues at coordinate 153,901,688 of JAPPVO010000031.1, forward strand.
GTTTTGGTGTTGGGGGTCGACCTCCCCCTCTTAGGCCTTGTTTGGCCCCTTTTTGTGCTTCCTTTGTTAAGCTTTGGTTACCTTTGTGTGTTGACCTTCTCACCACTGAAATCCAGTGGATTTTCAGTGGTGCAAAAGGAGTCTTGAGGTCTTGCATAGGGGAGGGACACCCCTCTCCATTTGTCTCTCTTTTTTGCCCTCATTTTGGCTCATAAGGGTAGCATGTATGCTTGGTTGTCTTTGGCCCCATTTCAGAAGTTTTTGGATGTTATTTGGTCATATGTTGCCTCTATTTTTGGTCAGATTTGTGGCCTCTTGCATCCATAGTATAATTTCCTTGCATTCCTCCATTTTGCCTAAAAGTATGCCATGCATTTAGGACATGATTCTTGCATGTTCTAGCTTAACTTCATGAAGGTCTTAACATTATTTTGCCATGCTCAAGGACTATTGGGTGCTGTTTTACTCATATTTGCCATGTTTAGGGTAGCCTCTTTGCATTTTGGCTTGTGAGCCTTGAGCATGTGGGTCTCTAGCATGCTTAGCCTAGCTTATTCTCATGATTTGAAATCATTAGGGACCATGTTTCAGTCCATAAACCATGCTTGAATGCTTACACTTATCATCCCTTTCATGCCTTGAAGAGTTGTTTTGTTGTGCCTTGACAAGGGTCATCGTGCATGCTTAGGTGTTTGAAGCTTTAGGCAGCCATATCAGTGGGTTTTGGGGGCTTATTTTGCATGTTGAAACTCTGTTTTTGGTTGTTTGATTCATGCCATGTGTGGTCATGATAGTTGTGATAGAATGCTCCTTTTCATGCCTTAGTCTTAGGCTCATTGGTATGCATGTTTACACGAGCACTTGTCCATCATATCGGGCACTTTTGGTCACTGTTTTTGGAGTGGGCTGAGGTCTGCCCTTTGTGGTTTAGGCCCATCATTGCATGATCATGTTGCATTGCTTTGGGTTCATGCTTGCATAGTATCATACTTGCATGTTTGCATAGTGTTTAGCTAATTGGCTCTCATATACTCGTATGCATATTTGGCATGTTTATATCGCATTAACTTAGCTTGCATGCTTAGGATACATTGCATTTAGCACGCTTTGCATCTTAGCCTCATGTTGCATTTTTGAGCCATATTTGCATACATGCATTGCATTGCTTGGTTTAGGGTGTCAAACTAAGCATGAGGATTGAGAAGTGTTCGTACTCAAAGTGACGAAACACGTCTCAATCCTCGGTCACCGATGCCTTTGATCTTAACATGATAGGGTGTTAGCTTTCATTTGATTGTTGCATGCATTTTACATTGAATGGCAAACTTCGCTTCTTAGGCCATCATGCATAATTGATGGCCCGAGTGTCGAGGGTCATGCTCCCTTGAATCCATTGCATGATAGGGAGTATGGCCATGCTTACATTTGCTTGAAAATTCCATGCCATACACTGCTTGCCCTCTGTTGCTGTCAACTGCAGGATTCTGCAGTAAGAAATGGCCAGCCGGCCACTTGAAGTGCCGACCGACCATCAGTGACTGGCCGGTGGCACAAGTTTTGGCCGATAAGACTTTTCCCATGGCCGGTGACCTATCTCTCTGGCCAGTGACATTCCAGCACACTCAGGGAGTTATTCAGAAGGGGTCTGGAGACTTTCATAATTTTTAGAAGGGCAAGGTAGTGTAAACGGAGGCAACAGTGCTATGGTAGCGAGTTTCCGGGCGAGACGAGCCAAGCATGCATCATCCAAACATTTCGAGGCAGGGCTGCGGCCACCTTCCTTCTACATTTACTTTGCTAATTAAATTAGAAGTTTTGTAATATTTAATTAGCTAGAGTAGTTAATTATTTATTCAGACTGTAATATTTATTCGGACCCTCCGAGTGAGGGCGACTGTGTAATAAGTGTGTGTGAGTGTGTGCATGTCCTCCAATCCCACGTCTTTCTTCCCTTTTATTCACCCGCTTATGATGGTTAGACTAGGGCATATTTAAATTAGCATACCTTATGCTATGCATGCGTGCATCCATACATTTGCCTTACATGCACCGGGCTCGGCACATCATGCTAACTGCACTTGTATTTCAATTCCAAGTTGAGTACTTGTTAGTTGCAACATTTCACATGCCATTCTTTAGGATAGCCGAGCCTATTTTAGCTGCATCCCGTATGTGTTGCATTAGCCATCTTAACACGAACTAGGATCATGCATTGGATTACTAACTAGTTTTTGTTTTGGCTTGGAGTACTAGGTAAGCTTTTTATGCTTTAGCATATCGCATGCGTGTGAGTGTTGCCATAATAGCATGATTACCATGAGGCTAGTTGCTTATGTGATATAACTGCTTGAATGCCTGTGGATGGAGGTTGAGTTGTTTAAATTGGAACAATGCATTGAACACGAATTTTAAGCCCACTCGAGGGTGGCAAAACCTACATCTTAGCCTACTTGCGGGTAGCACCATCAAATCATTTTCAAATAAACAAACACGAAATGTTTTGTTCCAATTTAGGCGACTTAGTCTATACTTGTTTGTTGTGCGCATCACGTAGTAAATCTAGGCTAATAACCGGAATAAGAACGCATAATGTTTTCAAAACAAGATATCATGGTTAGTAGAGACCGATCTTTGATCGGGCGAGCAGGGGTGCTCATAGCTGACCTTCCCCAATCGTACCCAAGTTCCCGAGCCGAGGCAACTTTGGTGATGACGGACACGTGGCCTTAGGCAAACGAGTCAGGGTTTCCTAAATTCCCCAATTAAAAAATATTTAGGTGGCGACTCTGTATCTGGCAAAGCAGTCCATGTTTGGCACTTCTTTTCTAAAAATCTGTTTTTTTCTCAAAACGATTTGCCGGATTTGGACTCTTTGGTTCAGATTAAGAACCGTGACAAATTGAGTCCGAACTGTAGCACGGAGGCCCTCACGCGGGGCGCGTCTACAATGTATAGCATAGTTCTTTTCATGTGTTTTCAACTGACGTGAGCCATAGGCTACTACTTTCCCCTCTTGCATCAATACACACCCCAAACCCTCTCGTGAGGCATCACAATACACCGCATAACCCAAACCCCTCTCCGAAATAATCAAAACTGGAGCGGTGGTAAGTCTAACTTTAAGTTCTTGGAATGACTTTTCACAAGTCCCACTCCATACAAACTTGACCCCTTTCCGCGTCAATCTAGTCAACGGTGAAGCTACCCTCGAGAAATCTTTCACAAACCGACGGTAATACCTAGCTAATCCCAGAAAACTGCAGATCTCAAAAATACTCTTAGGCTGTGCCCAATCTTGCACTGCCTCTATCTTGGATGAATCTATAGTCACCCCTTTCCCGGATACCACGTGGCCTAAGTAACTCAAGCACCACTCGCAAGTGTTCCTCGTGCTCATCCTCAGAAGGTGAATAAATTAGAATGTTGTCCACGAAAACGACCACAAAGTGATCTAAGAACTCCCAGAAAATCCGGTTCATCAAGTCCATAAACACTACCGGTGCATTGGTAAGCCCAAAAGGCATCACCAGAAACTCGTAATGGCCATACCGCGTACGGAATGTCGTCTTCGAAATATCCTCCTCCCTGACCCTCAACTGATGGTAACCTGATCTCAAGTCTATCTGAGAGAAACAACGGGATTCTTTCAACTGATCAAACAGATCATCTATACGAGGCATAGGGTACTTGTTCTTAACTGTAACCCGGTTCAACTTTCGATAATTAATGCAAAGTCTCAAAGCCCCATCTTTCTTTTTAGCAAAGAGGGCCGATGCTCCCCACGATGAAGTACTAGGGTGGATAAAACCCTTACCTAGTAACTCCTGGAGTTGAATCTTCAACTCACTCAACTCGGCTGGGGCAAAACGATACGGTGCCATAGAAATCGGTGTCGTGCCAGGCACTAAGTCAATAGAGAACTCAATCTCTCAATGGGGTGGTAAACCAACAAGATCCTCGAGAAAGACGTCCGAGTACTCACAAACCACTCTGGGCAACTCAACCCCGGTCTCATTACACTCACTACTCATACAGCTAGCGAGAAGACAACTAAGCTCACTCCGCCCTCGCGGATCATACATTGGTGGCTAGACTCTACCAACCCGATCCCCCAAGAAATGAAAACAATCCCCGCTCAAGGTACATACAGTAACCATCTGGCGGTAACAGTCTATAACAGCCCGGTATGACGATAATCAGTCCATACTCAAAATGACATCAAAACCCGACATGACCATTACTACAAACGAAAATAGAAGCCGACGATCAGCGACTTCTATATCGCGACTTCTATATCACAACCTCTACACCCTTGTTTCAAAATCAATTCACCCCCAACAACTAATACAACACAAATAGAAGATGCTAACTCCGCCAACTCCAACCCCAAAACAGATGCAAATGCAGTAGATATAAAGGAATGGGATGCACCTGCATCAATCAACACATTAGCAACCGAGTTGCAAAACAAAAAGGTACCTCTCACAACAGATGGAGCCAGTACAAGATCTGGCGCTGTAACAACATACACGCGCCATGTAGGCCTCTGATCTACCTGCTCACCCCTCAGAGTATAAGACTGCTGCACAGACTGAGCCGAAGAGGCTCCCTGATTGGCCCTCAAGGCCTGAACTGACAGTGCCGGCTGATGGCTCTGAGTCTGCTCGAACTAGACGTGCCAGATGTGCCACTCAACTGCGGGCAAAACCTCTTCAGGTGCCCCGCCTGACCACACTGATAACAAGAGAGCAGCTGGCCTTTACCCTAACTCTGGCTCTGAGGACGAGCCAAAGATGAAGCTGCTCTCTGCCCTTCTCCCCTCTGTGGGCAAGTTGGAGACTTGTGGCCCAGCTGACCACATTTGTAACAAGTGAAGTCTCCCTGTCCGCCTCTTCCAAAACCTGAACTCAGTACTGGAAAGGTAGATCTAGAATATGCTTCCTGGGACTGCTGAGGGTTAGAACCTCTCTGCGTCTTACCATTCCCCTAACCTTCCTGACTCCTCTTAGAGCCCCTCATCTTCTCCTCCTCCGCCTGCATAATGGTCTCAAGATGGGTTGCAGCCTGCACAAGACGCCCATACTCCCTAGTCATGGACCCGGCCACTCGAAACATGAGTCCGATCCTCAACTTCTTTTCAAATTCCAAGCATCTACGCTCCTCAGTCGCCACCAACTCAGGTGTAAACCTAGATAAACTGGTAATGGTGGCCTCAAACTCTGCTACAAGTGTATTCAGCTGCTTGAGCCAACAGAACTGATCTCTCAACTTCTCCCTAACAGTGGGAGGCAAAAACTTCTCCAGAAAGGCATCAACGAAAGCCTCCCAAGTCCCTCCAATGCGCCCTCGAACAAACTTCCATCACTGATCCGCATCTCCCTTCAACTGGAAAGATGCCAAGGTCACCCTCAACCCTCCGTCTTCGATGCCAAACATCTCAAACGTCTTCGTCATCTATTAAAGCCACTCATCAGCCTTCAGTGGCGTTTTTGGATCACCCAAAAACTCATCCAGATTCGACTCGAAGAACTCCCTCTTCAGAAAGGACGGCCCTGCCTCAGCCACATAGGCCTGGACTTGATTCTCAGCCCTGAGAATGTCCATCGTTTCCCTCAACGCTCCTGCCATCTTGCGGGCTAAGGCGCCTGTGGCCTGCTGATCTACTGGCTCGGCCATATTGACCTGATCAACACCCTCCTCCTGCGCCGAAATTTTGTCCGGTATAGGCATCTCCTATCTTCTAGGCCTACCACGCCTACCACCACGTCCTCGTCCTAACATCCTAATAAAGGTAACAAAAGGATTAGCACATTCACAAATGTCCCGAAGCTATTTCACTCGTGTTGTAATACGATGGACAACTGTAATTCACTCCATATAAGCATATAATCACATAAGCACTTACGAATTTCATTCTCGGATAATGACCGTCCCGTGGCATTACTAGAGTTCCAGTCGGAAACGGCAGTGATCAAGTGCTTTTCCAACATGACTCCCAGAAACCCATGGATCCAATCAACATCCTAAAAACTAAATCCCATACCCATATAGTTATATAAACATGTTATCACATAAGCACATAACATCATACGTAAGTCTCTAACAAGCGAGACAAGCCCACTGTGGTACTAACCACTTCCCACGTACCCAAAGTATTCAAACCCGGTACGCTCTGATACCAAGTTGTAACGCCCTCAAAATGATACATATAAACCAATCATTCATGGCATCCATAGACATAAGAGAATAAGACATCTTTTCATTTATCAGAATATTCAGTACAAAATATTACATATTGACAACAAAATTAAATGCCCCACGGGCTTACAACTTTCCAAGTCAACACTTAGTTGCAACAAAAGAGAGTTCTAACTCTTAACATATTAAGCCCTTGGCTTGAAGTACATGCAATACAAAAAGGTAACTACAAAAAAAAATAAAATAAGCCTTCAGCTTCTAAACCTCCCAAGCTACATCCTTGAAGGCGGCATATCACTTGTACTTCAAAATGATGTCCCATATAGGGTGAGCCAAAGCCCAGTAGAGATACGCTAAACATAATATGAGAATTAACTAAAACATTAGCATTTGATAAATGTTTAACTCATATAAACCAACGTACATCTCTTCCAAAACCAATTCATATTCACAACCACATTTTAATCCCTTTCCGTTTCATTATCCAAACCAATTCATAGATATGGTTCATTATTTGTCCGAACAGTTCAAAGTGAGACTACAACTCATACTATCAATACTTCAATCATAATCAATTCAAATGAGACTACAACTCATATTATCAATACTTTAATCATCTACGTTATGCAAACGTAATTAAAATTTTGAGACTTTCACCCTGGACACTCCGGGCCAACTTAGTTATCAACGGAGTCCATCCCCTATCTCCTTCCAAACAAACTTGAGAGTACATTCCCTATCTCCTCCCAAACAAGATACATATGCAATGTATTTAAACGCTTTATCATATACAATGATCAACCTAGGCACATATTCAATGAGTTAATTCAACAGTCATATTCAATGACATAACTCAGTTGATTAGTTTTAATTCACCTAATCATCATGCAGTGTCTACAACAATCAAGACCGTCCTTTACCGATAGCCCAAAATAGTTATTTCTAAATAGATAAATAAATATATCAAACAGATAAATTATCAACATTTTCATAGGTGAGTGATTAATCAATCCAACTACACCATTCATTCTCATGACTTCCCAATTTCTTAACTTTCAACTCAATTTCATATTTCCATAACTTTCCCAAATTAATTATACAAATTAATTATTCAATTTCAATTAGGGCTTTAATCCCCCTATTCTCAAACATTGCCCCCAAGGCCAATTTTACTCATATTACATAAACAAACCCAATTTCAAGTCTTATACACGTATAAGTCCAAACATGGAAAACCTCTCTTTTCAATAATTCAAGTTTCAACCCTAACTTCCCAAAACTCCCACATTCTACCATTTGTACAAAATAACCAATGTTTATGTCAAAACTCATAAGAAGGAGTAGATCATCCCTACCTCAAATTTAGGAGCTCAAAGGAGAAGGAGGAAGAAACTCAAAGTGCTCCAAAGCTCAACTTTTTCGGATCAAAACGAAGCCCACACCAAGCTCTATCTTTCTTGCAAAGAGACCAGGGTAGAAGCCCACTAGAACTAGGGGTATTTGTAGAGAGAAGGTGTATGTAGAGAGAAAGTGTGCCGGATCTAGGGTTTGAAGGAAGAAGAGAGTGAAAAAGTGTGCAAAAACACACTGCTGCGAACTGATATACTCGAGGCTCGCTCAAGCGAAGGAGTGGTTGCTCGAGCGACCAGACATAAAAGAACCTCGCTCGAGTGCAAGAAGCGTCGCTCGAGCGAACAATGTGAAGTTTCAGGTCTGCAACCCAGAAGCACGCTCGAGCTCAAGAGTGCTCGCTCGAGCGAAGAAACTCAAAACATAGTCCTCACTCGCTCGAGCGAAGGAAAGCTCGCTCGAGCGAAGAAACACAACCTTCAGGTCAAAAAGTGACGCAGATGCACGCTTGAGCGCAAAAGTGCTCGCTTGAGCCAAGAGACACACCACTCAAATCTCGCTCTAGTGAAGGAACTAAAACCCAAAGCTCGCTCGAGCGAAGAAACCAAAATCTGGGCAGCATTTATATATTTGAAATCACACCCAACCTGTTTCAAACCTGCCCAACACATCCCAAAACTCAAATACAAAGAATTTAAAAGACGAAAACAAGATAAAGACAACAACAACCATGACGGAACCCAAGTCCAGAATACAATAAACAATTGAGAGAAAACCGGGATCGCTATACTTTTCACTATCAAAGATCTCCTTAACTTCCAATATTTTCTTCTCCTTTCTTATTTCCTTTTCCTTCCTTTCTCTCTCTTTTTTTCCTTTCTTTCCACAGATTGATCCATTCCTCCCTATTTATAAGGAGGTAAAACCTTTATCTAGCCAACACGTGGCCCACCCGAATCATCCCACAGATTTGTTTGATAACTCACCTGATTTGCTCATTACTAACATAGATTTGTAGTTATCTTAATAAATATTTAAGATAATTACACTTTGACCCAGTTTCCTAGCATAACTATATAAATAAATTAATCCCTAATTAAATTACACTTTATCGTATACCAACAGAAAATTAATTATTTATTTTATTACCACACCCACTATTATTGTTATTATTGTTATCAATATTATTATTTATTTACTCTTACTTTTATATTTATTTAATTACTATTTTTAACTCTAATTTGGCCCAACTAGTATTATAATTTCATATTTCTATTATTTGGCCCCAAATAATAATCCCTAATTAATCTCATATTTGATAATCTAATGCCAAATTAGATTTTGTATTTATTATTATTATTACTACCACTGTTATATTTATTTATTTTAAATAATATATTATCACATATAACCATAATACTAATATAAAATCTAAGGGACAACTTAAATTTTCGGCTTGTTATAATCTTGCCTCCTTTTAAAAATTTCGTCCTCGAAATTTGTCATATGTGTAAGCTAACTGCTGCGCACTCTGATAAATATATATTAGATGATTAATCTAATAGAAAATATTTTTCAAAAAAAAAAACTTTATCAAAACAACTCACTGTCTAGTTGTCAAAAATTATTTTGGGCCAAAATGAGAAACAATCGATAACTTTAAAAACTTTTCATTGGTTTTATTTCTGAAAAGAAAAAAAAAATGAGAACATAATTAAACAAGCGGCTAGACATGAAATGACAGAATTACATGCAAGAGTTGAAGGAATTTGAGATGAGCTTCCAGTTCTTTTATCTGTGAACTTTCCATTGCTGAAAAATAGTTTCAAAATTAGTATCTTTATAATTTTAACCCACTTTTAAAAACTCGAAATGAATTTTTTTTTTTTGAATATTGAACTGGAAATTATATGTATTTAATTATATTATAATTTTAATGGGTACTTGAGCCCAACACCCTTTTGTTTCTTTTCCTTCTTTTGCTATAACAAATATGAATTATATCTAATATCCTTCACAAATTATGCACAAAAAAAATAATTTTAATATATATATAATCATATAAAATTATAATATAATTAAATTGACTAACAAAATATAATATTTAGGTACTAATTACCCGTTATCCTACCTCTTAAATGTGCATGTGTCCTATGTTCCAACGATGATTTTCTCTTTTTTTTTATAAACCATTGCTCTGATACCACTTGTCACGACCCGCTCCCCGTACCCAAGGGTTAAGCATTGTGATGGCCAATAACTGAAGTTACCTCCAGCCAATTCTTGAACAAATTAATAAACGCAAGCGGAAATAATATTTAAGTGAGGGTACCAAAATAATCATTCGAGCTTCTATTTTTATTACAAAATTTATTGACCAAAAGGCCGATATTTACATATAAAAATATCATTTAGTGTTGTGTGTGTCTATTTCGCAGTCCCGCGTCTAAGACTTTCCAAAAGCTATTTTTGAATTGCATTGTTTCCTGAAAATTAGTAAGCAGCCATAAGCACATGGCAGAGTGAGAAATATTATGCCAAGAGTAGAAAGGATACAAATAATCATGGATAGTTATGTAACTAAAATATTTAAGATAAATTAGTCTGAACAAATAATCATTTAAGTAGCAAAACTGAGATTATGTAAATAAATAACCATAACCACGGTACCGAACAGAACAGAACGTAGGTGTGACGCCCCAAATTTTTTTTTTTTTGGAACATTAAGGGAAATTAAATAAACAAAATGACTTAATAAACTAAAAAGTTGACATCTTAGAAGGGCATTCCAACTCTCGTACATAACCAAATGTTCAAATAATATTAAATAAAAGCTTAAAATTATCCAAATACAACATCAATGAAATTATAAGGTCCTTAATAGCTAATATATAGGATAATAAAGTTATTCGACTTTAGTCATGATTTCAAGTCAGCCAAGGCTCTACGTTAGCGTCAACTCCATTTCAGCTTCAATTATTTCCTCGCCAAAACCTGGCATAAAACGCCAGGGCAACAAGAATATATGCCATGAGTTTTGCAACACAGTAAGAAAATATAACCAACCTATCATTCTTTTTAAGAGAAAATAATGAGATTCTAAACATGAGAGAATAATATAATTCTAAACATAAATTACAACCATTAGAATAATTTTTAATAATTTAATTAATTAGGTGACACTCGAAATCTCACCTAGAGATTTAACTTACCAACCACTAAGCATGGCAACGGTTAATTTGAAACCCTCCCTTGGTCAAATATTTAAGTGTTACCAACCGTAACTACCAGGGATGCCCACGTCCGGAGTTATATACCCAAGTAGTGGCATCCGTGGTCTGTCCCAAGGAAACGGTCTGCCAGGGGTACGTAACCTCCCTGTGTGCCACCTGCACATCCACCCTTATTCCAAAACCGAATACCGAAAAGGGTTCAAATAAGTCCCGTGCCATCTTAGAGTTTCGCAACACAATTTACGTGAGAATTCTCAAAACCAGGGCTCACCCTGAACAACCACAAATTCTCAAAACCAAGGCTCACCCTGAACAACCGGTATTGACCGTCAATTGTTAACTTTGTGTATGTCGTTAATCATTTCAGCTAATTTTGATATTAATCACCAATAATTCCAATTTTTAATCACAAATAATGGTTTACCAACTCATTAAAATTTCCAACATAAAATATTACACATGTCACACGATAGTAAACAATGTACAAAATTTAAATAAACAATTTATTTAAACCATGGTATAAAATAATGATGTAGATACCAAAAAGAAGAAATAAATCATAATCACACACGTGTATGGATTTTTAATCTACAAGATTATATTAGCACCATATTAAATTTTAGTCCAAAGAAAACAATTGAAGAAATTATTTTATTTTTTTTCTTTTCTTTTTTGATTCCTCCTTAATCTGCCAAAATTTTCAGAATGTATATCTTGCAAATGAAATTATAAATAAATTACTTATACAACTCTAAAATTCATATAACTCTACAGAATACTCAATAAACATGTTATGGTCATTTTTCAGAAAGCCGTTTCCAAAAATAAATTATAAATAATTCTTAAAAATTCCAAGAATGTTCATGACACAAATTTATCACATTTTCTTAAATTAATTCCATACTTAAATTTATAAATCAATTACATAATCTAAAAATTTATTATGAAAATAGACTTCTCAAATTTCATATTTTTCTTAGGAATTATCAGATTTGGTTTAATATAAAATTTTTAATGATTTTTCAAACACATAATAAAATCTGCCTATAGCTCCAGATTTGGTTAAAACTTTTTTATAAATTCGTACAAAACTCAATAATTGTTGAAAAATTTTGTGGATGAACTAGATATCATTATCAACAACTTTGTAGAATAAATCATCTTCGAATTTTGAGTATAAAATTGTCTAAAAATTCGTACAACTTTCTGACATATTTAAAGGGCCAATTAACATCTTCAATAATCTTTTTAATAGCATAACTACACATGCAAGTCCAAACTCCACAATATTATCATGATTTTCAACTACCAATATTTGATATACCATCATAAATTTTCATACAATTATAAATAAAATTCTATCTACAAGTTTAAACAGTTTATCATATGTATATAATCTGAAGTTTCAAATATATAAAGAATGAGAGGGTTGAGAGGGTTTTCTTACTATGTTAGGTTGCTAATGATTTATCGTCCGAATTTGATTTATGATTCTGATCGTATGATATGACCGTCCTGGCTCCATGATCGTCTTGCTGAAATTTCACATTAATCGGCTGCAATCTCACCGTTGATCTTCCATTGGATTCTATTAGAACTTTTAGTTGTTGATCATCATCTTAGACTTAGAATTTGCAAGATCTAACCCCAAAAATGGATTCTACACGTCGAAAAACCTAAGGGTGGTCATCCCCAAAGTCATAGGACTACTCGATTAACCTAAATGTACTAGGATGCCCCGTAGCACCATGGGCCGAGAAACACTGGATAAAATTTAGTTCATCCTCTCCCACCCGTAGCATGCATGAACAGAAGACCCAAAAATTTAGCTTCAATGTCACCACTTCAAATGCTTGTATCTTCTTCATTGTAACTCCGTTTTATCTTATTTTTCTTTCATTGGATTCATCTCACGGCCTAGTTTTTGGTTCACTACTCACATGCCTCATTCCGTTTCTTTTTGCATGCCGTCGGATCTCCAAAATTTGACGAAAACTAAGATTATTTTCCTACCATCTCGGACATTTCTTCGAACCATCTTTCGGACTCCATAACTTTCTTAATTCTTAACGGTTTTACTCCATTCTTTCACCAATCTCTTCCACTTACTTCGTACTTCATCTTACATGGCCTATTTTTCTCACTTCTTCCCGGAATAGATGGTTTTGGCATGCCGAAAGTAAGCCGAAAACCAAGCTTTTAAACTTCAAAATAAATTTCTCTAACTTTGTTTCTTTCTCCTCCATCTTCCTTCTTCTTTCCTTTCTTTAGCTACAACACGTTGTGAATGGTGGCTCTAGATGATAATGGAATTAGGTAATGGTGGTGGTGGTGGTGGTGGTCCGACGGTGCGCCAATGGTGGTGAAGTTCATGGGTTGGTTGTTCGGATGGTGATAGTATGGGTTAAGGCCTTGGCTATGGAGGTCGGGGGAGGAGGAAAAACATAGATAAAGAAGGACAAAGAGAGTTTTGAGAATGAGAGGTGGAGGGAGAAGGAGAACCGAGAGAGAGAGAGATGAAACGGATTGAGAGATATCAAGTTGGAAGATAAGCAAAATGAGGAAGATGAAAAGAAATTAAAAAAAAGGAATTGAACACTTGGTGGCATGCATCAGCATGTTCACCACGTTTCTTTTGTTATAGAGGATGATAGCACGTGGAAAGTAGGAGATGAGAAAACATGGGCGCAGACCCATGGTTTTTGATTGGATTTTATTAGTACAGAAAATATTATGCTTTAGTATAATTTGATTACAAAAAAAATATACAGAAAAATATAATAAAAATATTATAAGGTTCAAAAATTAATATTGAGTAATAATATAAAGTTTAAAAATATTTTATTTTATTTTATTTTGAATAAATTTTCAGTATAAAAATATACAGGCTATTAAATTCAAAATATTGTGAATAATTATTTAAGAAAATTAAAAATATATATATTATTTTTATTATATAAAAATACGGGGTTTCACAGTAGGTCACAGGAGTGACAGTCAGAACAGAGATACGGATTCAATAGGTGGCTCGTACGGATTATAGAGATGGCTCCCACAATAGTGTAGCACTTATCTCCGCACAGCACTTTGCTCCGTACAGAACAGAGATCAATAGATCCATGACAACAGAGGGCCACAAAGTGACCAAACAGAAGCCGATGGTTATTTAGTCCCTAAGACGTAGGACTCCCGTGATGGTACTTACAAAATATAATTGTTTATAAGGTTATAGTCAAATATTCTTTAAAATATAAACAAATATATCCATGGGTTTCATTTTAAACAAATAGGGTTTAGAAATTAATCCACGTAATGGAAATATTTATAAAACATAACTTATATTAATATAATTAATAAAATACAACTTGTATAAAATAAATTATGGTAAGTCAAAATATACGTAAAATATATTATGGTAACTCAAGGTATAATATAACTCACTTAATACCTCACTCTTCCTTTCCACTATCAAAAATCTCCCTAACTTCCAATATTTCCTTCTCCTTTTTTATTTTTTTTTTTTTATTTTTTTTTTCCACAGATTGATCCATTCCTCCCTATTTATAAGGAGGTAAAACCTTTATCTGGCTAACACGTGGCCCACCCGAATCATCCCACAGATTTGTTTCATAACTCACCTGATTTGCTCACTACTAACATAGATTTATAGTTATCTTAATAAATATTTAAGATAATTACACTTTGGCCTAGTTTCCTAGCATAACTATATAAATAAATTAATCCCTAATCAAATTACACTTTATCGTATACCAACAGAAAATTAATTATTTATTTTACTACCACACCAACTATTATTGTTATTATTGTTATCAATATTATTATTTATTTACTCTTACTTTTATATTTATTTAATTACTATCTTTAACTCTAATTTGGCCTAATTAGTATTATAATTCCATATTTCTATTATTTGGCCCCAAATAATAATCCCCAATTAATCTCACATTTGATAATCCAATGCCAAATTAGATTCTGTATTTATTATTATTATTACTACCACTGTTATATTTATTTATTTTTAATAATATATTATCACATATAACCATAATACTAATACAAAATTTAAGGGACAGCTTAAATTTTTGGGTTGTTACACATAATTTTTTTAGTTTTTTTCAATTTGAAAGTTGATGTTTTAAAGTTTTGAAAATCAAAATAAATGTCAAATTATCATGTTCCGTTATAGATAATCATGAATGATGAACAATCATTGTTTGAAGGGCAATTTCAACTATTAAAAATTTAAGAATAATTCTATATGCACCAATTAATGTACCAATTGATGATATGACATAATTTAAGAGATTTTTGGTATTTGTAATTGGGCCCAGCTTCTCTCCAGTCTAAATCTGGACTGGACGGTGCTGTCTGGCCCTTTGGGGCCCACTACGGGTCGTGTTTCGATAATCTAAACCGTTCAATGTATAGAACTCGTCGAGTACTATATGCTTGTAAAAATTCACGTTGATCGGATATCAATAGCTATATGATCAAATCAGTTTTTTGTAAGCCGTTTATTTTTCACCGTCCATTTTTTTTCATAAAAAACTGATTTGATCATATAGCTATCGATATCCGATCAACGTGATTTGTTATGGGTGTATAGTACTCGACGAGTTCTACACATTGAACGGTTTAGATTATCGAAACACGACCAGTAATGGGCCCCAAAGGGCCGGACAGCACCGTCCAATCCAGATTTGAACTGGAGAGAAGCTGTGGCCTTTGTAATTTATATAATAAGTGGGATCAGTAATAATATCATAACATATGTTGGTACACTAATTGGTGTATATAGCACCACCGAAAATTTAATAAGACTTGAAGATCCAAAAAATCTTAAGTAGAATTTAATAGAGTATAAATTCATAAAGAGTAATGCTACATGCACCTAGTGTTGGTACACTAGTTAGTACATTAATTGGTATATGTAGCACACTCGTTCATAAATTAAGGGGTGGTTTCAGATGTTCTAAATAAATGCACTTTTTGGCTTTTTATAATAATAAAAAAATTGTGTAGAAAAGTAGAGAAAGTAGTTAGAAAAATAGAGACGAGATGTTAATAGATATTGATTGATGTGATCCAAATAAGTGTATGTATGTAAGTCTTCGTTTGGAAAGAGCTAAAATAGCCTGACTTTTTGGCTTTTTAACTATTTTAGCCTTGTTCGGTTTTTGTTTTTAATTTTTTTAACTTTTGTGAGAAAAAAAATATAATAATTATGATTTGGATGTGATATTTTGTCTTATCGATTTATGTTATCAATTTTGTCTTTTGTGCTTTTTTAGATAAAAAGTCAAAATCAAACATAGCTTGAAAAAACTACACTTTTTTTTAAGTATATGCCAAGCACCTACTAAGACTTAGGAGTTGTTTAGGATGTTCTAAATAAGTGCATTTTTTTTTTATTTTTTATGAAATATGAGTTGAGTTTGAAGTGATATGAGAAGTAATATGACTTAAATAAAATGATGTGACTTAAATAGGATAGTAATTTTTTAATTTTTTTTATATTATAACAAATAAGACCTTATGTGTAAATGTGCGTTTTATTTTTGTGTGGAGCTTTGGGCGCTAAGCCAATAATTTGACGTATAATTTGTTGGGACTTAGCTGTACTATGTAAGTTAGTTTATTACTAACCAAATTCTTTCCCCTTAAGTAATTTACCTTTAATTTGAATTAAGTGAAGCAGGAAACTTCCTCCTGCTAGGAAAGGCAATACATACCATACCCAGTAGTTATCCATAAAGGCTCAATCTCAAAAACATGTGTTTTTCCCTTCTTTTTTTTCTTTTTTTAACCCGTCGGATCTGTTAGTGGTATAATTTAAATCTACGATGAGTAAGGGTAGGGGTAGGGGTAGGGGTAAGGGTAAGGGTTGAGAATGGATATCCACCCATTTTTTCATATTTTTTTACTATCCTATTTATAGCTAAGGTCAAGTTTGGCAAGTTGAAAAAAAGTCAAAAAAGTAAAAAGTTACTCAAAAAGTTAAAAAGTTATCACTATTTACCAAAAGTCAAAAATTACGACTGCACAACTCCCAATCTTAATTTTTCCATACACACTAATTTATACAATTTTTTAATACAGTCAAAAAATTAACCCAAATAACTATATTTTTTTTTTTAACTTTTTAATCTAAAAAGTCAAAAAATACACTTATTTAAGATATCCGAAACAACCCCTAAGTTTCACTCTTTCTCACTTTCTTATTCCAGCATCAACAATTTGTAAAAACGACAATCTAGCGACGACGATCTCCGTTGGCGCTTACCACGATTGTTCTCTGACATGATGAGTTTATCTCTCTTATTCTCTCATTCTCTAATGTTCTGTCCTTTCTCATTCTCCTTCGCACTCCGTCGTTCAAATATTGAATGTACACACTCTCTTATTAAATAATATATATTAATGGGTCTAAGTGGGGCCGAATCTGACCACCTTCGGATCTGACTCATATATCAAAGCAGCGAGTAAAAGTGAAGTGAGAGCCCCGATTCTATGAGGTAGGACCCACGATTCACCAAGCATAGGCCACACATTTGTGGGACACCTCACATGGCCACAACTGCTAATCAAGGAAGACCAACCTTTTGATTGGCGACCCTCTTTTTATTAGGATAATAGTAGGAATACTAAATTTTTTATAAAACAAATAATTAAATATCTCACATGGATGTGGGATATATATTTTATAAATCTTATACCATGTGAGATATTTAATCATTTGTTTGATAGAAAATTTAGATCCGATAATATTTTTCTTTTATTACTTTTAATTGGCTAACTTTATAGACAATTTATATCAATTTTTAAAAAATTTTTATTATTATTTTAGAATTTCTAGTATAATCGATGCCAGCGGAGTGATTAGCGGTACTTTGACAAATCTCGACCATCTATTTTTATTACATGGATGAATAAATATGCATGTGGGTACGTATATGTCATGTTTGATTTACCAAATTAATAGTGAATGTATTAATAATCTTATTAAATTAGTATAATATTTATTATTTAATTAGATTAGTAGAATAAATTATCCCCTATCCATTGTTTGTTTATATTAAATAAGAAAATATATGAATGTAGGATTACAACCATATTTATTTTCTTTTCTAATCTTACCCTCCATCAATATTTCTTCACAATCTTTACTTTATCAAAATTTCTTCATAAACGTAATTTTGAAAAAAATTGTAAATAAACAAATAAAAGCAAAATAAAAATACAAAGGACATGTTTGATTTTTTTAAATTTTTTAAAAAAAATATAAATTGATTTGATAAAATAAATATTAAAAAATATTTTTAAATGTTTAAAAATTATTTTTAGTCTTGTAAAATATAAAATTATATAAAAATAATAAGTGTTTTAATTTTTAGTCAAGGGTAAAAGAGTTTTTAATTTATTTCCCAGCTCAGGATATATAATCTCACCCCTACCTCATTACTAATAATCCTACAAATTTGTTGAATTAATTATCCATTGGATTAATAATTCTGAAACAAAATTTTAAAACAAACACATGATTATTGGACCCACGAATTAATAATCATAATCTCATACTTTAATCATGTCAATCAAATATACCCATAATGTATGTGTATGATTTATTTTATTTTTTATTCATAAATACAAAATAAAAATAAAAAATCTTTGACCACCAGGTTGGTGCAACAATCTTAACAGAAGAATCTACAGAATAGAGCAGAGCTTTTATCCACAACGTGTATATATATATATATATATATATAGAGAGAGAGAGAGAGAGAGAGAGAGAGAGGTCACCATTTTTATTACCAGTTTGAAAATTATTTTTTAGTAAGTCTTATATTTTTTAAAAATTAAAAAATTAAAAATTGTTAAAAAAAAATTGTTTTCTAGGTCTTTTCAAACTTATTTTGTGAGAAATTATTATATCACATAGTTCTAAATCGCGGTATTGGCTAACGTAACGGTATCGATCGCGGAGTCTCGGTATCGGTAGTATTGGGAATCAAGTATCGCGACCGTGAAATTTTAAAAATCATTAACAATCCCTCTAAAACTAAATTTTATGCATTTTTTTTGACTCTTTTAAGCTTAATTTGTTACATTTTAATCAAACTTTTGGTATGTAGGAGCATTTTTGACTCATTTTCAACTAAATGATATGTATTGATTTTTGGCATATGTTAAACTTTTAATAAAAAAACTGATTTGAATATTTATTTTTCTTCTACTGAGAAAAAAATAAAAAAATATATATATATTAATATAAATAGAGGTGTAGGTGTATAAATAAATAATAGAAAATAAAAATAAAAAATAAAAATAAAAACTTAAACATTTACAATGTACAAATCCACCATTAACCCATGCACCTCCATGTACCTAAGTACCTCTCTCTTCTTACCCATTTCAATCTCAGACTCCCAATGCACCTCCACGAATATCCATTTCAATCTCAAACTCCCATACCATAATACAACCACAAACAATCCTATCCTCTCTCTCTCTCTCTCTCAAAATGTTGACCGGAAGTTGCAGAATCTCGCCAAACCCAGACAAATTCAGCTTTAGATCGACCAAAAAAAAAAAAAGAAACATAGCACAACAAGAACAAAAACAGAGCACAACAACAACACAAATTACAACTTGCAAGTTGCAACAACTCAGGGAGACAAACCTTCTTTGAAGAAGCTTGAAGGTTTGTTGAAGTGAACTCCACAGCCCAGAGAAGTTTACATCTATGGAGCCAAGCCAAAAAGAAGTTTGATTGTGAAATGTGAACTACAAATCTGTAACAAAAGCAAATTTGTATCAAATTGTATCGGCCCGTATCGGCTCATGTATCGGATTCAGGCCGTTACGTACCGGGACTCGGATGCTACGGCTATGAATTTCATTCTCACCGGTATACCGGTCCATATCCGAATCGGTGCTATGATTTTTCGGTACGAATCGTACCAGCCGATATTTAGAACTATGTTATATCATTATAGTATTTTGTCACCCTTGTGCGGATATGATGAAATTTATAAAAATATTGAGGATAAAATTATCTTTTCACAAATTTACTTACAAAATTATTATTGTTATTATTATTATTATTATTATTATTATTATTATTATTATTATTATTATTTTGATCAACAAATTAAAGATTTTATTGATAATGAAAACAGTACAAAATGAGGACTTTACTGATTGCATCATAACTCAAAAATACATCCTAATTAAGTTGTCACCTACTATTATTATTATTATTATTATGGAAAAGTCATCCCAAATATGCTTATTTTGCTGTTTATAGCATTTTGATTTTGGAATTTATACTAAATTGTTTGGGGTACCTTTTACTTATAGTTTCTTACGTATGAAAAAATTAAATAAGTTAAAAAAAAATTAATTATCTACATATTTGAAGAGAGATACTTTTGATTTCTTTTTTTTTGGAAAATTATCAGTAGGTCCTAATAGTTAGAGTCCTAATAAAATTAAAAATAATTTTTTGTGACATGTTTTGCAAATGTTGCTAAAAATTAACAATTAGTGATTTTTTTTTTTTCACAACTTTTATAAATTGTTGCTAAAACCTACAATTAGTGATATTTTTCTGTGATGAATTTTTCAAATTGTCGGTAAAAGTTGAAAATTAGTGACTTTTTTTGTGATGATTTTTTAAACTGCCGCTAAAACTTATAATTAGTGACTTTTTGTGATAATTTTTAAATTGTCGCTGAAAATTAACAATTAGTAACGTTTTTTAATAATGTTTGATGAAAAACACCATTAATTATCATAGGACTTATTGGATAATAATCCACCTATGAAGGCTTATACGTAAGTCCCTTATCTTCTTTCTGATTATCAATTTTCAACATATAGAAGATTACATGAAACCGATCCTAATTTTTTTTTGCAAAAAAAATTACACACTTCGTTCATCCCAAGCAAGTGGAGCTAACACATTTACTAGTGAGGCTCACAGTCACTTCATGTGGAATTAATTTTTTGTTTTTGTTTTGGTAAGTGTGATTAGGGATGGCAATTTGAAACTTACCCAACGGGGATCCCCAGCCCCAACCCCGATTTGAGCAGTTTTTTTCCTAAAATTCCCCCGACGGGGAGAAGACGGTATTTGAAAATCAATCCCCGATTTGTTTCGGGCTGGGGACGGTGATCAGTGTTCAAGCTCCGGCCCCGGCCCCGAATTTTCCCGAAATAAAATTACTTTTCTACCCCTTATATATATACAATAAACCAAACCCTACCTCACACACAATACAAAACCATGGTCTCTCATCTCTCTCTTCCTTCCTCGCCGTCCTCTACTCCTCCCCTCTCTCCCCACCCATTTTCGATTCCCACTGCCACCAATCAAAGCAACACCTCTCTCTCTCTCTCTCTCTCTCTCTCTCTCTATCTATCTCTTGTTCTTCTCCCTCCACCCTAAATCTGAGCAGCAATGAAATAGATTTGCTGCTGCTGCCACCATCATCTTCTGGTCTGGCATTCGCGTTTGTTTTTGATCTGATCTTCCGAACTCTTAGCCATGGCTTCTTCGTGTTTGTCCTCAAGCCACAACTGTTGCTCGGTTCTCCTCTCCAACCCAACGTAATATATATACATATATATATACACACTGGTTGTTGTTGATGTTGATGTTGAGGATGATTGTTGATGAAATAGATTTTTTATTGTTGAAACATAATTTTTTTGTTTTGATTTTAAATTTTCTACAGATCGATGATGATGATGATGATGATGATGATGATGATGATGATGAGCAACAGTTGGGATGAAATTTTCTGGTTCTAAATTTTGTTCTGATTTTAAACATAATATATATACATATGATTTTTTATTTAAAATTTTCTGAACTCTTAAATTTTTTTGTTGATGTTGATGATGATGAGATGAAATTGATTTTTTTTTTTGGTCGGGGAATTTGCGGGGTCGGGGAAACCCAATCCCCGTTAGACGGCGGGGGCGGGAACGGTGATAGGGTCCCCGTCAGGGATCAGGGCCAGGGACGGGGAGATTGTCCCCATCGGGGATCAGGGACAGGGAGTGTGATCCTCGGCCCCACCCGCCCCGCCCCGCCCCGCCCCGCCCCGCCCCGTTGCCATTCCTAAGTGTGATAATAAAATTATTAATATTTGAAAAAAAAATTCAAAAAGTTCAAAAAAAAAAAGTTTATTAAAGACAAAAAGTTCAAACTGTTTTGTCATTTTTTAGTAGAATAGATATATATATTTTACTTTTGTGGTTCGTCTAGTCAAGTAAAATTTAGGACTAAGTAAGGAATCTGTAAAATTCGTAATTCGATCTGGTCGAGTCCAATCCGATAGGTTTGGATTGGTTTTTTGAATCCGTGGTTCGATTTCGGATTGGAAATTCAAAATCCGTAGGCCACAGATTGGTTCTGGATTGAACCCTACGGTTCCAGATTGGAACCAATTCGGACCGTCTAGAAATAATCTATATTTATACCATATACCCTCCCACACAATATAATTTCTTGTTTCATATAAAAGCTAAAATGTGACCTGATTCACATCTCACTCACTCACTTTCTCTCACTCTCATCTCTCTATCGGTGCTCTCTCTCTTTCTCTCTCTTCTTTTTCTCATTTGAAACTGAGTTCTCTCTCACACTCTAATCCATCTCAGATCAAATCGGTGAGCTGCTTGTCTCTCTCTCTCGATGAGTTGCTTGTCTCTCTCTCGGTGAACGCTCTCTCTCTTTCTTTCTCTCTCTCTCTCTCTCGGTGACACTATTTTTGTTCCTTTGTTCTCAGACGTAGTCATCTCAAATCAAATCGGTAGCTGTAGCTGTTGTCCCTCTCTCGGTGAGCTCATTCTCTCTCTCTCTCTCTCTCTCTCTCTCTCTCTCTCTCTCGGTGAGCTCTCTCTCTCTAACACTCTGAAATGGGTTTAATCTCAAAGAAATAACATACACAATACACTGTTGTGATTTCATCTCAGATCAGAGAATTTTGAGTTTAATCTCAAAGAAAAAAAGCATACACAATACACTGCTGTGATTTCATCTCAGATCGGTGGATTTAATCTCAAATCGATTGTTCATGTCATCTACAATGGATTCGGTAAATGTAAGTAAGAGGTTTTATTTTTATTTTATTCTGTTTTCTTTTTTTATTTTATTCGCACCTAGTAGCCTAGTAGAGAATAAGGAGATAATCCCTCAAGCTCCTAGGGACAGTTGGAGCGATCTACCTGCCCATGGATTAGATCCAATGGATGAGGATTCTCAGGATTCTCCATTATGTAGAAGCAAACGTGGAGCTATACCCCGTCGTCGTTTTGAGATTGAAGGGGAAGCATTCATGATTGCTCCGAGTGATGAGATGGAGCCTAAGAATCTCAAAGAGGCTCTCTCATCCCCTGCTAGTAAAGAATGAAATATTGTAATGGATGAAGAAATAGAGTCTATGAAGAAAAATCATGTCTGGGACTTGGTTGATTTGCCGCTAGGGCGCAAGACTATTGGAAACAAATGGGTTCTCAAAATCAAATGCAAAGCGGATGGTTCCATAGAAAGGTATAAGGCTCGCCTAGTGGCGAAAGGTTACACCCAATGAGAGGATGTGGACTATGAGGAAACTTTTTCACCAGTTGTAAGGTTTGCTTCTATTCGCCTAATTCTGGCCATAGTAGCTCAGCTGGACTTAGAGCTATATCAGATGGACGTTAAGACTGCATTTCTCAATGGAGAATTGGATAAAGAGATCTATATGGATCAACCAGAAAGCTTTGTGGTAGTAGGTCAGGAGCGCAAAGTTTGCAAGCTTCAACGATCTATTTATGGCTTAAAGCAATCATCCAGATAGTGGAATCTGAGATTTCATCGAGCCATTGTTTCTAATGGGTTTACAATGATCGATAAAGATCACTGTGTGTACGTCAAGCGGTCCAAGGACATTTTTTTGATATTGTCATTATATGTAGATGACATATTATTGGCTGGAAATGACAAGGAAATGATTGTCGCCACTAAAAGGTGGTTGTTCTCTACATTTGAGATGAAAGACATCGGTGAAGCGAGCTATGTGCTCGGTGCTAAGATCCTTAGGAATCGCTCTAGGAGACTTCTTGGTTTGTCTCAAGAGACTTACATTAAGACTATCCTAAAGCGATTCCTGATGCAGAGCTGCAAACCCATTGACACTCCTGTTGCGAAAGGTGAAAGCCTAAGCCTTGATATGGGTCCTAAGACTCCAGAAGAGAATGAAAAGATGGACCGTGTTCCCTATGCAAATGCTGTTGGAAGCTTGATGTATACTATGATGTGTACACGCCCTGACATTTGTTATGCAGTCGGATTAGTGAGTCGTTACCAATCCAACCCAGGACCAGCTCATTGGAAAGCAGTTAAGAGGATATTACGATATCTTAGAGGGACTGCAGATTACACACTTTGCTACCAAAGTTCAGATCTACATCTAGTTGGCTATTGTGATGCTGACTGGGGAGGAGACTTAGATGAGCAAAAGTCTACTTCAGGATATGCTTTCATGCTTCGCGATGGTGGTATTTCTTGGAGCAGTAAGAAGCAATCCTATATTGCCTTATCGACTATGGAGGCTGAGTTTGTGGCTTGTTCATTTGCCGTTCAGGAAGCCGTTTGGTTGAGGAGATTCCTTCAGCATTTGGGTATTGTCACACACACTTCAGACCCTGTGATTATCCATTGTGACAGCATGGCTGCACTTGCTTACGCTAAGGATCCTAAATACCACGGGAGAACCAAACACATTAATGTGAGGTTCAACTTTATCAGAGACATTGTGGCGCAGAAAGAAGTGATCCTAGAGCACATCCCTACGAGTCACATGGTTGCGGACCCTTTGACTAAGCCCATTGCTAGAGATGTTTATCTTACTCATGTTAGGGCTTTAGGACTACATAGGTGGTGATATCTATATGTGTATTCAGTTGAACTCATATTTTTTGGGATATTTATGCCATTAGTATTCATATTTTTTTTTTATTACACATTTATGTTTACTACTTTTTACAATGGTTTGTGAATGAGCATATATAGAATAAATAAATTGATGTTAGCAGGCAAGATTGGCTCACTCACACGAGCAATCGCCCTTAGCGCTAGGTAGCGAGCAAGGATGAGACTAGTGGCTTATTGTATTTGGAGCAAATAGAGAAGCAAAAATTATCCACTAGCTATGTCGCCTTAGTTGGAGCCAAGATGAGGTCTTGTTAGAGGCTGACCATGGATATGAGAGTACCCACTTTTCCATGATGTGCCTGTTATAGATAGCTAGATGCGAGATCTCATTTGATGCCGGAGAGGCGAGCAAATAGAGAATTCCAGTTAGACGCTAGGAAGCGACTTGTGCGCTTAAGAGCGACTAGACTAAGATCTGTATGGTGTGTAAGTTTAACATCACTCTTTGGAAGAGTTACTCCACTATAACATGCATTCGTACTGCATGTGCTTATCGACCCATTAGTGAGGTGAAAGAATAGATCCCTGCTTCTTCACTGTGTGAGTCCTAAAAGTTATTTTTTCCTAAATGACTTCACTTTGTGCCTTTTGTGACCTTTGACTATGTCATAAGATGAGGAGTTGACGTTCAGCTACTTTGGTATGTTGCTTGCGGTCATGTATGATTCGGCTTTAAGGGACATTACTGGGAAAACGGTCAATTTCAAATTAAATGATATGAGGGTGAAGGGAAGATCATCTAGTTCTACATCTCTGCTTTATATTCATTGTCGACAACTCACATTGCTCTCTATGGAATGCTGATTGGGTGTGAATATAATGCGGGACCTAGGAGAGTCAAACATGCTCTTTGAGGGATTAGAGATGTTTTTGGACCGATGTAGCTAGATGGGTCTAGGTACATGAGACACTATTTCTGTTCATTTTGCGTTGATGTCTCTATGCTGACTCATATTGAGTTTCTAGTATAGAGCTCCCACATGCAAGTGTTCTCAGCGGTCGCACGGTGCATTGGCTAGTATGAGATTGTTCATTTTTTGGGGAGATTGAGATAGAGATGCGGCAATGTCATGCTAACTCATGTGCGAGTGGGAGATGTTAGAAATTAGGTGCCTATGGGGCATGACCCATGAACCTTTTGAACCTTATCCATGTAAGTTTGAATTTGAATTCAAATTCAAAACTTATTTGGATAACCACTCATGATATCTATATCTATCATATCAATCGATATGGATAGATGATATATTTATCCTATATATCTGATACGATATATGGGATATGGGATAAGGAAACAACGTATGTTTTTCCCATACTGACTCTCTCCCATTAAAACAACGATCAAGCTTTTATGCACTGTGACTTGTGTGGGTGATACTCATATCGTGGTATCACTCCATTGCTGGGTGTTCGTTGTTCGTATTTTTGAAGCACGTGATTTACCCACGAGATTCTTCGCTTCAGGTTTTATCACTAAGGTATAATCTGAAATTTTTATCCACTGCGTTAGTACATGATTTACAGAAGAATCTAAACCTCTTATCATTTTTCTAGAGAATTCAAATTTTTCTTCAAAGATCTTTGAAGATCTTTGAATTTTCTAACAGCATTCTTGAACCCTCTCATAAAGAGAGTAAGAATGAGAATTCTATTACTCAAAATTCTATTATTAATAATATATTCATTTGTCAATGTTATTCAAATATTTGATTTGATTAGAAATTCTTTGTAGGTATGCTATCCAAGAATGTCAGCTTATCATGATGGAATATGAAAATAGGATGTCTACTAGTGTGATAATCTTATTTTGTCTTTAGTCTTAATAATCATATTAAGAATAACGAATCAGCTTGTTTGGTTTTGTTTTTCTGAAAACAGTTTTCAGAATATTTTACTTTCTTGTTTTTCATATTTTTTATTTTTACTGAATTTTTTAAATATTTTAAGAAATTATTTTTCAATTTTTAGATATACCTAACATAAATATACCTAAAAAGTAAAAAAAAATTGTGAAAAAAATCTTTTAAAAATTCACTAATATCAAAAATACAAAAAAAAAAAAAAAATGAGAATTCAGTATATTTTTTTTATATTTTATGTTTTAATTTTTTAAATTATTTTTTCACAATTTTTTTACTTTTTAGATACATCTAAGTAAGGTGCATCTAAAAAAGTAAAAAAAAATGCTTAAAATTTTAAAAATATTCACTAAAAACAACAAACATGAAAAACAAAAAAACTCATTTTTCAAAAAATTTAATCCAAAAAATTCAAACCAAACGGGCTTGTTTGGTTTGTTTTTGGGAGAGTTGTTTTTGAAAAAAAAATTTGGGGAGAGTTTAGAAATTTTTTTGGTTTGTTTGGTTGTATATTTTGGGAGAGTTGTTTTTTTTTTTTTGGAGTTTGGGATGATTTGATATTTTGGGAGAATTTGAGTAGATGTGTGTGAGAGAAAAAGTGATTGAGGAGAAGAGAGGAGAGAGAAAAAGTGATTGATTGATGTGTAAGAGAGAGAGTGATTTTGAAATTTTTTTGAGAAAAACTCAAATCAAACAATTTTTTAGAATTTTTTTTTTTCTAAAACTCATCTCCCAAATGCAAACCAAACATTATTTAGACTTATCCAAACCACATAATGCAAGAAAATGAAAATGAGATTCTCTTTCTATTTATCCTATCATGCTATCCAAACATGGTTTCATGGGCACAGATCTTTACTAGAACAAGGAGAAAGAACAAGGAGAAGAGATTTGATTATGACTCATTTATTTTACATTTGGTGTGAGTCCATAAAATCCGCTCACTTAGATTGTTGGAGGCTTAACAGACTACAAACTAAAATATGATTCATGTCGACCATCCAGTAATTTTTGGCTGGGGACTCTCTGACGGTGAAATTAGACAGAAAACATGTTGTGGTGAAGTTAAAGAGAAAATGTAAAATAGTGTGTTGTGGGTGCCCTGTGCAGAATCAGGCATACATTTTTTTGACGGAATAATTGTCTTCATATATTGGTTTTGTCTTTGCCCTAATTCTTTATTTAATTGGCCTTTTAGTTAGGTCGCACCATTTATAAGTCTTGTTTTGTTTGAATTGGATCCAAGTAAATATATTTTGATCCCCACAGTAACCAAACAAATTTATTAAATTCCAACTTCTTGGTTTGGCAACTCAGAATTTTAGTTTAAAAGTGTAAAAGTCACTAAAAATTTTAAAAACTAACAAATTATATAAAAAAAAGTCAGAAATTCAATTTTCTTTCTACCTTTTGCAGGTTTTTCGTAAAAAACTAAAAATTACTCAAAACATTTTTTTTTCTTTATTTCATATTTTAGTTCAGTGGTAAAAGTTTCGCTTAATAATCTTGAGATTATGAATTTAAGTTTTGGAACAATCACTTATGAGTTTGTTTGGGATGTGTGTTGACTTTTTGGCTATTAGCTTGGGGCTAAAAAGTCTCGTTTAGGATAGATGTTTTGACTTTTGTGAGAGAAAAAATAAAATGATTATGAGTTAGATGTGACATTTTGTCATATTTGGCTAAAATAACATATTTGGCTAAAATAACCTATTTTGTTTAATATGACTATTTTAACTCAAACTTGCTTACCAAACAGAGCCTATGCACTATATTAAAGATTAAGTGTGTACCTAATCTTTTCCCTCTTAAATACACAATAATATATATTATTTAGGCATTAATTTTTTTACTTTATATTTTATTTAAAAAATTAAAATAGTACTAAAATATTCTGTTTGAAAACGAGAAACGAAACAAACCCTATACATGACTACCATTATGTGACAAACCTTAATTATGGGGAATATCACTGCTGGTGGTGGTCGTTATCACGACAATGATACTATCACATTTTTTTTTTTTTAAACTAACAAGAAAAAAAAGATATTTTGAAATATTATCATTGTATTTATGGACTTACGTCTCGAGATAAGTAGTTGTCAGTTTGATTTGACTCCATTCATAGAAAGTGACCTACTACCAAAGCATTAATGAAGCTCAATCACACATCATACACTGCAAGAAAATCGGGAATTAGCGGCGTTTATAAAACGCCGCTATAGGCTAGAAAAACGTCGCAAAAGATAAAACAACGTTTATAAAATTCGTCGATGATGCAGCCGTCGTTGTACCTTTGTGACGTTTGAAAAACGCCACTAAAGACTTTAGACGACGTTTTCTAAAACGCCGCTAATTCTTTACAGCCGTTAACTATGCAGGTTAAAGGAGTTATCTCTGACGTCATAATGACAACATTTTGCGACGTTTTTAAGAAAAACGCCACCATTTCTTTAATTTTTTTGAAAAAAAAAATAAAAAATCATAATTAATGATCTTTTGACTTTTGTTCAAACCAAACCTATATCATCCATCACCATTCTCAAAATATATACCATAATGTGAACGAGCATTCATTTATTTTCCATAAAATAAATAAATAAATAAAACCCCTTTAAATACAATATGACAATACAAAATCATAAAAATAATAATATTCAATGTGCTCTCCAAATTCTCTGAAAATAACTTCATCCACAGCTTTCTTCAGCTTCATCAAGTCATCAATCATCTTCACCAAAATGATGATTATATACCTGAATCATCCAATTCCTAGAACTCCTGCTGCTTTCAGTTTCTTTCTCTCTTCTAGGATCATCTTTTCAGCTTCTGTATTAAATTGATGATACAACACCTGAAAATTTCACTATTTTCCTAATAAATAAACAAATAATAGCATTCTTTTCCTAACAAACACCAAACCAGACGCTAAATAAATATTATCGATGGAGAGAATTAATGCTAGGAAACACTAAATACAAATTTCAGCATCTAAGAAAATCACCATTAAGACACGTGGTTGTAAAGCCACAGAGATGCAGGAAACCATGGCAGTTGATTACTATGTTACATGGACTCTTAAAATAAAATTAAATTTCCGTGTCGACACTTGGACAAGGTATGGAATACGTGTCTGATATTTTCCATCAGACATGTCTTACATATTTGTATTATATATATATTGTTGTATAATTGTTACAAAAATGAGAAATTATTTTTGACATTGTATGTTACTTATAACACTATTTTATCTTATATAGTAGTTTAAAAATATTAAAAATACGACACTTTTTTGCCAGTCCGAATATGTATAAATTTGAAATTTGATGAGTCCGACCTACAAACATGCACTCACACCTCTGTATCCGAGTCCATGTAAAATAGGTTGATTACAAATGAAAGAATATTCAAGAATGAAGAAGAGATCTAAGAACATAAATTGAAATGTGTACCTTAACAGTAAGAGTTCCTCTATCCTTCTTATCTTTTATTTTAAGCATATCAAGTGATGGAAGGAGTCTCACTTCAACCTCTTTTGGAGTTTCAGCTTCCAGCTCAATCAGCTTTAATTTTGCTATGCCCAATCGTTTGTCTTGCCCAACATCTTCATCGAAAACCTGTATGAAAGGATTGTGAAATTTGTGTGCACACAGTCAAAGCAAATAGAAACTCTCCATTTCAACCAGCAAAAAATAAAATAAAATAAAATAATACAAATGTTTGACAGTATCCATACCAAATGGCTCTCTGTGGTACTCGAAAGGACCAATTAGACATTCAAAGGACCTTTAGGTTGTGTTTAATTATAGATTTGGGTAGTGATTTGGAAAGGAAAAGGAAAAGGTGAGGGAAATGCGACTGAAATATAAGCTAAATTTTTTCTCCATTTCCCTCGGCTTTTCTCTTTCCTTCCCAAATCCATAATCTAAACACAACCTTGCCTTAGAAGAAAGCCTGAGCAGACCGAAGAAGTGGAACAGGCCCAGCTGGGGATGGCAAGGGGGGCAGGGACAGGTTTGTATTGTCCTGCCCCTCTCTGATACGATTTTGCAAATCAAGGAGGTAGCGGGGGCACGGACAGAGACGGGTTAATTTTACAATCTTACGAATGGTGTTACTAATAAAGTGAGAGATGATGTAGTATATTACGAATGATGATTGATAAGTGAAAAATAAAGAACTAAAAGCTTCGGACATAAGCTAGGTAAGGAGTAGGGATAGGGATAGGGATAGCACAAACACTGACCCAGTGTTTTTTAATAGCGCAGGGGCAGGTTAGAGGGTGGAATTGGAGAACCCAATTGGGTTCAGGATGGTGATGGAGAAGGGTAATCCAACCCATCGGACCTGAATATGTATCGCATCACGACAAAAAGATACCTAATTATTTTAATACACTAGTGGAAAGAAAACTAATCTAGAACTATATCATCACTGGCATCAGATTTATCAAATGTGATCAACCATTTTTTTTAACCAGTCTGCCCACTTATCCGGTCATGTGACAGGTCTGGCCTAACCTGAGTCAACAGATCAGTAAACTTGGAACAACTAGAGGGAAACATGTCGTAAGTCTGCCCTTTACACTGTTGTGCATTTTCTCCTCTTTATTCAATTATTCCCAATATTTGTCAATTATTCTCATAATTTCCCACCCTTTATGCAATTACCCCGGTGCAATGGCCTCCACCCACATCCCCTAGGTTCAAGCTTTTTCATGAGAGATTATTACGAGAATAATTGCATAGAGGCTCAGTATGTACACAAATTAACTTTCCAAGAATGGTCAACAAGTAAGAGGCCTCAGGGTTCGTCAACATCATCTCTCCCTCAGTTAATGTCCCTTTTGTGACCACAGCACATATTTCCCGTTTGACAACCTATATACCAGAGGTAGACTGTAAACCTTTAATACAACTAAGAATTTCAGAAAATGAACTTTTTTTGGGTTAAATCTATTGGGATCCTATTAATGAAATATGACCTTGTCTTTAGAACCCTTCTCCTTGCGACGAAGCTCAAGCTGTTCAGGTGTCTCTGTCTGCTCCACAACAAGTACCCGATAACCCTGCCCCATCAAGGAAGCTCAGTAAATACTATAATCACAAAACTAGGATGGGCTGATCAAAAAATTAAATAAGCCCTATATAAAATAATTATAATAAAAAAAAAATCAGAACTTGAAACTGAAAAGCATTTGGGGGAGGGCAAACCTTCCGTGCCAACTTCTCCACATTTATTGAGAAATTCTTTTCTGGAAATCCACAATGAGGTTGATCTCCCTAAAATACGAATGAATGCAAACATAAACTTGTGGAACAAAATCAAGTGATACAAAACCATTCTCCAAATAAGTAGACAAATTATGATGAGAATTTAATATGAAAATGCTTTGAGGTAATCATCCCCCTTTTAATAATTTAACTGTCTTGTCCAAGGAAATAAACAGTAAAAAACAATGCCAAGACAACAGATTAAAAAATAAAAAATAAAAAGCAGGGACAGATTGTAAGAATAATATAAAAACTGAAGCAGTGTACTCTGAATGCACTTGAACCAACTGATACCTTCATATATTGCAAATCAAGTTCTTTTGCTCCTACATGTGCATCCATTTCAAAAAGCTCATAAAACTTGCCCATCTGCTCCAACAACGATAAAATAGTTATCATGAGATTGAACTGAATGATAATAACTAGTTGCAGTGACATAATTGAGCTTGATTTATCCCATGTGAACAATAACCATTTACCTTGAAAAATAGAACCTTGTCCATATGCTTTGACTTAAACTCCCACCATTGTCTCTACACAATAACAAATTGACCCTTATTAAGGAATTGTACTAAAAGATAAACAACAGAACCTTTGAACAAGTAACCACATAATATTATTACCTGGCCACCAGATAAGCTCTTAACAAAATCAGGAGGTAAGTAGAGAGTTGTTGGATCATAATTTACATCTCCAGGGCGTCTCCTATTAGCATCCCTACGATCTCTGTTGCAACGCCAGAGTAAATCAGCATAATGAGGATTGGTGCATCCATATAAAAGAAAGTGCAACACTCTAAAGAACAATAAATAGTAAGGATCAATGCATAGCAATTGCAGATTATTTCCTCTTCTCAAGGATCAAATAATGATGGCTTTGATATTAATAGAGAAGCAAACTCA
Source organism: Camellia japonica (assembly GCA_030407325.1). Taxonomy (NCBI): domain Eukaryota; kingdom Viridiplantae; phylum Streptophyta; class Magnoliopsida; order Ericales; family Theaceae; genus Camellia; species Camellia japonica. The sequence continues at coordinate 153,934,511 of JAPPVO010000031.1, forward strand.
GCTCCTTTAATCTCTCATTGGTCATGTTATACACATAATTGGAGGGGAAAAAAACAATGAGATGCAATATGAACTTACTGCCCAAGGAAGCGCAACTTCTGTGTTTCACGCATGCCAAACCTTTCAGCAGCATCACCCACAACATGAGATGCATTCCCACCTGCAAAAAGAATGTCCACATGAAAATAAGTAGAATGTCTGCTCACCAACAATGAAACTAACAAGCTCTTATGAAGTATAAACTGCAATATCTAGTATTAAAAAATTGTTGTGAACCTTCTTATTCGAGAATTGATTTCCAAATTGCCTATTGCATTTGTATTGCAATCAAGTCATAACACATCATAACTCTGGTTACTGACATATTGTAGTTGATCATTAAACCAAGAGAATTGAGCAAGCATACAATTTGGGAAAAGTTAACAAGCTCTTATGAAGTATAAACTGCAATATATATATATATATATATATGTGTGTGTGTGATTACCTTGTATCTACAGCTATACCACCTATAGGCACAACAATCCTGTGAGGCCATTGGAGCATGTCTGTTACGATTGAATCCACAGTATCCTATCCAATTTGGCAAAAAAAGCACAACTAAGTCTACATAACAATACCAACCATTCTGAAAACCAACGGCAGTAAAGAGACCAGATCTGATGGAGCAATAGAGGGAGAGAGAGAAAGAGAGAGAGAGAGGACGAGACCTGAGGGGCGGTAGCGACGGGAGGACCAGACCTTAGGAGGATTACCAGAAACCCAGTATTCATGATCTCGTCTCCTCCTCTTGCTTCGACTCGACTGGTCACGGTCTCGATCCCTATCTCGATCCCGATCCATGATCTCGATCCTTTTTCACTCCTCAGTCTCGTAACCTCGCGTTCGTGCAACTCAACCGGTCCATCTTCCTCTGCAAAATCATTAGAATCAGAATCAGAATCAAGAAAAACAAAAAATCGTCTGGAAATTTCAACCAAATCGATTCCAGAATCGATGGATTTAGAATTAAATCTGACCAAGTAATCGTAATCGAACTGGTGAATCTCTCAAGAAGCATGAGAGAGACGGGTGAAACCCTAGATCTAGGACGGAGAGAGCAAACGATAGAGAGAGAATGATAGAGACGGAAAGAGAAATGGGGAGACGGAGCACTGTTATAAAGTGAAACGCGTGTTTAACGGGTGTTTAACGCGTGTGTTTAACGCGTCTTTCACAACGTTTGTCCAAGAAACGTTGTCTAAGAAACGTTGTTATAGCCAGCTTTTCTGACGAACTTAAGTTTCGATTGGAGTACAGAACGTGATCTCTGTAGAAAACCAACTGCAAAAGTAAATTTTCCTCCAAAATTTGAATCTAAGTCACACCTGTAAAGAAGAATGCCTTTTCCATTAAGTCACCCCCATGTGGTCAATGATACCACCACCATAATACCCTACTGTCCATTAACCATTTGCAACATCTGCTACTTTTCTCTCAAGCATTGTGCATACGCATATATTGTTGGAAAATATTTTTTTGAAAAAAATTAATTTAATATAAATAAATAATAAAATTAAATTGAAGAAATTTTTTGTAGAAATTTTATACAAATCTTAGAACAAATTGAGATCGAGGCAATGTGTCTTTAAAACAAAAAGTCATCCTCAACTCTTTTGCTTTCGATCGATAGACATTTTTCCTTAAAGATACAATGATTTATCACACAGAGAAATTACATAACTTTTTTTTGTGTACAACGAATCAATTTGTGTTATGCACTTTTATTATTTAGACCCTCATAAATATATGTAGAGTAATACAAAAGAAGAAGAATTGAAAACACAACGGAATTTTCAATGAGGTACAACTATTGAAGTCAATTTTAATTCAAAATTTTTAACATATATATATCACCTGCTAATTAATGAGAGAGAGATAAATTTGCAATTTTATTAGTCTTCTGTATAACTTTTTTTTAGTATTATTTTAATTTTTATTAATTTATTTATTTTTGACTAGATGCTAATGGATTGAAGGGTGATATTAGGCTCGTGGAAGCCCATCACGGGTCCCATTTCAATAATCCGAATCGTTCAATGTGTAGAATTCGTCGAGTAGTATATGTCTATAAAACAATCACGTTGATCAGATATTGATAGCTATTTCATCGGATCCGATTTCTGTCAACCGTTTATTTTTTCACCGTTCATTTTTTTTTTTTTAAAATACAAAATGGATTTGATCACGTAGTTATCAATATCTGATCAACGTGATTTTTTACATGCATATAGTACTCGACAAGTTCTATACATTAACGGCTCAAATTATTAAAACGGGACCCGTGGTGGGCTCCCACGGACCCAACAAATATCCTCTAGTCTGATCACGAACTGGAGGGAAACCAAACTTTTCATTGAACATCTGTTTTGGGAAGCAATTAACTTTGTGCCGATGAGTTAACCAAACAGGCCTTGTGTAGGAGTGTAAAAATGGGCCATGGCTAGGGGTGGGGTTGGCCTGTTTAGGCCCGTTTAGGCCTGGGCCCCGAGCCCCAAGGTCTGGGCCATCATTTTGAAGCCCGACCTGTGGCCCAGCCCATCAACTCACTTAAGGCCCACTCAAGGTCTGGCCCGCTCGAGGCCTAATGTATTTTTTAGTGGAAAATAATAAACTTTTGGTAGAAAAAATAAAAAAAATGGTCAAGCCTGCCTAAGTTCGACCCAAGCCCAAGGCTAGTCCCAGGCCCACCAGGCTTGACCAGGTTGGCCTGAGGCCCGGCCCACCGGCCTACCCAAGGCCCAAATACTCTTGGCCTTAATTTTTTGGCCCGTGGGCTGGCCCGGCCTGGCTCGAATTTTAGTAGGAGCCCGCGAGGCCCAACGTGGGACGGGCCAGATTTACACCCTAGCCTTGTGTATTATAACCAATTATGTTTTTTTAATTTTTTTTTTGAATTTTTAGATAGGGATGTTTTCAATAATGTTAGGATGACACTACATAATAAATAAATAAATAAATCCTAGCAGTTTCACAAAATGCGTTTAATAGGATACAATGCTTATATTTAAAAATCAGCTAAATATTGATTAGAAATGCTTAGGACCCCTTTTTTTGGGGGTTGCATGACCCCCAATTTGATCTTGACCCTTGATGTGTGTATGAGGTTCACTCATGTATGTATGGGCCCTACATTATGAGTGGTTGGAATGAGAGTGGAGATTGTGGGAGTCATATATATGTAGGGGTTTCTATCACAATTGAATATTAATTTCTAAAAATAAGGTTTGATAGTCATTGATTCTAGTGAAGCTTGAACTGTAGCAAAGTTTGAATGTGAGAATTCAAACTTTGCCACGAGCAAGGGCTTCCCTCCCCAGATCCTCTCTTTATTATTATTAGTATTATGTGGATTCACTCACATAACAAATAAAAATATTTATGTGTAAATAGTTAGCTCCCATTGTTTTTTGGATATATATTTTTTTCATGGGATGGATCTTAGATGAAGAGTATTGCACACATGACATTTGTTATATATATCTACATAGGAGAGAAAAAAAAAAAGTTACATTTATTGGGTGAAAAGTATCATTTACGTGTCACCTTATATGTCATAAATTAATGTATTATTATAATATATGAAAAGTAAGATTTATTACAAAAAAAATGATTTGGTGCTCTAAAAAGAAAGCTCTAGGAGAGCTCTAATATAGTGAGCCTTACCTGTGATGTGATTTTTATTTTTTTTTGCTAGCTCAGTAGAGTTCAAATTAGAGCTCTACTTTTAGAGTTTTGTATCATTGCTCTTATTATAATAATACAGTGATAACACATCATAATTTGAAATGCATGCATCATATATACTACACCAAATTTAAATAAATATCATATATTTAGCTTTTGAATATTTTTAAAATATTATTTTAAATAGATAACATTTTAGTATATTTATATGTAAAAAAAAATGTGATGAAAGCGAGGAGGGCAATCTTTTACTAACTATTTGTGAGTGAATAAGATTTGACATTCCAACGTGTTAATTTGTATGATTGGTGGCCTTTCTATTAGCTTGCAATTTGAATTTTCATAACAAAAATAAAAAATAAAAAAAAATTTGGTACATCATAGGTAGCTCATTTCAATAAGAAATTATTCACTATTCAATGTTATTGGAGGAAGGTCAGGTAGGGGTGAGCAGCGGATATATCGATCCGCCTAAACCGGCTGAACCGAACCGATCCAATCCGCCGCATTTTGGACGAATGTGTGATGACGAGTAGACGGTTGCAGATTATTTTTTCCAATCCGCCTAATTTTGGACGGATGGCGGATTTGAGGCTCCTTTGATTGTAACCAAACCGTCAAACCGTCAGCACTCCTAATAATTTAAAAGATTTTGTGTTTTCAATTTGTTTAGATATTCTATTTGTGTTTTCAATTGAAAAAGAGTTTAAATATTTTGTTGAATACATTTTGTTGAAAAAGAGTTTTCAACTTGAATATATTTTTTCAATTGAAAAAAATAAATGTATTATTTATCTATATTTTTTGGATTTTAAATCTAACTCTAAAAATAATAAATAAAAAAGATGATATATGCTGGTTGATTTTTGTTTTTAAAAATAGATATAGATGTAGCAATACAGAGACCTACAATCTCTATTACAGCTTTATTCATAGTTTTGGTGGTTTAAATTGTTTTTATATTTTAAAAATTACAATACTTTATGTAGATGAGGCATGCTGTGATTGTAATATGCGGATGAGACATGTAGTGATTGTAATCTTCTAAAGTTTCAAACTTTCTTTCTTTGGATAAGACATGCAGTGATTGTAATACTTTTTTAAGTCATTGACTGTAATATATATATATATTTGAGGAAGTGCACAAATTGAATTATGTTAAAAATTTATAAAATTTTAAACCGCCAAATCGATTCGCATCCATCTGCCAATCCGCTCAATCTATATCCGCCGGATTGATAGATGGATGCAGATTGATTTTCTCCAATCCACCAATTTGGCAGATGAATGGCGGATTAGAGGTTCCGTCGCCGCAACCGATCCGCGCCCGCAACCGATCCGCGCCCACCCCTAACTTCAGGTGATATTTGAAATTAATAAGTATTGATAAAATCCATCACTTTTATGTTAAAGATTTATCATGTGAAATGTGTCCATCATTAAATAAAAATAGATTATTGTTTTAAAAATAATGAATAAGGTCTCCATTTCAATAATTAGTACATTGGGCTATATAAATCATAAACTATTATTAATCAAAGTGCTTAATTTTGTTTTAGAAGCGTGCTAAATTGTGTTGGTCCTTTTATTCTTACTTGAAGCGATAACACTAAATTTGTATAATTAACCATTTAATGGCAACATTCACTCAAAATAATGTATTTTTTCCCCATTATTTTCATAAATAGTATGCTGGTATTACCCTTCGATATGTGTGTGCGCGCCGGCAAGAACTCTAAATAAGTTTAATAACCGAACTTTTTGAAAATCCTTTTATATTTCATGGTGTAACATCTTATTGTTAACAATTATGAAAAAAAATAAAATGGGAGAAAGTCAAAGCATATTGCAACTGCGACACTAGAAAAAATAAAAAATTGAAAAATAAATATTTTTTAATCTTTTAATTTTATCGTAACAAAACAACTAAAATATCATAGATGAAGTAAGAATAGTAATAAAATTATAATTACTTTTACATAGAAAAAGAATGCAAACTGAATACCCAAAAAATAAAATAAAATACATGAATGCTGTTATTTGCCCTGTTCTATTTTGTATTGAGATTTTTTTACTTTGCTTGGCACTAGTTGTTGGAAAATAATGATTTTTTAGCAATTTTAATTCAAAATTAAAGTGAAACCCAACCGCCGGTTGAGGTTGGTCTGAGTAGTTTTGTATTCTCTCAAGTGAGAAGATTACAATATAAAAATAATGAGCCAAAATCATTGAGTTGTGAATGAGAATTGTCTCATAAAGTGGGCATCAATAAAGTTGGGCTTGGGCTTAGATTTAGATTTAGTCTTAGTTTGGACTGAGCCTAGACTTGTACTTGTACATGTGCATGTGTTGGGTTTGGTCTTAGACTTAAACTTGGATTTAATCTTAAGTTTGGGCTAAGTTATGTTGTGTTACGCTTAGCTTGTGCATGTGTTTGAGAATTGAGTTTGGATCGGGTAGTGACCCAACATTAGTATCCATTTTGTGACCCATCTAGTTGGTTTATTCAAACATCATTATATACATATTTATTTGTATTTATTGAGCACATGGGAGATTTAGACCTTTGTAACTCTCATCTTTTGATGATGGAGTTGATGACTATATTAGTGGCCATAGGTTTTCAACCTTTGTAACTCTAGCCCTAATGGCTAGAGTTGATGGCCTTGGTCAATGGCATTCGATGGCCCTATTGATGTATGACCTTCATGGCTAGGGATTTCCCTACTTGTATAAATAAAGGCCTTTCCCCTTTAACTTGGAAGAAGAGTTTTGGAGAGATTTTGATGAAAAATGGAGATGATATTTTGAGATAAAAAAGTTGGAGATGATTTTTTACGCCAAAGAAATTTTTTTCTATCTTCTTTTGCTAGCCCCTTCTTTGGTTCTTGTTAGAGAGAGTGCGACCATTGTCAAGTTCGTCGAAGATATTTAGAAGGTGCTTCTACATTAGTTGGTTTCGACCGTCATATCCTGGGAGACAGACGCCGGCGTACCTCCAGCACCCACCAAGAGGCGGTGAATTTATTTTAAGAAAACTGTGGTATCATATAGGTTTCGGTTTGCATCCTTTATCTTTTGTTCTTCAAAGTTTTAAATTTAAATAATCTTTCGTATATTATTTTATATGTCCATTTGAATCCATCTTGTATTATGTTATCTAGTTCATTCTTGTTTTTTTTTTTTTTTTTAGTTCTATAGATTATTGTATATTTCATTCTTTAATAATAAAAAAATAATAATTGTTTTGTCATTTCTGTCTAATTTATGTCATATATTTTTCTTGTATTATTATGGAAAAATACCCGATTATTGTATTTTGTCATTTCTTTCTAAAAGAGAATTAGTACATGGTGGAATAATTTTGCATTATAATTCGATTAATTAATTGCTGTTTCGGTTGTGAGTTTTTCCAAAACACCTGTCAATATGAATTAAAAAAGGCTATTTTTTGTTCAAATTAATTGATAGTAAATATATTACATCAAATTCAATATTGTGTGAATAATTCAAACTAAAATGGACATATAAAATAATATACGAGAGATTATTTAAATTTAAAACTTTGAAGAACAAAAGATAAATGATGCAAATCGAAACCTATGTGATACCACAGTTTCCTTAAAACAGATTCACTGCTTCTCAGTGGATGCTGGAGGTACGCCGGCGTCTGTCTCGCAAGATACGACAGTCGAAACCAACTAATGCAAAAGCACCTTCTGAATAGCTTCGACGAACTTGGCAATGGCTGCACTCTCTCTAACAAGAACCAAAGAAGAAGATAGGAAAAAATTTCTTTGGTATAAAAAATCATCTCCAACTTTTTTATCTCAAAACATCATCTCCATTTTCCATCAAAATCTCTCCAAAACTCTTCTTCCAAGTTGGAGGGGAAAGGCCTCTATTTATACAAGTAGGAGAATTCCTAGCCATGAAGACAATACATCAATAAGGCCATCAAATGCCATTAACCAAGGCCATCAACTCTAGCTATTAGGGCTAGAGTTACAAAGGTTGAAAACCTATGGCCGCTAATATGGTTATCAACTCTATTATTAAAATATGAGAGTTACAAAGGTCTAAACCTCTCATGTGTTTAATATATACAAACAAATATGTATATAATAATGTTTGAATAAACCAACTAGATAAGTCACAAAATGGATACTAATGTTGGGTCACTACCCGATCCAAACTCAATTCTCAAACACATGCACAAACTAAGCCCAACATAACATAGCTTAGCCCAAGCTTAGAATTAAGTCCAAGTCTAAGTCCAAGACCAAACCCAACACATGCACAAGCACAAGCACATGCACAAGTCTAGGCCCAGTCCAAACTAAGACTAAGTCTAAATCTAAGCCCAACTTTATTCATGCCCACTTTATGAGACAATTCTCATTCACAACTCAATGGTTTCAGCTCATTATTTTTATATTGTAATCTTCTCACTTGAGAGAATACAAAACACTCATACCCACCTCAACCGACGGTTGGATCCCACTTTAATTTCGAATTAAAGTTGTCAAAAAATCATTATTTTCCAACAATCCCCCACATAATAAAGAAAAATGGACAACGCTTAACAACAAAGACTCGGAGAGAGAGCACACAAAATAACCCTGCATCAGAAAAGGTAGCTGTTGGCCTTGAACCTTTCGTAGTGAAAGCTTATCGGATTTACTGACTGACCAGTGAACGTGATGTTTTGAACTGTTCTGCCGTTTGTGTAAATCGAGATAATAGACCTCACACAGGAATTATTCCAACCATTGTTCTTGTTCTTAATAGACCTCACACAGGAACTGAACTGTTCTGCCGTTTGAACTGTTCTGCCATTTGAAACACTAGTTTGGTTCATAGAGTGTTTTTAAAGAATTCGGCCTCAAAGCACAAATGAATAAAAAAAAAAAAAATTCATTGTTTCAATGTTTTCTACATTTTTAATTCGATATTCAAACAAAAGCATCAAGATAAAAATTAATGTATTCACAAGAATGAATTTGATCCATGTTAAAAATTGTAAGAGAAACAGAGAAGACTGAGGACAATGAGAGTAAGAGTCTGGTAAAAAAAAAAATGACACGAATGTTTCACACTTGAGAATATGATTAAGTTTTAATATAACCAATTAGCAAAATGAATGTATGCATCCAACTCCAAATAATTTAAACAAAAGTTTGTAAGTAGTTTTCTTTTGTGAAAAGTATTAAGAAGAAAAAGAGGAAAAAAAGTTTGTGGGCCTAGGTTAAACTCAATTTTGTGGGTTTGGGTTTAACAGGCCCATCTTACATGACACTTCTTGTTGTGCTTTAGACCAAGTTGGGGGTGATTCTATTCTAACCCAAATAATAATTTAGTATGCTCAATTAAAATTTAAAATTTTAGTTCCTATTATACCTTAATGTAAATTTATTAATAAGAACAATACACATTTTTTGGGATCCTTCTGTGGGCTGTGCATCAGTGGTAGATTGCTAGTTGTTTTTTGTTATTTGCTTCAACACTGTTACTAGTTATTTTTTTTTTATCTCTTGGTAGATTTCTTCTCAACCTTCGTTTTTAGTTGGTGCTACATATAATTGAGCATGTTCTGTTGTGCCCACTTAATTGGGATAACTTGATTATACTGTGATGCTTATAGCACTACCCTTTGATCTTTGTATCCTTTTTATTTATTTTTTTGATCAGCAAAAAGAGAAGTTTTATTGATGAAAAAAATCAATATACATGCCAAACTTACATCAACAAAGTAGGGAAGTGCACTAAGCATCATAGCTGACCTCAGCAATCCCAACTAGGTTGGCACTACAAAGGAACCACAATCATATGCTAGCACTTAACCCAAGATTGGTGAGAAACCAACCAAAAGCGACCAAAAGAAGAAAGAAAAAACACAGCAATAAACCAGCACCAGTGTCAATGCTGCTACTACTACTCTCCAACCAAAACAAAGCTGCTGCTGCTGGTCAATGACCGAAAGCAACAGCTGCTCACCCACAAAGCTAGACCAGAACAGATTAAGAAATAGACCAACCCCACAGATTATGGCCTAAACCACTGAAAGCTGCTACTGTTGCACCTCCTAACCAAAGAAATAGAAACCCCACAAAAACAGAACCAAGACTAACAGCCACTGCTGAACATAGCAGTCCAATGTAATAGTCCACTGCTAAGCGAATCAGTCCACTACTGAGCATAACATTCTAACAAAACATATCAACCAACAAAACCCGCAGTAGAGCAACAAGACAGCATCAGCAGCAGAGCAACTAACTACACAGCACCAACAGTAGATATCAATACTTCAACACCAGAACAAAACAACTATCTATACAATCAACAAACCGGCACCTAGTGACACAACTATCTATACCAGCTCCTCCAAAGCAGAAAAAATTGGTATGGCCTCAATAAATAAGCACTCATTCCTAATTTTCCACAATATGAGCAGCAAAAACTAATAAAGAGATTATATTGCCTCAATTCACTCCAAATTGACCAGGCCACCCAGACTCTTATCATTATCAATCAACACTCCCTTGAGTAACCCCTATATCTGAGGCATCCTACCAAACTCACGAAACATCCTCAAAGCACACCCCTTAAACCACCTTCCAAGCAGAATCTAATGTGTTCCAGATTGAAAATAAAATCATTCACTGTGAAATCATGATCCATAAACAATTCCTTGAACCAAACAACCATTCTAAACTTAATCAGATCACTCGCACCTACCACATTTGGAATAGCAGCCCTAAACAAGCATTCATTTCGATGATTACACAGAGACCACATTACAACTAAATGAATAGTTTTTCACATCATCCTCTCTGTTTTGATAAGCCTTACCCCTACCCACCAATTAACAATATCCTCCACTTTATCTGGAAATGTGCCTTGTACATTCCACCATCTTAGCATTTTTGACCACACTCCCCAAGCAACTGGACATGACAGTAATACATGATTGAGTGACTCATCCACAAATTTGCATAGATTGCAGACTAATGATGCATTAGCATTCATAACACTAATCTGGATAAGAAAGTCTGTTGTTTTTAACCTACATTTCCAAGCAAGCCAACCAAAAAATTGAACTATAGGTGGAATGTGCTTGACCCAAACCCTTTTGCTAATTGGGCTGAGGTTGCCAAAACTATCTGCCATAAATTTATATATTGATGCAGCTGTAAATTTCCCTATTTTAGAAGCATTCCAAATTAGTGTATCACACTACAACATATAAGACTTTTGGCGACCAATTATTTTGGTCCCTAAAACTATTATGTTAGTCTCTAAATGGTTTTTGTGACAAAATTAATTTCGTCACTAAAAAAGTCACTAAAAGTGCGTCTAGAAAAGTCTTTAGCGACCAATTTTTGAAAATGTCCCCAAAAATGACAATTAGTGACCAATTTTATATGGTCGCAAAATGTTTGATTTTACAAGACTAAACATTTGGTCGCTAATACTTCGTCATAAAATATCCCAATTTGGTCGCAAAAAACAAAATAATGACACTTTTAACGACTATGATATTTGGTCGCTAAAAGACATAACTTTCTCTACAACACATTTTCGTCGCTAAAAATCAAAGTAAAATTTTGTAATCATTTAATCTCATAACTAAAATGCACAAAATTAAATGTCATCCAATCATATTAAAAAAAAATTGACATCTACATATCAAACCCACTCTATTCCCAAACCATAATGAGTATATAGAAAGTAAATTTGACAAATTAAAACTAAAAGTTTCCAAATTCAAATCAAAGTAGTAACAGTTCAAATGAAGAATAGCAACAATACAATAGTTTCTTCACAGAAAATATCGAAAAAAGCATTTTCTCAACATCAATGTCAGGCTCTATATCAGACAGGCTTGGCACAAGAGGTTTCAAGCTGTACTTAGGTGTGACACCCTTTGGACATCCCTGCAATCCAAAATTCAAAAAGAAGAATCAAATAATAAGAATCAACACAACATAACCTCATTAAATAATCAATAGTCATTCATAATCAAATAAGTTACAAATAATGAAAAAAACACGTTATCTCAGTTTACTTGAAGTATTAGTAAGCTATAATAAGAATCAACACAATAAGGTTATCATAATCCAAGCACGTTATCATAATCAAATGTTCTAAATAACAAACACACTAAATTTATAACTATGATAGATCTATCTAGAGCAAAAGGTACTCACTATGATGGTAAATCAGAAGTAAAACCTCCCCGACTAATCTGTTGCAGCACCAAATCAATCTTGGCATTGACCTCCACGCTATTAGACTCCAAGTTGTGCACTCTGGCATTCAGTTCCTCATTGATTCTCCGTTGCTCTTCAAGCTCCCTTCTAGTTTCCTCATTTTCTATCTCAAGAGCAGCACGAGTACGTCGACCAGATGCTGTTGTACTAGGTTTAGGACCACGTCCTAAACCACTTATGTAGCCAGACTTACGCCCAAACACCTCAATGGAAAGCTGCTCATCAGATAGTGGGCCAGATCCATCTTCTATAGCTTCATTCTCCCGCTCTCTAAGTTTTTTCTACAATTGCTCATGAAATTAACTATAGTCATTTTATATCTACATTGTAACAGAGCAACTGAAGACATTGATTTTCCTATTTACTTATCCTAGAGAGAACATAATAACTGGTAGAGAAAGCACCATAATCTAGTAGCAGGTCTAATATTCTAACTGAATTTTCTAACTTTAAAGTAGCATTTCCCAAAAGATGAATTTTCTAACTTTAAAGTATTAACAGGTCTAATATTCTCTTCAAACATGCATTTTTAGATGCCATGCCATCCTTGTTTCTAGGTACCAGACAACCTACAGAAGCATATCAATCATAAGTTTCATTATTCATGCTTAGCAAACATTAATAGTGTCTGATTTAACCATAAGAAATGCTTAGGAATTAATAGTGTCTGATTTAACCATAAGAAATGCTGGCCAATGAGGTTGAGAAATCATTGTTTGTTGTGTTTGATCTCAAGGATCTTAACAAACAGTTAAGAACTCTGTTGCAATCTTCTTTCTGCTGAAGCCAGTTCTGTAATAGAAGAGCTCAAAGTTTATTTCAGCCCATTGCAGAATTGCCCCAGAGCTTAGCTTTTGTTTTGAATGGAAATGGCTTTCTTCCAAGAAGTTGTTTAAGTTAGGTCATTGCAACTACGACGGTAAGAAAATCTGAGCTGTTCATCAAAGTCTGACCTAAATTTTTGTTTCCACTCTATTTTTCATCATGTTCAGGTTGTTTGGTTTAAAAAAAAAAATAAAAATAAATGAATAGATCGATATGTACCAAATGGACAAAAATATTATATTTAATTACTTTTTGTTATCAATTTTTTTCAGTGTTAAAAGATAAATGACTAATACTATATATTTTACAATAACGTATATCATATTACTATGAAAATGAACTACCTTCACACTAAAGATCAAATACAAAATTTAAGTAATACAAAAGAACTTCAAAAGTGAGAAAAATCTCAAATAAAGCAATATAAAATAAAATCTGAACACAAGTGCGAGTAATTGAAACAGTCACTAGTGAGGTTTCAAATCTTGTCAACTCCCTTTCTCATCCCAAAAGATTAGAAAATATATAGTCTGTACAAAAAAGAAACGAAAGAAAAAGAAAAAAAACAAAAACAAAAACAAAGTATGGTTAAACTAACATATGGGAAGGGATTATGTTATTCTTCAATGCAATTGTTTTGGACAAGAACAAGGAACAGATTATGACTGCAAATATTCACTGGATCAAGCATGACATAGTTTATGGTCTCAGGACCAAGTTGGACCAAGATGGATTATTAGGTCAGTGCCTATACAGTTAAAGCTCCTACCAAACCTTAGCCTTGCAGCAACAATGCTGCAAATATTCAAATCATACCATTTTGTCTCATAAACTTTCACTCCAATATTTCCAAACTTAAGAACAGGTGATCTAGTCCTAATCATTTACATTCATAATCATTTACATTGTTCGTTTTTTAGTGCTAAAGATTCACAACACATGAGCCTTAGACAAGTAATCATTAACAGGGAAATACTTATATTTAACATTAGAAAATTCTTACATGTCTAATTTCAGCTTCATTATGGACCCATGCTTGCCTTTTCTGACTAAAGTGTGTCTTGTGATACAAATCAACAAGTCCAAGCTCCTTTCCATCCTTGTCTCGCTGTCAAAACCTTTATAGTTAGTATCCTATGGAGTACATACATCACCAAATAAAAGAAATAAAAAAAGTGCCATGTAGACCCTTTGATTTAAAGGTCAGTTGTTTACCTCATCGTATTGCACCTTTCTAAATGCCTTTGAGCCAGCTGTATGGAGGACTTTAAGCTCAAACCGATTTTCCTTGTTTTTCTGACATTTCTCCTGCATGAAGTGTAAAAATATATTCAAAAGAAATCAAGTCCATATGCCCAAATGCTTAGTAACAGTTGCAGCTACATGCATAGCAGCAGCCTCCGCCACAGCAGCAGCTGTAGCATCATCAGCAGCCTACACAAGAGCTGCAGCCTCACCACAAGTGTGTGCAAGTGCATTACAAGTGTGTTCAACAATTACCTGGTACGTCTTATCATCCCATAATTGACACAGGTATCGCCACACCTCTTTTTCGATATCTTCATGTGGGTTTGCAAGGGCTGATTCCATCGTAGGGAAACTTCTAAAATGTTGGCGTAGATTAAAGCGGTAGTTCTTGTACCGGAGTTTCATCATTCCAAGGATAGAAGCAATAGCATAAGGTTCATTACTAAAAATGAAACCTTCTTGCCATACCAATAAAATTAAACACTTCAAAATATTGAGCAACATAATTCATAAACTAGAAGGGAATATTAAACTAGACTAAAAAAAAACTATCTTACTCGAAGGTATGCAATTAGTGTTTCTTTATCCTCGCGGCTAATAAAACTCCACTTGGGCACATTTTGTGGGGCAAATTGCCTAGTGACGATCCCCAACTCGGTGGTGAATTTATCAGACCACGGTCCCAATGGATGCCCACTAATCCTACAAATTTCAACATCCAATCGCTTCCCTTGACTTTTTATCTTGAGTAATGTGAGGCTTCGTGACTTCCCACGTCCTTTCTTACGCTCTGTTGTATCTATTAAAAACAACATATAGAAAAAACACATCAATGTCTAACAAATGCATTGGATGAAAAGAATAAACAACCAACCAAAAAAGAATATAAAACTAAAATATTTACAAACCTACCAGCAATACAACAATCCGTGCTAGAAGTATCCAAGTATGAGGCTTGTGATGTAACTTCATGCATAGATGCTGATGCTGTTGCAGCTGCAGATGTTGATGCAGATGTTGTTGGGGGCACAAACTTTGACGTAAATGAAGGAATTGACTGAATAGATGTGGATGCAAAAGATGTAGCTGCTAATTTGTTGGGCACATAGCCTCCCTGTCCTCTACCTCTAAAAATCAATAACAAGAACAATAAAATGGTTTCAGCTGTCTTACATAGAAATGTCTAGTGTATCTATATGATGTGGGTCCACTTAAAGCAACTGGTAGACCCAATTAAAGCAATGCATGAAACAGGTCAAAATGAACTTTCCACAAAATTTGACAAAGAGCCGCTGTTGTTACAGAAAAGTTATCTTTTCATATCAATACAGGTTCAAATTATTAAAGAACACCAACCTCATGGTAGCACGCCGGACAGTTAGAGTCTTATCCCCCATTTTTAAGCCATTAAGAGCAGCACAAGCAATCTCCGTTGCAGCAGGATCCTAAAGTGAATGTACACCAGAGAAGGAACAAATTATATATGAAAGAGTAGAAAATGAAAGGCAAAGTTTTCAATATTCATAAATGTAGCTTCAATTTGAGACTTTGTACCAACATGAATGTATTTTAGACTTCTAGCTAAAGATGACTGGAATAATTGCTTTCACAGGTATACAATGTTTAAAATTTTAGTAAAAAACATTATTAGCTTCATTCACCTTATAGACGCAGAAACCATATCCTTTGGAATTTCCAGTGTCTCTATCCTTCACGAGGTCAAACCCACGCAAAGGTCTGCATCGGTCAACAATTTATCACTAGAACTCGTAATTATCATAAATGACAAGATAGCAATGACATCGTAATGAATATCCTGATGCCTCACAAAGTATAAAAAGAAAACAAAATGACAGAATATACTGAAGATTAGAAGAAGAAAGTAAAAAAAAATGAAAAATGTCAGATTGAAGACCATACCCAAATGACTCCAGCAATTCTCGTATCTGTGCTTCAGTAAAGTAGTATGGCAAGCCACCAACAAAGATACGATCAGGTCCCTTAACTCCGCCAACCATGCTACAAATCCATCCAAAGTCCGGCATTCCAGAATCAAAATAAATAAACAACTAACTTAAACTGTAAAAATTATAAAATGAGAGTAAACGATAAATCATAGTCCACGTCTAAAATGAGAGTAAGGATAATTCATATTCTAGTTAATAAATAAATAAATAAATAATCACCACTCAAAAGGTATGACATTCGGCATTTAGCAAAAGTTTGTTTTTAGAAAGATTAAAAGACCTGTGTTACATGGACTCAGCAGTTGAAGGCGAAGTACGCGTGTCGACACGACACAACACGGGTACGGGTATGGGATCTCAAATCAACAAAAGATAGGAGTTAGGAGATACATCAGCAATTCAAACGGCCAAAATTGAAAATTTGAGACAATCAAACATTTTCCCAATTGAGAGAAACAAACTAGTTCTTCACTGGAAAACAAACTAGTTCCACTTTCATTGTAAGTAATTGAGTAAGATTTGTTAAATGCTCTAGCCTCAAAGTCATGTCTTAATTAAAGCACGATTCCTCTCAAAACATTCATCTCATTTTTACATATGTCCTTGTTCCTTTTAGACATTCTCAAAGGGACAGAGAAGTATGAGTTTTTTCTGTCACAGCTAAAAAAAGGGACACAGAGAACTCAATTGTAAGAAAGCCTTACTACGGCAGTTCATTGCTTCACAACCCTTTCTGCTGCTTAGCTTTACCAAAGAAGAGTACCAACCATGCAATGTATACAAGAAGTACCCCACCAAAAAAAAGAGTAGTTGTCACATATTGCATTATTCCAAACAGAACTATGTAGACCACCATCTATGCAGTTACACGCATATACATCTACAATACTACATAAAGGAAAAATCCCTGATAACAATATCTTGGCTAAAATGGTTTCAGCTGTCTTTTTTTTTTTTTTTTTTTTTTTTTCTGCCATACCTTTCTTGGTGAAGTTTTTCTGCCATAGGATCCAGTGGCACTTCCTTCACTACTTCAAGAATTTTTCCCTTCTGTACACTCGCTTTTGCATTTGTCTTCTTGAGGACCTTTTCTGCAGTAGCTGCAGGTGCAGGTGCCTGAACATATCACATGAAAAACAACAAAAGCCAATGAGGATAATAAATAACAAAACAGCAACAAATAATACATACAATGCCATTACAATTCATATGAATTCTGAAATGCAGAAAACAACAACAGATCCATTTATTTTCTTAGGTCATCAACTGTTGTTGGCTACAAGTACGTCTTTCAATTGGCCTTTATTGATAGTACCTTTGCAGCAACAGATTCCGTTGCACGCTTCCTTCATAGATCAACTTTCCGAGTTTCAAATTCCTCTCTACTCATGATGGGGGGTCTAGGATTGATGCCCATCCTAAAATCCACAAGATCCCTAAAATCCGCAAGAAAATTAGTCAAATTATTTTGAAAAATGATAACATTACATTAAAGGCTGAATAGATGATAAAAAAAATGTAAAGCGCATTTCATTGCTGATAGTCAAATGATCATACATCATAACAATTATTGAACCATAAAAGCTTCAAATGATTCGTAAACACAGAACTTGGTTAAAGACTCTTCCAATACAACTAAAAACTTTTGGAGTACACTATCAGCCGCAAAGAGCAAATGGATTTGGTACTCATGAACAAGCATAGAGAATCCAATTCACAAACAGAACTATGTAGACCACCATCTAAGATTTTAAAAAATAAATAAACAAATAAGAGAAAAAAAAAAGCATTTTATAAGAAGCTGAGTGTCCTAAGTTTTTAAACACTTCAACAACCGAGATAATGAAACATGGCATACCACAACAAAATACTATTATACAATTGATTCAGACAGTGCACCGCTAGTCTCAAGGACGATAGAATCAAACAACAAAACAAACAACATCTTAAAGGACAAATATGATACTAAAAACAAACAACAAAACAAAGCATACATCCTCAAAATAAGGTAGTTAGAAACAGAAGCACACAGTATCTTTTCTCAAGCTTTTCCATCTTAAAGGACAAATATGATAACGTTGGAAACAAGACAAAATATTAAAATGAAATAAGCAACAAAACAAAGCACACTTTTTTTGACAAGAAAACTTGAAATGGAAATAAGCAATAGCAATTATAAATCTTACATGATGTTAAAATGGAAATCATTTGGAAACAAGACAAAATATTCATCGATAGATATAATCTTCATCAATTTCATCTTCCGGATCACTATCATCATCAATCATATCATCATCAACTTGATCATCCATGTTAGTGTCATCATCATCCGCATTATTATCATTAACGAGCACTTCATCATCAACTTCAAGTTCCTCCTCGTGAAATTCGCCAGTAATGTCAACACATATCATTTCCATGTCTTCTTTGCATAATTCTATGGGTTGATCATCAATGTGCACCACATCCCCAAGTCCATACGACTCAAATTGTTGGTATGGTTCATCTTTGTCTTTGTCTTCCTCTTCCGCTTCCTCTTCATCCTCTTTCACTAAGATGTCATAAATAGCCCGTGGTAATACTCTTTGTACAACTCGATAATTATTGCCCCACTTCGTATCTTTCAAATAAAACACTTGTTCTGCTTGGCATGCTAACACAAATGGTTCATCTTTGTACCAAGTCTTCGTAACATTTACACTAATGTAGTTAAACTCATCAACTTTTATTCCAATTTTTTCGTTACCAACATCCCACCAATCACACTTAAAAAGAAACACACTATTCCCACCTAGATATTTCAACTCAATTATCTCTCTAATAACACCATAAAAATCAATAGGTTTCCCTTTATGATCTCCCTTCACAACCACGCCACTATTTTGAGTTTTTCGGTACATGTCACAATCTTGAGTGCGAAACCGAATCCCGTTGATGATACAACCATTGTAGCGTGTCACTCGGTAATCGGGACCTCGAGCTAAGTTCATAAGTTGATTGGAAGCATCCATTGTCCCTTCAACTTGCAACTTTGTGACCTAATTCCATTGTTAATATGAAATGCATTAGCATACACTTAAATTCATTATTTCAATACACAAATAATGTTCAAAAATTATAACTCTTACGTATTTTAGAAACCATGTATGGAACTCTGATTTTAGCCTCTCTTGCACATTTGTCAAACCTTGTTCTTCAAGTTCATCCATGTATTGCCTATAAATTATAACAACATTATTTGACACAAATGGTTGTGAAAATAATATAATTCAAAAAGTAAAATATTCTAGTGAATATAATCATATGGTAGTTTACTTACAGCATATATGGTCGAACTTCATCACAATTATTCAACACGTACCATCGAACTTTTTTCAAATCCGCTAAATTCAACACATCATTAATTGCAGCTCCTAATCCACGAACTTTTTGCCTAAATACAAACAAGTTTCCATCTTGTGCTGCCTCAATAGGCCCATCATAGTTTCGTTCAGGTCTATTAAATCTTGTCTCACCTTCATGGAAGTACATAGAGCAAAAAGTGAGAGCCTCATTGTCAATGTAACCTTCAGCAATAGATCCTTCTGGACGAGCTTTGTTGCGCACATAACCCTTAAGAATATGCATGTACCTTTCAAATCCATACATCCACCGGTATTGCACCGGTCCTGCAAGGATTGCTTCACGCGATAAGTGAACGGATAAATGAATCATAATATCAAAAAAAGATGGTGGAAATATCTTCTCGAGCTTGCACAAAATTAAAACAATATCTTTCTCAAGTTGTTCTAAGACATCAACTCTCAATGTCTTTGACGATAACTCCTTAAAGAACAAGCTAAACTCAATTAATGCCTTGCTCACATCCTTTTTCAAACATCCACGTAGAGCAATAGGAAGCAATCTTTGCAAGATAACATGGCAATCATGGCTTTTCAACCCGTAATTCGACAGTCACTAGTGTTCACACAATGTGATATGTTTGATGCATAGCCATCTGGCAATTTAATTGAACTCAAGAATTCACAAAAGTTCCTCTTTTCAGTTGGAGACAACATGAAGCAAGCAGGAGGTAGAAATGTTTGGCCATGTACTTCCCTTGGATGTAATTCAGGCCTTATACCCATATCCATTAGATCAAGACGAGCCTTGTATGTGTCCTTGGTTTTTCCATCAATGTTCATCAATGTTCCTAGAACACTATCACATACATTTTTTTCAATGTGCATAACATCAAGGTTGTGACGAACTTTGAGGGTTTTCCAATAAGGTAAATCAAAGAAAATGCTCCTCCTTGTCCAATTTAAATATTGAGGAGAACGTTTTCGCTTCTTCCCACGTTGATCTATTTTCCCAAATAATGATGGGTCTATATGCCCCAATTGACCCAAAACCTCCTCTCCTGACAACAATTAGGTTCTAACCTAAGCTCTGGCTCACCATTGAATGACTTGCTTGTTCGCAAAAAATGATCATGAGGCAAAAAACGACGATGTCCCATGTAACAAGTTTTTCTACAATGATGCAAGTATTGGTGAGATGCATTCTCATTGCATGACGGACAAGCCAATTTGCCTTTGGTGCTCCAACCGGATAAATTACCATACGCAGGAAAGTCATTGATAGTCCATAATAATGCCGCATGCAATTGAAAATTAGAGCCACTTGATGCATCGTAGGTCTCTACCCCTACCTCCCATAACTCATTTAGCTCATCTATTAGCGGTCGTAAAAACACATCAATGTCAAATCCAGGAGCTCTACGCCCAGGAATAAGCAAAGGCATCATAAAAAATGGATCTTTCATGCATTTCCAGGGTGGCAAATTGTACGGGACAATAAAAACTGGCCATATGTTATATGAGGTACTCATATTCCCAAATGGATTGAAGCCGTCACTTGCTAATCCGAGCCTAACATTTCGAGGATCTTTGGCGAATGACTCATGCTTTTTGTCAAAGTCTTTCCATGCTTCAGAGTCCGCCGGATGGTGCATTACATTTTTCTCCTCTACGCGTTTATCTTTGTGCCACCTCATATCAGTAGCTGTCTTCCTTGATATAAATAACCTTTGTAGCCTTGGTTTTAAAGGAAAGTACCGCAAAACCTTATGAGGGATCTTTTTACCTTTACCTTCACCTTTATGAAATTTGTATCTAGGCTCCTTGCAAGTAGGGCATTTATCTTCATTTTCATACTCCTTCCAAAAAAGTACACAATCGTTCTTGCATACATGTATTTTTTGATAATCAAGGCCCAAATCTCGAAGTATTTGTTTAACTTCATTGTATGAGCATGGGAGTGTTTCACCGATGGGAAGTGCATCCTTCAACAGTTCTAGTATCATCGTGAGTGATTTGTTGCTCCATTTATTGAGCACCTTTATATGTAGCAACTTAACAATGAATGATAATTTGGAATATCGCTGGCAATTCGGATACAATTCTTGTTCTGCATCCCTCATTAATCTTGCAAATGTATTTCCTTCACTACCATGAGCACCAGACAAGTCAGGATTACGACTACTAGATGCTTTCCCAGTATAAGCAAATGTGGATGGTCCACTATGTATGTCATGGATAATTTCTCGCACCTCAGTATTGGGAGAATTTGATTTCTCTGTCACATCATTGAAATATTCGTCATTTTCATTTTCCGAGGGATCACTGTCATTCAACTCAAAGTCTTCCCCATGATACACCCACCTAGTGTAAGTTGTGACAACCCCATATGCAAACAAATGAATTTCAACTTCATCTATGGTTTTTTGGATACGGTTGTTGCATCTATTACATGGACACCAAATCTTACTCGTCCCTGATTTCATATGATCACGAGCAAACATGATAAATTCTTTTACCCCATCAATGTATTGATGTAACCTTCTATTATGAAGTTGCATCCAACTCCTATCCATCCCGAAATCCCTATTACAAAGTACACAAAGACATTATCCTTCAATTCCAATATCTTGTTACTTTCTATATGTGGTCTTAAAGGAGGAACACAACTAAATTCTTGAAGAAGTTTCACTAATATGTATATCTACTTTTGACTATGTGATTCATATCTATCTTTTGACAAACAAAAATTCAAGGATGTATTGCCAAGGCACACCACATAAAACAAAAGCAAAACATCAAGACACATAATAACATTGATAACAATCATATCCCTACTTTAAAAAATAAATAAATAAATAATCTAAATAAATAAAATACTGAAATACTAAAGACAAAATTGTAAAGGAAGCTGCATGCTAAGATTGGTGCTTCTTATAGGAAATTGATACTAAGAAATTTGTTAATTGTTTACAATATCTCCTGTAAGGCCCATGCTTTCATTGTCTCTCCAACTAGAGATGTTTACACTTAATAAATAGGTTCTTTGGCCTGGGAGTGGTTGGAAGCCTGTGCCGCTTGTTGATATAATTGAAGGAAGTGCAGTGAAGAGAGTATATCAGAAAACATTACTCTGTCTGCACCCAGATAAGCTACAGCACAAGGGTGCTGCTTCACAACAAAAATATATTGCAGAGAAAGTTTTCGATATTTTGCAGGTATAAAAAGCTTCAGCCATATTTTTTCCTAGGCCTCATTGGTCAAGAGTCAACTTTGAGGTTGAGTTCTACCCAAAATAGCCTAACAATTGTGCTGCTGGGCTACTAAATAATTTTTCGCCTGCATATATCATATCAAAGTAAATCTATTTTGAAGTTTTCAAACATATTTAGGTTTGAATTACAAATATTTTTTTCCTGTTTTCCATACAGGATTCATGGGATAATTTCAATTCACTTGGTGCGATATGACTTGACTGTAGAATTCACATAATGTTTTTAGACACAAAACATGTGTATGCATTGTGACACTTCCAGCATTGTCACTACCCAGCAACCTCTCTCTTTCTCTGTTATGGAGAGAGATAGCAGTACAGAAGTAACAAAATTTACACAACAATCTTGATATTCACTTCCCTTTATTTATTTATTTATTTGGGGGTAATCAGATCCTTGTCAAGGATCTTCACCTCTCGCCGAAGATGTTCTGGCCAACACAGAACAGGGAACATTTATGGTCTAGTTCTTTTAACAAACCTGAGTTAAATTAAAATTCACATCAAAAGGATCAAGAAATACCTATAATTAAAATTCACATCAAAAGGATGAAGTAAACAAAAATCAAACAGAATGAGTTAAATTAATTTCATTAATTCAACGTTAAAACAAATTTTTGGCTACAATCTGTATTAAAAACTCAATACTACTTGAAGGATCGAGAAATACCTTGATAGAGAGTGAATTAACCAATCGATATCTTCAAAGTAGCAGAAATCTGCAAAAAATGAAGAAGAAGATGAAGAATCAACCTATAGAAAAACTGCATCCATGACAATGTGCAGGCCAATCGAACAAAAATGTGAACTACTTATTGTGTTATTTATAGATCTACAATATATATATATATATATATATATGAACATATTTTCAAAATAACAAACAAACAGGTACAAATAGAATGGATGAAGTAAACAAATTCAAGATGAAAATATTAATTTGTATCACCTTCCAACAACTCATTGGTCCAAACAACAAAACTGAGAAACACAAGAAAATTCATGCAACTACTATTTAACTTTGTACTTGGTATGTTTCTTTAAACAATTATATGCAAATAAGAATATCAACGACCAATGCACATTTAAGCAAATAACTATCTGCAAAACCACTACTTGCAGTATAGTCTATTGAAGAGTGATTAGGCAGTGTGGAACTGAACCTCTGACTACAAGATATCTAATATATATACATTTAAATAAGGATGGTCCACGTGGACAAAACCTAAGATTGATTTCCACTACATAAACATCTTCTTAGTTTACCAATAACAGAAAATTCCTCGCAACAAAATACATTACCAATAAATGAACTTTCTAAACAGCTTGAAATAGAAGGATTTTAAGGCAATTCTTAAGTATTCATGTCATGTCAGAATTCGACACCCGGAGATAAATTGCACAACACTCCAAGAGTCTCTTTTCCTTATGTGCAGATCATTATTGATGATGATCCACAGCAAAGCATGAGCTAAGCAGTGACAAAAAGTTTGTAACTGAAAAACATCTATAGCATTTATGTTCAAACATTTTTCTAAAATTATAGGATGAAATTCTTAAGATGTAGTTTTTCAATCAAAAGGATTCCATGTATTCCGTAACATTTTGGTGGACCACAACCTCCACAATACCTGTTGAAGTAATTGGGCTCATCACAATTGTCCATCTGAAAATAGCAATCCAGTGAACAAGTATTCCTAAGCTAGGAGCTCAAAGCTAATTGATTTAAGCTAGGTTATCATGAATTACTCAACATATAAGACGATTTAGGTGAAGACATATTTATCAAAGTGTTGACAGCAAATTTCTCCTTCTTTTTTTCTTTTTCTTTTAAATTTAAAAACTATGTTAGGCTTTGGAGCAATAAGGAAACACAAAAAGGAGAAGTATCTGAAGCTTAAGTTACACAAAAAGGTGCACCTCAAGCAAGTCCACTTGAGCAACTCAAGTTATAACTCTCACTATAGTATAATAAGTGTAACACCAACAATTAAAGCAACAATGGGATTTATATCTATGGAACACACTCATTATTTTCATAGTATCATCATTAGGCATATTGTCAAACACATGGTGAGCAAAATATAAAATTGTAGTAGTTCAATCAAACACCAACAAGATAGAAAACCATCAAGAAAAAAGAAAGTAACAGATATACATATTATGAAGTTTCTGATATCAATCAGTCCATGAATGGGAAGTAAAAAAAAAAAATTCATATATAGAAACTCATATATAGAAAATTATGAAGTTTCTGATATCAATCAGTCCATCAAATCCATCAGATCAGAAATTATAGAAAAATTCATATATAGAAACTCGAACAACAATCACAAAACACAAAAAGATATAAAAAAATTACAGAAATTAAGATCAGAAACTTCATATATAAAACTCGGATATAGGGTTTAGAAATCAGAGTTTACTTGGTCCCTATATATTTAGAAATCATAGTTTCAGAGTTTTAAACTTCATATATATCAATAATTTTAACAGTCTAGAGAGTACTGACCTAGGGTTTTCGATACCAGGTGAGAGAGAACTCGGAAGAGAAGTAAATCGACAACCGAGATTCTTCTTCAATGAATCGATGATGAAATCTTCCATTGATTGAAGATTGTGATGTAGAAAATGATGAAGAGAAAGAAAAAGAGATGATTGGATCAATATTGTAAATCATATATATGTATATATGCGGAGAGAGAGAGAGAGAGAGAGAGAAACACACCAAAATTTGAAGAAGGTTGAGCAAATCTGCCATGGATGCTTCCAATCTGTATTGGAGCTCTAGAGAGAGAGAGCAAACTCGTTGAAGAGAGAATGAGAGTTGCAACTTTTTGATTGCTAGCAAACCCCGTTAGGGCTGAAGTGAGCTCCCGATTTTTTAATGGTTAAAATGATTAAAATATTTGGTCCTAAAATGTTTTTAATTGATAATGACAAAAATATTTAGTCCCTAAAAAAGTTAATAATGTATTAGTAACCAAATTTATTAGTCTTAAAAAGTTATGTAAATATTAAGTGAGAATATTAATAGTCATTTTTACAATCATATAAGTAAATTATCATAGATTTAAATTTGTCCCTAAAAAATTATTTTTAGCGACCAAATTTAATTAGTCCTTAAATATTAGTCCCTAAAAGACTAATTTCTTGTAGTGTCATCTAAGGATTGCCTAATAGCAAGATATGCCTCTAGTTGGCTTACTAATCTGGTGGCCTCCATTCTTTTACAATCATATAATCCCTTCTAAACTGGAACATCCATTCACCAGATGGGTTTAAATTGGCTTGTATCCAAAAGTTGTGGAAGGTAATGAAGACTGATGTGCTCAATTTCATGGCTGAATTTCATAAAAAGAGTAAGCTGGTCAAAGGGATCAGTAGTTCCTTCACCACTTTGGTCCTTAAGAAGGAGAACCCTGTGGGTTTAGCTGATTACAAACCAATTAGTTTGGTTGGTTCATTATATAAGATTCTTGCTAAGGTTCTATCATCTAGGATGAAGGCAATGATACCTCAAATTATTAGTGAAAATCAATCAGCATTTATTGGAGGAAGGAACATACTAGATAGAGTGCTGGTGGCAAATGATATTATGGATAGTTGGAAGAAATCTAGGAAAAGAAGTTTAATCATAAAACTAGATTTTGAGAAAGCATATGACTCGTTGAATTGGGATTTTTTATTCTCAATGATGATAAATTTTGGGTTTGGAGGAAAGTGGGTGGAATGGATAAAGGAGTGTATTACCTCTTTTAGATTATCTGTGCTTGTTAATGGAGCACCAACTGCTGAATTTAGTCCACAAAGAGGGCTTAGACTAAGGGACTCCCTATCTCCATTCTTGTTTAACATAGCAGCTGAGGGTTTAAGCATATTAATGTCAAGAGCTTTGGATATGGAGTTGATAAAATGGGTGAAGATTGGCTCAAGTGGGGTAGTTCTTACTCATCTTCAGTTCGTAGATGATTCGTTAATATTGTGTGAAGCTGATGTTTTGGAAGTTAGTAATTTGAAGAGGATACTGAGGTGTTTTGAGATGCTGTCAGGTCTGATGATAAACTACCATAAAAGTGTAGTTAGTGGAGTGGCAGTTCCAGTTGAAGATATGAGTGAGTTGGCATTAGTGCTAAATTGTAAAGTGAAAAGTCTGCCATTTCAATACCTAGGACTACCATTGGGTGCTAACCCAAGTAGAAAAGCATCTTGGAGACCTGTTTTGGACAAAGTTAGAAGCAAACTGGCAGGTTGGAAAAGGAAATTACTTTCATTTGTAGGGATGCTTACTTTAATAAAATTTGTTCTTACTTCTTTGCCTATATACTATTTGTCTCTGTATAAAATGCCACAAGGGGTTAGTAGAGAGCTGGACAAGCTTCAGGCCTCATTCCTTTAGGGAGGGTCTGAATTGAGAAAAAAGGTTCACCTAGTAAAATGGAAGGAAGTATCTAGACTTGTTGAGCAAGGCGGTTTGGGGGTTAGGAGAGTTAATGAGGTTAATGATTGCCTTTTATTGAAATGGTGGTGGAGGTTTTGTATTGAGAACAAAGCACTGTTGAGAAGAGTCATATGTAGTAAGTATAAGGTAGAGGAGGGGAATTGGAGGCCTTCAATTAGCCTAAACAGCAGGTGTTCTAAAATTTGGAAGGATATAGTATCAGGCACTAAACAAAGCAGTAGACTGTTGGAGTGTCTTTTGGATAATTGTAAGGTGAAAGTGGGTAATGGCCATAGAGTGAAGTTCTGGGTTGATAAATGGTGTTATAATTTATGTCTCAAAGATGAATTCTCTGTATCTTTTTTTTATTGATGTATCATGTAAAGGTATCCTTAATTCTTATTAATAAAGATTCATTTTGCTGATTTAAAAAAAAAAAAAATCAACTCTCTTTGTCTTTTTTTTTTTCAAGCTTTAATTATTTTTCCTTCATCTTCTTTCTCACTCCAAAACACTAATCTATCCCACCAAAACTCACCATTATCATTAATATCATATTATTATATAGATATTTTGCTTTTGTCCTTTTGGGTGAGAAAACCTTGAATATAGAACCAAAAAACAAAAAAATAAAAATGGACAGGCCAATCAGTATCTCAAACCCAATCAACAACTTCATCGATGAAGTGATGAAAATGGAGAGGGGGAAGGATATACGGAGGGGCTCAACGGAAAGTAACATAACACTAAAAGGTTGTTTGGGAAGTTGGATATTAGCACACGTTTTGATTTTTTTTTCACATTATCTTTTATTTTATTTTAGGGTGAATTACATTAACGGTTCCTATAGTTTGGTACTGGTGTCACTTTGGTCTCTGACTTTTCAATTGTAACACATTTGATCCTTAATTTTGAATCTTGTTTCAAATAAGGACAATTGAAAATCTATTGCTCAATTTCAAGGGCAAAGTAGTCAATTTGATAAAATATAAGCTAGTCTAACAAAAATCAATATTAAAAAATTATTTTTTAATTTTTAAAAATTATTTATGTCTACCAAAGATAAAATTATACCAAATTGATAAATCTTTTACATATTTATTTATTTATTAATTTTTAACAAATTAATTTTTAATATATGTTTGGATGATGATTATGTAATGGGTGTTTGTTTTTATTTTCATTAAATTAGTTTTTATTTTTTCAAAAGTCAAATATGGCGACAACTTTGATATAATTATTTAACTAATCCATTATATTAAAAAATCTAATACTAAAAGTATTTCATATGTTCAATATATAGATTACACATTAAAAATCCAATAACCATTCATTGCATGATAATCATAAAAAAATATTCGTTAACAACAAATACAACCATATATTATATGATAACCATCAAAAAGCGTAAAAAAAAAAAAAAAAAACTAAACATTATATGATTATCATCCAAATACATAATAAAAGTTAATTTGGTAAAAATAAATAAATAAATAATATGTAAAAGATTTATCAATTTTATATAATTATCTTTGGTGAGTAGAAATAATGTTTAAAAATTTTAAAATATTTTTTTGACATTTATTTTGGTCAAATTAGTTTATATTTTATCAAATTGATGACTTTGTCCTTGAAATTGAGCAATGGTATCTTCAATTGTCCTTATTTAGAACAAGATTCAAAATTTAGGGTCAAATGTGTTACAATTGAAAAGTCAATGACTAAAGCGACACAAGCTCCAAACTCTGGGGACTGTTAGTATAATTCGCCCTTTATTTTATATATATTTTTGTAAAATATTAAAAAATATACTTAGGGTTGTTTGAAAAGTGCTAGATTAGTATATTTTTTAACTTCTACGAAAAATGTGTAAGGTAAGTTGGAGTTGAAATGATATGATAGAGAGGTGATGTGAATCAAATAAGAGGTGATG
The DNA here is from genome assembly GCA_030407325.1 of Camellia japonica. Classification (NCBI taxonomy): domain Eukaryota; kingdom Viridiplantae; phylum Streptophyta; class Magnoliopsida; order Ericales; family Theaceae; genus Camellia; species Camellia japonica. Next base: position 153,963,539 of record JAPPVO010000031.1, read on the forward strand.
TAACTCAAATAAGAAGTAATATAATCCAAATAATATAATTATGACCCAAGTAAGATAATATGTTAAAATAACATGTTTAGCACATGCCAAATAGACCCTAAACATCCAGCTGGAAAGGTTTTGGATTTCATACATGTCTTGTTATCTCGGAAGTACGGTTTTTTTAAGTGGTGTAATTTGAAAATTTTAATTTGTTTATTATTTGAAAATATTTTGAAGGGTAATTTATGAAAAAAAAATATAGAATGTATTAAGAAAAAATCATAATTCTAAATAATTTAATAAAATGCACACAAAAAGTGGAATCCCCAAGTTCGCCACAGCATCATGTGCAACAAAATCTGTTGTCCAAAACAAATCAAGACATCCAAGTCCAACAAAATATATTCGGTTCCAGTTTTTCATTATAGTTTATTGGGATATTTTTCAAAAACAACTTTTTGATTTTTTAATTTGTTATTTTATTTTATTTTTTTAATGATTTTTAAAATTATTTCAATCATTTTTAAAATTTTTAGATTCACTTAAGCTTAATATACTTAAAAAGTAATCAATTTGTACAAAAAATTAATTAAATACAACAAAATGCGAAAATGTATTGAATTTTTATATTTTTTGTATTTAGTGAATTTTTTTTAAAAAAAATCACAAATATTATACTTTTAAAGCGTATTTAGATTAGGTATCTAAAAATAATAATAAAAAAATTCATAAAATATTAAAAAAAAATCTCTCTATATATATGGAACAAAAAATTCAATTTTCTGAAAAATGCACTAAATTTTCTGGGGTTTGAACCAAACATGGTGATTGCTGTTAGGGGTGATATAGTACTGGATGTTTGTTCAAAATTTTTGACTAGATGACAAAATGGTTGATCAGGGTGCATTACAATTTCAATATTGTTCTTAATTACTTATTTTGGTTTTAATTTTTAATTCTCGATCTGTGGCATGTGAATGAATTGGATCTGATCGGAGCTTCAAGAAATCCACATATATTCTTTGAGATTTCTCTCAAACTCCAAAGAAGATGATCAATTTTTTTTTTTTGGGAAGAAAGTTAAAATTGCATCCATATATCGAAAGCCAAAGTCAAGTACATGACACAACCATAACAACTATACAATAACTGATAATAAACGCCAAAACCATGAGAAGAAGAAACTAAGAAGTACCAAAACCCCCCAAAAGACCAACTAAAACCAGCAAAAGGATCTTCAAACAACACACTAGCGAACACCTGCAAAAAAACACAAGAAAACAAGGACCATACCATGCCTCGAAGATCAAGTCACTGATGAAAAGCGTCGTCTTAAGGGAGCGAGGAAAAGGCTTGGGTCTCTTTGACTATCTTCTATATGCAATGTTCTCTTTTTTGCTTTTCATGATTATTGCTTTGGGAAAATTGAATAACTTCGTAACAATAGCATGATTGACATTGACAAAAGGTTGAGGTGCTTGGATTCTCTTCGACCCACTTTTACAATACAACACTACCCTCTTCACACGTCTCTTGGACACCATTTGAATTTGTGCAGATTTTTCACCAGAACTGAACTCTAGACTATGGGATTCAGAAGACTTACCAACAAAATTAATCTCGGAAGTAGGTTTATAAGTGCCCTCACTTGGATTACCTACTTGGGCAGTATGATCTCAATCAATATCCATATTTGTTTGGCCAATCTGTTTCACTTGACGCTTAGTAACCGAAAGACTAGATTGATGAAAAAAGTCAACTGTGTTACAAACTTTAAGTGTCTTACGCATGCTAGAATCGATAAGAAGGAAGTTTTTGCCTATGATCAATAATTTTTTTTTTTTTTTTTGAAGAATGTAAAATTTGCATCCATATATCGAAAGCCAAAGTCAAGTACAAGACACAACCATAACAACTATACAATAACTGATAATAAACACCAAAACCATGAGAAAAAGAAACTAAGAAGTACCAAAACCCCCTAACGACCAACTAAAACCAGCAAAAGGATCTTCAAACAATAACACACTAGCGAACACCTGCAAAAAAACACAAGAAAACAAGGACCATACCATGCCTCGAAGATCAAGTCACTGATGAAGAGCGCCGTCTTAAGGGATCGAGGAAAAGGCTTGGGTCTCTTTGACTATCTTCTATATGCAATGTTCTCTTTTCCGCTTTTCATGATTATTGCTTTGGGAAAATTGAATAGCTTCCATAACAGTAGCATGATTGACATTGACAAAAGGTTGAGGTGCTTGGATTCTCTTCTACCCACTTTTACAATACAACACTACCCTCTTCACACGTCTCTTGGACACCATTTGAATTTGTGCAGATTTTTCACCAGAACTGAACTCTAGACTATGGGATTCAGAAGACTTACCGACAAAATTAATCTGGGGAGTTGGTTCATAAGTGCCCTCACTTGGATTACCTACTTGGTCAGTATGATCTCAATCAATATCCATATTTGTTTGGTCAATCTGTTTCACTTGAAGCTTAATAACTGAAAGACTAGATCGATGAAAAAAAATTCAACTGTGTTACCAACTTTAAGTGTCTTATGCAAGCTAGAATCGATAAGGAGGAAGTTTCTGCCTATGATTACTTGTTTTTTTCTCCGCCAAGATTCTTTGTGCTTCCGCTTGTTTATAACATTAGCTTTGAACTAGCTATACCCTCCTTGGGATGTGTTAATACCCTATTCACGATTTTGCTTTGATGGGCCGCAATTGCTTATATCGCCTCCTTTATCACCTCCTATAGCGCAAACATCTTCTATAGAAGAAAAGTTAGCAAGATTCCTTATAGAGGGAGTGCGATTAGGCATATCATATTCTTGTTGTGAGAATAGGTTTACATCATTCCCTAAATTTTAGTTAAAGCCTTTCAGTGATCTCATCGCAACTCCCAATCAAATTCAAAATCATTGGAACGAGTATCCTTAATGAGTGCCACTTCTAGAGGATCTATGTAAGAAAACATATCGAAATGGGGCGTGCCATTTGTCTTGCTCTGTGACATATTAGAGTCTTGCAGCATAGTTAGTCCTTTACGCTTTTCTTTTTTGGTGAAACATCGATTTTTCAATTTAGAATTAATGAGAAAACATTTTTTCAACATTCTTAAACCACCACAACACAGATAATTTAACAAAGTCCAAAATAAACAAGCGAAATCCAAAGTCAGGCAAAATGTTAACCAAAATGTGCACAACTCAAAGGATGTTGGAAAAAAAACCCAAAACAAATCTATATTTAGATATGATTGAATAACAACCAAACATGCTAGATTAGGTCACTGAAAGTGTTGATAGATATTGTTGGAAGCCCTTATCAGGTGAAGCATCAATGTGTCGAAGTTGTTGTTTGTCAATCATTGTGTCCACCGATGTGACAAGAGAGAAAGCAAGTGGGTAGTGGAGAAGAGATCGGTGATGAAGGGAAGGGGAAGGTCAGAGAAAAGGATCTTTGCCGGAAACAAACCCAGTAACAAGCACTAGTAGCGTGAAAACGAACAAGAGGGTCACCTCGTGCCCCCAATGAGACGCGATCTGAAGATAGTGAGGATTGTTTGGCTTCACCGGAGATCCGACCAAGTGTTATCAGAAATCGCCTAGGGCTCTATCGGAAATCGCCTCTAACACTTGGAGTTAAAGAAGATGATCATTGTTGTGGCATTTAGGCATATTTGCTTGGGTAGGTTTTGTCCTCGAATTGTCAAAGGTGGGAGATTGTTAATGTCTGGAATCTACACTAGGTTGACAATCCTTTCAACAAAAATTTAGTTAAATCATTATTGTTTTTATTTGAATTGTAATTATTTTACAAGTTCAAGTTTATTCAAAATTAGTATTAGAGTTGGGTGTAGAGCATTTAGTTCCTTGGTATGAACAATTAGAGATTCTTGAATTAACTATATTGTTGTGTCGTGTGTTGAGTAACCATTCAAGCTGTCAACATTTCAAAAACTCATTAGATTTTCATACCTCGAGAGAAGAGTGCCAATTTTACGAATTCTAAAGGGTGTATGAACTTAGGTTTTATGGAATTGGTTTTCGAGTCATCCTAAAGCACTAAATTATAAATATGAGTGTGGTTAGGAGAGGAACAAAATGAGTTTGGAGAAGATTAGTTGACTGATTCAAATAGATCTAAACTGCTTTATAAAGTTTTCATACATTAACTTGATTGGATACAATATATCTTATTATTAAGGGCAATATTTCTTTTTGTATAGATAGTTTGATATGGATCTAACTTCTTGTAATGTCATCTAGACTTCATTTATTTATTTATTTATTCACAATTTTATCATCTCTTGCATGACAATATTGTATCATATGGCACAAAATAATTTTATCACCTCTTATATGACAATGTATCATATGGCACAAAACGATGAAACCAATGAAGTAACTATAGCATCTTTGCTTATTTAAATTTAACACACTCGATTAACAAATAAGAATTTATCACCTCTTATATGACAATATATCATATGGCACAAAATGATGAAACAAATCAAATAACATATAACATCACTTATTCAAATTTAACACACACAATTAAGAAAACAATAATAGGGACTCAATTAAAGCTGCCTTTGCCAAAAGAAAGAATGGATAAGATAGTTTGTGCCACGGTAAGCAGAAGTAGTATGGTAGCAGCCAGAAATGAAATCAATGCCCATGGACTGTTGAAGTAATTCCGCTTTAAGTTTGCCATCCACAAGTTTCGGCGTCGCTTGCAATGGTTGCTTTCATCATTGAAAACTTGAGAGTAACTAAATCTTTTGGTATCTGCTAGGGTGATGTTGAACAACTTGTGCCACATGGAGTAAAGTTCTGCATCATCACCCACCCAACTTTCAATAATTCCACTACGACGAAGTAAACGAACATCCTCGGAGGAATTGATGAGGCAATTCATGAAGACGGCATAGTCACAAACGTACCTTGGCTCATGATATGAAGGACACAACTCAAAGGCAACTAGATTTGTGAAGAAAGACTCACCTACTTCTGCTTTGATGGTTAGTAATGGAATTTCCAATATCCCACTAATGAACTTTTATTGAGAATCTTTAAACTCATTTTCATTGAAACAAATCTGTAGCTTACATGTGATTATATACTGTGAACAAAATATCTAAACCATACAAAATATCTAATCTAAACTAATTTGCAACAAACTAACTAACTCACTAACTCACTGTATAACAAACTAACTAACCACCACAACTAATTCCATTGTAGCATGTCATTGGAATACTAGTCTTACAGATCTGTGATGGAGAAGCTCTAACAGACAAAGGCAGCGGTGATGATGAAAGTTGGGTGCTGTGAGAAGATGTGCTATGAGAAGATGATGCTGTGATAACTTCTTCAGCCCCCCTTAAGCTGATAGGGCAAGGAAACACTAACAGCTTGTCACGAAGATAATGAAATCTGAAAGGAGAAAGTGGCTTAGTGAAAATGTCAGCCACCTGATGAATGGTAGGAATATATTTGAGTTCAATCTGTTTGGTAACCACTTTTTCCCGAATAAAATGGCAATCGATTTCGATATGTTTTGACCAAGAATGGAAAACAGGGTTGGATGCTAAAGCCATTGCAGATAGACTATCACACCAGATAATAGGAGTAGTAGAAGAGGAAACACAGAAATCTTTAAGCAGCTGCTGAATCCAAGTGAGCTCAGCAGTGGCATGAGCTAAAGCTCTATACTCAGCTTCAGTGGATGATCTTGAGACAGTGGCTTGCTTTTTAGCTGACTAGGAAATCAAGTTTGAGCCAAGATAGACACAGTAGCTAGAGGTTGATTTTCGATCAAGATGATCAGTGGCCCAATTAGAGTTTGAGAAGGCAGAAAGATCAAAAGAACTAGGCGTGAAAGAGAGACCATAGGACAAAGTCCCTTTGACATATCGAAGAAGCCTCTTAACTGCTTGAAAATGAGCATTAGTGGGAAAATGCATAAACTGACAAGCTTGATTCACAGCATAGGAAAGATCAGGTCTTGTGATAGTCAAATATTGCAGGCCACCGACTAAACTTCTATATAGAGAGGGTTGATTAAATGGCAGAGAATCAGCTGCAGAACATGTAGACTTAACAACCATATGAGAAGAACATGGTTAGCAGTCCTCCAAACCTGCTTTGTGCAATAAGGCAGCAACATACTTGGCTTGAGATAAGAAGTAACCATGCTCAGCAGAAGACTGAACTGAGATGCCCAGAAAATAAGACAGAGAACCAAGTTCTTTCATTGAAAAAACCTTGTGCATTTGTTGAAGAAGGTGAGCAATGAGCGTAGAATCATTACCAGTTAGTAAGATGTCATCAACATAGACCAAGAGCAAGGTGAGACTAGTAGAGGTTTTTCTGATGAAAAGAGAAGTATCAGACAGACTGTTGATGAATCCCTGAGACAGCAAGAAGGAAGAAAAAGTGGAGTACCAAGCCCTAGGAGCTTGCTTGAGCCCATATAAAGCCTTCTTAAGTTTGCAAACATGAGTAGAAGACTGCACAAACCCTGGAGGCTGCAACATATAAACTTCTTCTTGAAGAGTGCCATGAAGAAATGCATTTGAAATATCAAGCTGTTTGATAGGCCACTGAAACTGAAGAGTAATACTTAAGAAAATTCGAATTGTGGGTTGTTTAGCCACGGGACTAAAAGTCTCATGAAAATCAATTCCTTCTTGTTGCAAAAACCCCTTTGCCACCAATCTAGCTTTATAACGAGCAATTGTTCCATTTGAATCTCTTTTAATGCGAAAAACCCATTTGCACCCAATGGCAATCTTATGAGGAGGAAGGGCAACAAGATCCCAAGTGCCTTGTTGTTGAAGAGCTTGATATTCTTCCTTCATGGCTTGAAACCACATAGGAGATTTAAGAGTAGCTTGAACAGAGGTAGGTTCAGTTTCAAGAAGAGAAACTGGAGCAGAAAAGCACTGAGGAAGTTTATGTTTAGATCGAGTGATCATGGGATGTGTGTTAGATACAGAGGAAGGAAGAGAAGGCGGAGGTAAATCAATAGTAATAGAAGAAATAAGAATAGGTTGAGGAAGAGAAGAAGAAGGAGGATCAGAAAGAGAAGGAGAATGCTCAGAAATTGAAGAGGGCTCAGAAGAAGCAGACTGAGCAGGAAGCACAGATGAGTCACTGAGTGAAGAAGGCGAGAAAAAGGAAGTAAGATCAGACAAATCTGAAGATGAAGAAGAGGAAACTAAGGACTGCTTCTGAGAGAAAGGAAAACATGATTCATTAAAGATGACATGCCTAGAGATGTAGATTTTTCCAGAAAGAGGCTCAAGACATCTATAACCCTTAATAGTGGGATGATATCCTAAGAAAACACAAGAAATGGACTTTGGTGACAGTTTGTGAGGAGCATAGGGCTTTAACCAAGGAAAACATTGACAACCAAACACTTTGAAAAGAGAAAAATCAAGTGCAGTATGAAACAACATTTCAAAAGGAGTTTTGTGATGTAAAATAGTAGAAGGCATTATGTTAATGAGAAATGTAGCTGTGGCAATAGAATCAAACCAAAAATGGATTGCAACAGAGGAGTGATGAAGCAATGTAATTGCAGTTTCAATAATGTGTCTATGTTTTCGTTCAGCTATGCCATTTTGAGCCTGAGTATATGGACAACTACTTTGATGAACAATGCCATGAGAAGACAACAAAGTATCTACTCTTTTATTTACAAATTCAGTACCACAATCAGTCCTAAGTATTTTAAGAGAAGTCTGAAATTGAGTGTCAATATATGCTTTGAATACAAGCAATTTATCATACACTTCACTCTTGTAATGCAAAGGATACACCCAAGTAAATCTACTGTAATCATCCACAAACAAAACATAGAAGCGAAATGGGGCATTAGCCACTGTAAAGGGACCCCATACATCACTATGAACTAAGGCAAAAGGACAATTGACAGAAGTATTAGACAAGGTGAAAGAAAGTCTATGAGATTTAGACACATTACAATCAAGACAAGACAAGGCCTTATTCAAAGACAATTTATTTGGTAAGAAACCAGCCATATGCTGAAGCTTTAAAGAAGATGGATGGCCTAATCTTTGATGCCAAAGCATATCAGACACAGGAGTTGTAGTGCTATCAGACACATGAGTTGTAGTATTAGAGTGAAAAACTTGAGGAGAAGAGAATTGTTGAGATGATGGAATGAACTGGTAGAGACCATTCATGTTAACACCTCTATGCAGAATCTTGTTCGTGCATTTGTCCTGAATGACAAAAGTGTTAGCATAAAAAATAACAAGACAATTGTGGTCTTTGGTAAGTTGATGCACATATAAAAGATTTGAGGAAATGGCAGGAACATGAAGAAGATTTGAGAGATGAAAAAAATGATGTGGTGTAGGCAAGATACCTTTACCAATATGACTGATTTGTAAGGAAGAACCATTACTAATTTGAACCTGCTCCTGACCTTGATAAGGTTGAAATTGTTGAAAATTAGTCAAGTCATTTGTCAGATGATTGGTGGTAGCAGAGTCAACATACCAAGGAGGTATGAGAGGATCAGAAGAAGTTTGAGGTACTGAAGCAGCATAGGCCTTTGACTGAGACAGAGAGGACTGAGATGAGTTGCTGCCAGAGAAAGGTTGAAAAGTAAGATCCAGTCGATGCCAATAGTCAAAAGCATTATGACTCAAACCTCCACAAATCTGACATCCAGAGTTAGAAGAAAAATTTCCTCTGGATCTATTATTATTATATCTATTATTGAATCTGCCTCGTTGAAAATTATTATATCTACCTCCTCTAGAACCACGATATGAACCTCTGCCTCTTGCAGAGTGGAAACCTCGATTGAAAGCATTTGAAGAATCATAACTAGACTGAGAGGAAGATGAAGATCCTCGTAAGGCAGAGTAGGCAACATTAAGATCAGTACTAGTAGACTGTTTAAGTTTTTTGTTCAATATGAATGAACTCTGAACATAACAAAGAACACAAATGCTCCATTTTGACAGGTTCAGATCGAGTACGAATAGAGGTTTTGAAAGCATCATATTCCTCTAGTAAACCATTCAAAGTTAGAAATACCAGATCTTCATCATCAACTTTTGCAGAAGCCAAAGCCAGCTGAGCTGCGAGATCTTTGATTTGAGACAGATATACCTCCATTGAAGATGACTTCTTACAGAGTGTTTGAAGTTTGGTTTTTAGTTGATGGATATGAGAACGTGAAATCGAAGTAAATTGCTTCTCTAAGAATTGCCATACTTGATCACTTTGAGTCAGGTGAAGCACAGAGGAATAAATGGATGAAAATAGAGTTGCTGTCAGACAAGTGAGCAGATGTGCATCAATCAGTTGCCATTTTGCATAACTTGGATTTGGAATAGTTTTTCCAGATTCATCAATGAGTTCTGAAGATGGACATGGATGAGATCCATTTACATTATCAAGAAATCCAGGCGCTCGAAGTACATTTGTCATCTGTGATTTCCATATGAGGAATTTGTTTGACTCGAGCTTTACTGTGATGAGAGAATTGAAATTTGAAATTAGTAAACTAAGATTTGGTGTAAAGAAGAGTCTTCCATTGAAAGGCTGTGGATCTTGCTCACGAGAGCTCAAAGCTTTGATACCATATTGAGAATCTTTAAATTCATTTTCATTGAAACAAATCTGTAGCTTACATGTGATTATATACTGTGATCAAAATATCTAAACTATACAAAATATCTAATCTAAACTAATTTGCAACAAACTAACTAACTCACTAACTCACTGTATAACAAACTAACTAACCACCACAACTAATTCCATTGCAGCATGTCATTGGAATACTAGTCTTACAGATCTGTGATGGAGAAGCTCTAACAGACAAAGGCAGCAGTGATGATGAAAGCTGGGTGCTGTGAGAAGATGATGCTGTGATAACTTCTTCAACTTTATATCAAACAAGTTTGTTTCCTCAGCCTTCTTGAATTGAATCCCAGACTCTTGCAGCTCTGTTGCAGAATTTATAAACTCCAATTGCTTTTCCGTTGCATTTCTATTCATCTCAGCAAACTTAAAGCACCAACAACTATGTACTAGGTGAAGTAGATGCTTGATGTTGTTGATTGCGATTTCTCTAGGAGCTTCTAATTTCTGCTCTGGTGCTTTGAATTATAGAAAAGTTGAGGCTATTTGAATGATCTCCAAGTCTAAATCCATTTTAGTCATGTTGAACAAACGAACAAGGATAAAGAATGGAAGTTGATTTTCAAGTAAAATTAAGTCACGCCCTAATGCATATACAATCTGCGCTGATTGGAAAATATGGTCATTCTCAACTCTCAGTTGCCGCATGCTAAGCTTGCGAAATAACTCAATGATAAAGAAACTGTCAAGAAGCATCATTTCCACAAACTCATCTGATTCGAGGCGAATGGTTTCTGCATAACAATTGCGTGCTCTTTCTTCTAATTCTTTTATGGCCATGATGTATTCATTCACACTCTTGTCTTTTTCTCGATTGAGAAGTTGTTCTAGGTACCATAATTTGTGCTCTTCCATTTATTTTAGCTTAGCTTTACCACGATGGTAAGGACCAATAGCAACCATTAATGGCCATAGGCTTTCTCATTTTGCCTCCGTAAGCCATCATACATTCTGAAGAGACAACACTCAGACGATGGATGGTAAAAATTAGCAAGCTTTTTGGCAATACTAATGGAGACATTATCTCCTCTTTCTTCCGGTGCCCTTTTGGCCATTACTTTGCTGAAACAAATTAATTGTCATGCTTTTAATAATATATATATATATATATATATTATAAATTAATGTCGCATTTGACTTTTTTAATTGTCACCGAACGTAGCAACTGCAGCTCAGTTAAAAAAACTACGGTCAAAAACCATTTTACTTTTAGGCAATATTTAGATCATGAATTTGAGTAGTAATTTGAAATAGCAATGAAACAAGCTGAGTGAAATGTAGTTGAATTCACTCACTCTTTCTCTTTTTGTTTTCAAATCAATACCTAAATCTATGATCTGAACACAATAGAATTGTGTCGACTAAAAATAAGGGTGTTTTGAAGTTACGGAAATCTTCTGTGACTATATCTCCTTCTATGCTTCAGAATTTTTTTTTATTTTATTTATTATTATAAGGAAATACATTTGCTACACTTCTCTTAAAAGGCATATACTATACACACCTTATTACGTATTTTTATAAAAAATATTATATGATCTTCTGGTTGAGTTATGATTATTTGTACTTTAAAAATGAAGTTATTCATTTTTGTAATTTATAATAATTCTGAACCACAAAATGTATAGCATTACTACAAAAATATATATCATTATAACAAAAATGTGTAATTTTAATTTTAAATAATAAATTATCATAATTCTATTAAAAAATTAAATAACACATGCCACAAAATATGTAGCATGTTTAAGAAAATGCGCAACAAGATAAATGTGAGGGGTGCGTACCAAAAAGGTTCCTTTTTCACATGTGTTGGGAAGTTGCTACGGTGTAAAGTTTATTGGATAGAATTTATTGCAATGTATATAACTTAACAATAACGTTTCGTACCAAATACAACAATATGTAGTTCTGTCTAGGTTGTTCAAAATTTTAATATGGATTCTATCCTTTATAGTTTTAATGGAAGAAAAAAAGTTCCAAACATTGCTTAAGATGTCTTATTTTAATATATAGATTGACTCAGGATTGATATCTTATGTAACTCAATATTGATACAAAAAATATGCTTATTTATACACATATTTTCACCTTATTTTTCACTTTCTATTTTAAGCGTGAATGGAAATTGATATAGTTCTTTGAACTGCTGGGACCAGAAACTGCATAAGAAATGAAAGAATCGATAACACCTATATGTGTGTAAGTTTTTCATTGGCATTACTGTAAATATTTCAAATAAAAAATTTATTAATATATGATTCTGATTCAACACTTTGTATGGTATAACTCACATCTTAAATAATAGACCATATATTAAATATTATGAGTATTTTTGTTTTGTACAAATAAAAATTATATGTAGTAGCATTGCTGATAAATTTCAGTTAACTACTTTGAAATTTGAAGAAAATACAGTAAGTTCTATAGTTTTGGTATAATTATATTGTTTTCCCTTTTATAGTAAGGTCAAATGGACAGGAAATAATACAGATAGAGTGAAGATAAAAAAATGAACAAAATAAAATAAATATTTCTATATAAAAGAGATAACCACATCTCTCTATGTGACTAACGAAATTCTAATAAAACAACATTAACTATTATATGAATTAAAATAATAAGAAAGTTTAATATGGTGATGCCAAGCATACATGACTTTATATTTTCGCAAAATTTTAGTGGAGATGTCATTGTAATTTACCCTGTAATTTAAATATCTATCACTATATTTTGTTTGTTTTGACAGAAAATATTTTTTGTAAAAACTTTTCTAAAAACATTTTCAATAAAAAAACTTTTTCCATAGAAAACATTTTCTTGTGTTTGATTACATTCTTGAAACTAATGTGCAAATAGTTGCATTAATGGTGAAAGTAGTAGCTGTAACGCCCTCAAAATACAGTATAAGACAACCATTCAAATAATCCATAAACATAAGAGAAATAATATATTTTCATTCATCGAAGTCTCCTTTACAACAATTATCGCATGTGTGGGGAAGTGGTTTTGGAAATACTCTTCAGATCCTGGGAGACGCTCTTGATACTCAGCTAGTCACCTGCAAAGACAAATACTCCGGTCGGGGGTGCCAGGATTAGCACTCCGACGGGCAAGTCAGTTCTTATACTCAAGAAAGCTTGTTTACTAAGTTTGGTGAAGTGTTTTTTACATACCTTTCCAAGAACGCTGCTTGTTTATTTATATCTGTTCCTCCTGAGACCTCGGGGCCTGGGCCTAATTTTTAATCATTACCCGTTCCTATATTCGGCCCCCAACGATCTTTTTTAATCGGATTAATCGGCTTACGTATCGTATTCGGCCCATCCTAGTCTTGCAGGATGGGGCCGATTAATATTTGCTGGACGACCGGTTAATGTCAGTACTAAAACATGCTCCTTCCGATTTAGCCATATATTCGGCTCCCACAATTGCCCCCCGAACTCCCTATTGACGGTAGTTAATCGGCGTGTTTGGTTTAGAATTCGAAAAGCCTATCATAGATCAGGCGGCTTCGCGTATCCCAAGGCGTCAGAAAATGTCAGAAGGCGCACGCCTTTTCGTTTATCATTACACTTTCCCGCTTCATTCATGCGTCTCTCGCATTTATTGCGATTTGAAACTTCAGTCCTTTTTGGTGCACATTTCGTCGATCATCTGATACGTTTGGACCGCCAGCGCGCATCCCTTCTCTCACTCGCATTTTCTGCAACTTTCGTCCGTCTACCTTTGCCTCATCTGCTCTTCGTAAGTTTTCTTCCCTTTTCTTTGTAGCCCTATTCTCTGTTTATCATTTTTACTTTCGGCGAATCCTTGGATCCCCGTCGAAATGGCTAAACACTTGAAGGACCTCCTTTCTGAGAGTCGTATTTCCGGATTCCGGCGACATTTTTCCATTCCCGATGACGTCCAACTAACTCTTGTAACGGACAGTACTCTAGATATGGAGAGGGAGGATCAGAATACAATCGTATTCCCCCTCCTGTCCATAGCGGAAGGCGGAGTCCGTTTCCCCCTACATCCACTACTTAGGGCTGTCCTTTGCTATTGGAGTCTGATTCCTTCTCAACCCAATGTAAATTTCTTTCGAATCATTATGGGTGTTATAGAATTGAATCGACGTCTTAGGATCGATCTCAGAATTTCGGCCATTCGGCACTGCTACGCTTTAGCCAAATCCTCTGGTCGGCTGGGTCGGTACTTCCTTAGGGCCAAGGATACTGACCATCATTTGGTGACTATGCTTGCCAGTTCTGGTAAGAGGGTTGACGATGTAATGGTCAATGTCCGAGGTAATTGGGAGTTCGCTGAAGGCGAAGATCGCCTAGACCCCATTCCCAGACATAAGGGTGACCCAGGTTGCCACGTAGTATCTTATGTTTAATGATTTATCTTTTAATCGGCTCTCTTTCCTTAATCACTCATCTTTTGCAGGTAATAAATTGAAGAAGATTCTGACTTCCGTTGACGACGCTGTCCTTAGGGATATTAAGATTGCACTTGACTACTTTGGCCGCCCAAACGTGCAAAAACAGGGAGAGCCGCCCACATTTTACTTCGGTACGAGCCCACTTATACCACGTTCTCGGCTGCGGACAACATTCCGATTCCATCCGGCGACCAGCACCTCTCGGCTCTTATCTTCCCCAGCTACAAGAACCTTAGGCAAATTGGTCTCGAAGATTCTGATTCGGGGCAAGACGCAGAGCCGGTGATAGAAGTAGTTGCCGATCCGGCCGGAGAATTCACTGAGGAAGCCGAAGAAGTTGACGAGGCCGTGCGCTCGGCGTTTGAGGCTGCCGGACTCGATCAGTCTTCCTCACCATCCGCTTCGGGTCGGGCAGAAGTCTCTCCCGGAGATATTTTTGCGAATTTGGGCGACCTACCCGGCGATCTCTTCGAAGGTATGGCGAAGGAGAGCCTTACGCAAATGGCGCGTAGGAGAAACGCCGAGCGAATGGCTGCTCGACAGAAGGCCGAGGCCGGCGAATCTGATCCCAGTTTGCCTAAGGCCTCCGTACCCATTGTTGAAGGGGTGGTTGAGGTTACGCCGGTTGAAACGGAAAAAGGGGGTGAACAGCAGGCCGGTGAAGAACGGCAAATTCCGGAAGAGCGCGGTCAAAAACGCAGCGCCGAGGGGGAAGCCAGTTCAGAAATTAGTCCTTCTGGCAAACGGCCTCGCCTCGAAGAATCGGACGTGGTTGCTCCTTTTGTTATTCAGCCAAAGATCAGAGATACGCCGATTTCTTCCGATGCTTCTGCCATTGAGGATCCGGCCGTTGCGTTGAGCTTGGCGGCTTCGATTTCCTTGCCGGCTGACAATGCAACCTTTTGCGCCATGCCGGATATTATGGCCGTAGCCTTATCTGCGCAGTCGGCACTTCTGGTAGGAATCTTAAATCTATTTCTAAATTTATTTTTATAAAGGTATCTAATGATCCCTTATTCTTGCAGACCGTAGGTAGGATTGCCGACTTGGGCCGCCGCCTGCACGATGCTCTTGGCAGAATTGACCGCTTGCAAGCCGAAGTGGAAGGTCAGAAGAGTAGAGCGGAGTTTGAAAAAATGAGGGCCGCAATGGAGAGCGCGCGAGCCGAAGCGGAGAAGGAGAGGGCTCGCTCTGCTGAACAGCTTCGATCTGACGCTGAGGCTAGAGCGAATGCGAGTGAGGAATCGCTCAAGCTCTCAAAGGACGAACTTGCCAAGGCGGAGACTCAGCTAGAGGAGCTGAAGGCGGCCAAGGAGAAAGCCGAATCTGAGGCTTTCGAGGCGGGAAAAAGCGCCGCTTACACGGAATATGTTGATGAAGTTCCCAAGTTTGAGAATCGGGGGTTCAAACATGGGTGGCTCAAAGCCCTTGCTGCCGCTGGGGTTACATCGGATTTGCCAATTCCTTACGAGCAAGTGGATGTTGAGCCACTCGAATCCGACACCGAGGAGTGATTTGGGAGGCGTTTCCTATTTTATTAAGTTTTTTGTGTAAGTTTTTTGTTTGGTAGGGTTTTGTTGGTTCAGGGTAGTTTTCATGTATAAATTGGTTACTATCTTGTACGCAATTTATTAATGAACATTTCCTTGTAATGTCACTGCTACTTGTGCACAATTTGTGTGATTATGTTAATGAAACATTTTGCTGAGTTTGGCTCAAAGCCTTTCGCTACTTTGCGTAAAATTGTTGCTGAGTTTCAGCTTTTAGGGATTGAATATCCTGTGTCAATATTGATTCGTCTTTCTCATGCCGACTGGATTCGAATTATGAACTGTCAATTTGTGAGCCGGCTGGGGCCTTTGAGCCGGATAGTTGCGAATCTGCCCTTGCCCCAGGCGGTTCATACAGAGGTTAGAAGAATCGATTGGGGAGCCGGCTGGGGTACTTGAGCCGAATGGATTGATGATTCTGCCCTTGCCCCAGGCGGTTCCTAGAGTCGAGGGCCGGCTGGGGTACTTGAGCCGGATAGATTGATGAATCTGCCCTTGCCCAGGCAGTTACCTGCGGAGTTGAGAGCCGGCTGGGGTATTTGAGCCGGATAGCGGTTCGCGAATCTGCCCTTGCCCCAGGCGGTTCCTGCAGAGGTTAGAAGAATCGATTGGGGAGCCGGCTGGGGTACTTGAGCCGAATGGATTGATGATTCTGCCCTTGCCCCAGGCGGTTCCTAGAGTCGAGGGCCGGCTGGGGTACTTGAGCCGGATAGATTGATGAATCTGCCCTTGCCCCAGGCGGTTCCTGCAGAGGTTAGAAGAATCGATTGGGGAGCCGGCTGGGGTACTTGAGCCGAATAGATTGATGAATCTGCCCTTGCCCCAGGCGGTTCGCGATTATGGTAAAATCGTGCCCCTGCCGTCGACTCAGCCGGCGTCGGGCGATTCAGGATCTCCAATTAATGAGATTGCCTCGAACGTGCTGCCTCTGTGAAGGATAAATGAACAAAGGTACATCCTTTATGAGCTTGGTAGACAACTGAGTTGAGCTCCTGGGGGAAGACTGATCGCGCGAATGTCGAACCGACTCTTCTTTAACAGTAAAGGGGAAGCGAAGACCCTAGCTGAGCTTGGCGGAGATATGAATCGAGGTGGTGAACCCTCTCGGGCAGGAAGTAGGAGTTCCAGGGGTTGAGAGAGGCATTAGTCTCCCCGACGTCGCAGTAGATCGCCCAGGCGAGAAAAGCAGTCGCAAGGTAAGTCTCCACAGTCCCGAGTCGATAGGAGGTCTGACGTGAATCCGTGCCCATTAAGCTTTGCGGTATTCGTGAAGAATAGACCCATGACGGAGGCGGACTCGATCGTTCGAGACCCAGACATAGCGGTCGACTTTGCCCGACAAATATTTCCGCCTGAGGTTCAGAAATCAATGCTTGGTCGACAGGATTACGAGGTGTTTCGCGAGGGCATTCACGGCGCAGTGAAGGGGCTTTACACTGCTTACGAAGTCGGCATGCGACTGCGCGCTGCCCGTCAAGAGATAGAGAAGAAGGACGAACGTATTCGAAGTTTGGAGGCCCGCGTGGAGGCGGCCGAGCGGGAACTAAGGAAGACCAAGGCGGCTCAGGCACAATCCACCGCGCACGCGAACCCAATTGTGGAAGAGAGGGTTACTAGTCGGCTTATCAGCTCCGCACTTGCCGATCGAGAGACGGCAAGTATGTTCGCAATAGAGAGTGCGAAGGGGAGGGCCTATGAGAAAGGTTTCCATGAGGGCCGAAAGGTGGGAATCGAGAAAACCAGGGAAACACTGGCCGAAGAAGTATGCCGATGTGAAAACCGCGGGTTTAGGCACGGTTGGATCAAGGCATCTCAAGCCGCAGAAGCTCTTCGAGCGTCGGGAATTGATTTGGCATCACCACGCTACAGGAGTAAAGATTTTCCGTTTTCTGCCTTTGAGATTGAGAAGAGTGAGGATGAGGGTGACGCCATGTGAGTTTTATAGTTGTAAGATTGGAACGTAGGGCGCGTTTGAAACTATGTAACTTATTATTTTATTGAATAAAGATTGTTTCATTATAAATGTTTCGTTGTCATTCATATTCGGCATATGTGTATTTCGTGTTGCTTAAATGTTTGAATGTCTAAATATTGTCTGACCCAGATAGCCGTTAACTGTCCGGCAATACGCGGATTTATCGGCAGGATCTGCACATGGGCAGGATCGACACGTCCGCGGCGACCGTTAAGGTTTTATTGAGGCTATTGCAACGGCCATTTATCTTTGATTTGGGTGAGCGCATTGACGCTTGACCAGTTGGATTAATGGGCTGGTCGAGGGTGATCGGCATGTGAAGATTTGGCCGACCGGTTTAATAAATCTATTTCGCTTTGGCCCAGCCAGCGCGCGTTTCGGCCAGCCGTCGGGATGGCGGTCGTGGCGAATGTCAATCGACGCTTGTTTTATTCAACCAATGCGTTTTTGGGCGTTAATAAAATTTTCTTGGGATTGGGACCTCGAGATCGCGGTCGTTGCTGAGAATAAAAGGAGTGGGCGCTTCGCACCAATAATCCCATTTGACTCATCATTCTTTGTCTGGGATGGTGATTTTGGTTACAGAGGCTCAAACTTCGGTCAAGTTTGGTGTTGAGATGGTTTGCGGCAGAAAACCTATCCGTGAGGGAGTTAGGTCATCCGAAGAGCTTGAGATCTGTGAGTCTCCAAGTCGTCGAAGCAGATCACCCCGAAAGGAGAGTCAACAACTGTCAAGTTCATTCTCCCTTGTCCTGGATCTTTGCCTTGACATTGTCAATGGTGTCAGGGGAAGTTTGGCGTTATGCAAGTCGTGGGCTTAAGCATAACTGGTTCAAGGTAGTGCACGCCGTGGAGGGGTTTAGGGCGACGGTCGTCGATCCGGCGATGCTGCTTTACCGGAGCGTCTTGTTCCTTTTTTGCTTTCGATAATGTAATGTTCGAATGCGGGTTGTATTTATGTAACAACTGTTTAATCAAATAAATGGTTTTGTTTTAAATCTATTTGCGTGTTATTCTGAATTTTGCTTGTGTACTAGAGCACATTACTTCGAATGTATGATCCGTTCTAGTATGTTACATAGGATCAATTATCAATATCTTTCGTTCGTGCCAACGTTTGCTCCGGATTTGGAGACGCGATTAGCACTTAGCACTGTATGATCTGTTCTTGAACCCAGGGCCCATTCGGCCTTACGGAGATTAATCGGCTCGAATCCGAAATCTTAATCAGCCCTAAGGCGTCATGCGCCAAAGGGGTCCCGGAATCCGGAGACTTAATCGGCCCTAAGGCGTCATGCGCCAAAGGGGGCTCCGAATCCGGAGACTTAATTTGGCCAATCGTAACATCCACGAAGGGCGCTCCGAATCCGGAGACTTAATCGGCCCTAAGGCGTCATGCGCAAAAGGGGGCTCCGAATCCGGAGACTTGATTTGGCCAATCGTGACATCCACCGAAACCGGAGACTTAATCGGCCTTAAGGCGTCATGCGCCAAAGGGGGCTCCGAATCCGGAGACTTAATTTGGCCAATCGTGACATCCACGAAGGGCGCTCCGAATCCGGAGACTTAATCGGCCCTAAGGCATCATGCGCCAAAGGGGGCTCCGAATCCGGAGACTTCATGTGGCCAATCGTGACATCCACGAAGGGCGCTCCGAATCCGGAGACTTAATCGGCCCTAAGGCGTCATGCGCCAAAGGGGGCTCCGAATCCGGAGACTTAATTTGGCCAATCGTGACATCCACGAAGGGCGCTCCGAATCCGGAGACTTAATCGGCCCTAAGGCGTCATGCGCCAAAGGGGGCTCCGAATCCGGAGACTTAATTTGGCCAATCGTGACATCCACGAAGGGCGCTCCGAATCCGGAGACTTAATCGGCCCTAAGGCGTCATGCGCCAAAGGGGGCTCCGAATCCGGAGACTTAATTTGGCCAATCGTGACATCCACGAAGGGCGCTCCGAATCCGGAGACTTAATCGGCCCTAAGGCGTCATGCGCCAAAGGGGGCTCCGAATCCGGAGACTTAATTTGGCCAATCGTGACATCCACGAAGGGCGCTCCGAATCCGGAGACTTAATCGGCCCTAAGGCGTCATGCGCCAAAGGGGGCTCCGAATCCGGAGACTTAATTTGGCCAATCGTGACATCCACGAAGGGCGCTCCGAATCCGGAGACTTAATCGGCCCTAAGGCGTCATGCGCCAAAGGGGGCTCCGAATCCGGAGACTTAATTTGGCCAATCGTGACATCCACGAAGGGCGCTCCGAATCCGGAGACTTAATCGGCCCTAAGGCGTCATGCGCCAAAGGGGGCTCCGAATCCGGAGACTTAATTTGGCCAATCGTGACATCCACGAAGGGCGCTCCGAATCCGGAGACTTAATCGGCCCTAAGGCGTCATGCGCCAAAGGGGGCTCCGAATCCGGAGACTTAATTTGGCCAATCGTGACATCCACGAAGGGCGCTCCGAATCCGGAGACTTAATCGGCCCTAAGGCGTCATGCGCCAAAGGGGGCTCCGAATCCGGAGACTTAATTTGGCCAATCGTGACATCCACGAAGGGCGCTCCGAATCCGGAGACTTAATCGGCCCTAAGGCGTCATGCGCCAAAGGGGGCTCCGAATCCGGAGACTTAATTTGGCCAATCGTGACATCCACGAAGGGCGCTCCGAATCCAGAGACTTAATCGGCCCTAAGGCGTCATGCGCCAAAGGGGGCTCCGAATCCGGAGACTTAATTTGGCCAATCGTGACATCCACGAAGGGCGCTCCGAATCCGGAGACTTAATCGGCCCTAAGGCGTCATGCGCCAAAGGGGGCTCCGAATCCGGAGACTTCATGTGGCCAATCCTGGCAAGTGCCCCACTGGGAATTGACATATGATTTTCAGCGACGAGGAAAAATAGTTCGTATTGCAGAGGCGAAATATATTTACAGGTATCAGAGCCCACAGATCGGGTCAGTGATAGGGTTTTCATCAGAACTCTGCTTGCGCCGATTGGGGGGAACCACGTATTTCTTCAATGCCGTGGGTTGTTGGGAAACGCAGGATCTGATGGTAGGTGCTTGGGACGGCCTTCATGATATGTAGCCAGGTTCTTCCCATTATGGCATTATACGGCGAGGGGAGCTTCACGACCAGGAATTCCGCTTCGACCGTTCTGGAACCCGCTCGAACAGGTAATGTGACCTTGCCCAATGGATATTCGGGGTTCGTATTAAAGCCGAACAGTGGGTGAGGCGCCGGAGATAGATCCGCCTCGTTGAGGCCGAGCTTGATGAAAGTTTGATAGTACATGACCTCTGAACTACTCCCTGGATCTATGAGGATTCGTTCAATGATGAACCGGTTTATGCGTAATCCAATGACCAACGGATCAATGTGGGAAGCCGTTGCGTCATTGAGGTCGGAGTCGTTGAAGGCAATTGTCGGAGCTTCTTCGGACCGGTCAGTCGAAATACGGCGCCCCTGTAAAGTTGGATGCGATCGAATCGTGTGCATGGCTGGGAGTGTAGGCAGGCTGTAAATTACGTGGATCACGCCAAGTGGGGGAGAGTCCTGCCTCAATGCTAATGCCTTGGTTGGCTTTCCCTGTTTCACGTACTGCTGCAGTCGGCCGTCTTGCACCAGTTCTTCCAGGTGATCTTTTAATGCGTAGCAACTCTCTGTTTCGTGGCCGTGATCTTTGTGATATTCGCACCTCCGGTCCCTTCGTCGTGTATCGGGTGGCCCCACCATCTTTGACGGCCATTTGAAGAATGGAAGGTGTTGGATTTTGGTCATTACCGCGGTGATTGGCTCTGACAGTTCCGTGTACTTTTTGTCGGCGCGCCTCGAGCGCCTACTGTCGACTTGCAATTGCTCATTCGTCGGGTGGGAGCATTGATCACTCGATCGGCGAGAGTCCCGCCTTTTGTCTCGTTTAGCACGTTGTCGTGGCTCGGGGCTCAGAGGTGGCACGGAACTTATCGGCTGAGCAATATCAGGGGTGCCGGTTTGGTGGACACTTGTCTGGCTTTGATTCTCAAGGCATCGTCTTCCACTTTGCAATACTCTTCGACTTTCTTCATCAACGCCCAGACTGTTTTGGGGGGTCTTCTGGTCAGGGAGTTGCGAAGAGCACTGTCAGGATGTAGTCCCATTTTGAAGGCGGTGACGGCCATGGAGTCGTTGCAAGCGTCGTCAACGAGATTGAAGCACTCCCAATATCGCGCCGAATATGCTCTCAGCGTTTCTCCTGGTTGGATCTGCATAGCCCAGAGAGAGTCGGCCTGTTTCGGCTGTACCTCGTTGGTGATGAACCTGGCCCTGAAGGATTTTTGTAATTGGTGGAAACTTCTGATCGAAGCCGGCTCCAGCTTGTAATATCATCTGACAGCTAGTGGCCCAAGCTGCTGGGGAATATTCGGCACATGAGGGCTTCATTGTCTGCATGCAACGTCATGGCCTGCTTGTAGTGACGTATATGATCAGTGGGGTCTGATTTTCCGTCGTAGAGAGTAAATGATGGAGCTTTGAACTTCTTGGGCGGCCGCCCTCGCAATTCGTCGGATAAAAGGATCGTGCCGGTCCTCTTCGTCTGAACTGCTTCTTCTGCGCTTGTTCCTTGTGTGTGGGCTTTTTTCAGAGGAGCTGGAAGTGTCTGAGCGTCCCTTGTTTATGCTCCGTGGATAATGAGTTGGAGTCGCTATCAGTTTCCCGTGGTCGGGCTCGAGGTCGTTGTTTACCTGCGCTCAAGGGTCGTTCGGGGTCTTGGCGCGCGGCTTCTTTGGATTTTGCTACTTCCAGGGCCAAATCTTGACGGAGGCGTTCATTTTCTGCGAGCATATTTTCCAGCCTTTGCTCATTCTGTTTAGCTTGTTCTATGATGGCTTGCATCGTTTCCTGCGCTGAAGTCGTTGGTGAGTCAAAATTCAAGGCGCGTCTCGCAGCAATGGTTTCCTTCCCGAGCATATTTGCCGGAGTGATGTCGTCTCTTTGTGTAGTCTCGTCGGTGGCTATCGGAGGATCTTGCGTCGCGCCTTCCATGGATGTACTTGAGTATTCCCACAGACGGCGCCAATTGTGGGGAAGTGGTTTTGGAAATACTCTTCAGATCCTGGGAGACGCTCTTGATACTCAGCTAGTCACCTGCAAAGACAAATACTCCGGTCGGGGGTGCCGGGATTAGCACTCCGACGGGCAAGTCAGTTCTTATACTCAAGAAAGCTTGTTTACTAAGTTTGGTGAAGTGTTTTTTACATACCTTTCCAAGAATGCTGCTTCTTTATTTATATCTGTTCCTCCTGAGACCTCGGGGCCTGGGCCTAATTTTTAATCATTACCCGTTCCTATATTCGGCCCCCAACGATCTTTTTTAATCGGATTAATCGGCTTACGTATCGTATTCGGCCCATCCTAGTCTTGCAGGATGGGGCCGACTAATATTTGCTGGACGACCGGTTAATATCAGTACTAAAACATGCTCCTTCCGATTTAGCCATATATTCGGCTCCCACAGCATGCATTACATTTTCAGTGATATTCAACCTGAAACTATAGCATGTAATTCTAACTTCTAATAACAAAAGAAATGCCCCATGGGCTTACATCTTTCCAAACTATTGCTTGGGTACAACAAAAGAAGAGTTCTAACTCTATTACAAATAAAGCCCTCGGCTTGAGTTTACATATGTCACCAAAAATAGATCACAAAATAGAGCCTTCAACTCCCAAACCTTCCAAGCTAAGACCTTGGAGGCGGCATGTCACCTGAACCTGAAAATGGTGTCCCAAGTAGGATAAGCCAAAGCCCAGTAGAGACATGCTAAACAGAATAATAGAATTAACTAAAACATTAACATCCGATAAATGTTTAACACAAGTAAACTATGTACATCCTTTTCATAACCAATTAATTCATTGACATAGTCCAATATTATCCAAACAGTTTAAAATGAGACTACCACTCATATAACAACTCTTCAATAGCAAACATCATGCATCACTTCCATTCACTTGCTATTTTACGGAACTACATCCGAGGGAACCGGCACCCGTAAATAAATAAGATTTCGAGACTTGCACCCAGGACACTCCGGCCAACTTAATTATCCATGGAGTCCATTCCCTATCTCCTCTCAAACAAATGGAGTACATCCCCAATCTCCTCCCACACAATATACATATACAATGTATTCAAACACATAGTCATATACGATGACCCAACAATTCACATATTCAATGTGTTAATTCCACCGTCACATTTAATGACATAATCCAAACGATTAGTTTCAATTTCCCTAATCATCATGCAGTGTCTACAATAATTAAGACTATCCTCCACCGATAGCCCAAACAGTTATTTCTAAACAGATAAATAAATCTATCAAACAGATAATTTATTACATTTTTCATCGGTGAGTGATTTATCAATCCAACTACACCATTCAATCACAATTTCCTCCAATTTCATAATTCCCAAACCAATCTCATGTTCCTCCCAATTTACCAAATTAATTATACAAATTAATTATTTAAATTCAATTAGGGCATTCCTTTCCTTTTCTCAAACATTGATCTTAAGACCAAATTTCATCCATACCACCCAAATATACCCATTTTCAAGACCTCATATACACAATGAAGTCCAAAGATAGAAAACCCCTCTTTTGAAACTTTTCAATTCCAAACCCTAACTTCCCAAAATTTCCAAATCTCACCGTTTAGTTGAGATGGCTAACATTTATGTTAAAGCTCATAAAGATGAGTAGTTTATCCCTACCTTAAATGGAGAAGCTCAAAGGAGATGACGAGGAAAAATCCAAGATGCTTCAAAGTCCAACTTTTTTCGGTTCAAAAGATAGCCTAAGCCAAGCTCTAACTTTCTTAGAAAGGGACTAGGGTAGAAGAACTCTAGATCAAGAGTATTTGTAGAGAGAAGGTGTGTAGAGAGAGATGGGGGGCAACCGGATTAGGGTTTTTGGATGAAAAATATGATGAACAAGTGGTGAATATCACGTTGTTGCCAACTGATATAATCGAGGCTCGCTCGAGCGAATTAGTGGTCGCTCGAGCGACCAGATACAAAAGAACCTCGCTCGAGCGCAAGAAGCGTCGCTCGAGCGAACAATGTAAAGTTTCAGATCTGCAACCCAGACGCACGCTCGAGCACAAGAGTTCTCGCTGGAGCGAAGAAACACAAAACGTAGAGCTCGCTCGCTCGAGCGGAAGAAAGCTCACTCGAGCGAAGAATACCAACCTTCAGGTCTAAAAGAGACGCAAACGCATGCTCGAGCGCAAGACTGCTCGCTCGAGCGAAGAGACACAAGACACAAGGCTCGCTCGAGCGTAAGAAAGCTTGCTCGAGCGGAAGTTGCGTCTGAAAAAGAAACCTGAAGACCCACAACACTCGCTCGAGTGAAGAAGCAAACACCCAAGGCTCGCTCGAGCGCAAAAAGCCTCGCTTGAGCGAAGAAGGAAAAACCTGGGCAGTAACCATTTGTTTCAACTTGCAACTAACCTGTTTCAAACTTGCCCAACACATCCCAAAACTCAAATACAAGGAATTAAAGGACATAAAAGAGATATACACAACAATACTCAATCATGGAACTCAAGTTTGGAATATAGTAAATGACAGGGGTAAACCGGGATTGCTATAGTAGCAACTACAGTGTGGAGGTGGAGGTGGAGGTTGAGGTATTGGGATAATGGTGGTGGTGTGGTGGTGGTGGTAGTGCTGCGAGGAAGATCATAGGGGTGGTTGTTATGGGGTGATATAGGTGGTGGCAGAGGCAATGGTGATGGTGGTGGCTGTGCCATGGTGGAGATAATAGTATTGGTAGTAATGTTGTGGTATTGATAAAAAATTTTGTTCGAAAAATATTTTCTTTCTTTTGAAGTGGAAATTATTTTCTTTCTAAATAGACTTATTTTCCATTGTACCAAATGTTATAAAAATACAAAAAAAATTAAAAAAATTAATGATAATAATAATAAAATTAAAAAAAAAGAACAAAAATTTCTAACGCACATAAACGAACATATATCATATGACTCCGAATAGAAATAACAAATAAAAACTTAAATTAACCAAAAAAATAGGAAAGCAAAAAAAAAAAAAAAAAAAAAATTACTTGCTGAAAGCTTCTTCTTTAGTGACTTTAGCTGATATCGTGTCAAGCCAAAGAAGAGGACATACTCAAAACAATATTACAGCCAAACCTCTACCTTCATTTTGATTTTTTAAATGAAAAAAGAAAGCAAAAGTTTATAGAGATTATGATAAGAGGAAAACTCATTTTATAATCGACAATGAGCTTATTAATCACTAAGAGGAGGGAAGTATAGAATAAAGAGAAGTCATAAGAGAGGCATGGAATAGATTCTAACATTTTACATTTTTACCTTTTTTTTTTTTTTAAAAAAAAAACACTAGTTTAAATTTATTTTGAGTAAAAATGAAAAAAAAAATAATATTTAGTGTGCAAATATTTTAAAATTTTGTTTTGATAATAACTGAAAAGAGGTGGTTGTTGATGGTGGCTGGAGGTGGTTGCTTTCTATATGAAGTGATAATCGAAAGTAATTGTCGATGGTCAAAGATGGTGGTCAATAAACCGCCTAAAATGATTTTCAACAAGAGGTGGTAGTCGAAGATGATTATTGTCAATGAGAGGTGGTTAGCAGTGGTGATAGATGGTTGGTGAAGGAGGTATCAACGATGGTTGGTGGTAGTGATAAGCATTGGGTGGTGGTCAAAAAGAAAATGGAATAAAGCAGAAGAAATGCGCGTGCGCACACACACACACACACACACACACTATATATATATATATATTGTAATGACCCTCATTCTCATCTTAGCCATGTTCATGTGCATCTGCATGATTTATCTTGTTAAGCTTGCATTTGCAGATTTTGACTTGTTTTGCCTAAAGTAAAGGTCCCTGTCTTGTTTTGTGCTTATGTGATTTGCCTGAGTATTGCTTGTATGCTTTGTTCCTTGCTTTGTGTGTGTAGCCTAGGTCACACCCTTGAACCTGTTATACCTAGGACCATCTTGGAACCACTTTGGTTGACCTTCACCTTCACCCTGGCATATTGGCCGAGATGTCATCATCTAGGCCGAGGTGTACATCACCTAGGCCAAGATGTGTATCATCTAGGCTGAGATGTTATCATCTAGGCATCCAACATCCTTGATCCTTGTACCTAGTGATCTTATTCCTGAACTGGTATGACCTAGACCGAGGTGCGGCAGAGCTAGGCCAAGTGTTATCTTTCCTAGCCGAGATCATTGAAACCTTCTTGCCCGAAGCCTATGTCTTGATCCGAGGTCATTGCCTTGTCAGAGTGCCCTTGTCACCTTACTTGTTACACACACTTTGTCATACTCTTGTCTTTTCATTCTGGCACCTTTTGGAGGAGATCCAATCCGATGATGCCACGTGTCCCAGCAGAGAGTTAAGTCAGCTGGCAGTAGAGAAAACATATCATTTGCTATATCTTTGCCCTAGAAGAGAGAGAAGCTCTAGGAAAGAGGGAGAAGGAGTTCTTGGAGTGAGAATAGATTTCCAAGCTTGATCCTTAGAGTTTGAACCGTTTGATTCGTGTTTTGAGGTTAGAATCTTGATCCACTCTTGTTGTTCCTTATGTTGATCTGATCACATTGCATGATCTAGCATGATTCATAAGCCATGCATTGATTTAAAGTTTGGTTTTAGAAAGAGGAAATGATGCTCATGTGTTCTTGAAGAAAAGCCTTGTTTTGATCCGAAAGTTTATAACAAGTTCCACGGTTTTGTGTTTGTTTTCTTGAAATCTTCAAGTATGGGCACCCAGATCCATGTTTTTGAACTCATCTCATGAAATATCAGATTTTGAATAAAGAAGTTATGATTTTGGCATTCATGTTCTTCATGTTCTTCAAGAGGAAACCCAGATTTTTCCAGACGTCATTTCCCTAAGTGTGGTCACCGAGACCCACTTTTGCCTAGATCTCACACCTAGGCCAAGCATCGTATCTCTCCTTGGCCTACCTTGCATGATCACTTGCCCCTTAGTCTATCTTGCATACACACCTAGACCTAGGAGACCACACCAAGGCCAAGAGATGTGGGACCTCGGCCAAGACTTGGCTGGTACCCAGCATGTTTTCCCGAGATGAAAAACAGTGTTTTAACTCTCAGCACATGTTTTGCTTTGTCTTGACTTAGTTTTGAAAGAAATGCCGGGATCATTTACACTCATGTAAAGCTTGTTTTAGGGATGCATTGCATAGCCATCTTTTGAGCATTCCTTCTTGTCTTCTTGAAATACATTCAGTGGACCTTGCCATGTATTTGTTAGTCTTGGATTCTTGCCTTAATCCCTACACCCAAAGAGCTATGTGAGTGGTATTTTTAATAAAGCTATATTCTAATGTTTTGATAAAAGCTTTGCTTGTTTCGTTTTGGAAAAGTGTTTGTTCAAGTATGAATGATTATTCCTAGTTTTGTATCAAGTACTATCTTGTTTTAATGACATTCTTGGAAAGTCCTTAGTGCTAGGGGACTATAATGCAACTAGTACCCTTGTTTGAGATATCTCCCTTGCCACCGATGGTCTTGTACGGGTTGGTTTGTCTAATCGATTCTAGGTCGATTATTCCCTTGTTTTGTCAGGAATGTCATCACTTGTATTATATTGATGCTAGTAAGCATCCCTTGAAGCTTTGAAAGACTTGATAGATGAACTTGGTTCATCCCTTGATTTTGTACAAGATATGCTATGTATTGTTTTGGTAAAGATCTCAAATATCATTCATTCAAACCTTTATTACTAATATCATTCACTAAGTATCCAAGCTCACCCTCCTCTTTATATATATGTAGGTGACGAGCAAGAAGGCGGTGAAGCCCAGATGTTATTTGCAAGTTGTCTTGGATTCATGTTTTGCTAGCATCTTGAAGATTATGCTTCTTAGCTTTGTAGTTCATGTCTTTTGTATATGTTGGCTTGAGAAGCCTTTTGATCAAGATGTATCATATACCTTATTTTTATTTGTATCCAAGCTGTAAACCATGCTAAGATGTATGTCATTTCAATTGATCTATGCACAGCTCTTATGGACTACTTAGATTGAAATTCATTGCTTCCACACATGTAAACCCCATATGTATACTCTGATTGTGTGTGACTGTGCAGGTTGGCCTTCGGTAAATCTCGGATTACTGGCCATCATGGCACCAGTCTACTAGGGGCGGAATGGGGTCGTGACATATATATTTACAAAATTTAGTAATTTTTGTGAAGTGTTTACAAATTTTTAAAAGAAACAGAAACCAAACTAATTTTTGTTTACAATTTTTAAAATTTTTAAAAATATAAATACAAAATTATAAATATAAGTATCACCAAACAAACCCTAAAGGATGGGTGTGATGAATGAGAAGTAATTGAGAGGGAAAATGATATATAAACCTACATTTTAGACCCATTTTATAGACTTAATGATGTGTAAGTGATATGATCGGTTGATGATAGAGTTGCAAATGAACCGAGGCGAGTCGAGCTTTGCTGAGCTTTAGTTTAGCTCGTTTACTTATTAAGCTCGTTTATTGAGCTTGGGCTCAGCTCGACTCGAGCTCAGCTTAGCTCGATAAGTAATTCAGCTCGAGCTCAGCTCGGCTCGGCTCGTTAATATTAAGGATAATTTACAGTAACACCCCCTGAGATTTCTATTTAATAGATATCCCCCTTTATATTTGAAAAATTACACTTACTTCCTTGTCAGATTAAAAGACATATTTTTTCTTTAGCCTTTCTACATATAAAATAGGGAAAATTACACAAATAGTCCCTATAGTTTGGGGCTTGTGTCACTTTGGTCCTTGACTTTTCAATTGTGACACATTTGACCCTGAATTTTAAATCTTGTTCCAAATAAGGACAATTGAATATATAATTAGATTTTTCAAGGGTAAAATTGTCAATTTGATAAAATATAAACTAATTTGACAAAAATAAATGTCAAACAAATATTTTTAAATTTTTAAAAATTATTTCTACCTACTAAAAATAAAATTCTGTAAAATTGATAAATCTTTTAGACATTTATTTATTTTTTTTACCAAATTAATTTTTATTATGTGTTTGGATGATGATCATGTAAAATTAATTTTAAAAAATTAATCATGTAATTTTTAGTAATTTTACATAATTTTATCATTGGTGGATAAAAATAATTTTAAAAAAATTAAAAATATTTTTTTGACATTTATTTTGTCAAATTAGTTTATATTTTATCAAATTGACGATTTTACCCTTGAAAAATCTAATGATATTTTCAATTGTCCTTATTTGAAACAAGATTCAAAATTCAGGATCAAATGCGTCACAATTGAAAAGTCAAGGACTAAAGTGACACAAGTCCCAAACTATAGGGACTGTTCAAGTAGAATTTAATAATGGAAAGTTGTAGAATATAGTCATGATGATATGAAGAAGAAATGGTAGGAAAAATGGCAAAATGGTTATTTAAAAAAGGGGCGAATTACACTAAAGGTCCCTATAGTTTAGGACTTGTGTCACTTTGGTTCCTGACTTTTCAATTATGACACATTTGACCCTGAATTTTGATTTTTGTTTCAAATAAGGACAATTGAATATACAATTACTTAATTTCAAGGGCAAAATCGTCAATTTGATAAAATATAAACTAATTTGACAAAAATAAATGTCAAAAAATATTTTTAAAATTTTAAAAATTATTTCTACCCACCAATGATAAAATTATGTAAAATTGATAAATCTTTTATACATCAAAACTAGAAATAATTTTTAAAAATTTAAAAATATTTTTTGACATTTATGTTTGTCAAATTAGTTTATATTTTATCAAATTGATGATTTTGCCCTTAAAATTGAGTAATTGTATATTCAATTGTCCTTATTTGAAACAAAAATCAAAATTCAAGGTCAAATGTGTCATAATTGAAAAGTCAAGGATCAAAATGACACAAGCCCTAAACTATAAGGACTATTAGTGTAATTCGCCTTTAAAAAGTTTAGGGCATGACATCAGTTATCTATGGGGCAATTTGTAATAAGATTACAAATCTCAAGAAGGAGAATTTCATTTTTCAAACGTGAGGGGAAAATCAATATTAAATAGAAATCTCATGGGTGTCAGTGTAATTTACCCTAATATTAATGAAACTCGAGTTTGGCTCGGCTCAGCTCAATGAGATTTTTTTTTAAATATTATTTATATTATTTAAATAAAAAATATTATTTATGTTGTTTAATATTATAAATAATGTATTTATACTATTATTTAATATATAAATAATATATTTATTATATAATTTAAATAAAGATAAATGAGCCAAGCTTATGCAAGCTTGAGTTTGGTTCATTTACCAAACGAGCCTAATATTCGAGCTCGAGCTCGAGTTCGGGTTCGGCTCATTTATTAAATGAATCGAGCCGAGCCCAAGTCGAGCTGAGCCGAGCTTGTTCATGAACAGTTCAGTTTATTTTCAGCCATAGTTGATGATTATAGAAGAAATGAGAGAGAGTGTTACCTTTAATACCCTAATTAATTGACACAACGGTGGGCCTGAAAATTGGGTCTAATTTTGGTATTGAATAGCAATATTCAATTTAGAAATTATATCGATTCTAGTTTAGATCCGAACCATTTGATGTTTTGGATCCAGGTTTTATTATCTTATATAGTTATTCATGTCTTGTTTCCCTTTATTTCTCTTTGAGTTGGCTATGGGATGTGTTGGTTGCGTTTGGAATAGGTTGGTAGCGTGTTTTTCAAACGGTTGTTGCCCAGAATTTTGCCTCTTCGCTCGAGCGACACTTCTTGCGCTCGAGCAGTCCTTGTGTATTATCAGTATTTTTGCAGGTCTGCAAAACTATTAGAAGTTGGCATACTTCGCTCGAGCGAAGCTTCTTGTGCTCAAGCAGTGGTGTCCTGTCAGTAAAACTTATGGGAGTTTGTATTCTTTGCTCGAGCGAATATTTTTGCTCTCAAGCAAAATGTGCATATATCAGCTCGTAAAGTCACTTTTCTCAGTCACTTTTTCATCCATCTCTCTCTCTAAAACTCACATATTTCACTAGAATCTGCCTAGATCCGTCGATCTTTTCAATCGTGTGCCTTCACTAAAAAGATAGAGCTCAATGAGGGCTTTGTTCTAATTGGAGCACAATTGGTTTTTGGTGTCTTTGAATTTCCTACGCTCTCTCTCTCTCTCTCTCTCTCTCTCTCATCTTCTAAACTTGAGGTAGGGATTTTTCGCACTTTCTATGGGTTTTAACCTTGTTATTTGCTATTTCTAAACAATATAGTGATTTTGGAGATTTCTGAAACAAGCCTAGGGTTTTGGATGAAGGATTAAAAGAGGATTTTTCAAATGGATTCTTGGAAACGATTGTGATGTTGAAATAAAGTTAAGTTGTGATGAAATTGATGATTTTGATACTTGGGTTCAATTTTGGAAGAAAAATGAATTTTTCCCTAAATACCTCAAATGTAAATTTTGATATAAATAATGAAATTGAAGTTTAAAAAGTGAATTTGGGTTGATGTTGATGAGGATAGTGGAGTTGGATATGTATTATCTCTAATGTCTTAAAAATTTAAAAAGTTTATCCTTATTGAAAATTGTTCATCTGTTTAGAAATATCTATTTTGGGCAATCAGTAGAGGATAGCTATGATTGTTGTAGAAATTGCATGAGAATTAGGAGAATTGAAACTACTTTCTCATTCATTTGCATTGAGCATTATCTCACACTTTTACATTGGAAATGTTTATCGTTTTGGAAAAAGAGGTGAATCTGGGAAGTATGTATTGTCTTGTTGAAATAAGTTAGCCTAAATGTCCATGGTGAAAGTCCTAAAAATCGCGTGTATACATGGGTGCCAATCTCACAGATGAAATATCCGTAAAATGATAATTGTAATGCTTGTATAGCCTACATTTATATGGGTGCCAGTTTACAGTTTCCCGCAGACAAAATTTTCACGAAAGGTTGTGTTGGTTTTGAAATTCCTGGAGTGTGATTCACTGTCCTATTTTCTATTATGAAGGAAATGATTTGTGAACTATGATATTAATGTGACATTACATGGTTTTGGAAAGATATACAAAAATGTTTTGGCACGAGCATTGCATATGCATTCACTTTATAGCTTTGCTAAGATTCATATACTGTGTTGGATTATTTCTTCTGGGTTTTGGCTCACCCTATATGGGAAAATATTTCAGGTGTTGATGATATGCCTTTGCCAAGACAATAGCTTGGGAGGACTTGGAGTAAGAGTTTCATTTTGTTGATTTTTGTATATGTTTTGTATAGGCCAAGGGCATTTAATTGTATTGGACTCAAATTCCACTTTTGTTGTAACCAATTACTGTCTTGGAAAGTTGTAAGCCTTTAGGTCATTTATTATCTGTTTTTGTTTTCATATCTTATCTCTTGTTGTAACATATGCTATAGATTCAGGGTTAGACTCGTAAATATATATTTGCATATGTTACCATTTTTGTACAATGGAAGATAACTATTTCATCGCATGTTATTATGAAATAAATATTGTGGATGGTTTATTGTAATTATTACGGGGCGTTACAGAAATGTCAGAAACTCACAATTTTATATACA
Organism: Camellia japonica; assembly: GCA_030407325.1. Taxonomy (NCBI): domain Eukaryota; kingdom Viridiplantae; phylum Streptophyta; class Magnoliopsida; order Ericales; family Theaceae; genus Camellia; species Camellia japonica. The sequence continues at coordinate 153,996,823 of JAPPVO010000031.1, forward strand.
TAATGATGTGGCAATAGAATTAAGCTCTACATGTGACAAATCCAAAATTGACACTTATAATGCTATATCATTGTAAGTCAAATTAGTAATTTTTTTTTTTTTTTTGGAAGGGTTTCAAACATTTTCCATAAGTGAGTTAGCATTTTTTTCAACATGGGCTCCCTTTCTTTATATTTTTATATATTTTTTTATGGATTTTATGAAAAACACAAAAAATTGTTGGACAAACTATTTTTGAAAATTGATTTCATGAAACTTTTACGAAAATAATCCATTTTTTAGAAAACACTGAAGAGTTATTTTCAAACTATAAAAAGCTATTTCAGCATAAAATAAAAAGGGAAAAAATCCATTTTATCCCTTATGGTATGACTAAATACCACTTTACTCTCTTGTTTTTTAAAAATAGCCACATACCTCTGATGTATAGTTACGTTTTCCTTCCAAATTAACGAAGAGTGTGACTGACACCTATTTTGAAAGTGGGGAGGAAAAAAAATTAGTCAAAATTAAATTTCAACATAAGAAGACAAAATTAACCTTATTTTACCTTTTTATCTTCTACCTACCTTAATGCCCAAACCCAAATCCACCCCTTCTTAATAAACAGTGTATATATAAAATTATATAGACACTATAATTTTTTTATTATAAAATTACCTTAATTTAATTTTAAATTTACCTAAATACCTAATTTATTATCATAAAATTAAATCGTCAAACTACTTTAATATCATTTTTAAAATTTAACCCAATTTTTTATTTAATTATATTTTAAAATAAACTTATATATAACAAATTAAATCATAAATAAACTAAACATCCTAATTTATTACCATAATATTACCTTATTTAATAACATTTTAAACTAAACATATGCATATATATATAACAAATTAATCATAAATTAACTAAATAACTTAATTTATTACCATAAAATTAAATCATAAAAATTCCTTATCTAATTTTTAATTTTAACCCAATTTATTATTTAATAGAATTTTAAATTAAACATATACATATATATATATATATATAACAATTTAAATTATAAAATAATTTTAATATCTGTATATACACAGTGTTGAGTATATATATAGTTATATGTATGTACAAGGCTTATATATACATACATATCATAATATCTAATTAAAATAAAAAATTAAGTTTAAAAAAAAATTGAAAACTCTTTCTTAAATGATTTTTGTGTTATGTTTTTAATTTTTTTCGCTTAGTCATGGAGATAAATTTATTTATTTATTTACAAAGAGAATAAAAAATAGAAGAATAAATAATAAATGGTATAATTGTCTTTTTATTGTTAACATTAACAGAGTTAATATTGTATTTTAATCCAAAACTCCATGAAGGGTATATGACTAATTTTAAAAGATAGGGATAGCTATCTCGTTGTACTACATTGGCTAAAATGAATTTTACCCAAATAAAAATGAGGCGTGTTTTTAAAGTTTTCAATTTTTTTTTTTTTTTTTTGCTGAAATAAGTTATGTTTTGTTACAATTAGGAAAAAGATGCGAATTCATAACACAAGAAATCAAACTAATGCTAGCCAATATGAGATTGAAAATTTTGAGTTCTTATTGCGTATGACTATATGGATGCTTGGGATTGTTGGTGGGAGAGGGACTTCAAACTACTTATGGTAGCTTGAAATAAAATTCAGAGAAATACATTTGGGAGACAAACAAACAAACTTTATCAATTACTGAAAACAATTACAGAACAAGGTGAGAACTCTCTCTATCTCTCCAACTCTTACCCTTTTTTCTTCTTCTCTCCCACTCTATGAATTCTCAAAATACAATAGCTATATATAGATAAAACTAATAATGTGAAACCATTAAATGCAAATGCACTAAGGTTGTGAATTTCAAACGGTTGCAACCACTGTTGAAAAACTTGATTTCAGCCTCCATACTTCTACTCTTAGGCCGATGGAAATTTTTTTTCTTTTTTAATTATAGGTGAAGCAAGATTACTTCACAACATCCCCCCTTAATCTTGATTCTCCATGCTGCTTCATCCCGAGCATCATCTTCATTCTATTGAATAGATCATTTTTCAATGGCTTTGTGAAAATATTTGCAAGCTGATCTTGAGATTTGCAAGGAAATAATTTCACCTCTTTATTTTTCACATGCTCTTAGATGAAATGATAGCGGGTGTTAATATGCTTACTTCTTTCATGATGAACTAAGTTCTTTGCTAATGCAATTGCAGAACGATTATCAACATAGATCTCAGTAGGATTTTCTTGTGGAAATCTTAAATGCTTTAGCACATTTCTTAACCAAATTGCATGGCACACAGTTGAGTTGGTTGCAACATACTCAGCTTCGCAAGTTGACAGTGTCACAATAGCTTGCTTCTTGGACGACCAAGTGAACACTGTATTTCCCATAAAGAAATCAAACCCAGTAGTACTCTTTCATTCATCTAAGTCACGTCCCCAGTCACTATCTGAATAGCCAACAAGACTGAAATTATCAGTTGGTTTATAGAATAAACCATCATCGATTGTACCTTTGATGTAGTAAGAATTCTCTTTGCTACATAAAGATGTGACTGATTTGATGTTTCATATATCTGCTAATTAGTCCTACTCCATAGAATATGTCTGGCCTGGTGCAAGTAAGATAGCGAAGACTTCCAACTAAGCTCTTGAAATAAGTTGGATCAACATCACCCGTCTTTGTACCTTTTTTTAGCTCCACTCCACTGTCTAAAAGAGTGTTCACTGGATTGCAATTCTCCATTCCATATCTCTTGAGAATTTCCTTGGCATAGCCACTTTGGAAAATAAAAATTCCATATTTTCTTTGTGCCACTTCAATACCGAGAAAAAAAGCCATCAATCCAATATTTGTCATTTCAAATTCTTGGACCATACTTCTTTTAAACTCTTTGAACATAGTTGGATTGTTTCCAGTGAAAATTATATCATCAACATAAAGACAAGCAAGCAATATGCTTCCATCAGCTTCCTTCTTCAAATATAGTGCGTACTCATATGGGCATTTTTCAAAACCATTGCCATGAAAATATTGATCAATTCTAGTATTCCATGCACGCGGAGCTTGCTTCAATCCACAAAGTGCTTTCTTCAATTTGTGCAATTTATCTTTATGCCCATTCTGAACATACCCCGAAGGTTGTTCAATATAGATTTCTTCTTCAAGAAAGCCATTAAGAAATGCAGATTTCATATCAAGTTGATAGATCTGCTACTTGTGCTGGGTAGCCAAAGAAATCATTAGCCTGATAGTCTCTAACCGGGCAACTGGAGCAAACACCTCTCCATAATCAATTCCAGCTCTCTGTCTGTAACCTTTTGCCACTAATCTTGCCTTATAGGGCTGCACTTTGCCTTGTGCATTCCTCTTTGTCTTGTATAACCATTTCACTCCAATGGGTTTGTGCCCTCCGGTAGACTAGTAAATGTGTCATTTTTCTCAATGGCATGAATTTCTTCATCCATTGTTGTTTTCCATTTATCTTCTTGGATGGATTTTGAGAAAGTAAGTGGATCACTATCTGCGAGTAGGCAGAACAAATTCAGATCTTCTTTTTCTGTAGCTTCATATATCTCCTGCAAATTTCTCATTGGTCTTGGTTGTTTGAAAAAACTATCATCTGATGATGATGATGATGCATCACTTCTGTGAGAAACTAGCGATCTAGGTGCAGGTCTTCTATGTGGAGGAGTTTGTGGTTCATTCTGAACTTCTCTTGTGATTTCGACTAGAGCTTTTGATGTTTCATCTTCAAGAATGAGTTCTACATCTTTAAAAACTTAATCTTGATTCCAGTTCCAAGCTTCTTCTTCTTTAAATATCACATCTCTACTCATAATCACCTTTCTGGTAATGGGATTATACAACTTGTATCCCATTACTCTGTCTCTATATCCGACAAGGATACATTTTTCTCCCTTATCATCAAGCTTGGTTCTTCTTGCTTATGGAATCTTGGTGTATGCAACACACCAAAATATTCTGAGATGGCTGACACTTGGCTTATGTGAACTCCAAGCCTTTCTGAAGTCATAGAGTGAAGGCTCCTGGTTAGGTATCTATTTAGTAGATACATAGCACATGATACAGCTTCAGCCCAACATTACTTGGGCAATCCTTTTCCTTTCAATATACTCCTTGCTATACCTAAGATTGTGCGATTCTTCCTTTCAGCAACACCATTCAGCTGTGGCGTATAGGATGGTGTTGTTTGATGCTTAATTCCATGCTCTTTACAAAATCTTTCAAAAACATCAGATATATATTGTCCACCTTGATATGACCACAATGTCTTAATGTAGTAGCCGCTTTGCTTTTCTACAAAGGCTTTGAATTCTTTGAAGATACTAAACACCTTCGACTTTCTTTTAAGAAAATACACCCATGTTTTCCGACTATAATCATCAATGAAGGTGAGAAAATATCTATTATGTCCATTTGACATTGGCTTCAATGGACCACACACATTAGTGTGCACTAACTCCAGCGGCTTTTTTGCTCTCCACTTCACTTCTTTGGCAAAGCTAGTTCTGTGATGCCTGCCAAGAATGCAACTTTCACAGACTTCATTAGTACGAGCAATATGAGGGAGCCCTTTCACCATATTCTTACTTAACAACAACTTCAACCTTCCAAAGTTGAGATGTCCAAACCTCAAATGCCATAGCCAGTCTTTGTCTTTGATGATGGCAATTAAACACTTCATAGCATCATGTTGGATGTTCAATGCAAACATCCGATTCTTGGACATTCTCACCCAAGCTATCAAATTACCATGATTTTCTTTGATGGTAAGATGACAATCTTTCATGCTGATGTCGTATCCTTTCTCTAGGAGTTGTCCCATACTCAAAATGTTGTTCTTCATGGCAGGAACATAATAAACATTGGAGATGTAATCATGATCTCCATTCTTGAGCTTGATCAGAATATTGCCTCTTCCTTTCACTGGAGTCTTTGAAGAATCACCAAATGAGACTTGTGTTTGTACAGTCTCATCAAGCTCGACGAACAACTCTCTTTTACCACACATGTGATTACTAGCTCCTGATCTAGATACCAAACATTGTTTTGGTTTTCAGTATCTCCATGGTGGACAAACAAGACTGTAGGTCTGACTTTGTTTGTTTCCTGCTCGGCGAAATTTACTTGCTCTCTAGCTTCTGTTGTTGCTCTACTTCGGCATTCATTGCTGTAATGCCCAAACATGTGGCAGTGGTAGCACTGAACATTGCTTTTGTCAAATCCTAGTTGGTTATTGTAACCACTTCATCTTATTTTTACTCTTCCTCTTGGCGCAAAGTGTGGTTGCCTTCTTCCTCCTCCGGCTAGACCTCTTTTGTCTCTTCCTCGAAAACTAGAACTTTGGTTATTGTATCCACGGCCTCTTTCTCTGTCTCTTTGTAATGTCCTCCCTTGCTCATTTCTGTCATCTCTGAAAGACAACTTTGATTGAAGAGCTTACTCTAGAGAACTTGAGGGAGTCTTCTTGTTGATCCTTTGTTCATAAATCTCAAGTGTGCCCATCAACTCATCGGTGGTCATGGCACTTAGATCCATGGACTCTTCTATTGCTACAACCATGTACTCGAATTTGGGATTGAGTGTTCGTAGAATCTTCTTTATCACTTGAAGAGATTCCATCTACTCTCCATATCTTCTCATCTGATTAACAATGGTCAATGTTCTGTTGAAGTACTTAGAAATTGACTCATTCGCATTCATGTGCAGCATCTCAAATTCACCACGTAACACCAAGAGTTGAACTCTAATCGTCTTCTCAATTCCACGGTGTGAATTGTGAAGAATACTCCATGCTTCTTTAGAGGTTGCTGCTACTGAATCTTCTTAAAGCTTGACTCATAAATGCCTTGATAGAGTAGATACAAGGCCTTTTTATCTCTCTTCCTTAAATCTTTTAATGCTGTTTTTTGAGTTTCATTTAAATTTCCTTCGTCTTTGAGAGTAGCTAGCTCGTCATATCCTCGATCCACTAACTCCCACAAATCTTGGGAGGCTAGTAGGACTTGCATTTGAATACTCCAATTTTCATAGTTCTCCTTGCTGAGTTTTGAAAACTAGGGTTGAAAGAAATTGTTTATATTGGCCATTGGTTGACTTTAAGAAATATGCAAAATTTCAGGATGTAATTTTCAAATTTTGACCATACAGATGTGTCTGGAATATTCCAAATAGTTGGAAAGCACTATTAGATCACCAAAAACGGACTTCAAACAGCTTAGATTTAGCAAAAATAATTGAACGGTTCAGATTGGAAGAATTTGGAACTTCTAAGATGCATCAGATAATTTCTCTGGATCAGATGACGTCAACAGCGTGGTGGTGCAGCTTCTCTATGGCTCGGCTCAACTCAGCTCAGCTTGACGTCGTCAATGACATTAGCTTCTGGATACGAATCCAGATTTAGGTCTGAGCTAATGGATCGGATCGTACATCAGACAAGTTGGACTTTGCAAATCAGGGTAAAGCAGACGCGTGGTAGCGTGTGGGCGCGTTATTGCGCGTGGTGACGGCGTTAACAGCACGTGGGGTGCGTGCGGGCTTTGTGGGACTTGGTTTTTAACGTAGTTTTTTGCAGTGTGATCGTCTCGATAAGACCTACACACTGGTGTGATCAAAAGTTTATTTCAACAACTTTGATTTCTGGGAAAGATTTGAAATGATCTTCTGTTCTACTTTTTTTTTTTGTTTTGAAAAAACAAGCCCTTCTGGTGCTCTGATACCACTATTGGTGGGAGAGGGACTTCAAACTACTTATGGCAGCTTGAAACAAAATTCAGAGAAATAAATTTGGGAGACAAACAAACTTTATCAATTACTGAAAACAATTACAGAGCAAGGTGAGAACTCTCTCTGTCTCTCTAACTCTTACACTCTTTTCTTCTTCTCTCTCACTCTCTGAATTTCAAAAATACAATAGCTATATATAAATAAAACTAGTAATGTGAAACCATTAAATGCAAATGCAACTAAGGCTGTGAATTTCAAACGGTTGCAACCACTGTTGAAAAACTTGATTTCAGCCTCCATACTTCTACTCTTAGGCAGGTGGAAATTGTTTTTTTTATTATAGGTGAAGCAAGATTACTTCACAACAGGGAAGATATATTATTTGTCATCAATTTCACTGGTAAAAATTTACAATTAAAATTAGAACAATTCTACATATATTAGTAGTCTTATTAAAAATTTTACTAAAAATATAAATGTCAAATTTGATAGGTTGTCAAAAAATAATAATATTTAAACTTTCAATAATGTTTGAACATGAATGTTTTTAGTAAGATTAGTAGTAAGATTTTAAGTAGATGCATATTGATATTGTTATAAATAACACTACAAAAAAATTGAGGTTTTAGAGACCAAAATTTAGGGACAAAATTATTTTTTAGGGACCAAATAATTTTGTTGCGAAAAGTGTCGTCATTATATTTTTAGCAACAAAAATTGGACATTAGTGATGAATTATTATCCTTTTGAGACCAATTTTTTTGTCTGAAAAAATAAACCATTTTGAGACCAAATTATTTTGTCTCTAAAAGTTTATTTATTAGTGACATTTTCAAAATCTTGTCACTAAAAGCCTTATTTTTTACTTTTTGGGACAGTCTTTTAGCGACTATACTTATGACGATGGAAATTTGTCCCTAAATGTCTTTTGTAACAAAATTTTCACTTTTAGAGACCAAAACATTTGGTCTCTAAAACTCTTACATGTTATAGTGTAAGTAAAACTACACCATTCCCATTGTCATAGGTTCAACTCATAATCCTAAAGAGCTTCAAAGTTGATCGTCACATGGAAACATCTGGAGGTTGGATTCCAGTTTTGAGATAGCGGAGAGGAGGTGCAACACGAGGCAATGAAGTAAAGCATGGAATTTTTACTGTCTTCGTGGACAACATACCTTCAACAATGGATGCAAAAACACTGTTCAAACTATTTACAAAGTTTGGGATTGTGAAGGATGCCTTCATCCCTTACAAAAGAAGGAAATCGACAAACTCAAAATTCGGTTTCGTGAGATTCGACTGTCATGTAGCAGCAGCTGTTGCCATCCAAAAAGCGAATGGTCTTTTGGTGGACGACATGGTGCTAAACATCAAAATTGCTACCTATGATAGCAATAGCAGAGATGAACAGAGTAGGAGGAAGCCTTAGTCTCACAGAAGATCCTTTCATACAACCAACATCAGAGATAAAGCTTCATATGTTGGACATAGATCTTTTGCTGAGGTACTAAAAAGGCACACCCACGTTGTGGCTAGGCAAGAAAGTATAGCAATGCAAGTCAAAGAAGAGGGCAATGGTTGGCTCTACGAAAGTGTAATAATTAGATTCAATACTGAATATCCCACCCATAATATTTCAAATGCCCTGAAGGAGAAAGGGTTGGAGCAGATAGTGGTCAGAAAAGGGAGAGGTCGTGATGTAATCTTATCTTTCAGATCTCAAGAGGAGCTGAAATCAAACATTGGCAAGATCAAAGAGTGGTTTAAGGACTGGAGTCAATATGTGGTGGAATGGAAACCAGGCTTTCATTTACAACAAGAGAAATGTGTGTGGTTGAGGTGTTGTGGCATCCCATTGAATCTCTGGAATAGAAATACACCTAACAACATTGGACGCTTATGGGGCTCTATTCTCAGTCTAGATGGTGATATCTGTTAACCCAAATCCTTCTCCCATGCTCGAATCAGAGTGGCTACTTCGTGTATGGAGCTTATCAACAAAATTATAATTTTGGAGTGTAAGGGCAGCCCTCATCCCATTCTTGTGTGTGAAGGTCATTTAGTAGACTATGGCAGCTTGAAGCTTAATGGCATAGAGGATTCCAGCTTCTTCCAAAACAATCATAGTGATGAGGGTAGATCCACCCCGGTAGCAGTTGTCAGGGAGAAAAAGAAGATGATGAGGTGGTAGAATTGAGTGCCATGTTTGGTGCTGACTTGGCTTGCACCAAGGAGGTAGAACAAAGGTAAGGGCTGATTAACAGTCACATAGGAGAGGAAGTAGGCACTGTTGTTGAGGAGACACCAGGTGTAGGAGGCTGCACTCGAGAAAATGGAGCATGCGTGGAGGAGACTTTGATGGAAAGGTCAAATCAAAATTCAAAAAGCAATGATGGAAATCTAAGGTGTGTTCGGCAAGTCTATACCTTTGGATTCATCAAAAGCTTCAATGAATCTGGGGATGGGCCTAGGCCTGGGCCTGGCATAAACTTGGAAGTGAATATGGCCAATGAATCTGCTGAAGGTCTTAGGCTTAGCATTAACTTGGATGTGAACTTGGCTCATTCACCAAGTAAGTTATTAGATTGTGGCCCTTCTAACAGGCCCATTGAGTATGTTGGTATCAACCCTGGCAATAATGGTGATTTGGCCTTGTCCCTTTCTCATATGCAATCTGTTGGGCCTCTAATTAAGAAAGGTCCAAATGGGAAGTGTATTTTGACCCTTAACCACTCAGGCCAAGTTACGCCTCTTGTCTCCAATCCAAAACCCCTGCAAAATGAGAAGAAAATGGGAAAAAAGAAGACTCAGTTAGAGGGATTCACTAGCTTTGCTAGACTCCACGGATACAGAGTTGCTGCAGTTCACAAGCATCCCTCCAAGTCTATCATCTACAGACCAGCAGCTTCAGCTCTTGCACAATCCGATATTTCTGAAAGTGCTTGTTGTTTCAACAATCATCTCATCCAAGAAGCTAAAGCGACAATACAGTTGGGGAAATCTCTAGGTACCAACTACAATGGGAAGGAAGATGTTGTCCTGAGCAAGATTATTGATCTAGAGCTCAAGGACATGGAGAGAATCAGTCAGGAAAGGAAGACTCAGCCGTAAGATACTGTAATTAGGAGCTTTAAGTGTATATTTTGTTTCTTCATGAAGCTACTATCTTGGAAAATTAGGGGATTGGGGAAACTTGAGAAGAAGGGTAGAATTAAAAGCCTTCTAAAGGACAAACAAATTGACTTTTTTTTTTTTTTTTTTTTTTTTTTCAAGAGACTAAGAAAGCAGTGGTTTCTGAGAATGTTGTTAAAGGGCTCTAGGGGAGCAAAAACATGGAGTATCTATCTATGGATCCTGAGGGAATGATTGGTGGGGTTTTATGTATTTGGGACCCTACTATATTCCAACTTTGTGGCAGCTGTTGCACCATGAGGTACATGTTACTTTCTGGTTCTTTATATAACTCCTTTGATTGTGTTTTGTTCAACATATATGCACCCAATGATGTCAGTGTTAGATCCAACCTTTGGGATGATATACTAAAGCTCAAGGCCTATTTCCCTCAACATTGGTGCTTGGGTGGTGACTTCAATGAGATTAGGCATATAGGTGAGAGGGTAGGCTGCTCTAGAAGGGACAGAGGGATGAAGCAATTTAATGAGTTTATTGAGAAATGTGAGCTCAATGATCTACCTCTATATGGAGGGAAATATACTTGGTGTAATATCCAAGAGTCTGAGAAATGGAGCCGAATTGATAGAGTCTTGCTCAGTCCTAAATGGTTGGTCAATTTCAGAATGAAACTTTGGGGGCTGCCTCGTTCAATTTGAGATCACTGTCCTTTGTTGATGATAAAAGATGAAAGAGATTGGAGGCCCAGACCCTTCAGGTTTTTAAATGCTTGGACCCTCTACCCCAGTTTCTCTAAGCTTTTTGTCAAACTCTGGACCAACACCTCTTTTGCTAGGTGGGCCAGATTCATACTTATACAAAAGCTAAAGCACCTAAAGCTGGAATTAAAAAAATGGAATATTGAGGTGTTTGGTAATGTCTTATCCAAACTCAAGGCTTCAGAGGAGGAGTTGTGTCATGCCCCACTTTTATTTTACTCGGAACCATTACCAGATTCATTAATTTAATTCAGTTTCAGAGATAACATACGGAAAACTCTTTACATCAACGAGTAAGAATAAATAAAAATTCTCTCATCCGAATGCAAATTAATTACAACATGGGCATAACCAAATAAATTGCCCGTAGGCTTACATCTTTAAAAGCAAAAGAAAGAGTTTAACCCATTTACATCAATGGCATTCCGCCCACAAATAAAAGGCCCCGTGGCCAACAGGTAAAGAAGATCCATGACCTTGAAACACTTTTCGATGTTCACCTGAAAAGAATCAACAACGTGGGATAAACATAAAGTCCAGTAGGGATCTTAACATGATCCTAAGCAATAGCAACTTACAGATAGCTATGATCATGAATGCTTAGTCTCATACTGTATAAATAATGTGATGGTTTATACAGAAATATATGTATATAAGAACTTTTCTCAAAGTCATTCATTTCATTCAATGACATAAGCAATTCACTTTTATTTCTTGTTATCTTTTTCAAAATTCATATGACTATAACAAGTTTCCGAGGAAAACAGTTCACCAAGCCCATTATGTTATCTTTCACTTTCCAGACTTACACCTTTCTGCATTTTCAAAACATGTTCACAAGTATTCAAAGTCTTTCACGTTTTTCCACCATCTCAACACAATACTTACGTTCGTTTCCAACACATTCATGACTATACAAGTATGCCTTTAATACAAAAGAAAACAACAAGCAATCAATAATTATCTGCTTCAATAATTGAGGCAACACAGCCTTCTAGAATAATACCATCATAACCCATGGTATAACCAGATACACTGAGACAATAATGATAAATGAATTCTGTTCTACCAGCCTTAAGCACGGTAAGCCAATGATACACATTTTCATAACAAAATGCCAAGTCAAGGATACACCTTTTTATAACAAAATCCCAACTCAAGGATACACCTTTCCATAACAAAATCCCAATTTACCAGACACCGGCTGGAAGGTAATGGTACCTCTTCCAAGTTCTCCAAGCACTAGCTAGAAGGTACTGGTACCTCTCATTCGAAGCGCGACCAATTCTCCAGGCACTAGCTGGAAGGTAATGGTACCTCTCATTCGAAACGCAAGCACATTCCCAAATATTTCAACATACTAGAATGCATAACAACCTAATTGTAATACATACACAATGTATAAGAACACATAATCACATATGGAGTACATCACCTTTCCACTCCCAAATAGCCATACCTATCCAATGTATGTAGTTATAGTCATATTAAATGACAAGCACAAGTGATCAATTTCAATTCACCTAGTCCACATGCAGTTTCTACAACAGTCATAGCTATCCTCCCCCGATAGCTCAAAGCATATATTTCTAAACATATATACAATCTCCAAATAGACAACCTATTCATATTTTCATAGGTGAGAGATCTCAAACATCCAACCCCACCATTTAAATTCATGTCTATCCATTTCTACATTTCATACGAAAGGAAAACAAAACCCAATTCTCGCAAGACTTTCAGTCCAATAACAAAAGATAATATATAAAGGATTCCAAAAATCCGACCTCAAGTTCATTATCAATTTTACAAAAGGTGGTGATTTCATTTTCTTTCAAAAAGACCACTTTTGTTTCCTTTCCAATCCACACAACTCCAACCATTTTCTAAGAATCCATTCTCGTCATTTTACAAAACCAAAACCAAAACCAAAACCAAATCCATCAGCTTTATTTTACAAAACCAATTCCATTGGTACCAAAACCATAACTCAACTCAACATCACATGATTAGTTTAAAACAATACCAACACTGTGGTTACTTCTCTTTTTATTTTCTTTTGATATAAACACAATTATCCAAGCCATATTAGCAAAATATAAAGATTATTCAACTCCCTCTCTTTTAAATCCATTATACCAATATTATCAAATTATGGCTTTCCTCATTTTCTTCACAAACATAGTAAATCATTTCCCAAATAACTCAACAACAAACAACTTAACAACACCAATCATAAATATCAAACCTTAAATCCCTTTTCATGGCTTTCAAGAAAATCCATAATGAATATGGTTTTTATGCAATAAAAACTGCCACATGTGTATCCATAGATGAAGTATTGGAAATGAGCAAAGAAATCCCTACCTCGAGATTAGAAGAGGAAGAAGGAAGAAAAACCCCAAAAGTCGACGGAGGAGAAACCACGTTTTGCTCCTATCAAAATGAAGCCCTCGACAAGCTCTACAATGTATCTCAAAGGAGCAAGATGAGGAGAGGCCTTCAAGCAAGTAGATCTAAGGATCTATGAGTGAAAAGTGCTTTTTTGAGAAAAAGAGAGAGTGTCTCACGGTTTTGAGGGAGAAAAGAGAAGAAAAAAATAAAGAAAAGGGTTAAGTGGAAGCCTATTTATAGTACTAGGTCAAAATAGAAATACGCCCCAAAGTCAACCCAAAATATCAAGTCAAAATATCCCCAAAAAGTAGGCCCAAACCGACAAAAAAAATCTAAAAAAAGTTGCAGGTGTCGACCCTAAGACAGGAGAGGGTCGACCCTATCTTCCAGCAACCAACACACAGACATAAGAGGGTCGACCCTCTCCCAGTCTGGTGTCTACCCTATCTTCCAGCAACTAACACACAGACATAAGAGGGTCGACCCTCTCCCAGTCTGGTGTCTACCATATCTTCCAGCAACTCTTCCAGAACTTTATCAACAAGTAAAGGTCGACCCTAGAAAGGTTGGTGTCGACCCTAGAATTAAATTTCTAAGTCTCCAAGGAACTTTTAACAAAAATAAGTGTGAAGAACCAAACCCAACAAGTTTAAATCGGATTGTACTCCTCCAAACCAACCCGTAACAACACCAAAGATTCCCAAAATAGAAGAAAGGGTTCGAATACACTTCCCAAAAGTTTTAAAAGGGCACAAGTGCTACAAGTTACATGCTTTTGACATCTGTAGACACCCCATTTTTGACCGACCTTAAGACTCCAATGTCATCGATTGAGCGCTCGGTGATTGCGCAAGTTGTGCTCGTTCTGAGATTACGGAGTCTCGGCTGAGAGCCTTGCCTCCGAACTTCGGTACTCTTTTGTGCTTTGCCTCGGTTTGCGAACCAGGTTCTATTTTCTCTTCCCGAAGGGAGGGAGTGGTCTCGTAGACCATCTCTCAGTGGCCGTAGGCTACTTTTCGTGGTCGTAGACCATTGTTCCCGTTTGGAGACCAGTTTTTGATTATCGGAGTCGTCGGTCGTGCGCCTCGGTTCGGGACCGCTTAACTTTCTCCATTTGCTCTGGTTTTTGGCTCACACCTTGTTTCCTCTCTCTAGAGGGACACTGTGGCCCGGGAGACTACCTTCGTGGTTGCACGCCACTTTCTACGCTTAACAGTCAGCTTTCGGGGCACCCGGCTGCACGTTTTGGCCCCCGAACCCTCGTTTTGCATCCGTCTTGGTTCATTTTTGGCATGGACCCTATTTTCATTGTTTGGAAGGTGGTACTAGGGTGGGAGACCACCTTTTCTCTTGGAGACCACCTTGTCTCCCGCCGGCCGATTTTCTTGTCCGGAAGCTGGTCTCCTTGATTTTGAGCCACATTGGTAGGTCTCCCACCATACCACTTGCTTGCATTTCATGTGGAGACCATCAATAGAGGTTGCTGACCAGCTTTTGTGAATTGACCCTTTTGACCCTGGTCAGCTGACCAGGGCAACTGGTCAGCTGACCACGTGAACTGGTCGGCCATCTTCCCCCTTTTTTGTCTCATTGAGTTGATTCCAGCTATGCCAGCTGGAGAGCACAGACTGGATCCTCCATAGACGTGTATGGAGGATCTTCACTCTTGGTTTTAAGCCTCTAGGAGAAGCTTTGGACCCTTGGCTCTATAAAGGAAGGGCTCCTCTTCCTTTGCAAGGGTTCTAGATTTGGCTGAGGCTCATACATACATATCCCTCTATATCTCTCCCTTTAGGCCTTTGAAAGGTTGAAGTTCTTGACCCCTTTTCATACCATCTCCTGGCACAACACCTCCACTATCAACCTAAGCACCTTGGAGCTTGTTTTTAGAGGCTAAGGAGTTGCTGTTTTGGTCCAGAAGCTGCTGGAGTGCTTGAGCTTCAAGGGTAACATCCTATTCCCTCTTTTGGTCTTTATTTTGCTTCATCTTTTAGCTATACTTGCAAGCATTTTTGAGCTTTGATGTAAACTGAAAAAAGTCTTATTTTGAGGCCCTTAACATGTTTGTTTAAGATTTTTTTTTTCTGTTGGGGGTCATCTATCCCCTTTCATGCTTCATTCCACCTTGTTTTGAGCCATGCATTAAGGCCTTTGTTTTGAGCTTTGTTTGCCCTTTTGACCACTGAAATCCAGCAGATTTTCAGTGGTTATTATGTGTTTTTTGAGAGCCAAAATCAGAGAGGGGTGACCCTCTCTCTCCTTGTTTTGATTTCTAGCATATTTGGCCTAACAAAGTAGCCCTTACTTGCATGCTTCCAAGCCTTGTTTCAGGCCATTTTTGGTGAGTTTTAGGACCTGCATAGGCTCTATCTAGAGCTTGTTTTTCCATATTGGGTGTCCATCTTGCATGTGTAGAATAGCCCTCTTCATAGCCTATCAAAGGAGCATGTCATTCTTGCATGCATCGACCATGTTCCAATGAGTTTTTGGGCTTTATTTGGCATGTAATACCTCTTACTTTTGCTGGTTTAGTGACCTTTTGAATGCCTCATATAGTTGTAGTGTAAACCCTCTTCACTAGCTTGTATTTCATGGTATTTTGGCCTTTGATTCTAGCACTTTTTGGCCATTCCTTAAACTGATTTTGTGCATGTTTTGGACTGCCTTAGCTCTGTTTTTATGCCTCATGGTCGAATGATGTTTGCTATGCATGGTTGTAGTTCAATACCCTTGCCTAGCTTTGAGTTTTGAAGCCTATTGCATGCTTATATTGAGGTGTTTGCATGTTTTGGGGTCATTGTGAATGGTATTTCAGAGCATTTAAGGTTGCCATGTTCCCGTGTTTTCCACTCCTTATATGCATTTGAAGGTTGTGCTTGTATGCCTCATTTATGGATCATTGCATGAGCTTCGTTTCCGTGTCTTTTGAGCCACCATCTTAGTCCATTTTCCTACTGTTTTGGGCCTGCATAGGGACTTTTTGGGGCTGGTTTGGCCATTTGAGTATGGCTTTGTATGCCTATAGTGTAATCCACTTCACTAGTTTCGGTATTTGGGCCATCTAGCATGCATTGTGTGAGGTATTTGCATGATTTGGGACCATCTTACATGTCATTTCAGAGTTGGAAAATGTGTGATTGTATGCCATATTTCATCCCTTGCCATGCTTTGGTAGAGTTGCATTTGGTGCCTTAGGTTTGGTCCCTTGCATTTGTGCATGTTTGCATGTGTTTCTATTGCCTAATTTCATCATGTTTGGCCACTGATTTGAGTGTGGCTGAGGCCCATTCATTTTAGTTTAAGTCCATCTTGCATTGTGTATGCCATGTCCATGTTGTTGCATGCTTGATCGTCGCATTGTGTATGCCTTGATTATGCCTTTGTGTATGTCCATCGTCATATGTGCGTTGTGTATGCCATATAGCGTCATGTGCATTGAGTATGCCATTCGTAGTTCATAGCATTGCGTATGCTAGTTGCACCTTTGCATGTCATTCCTTGCATGTTTGCATGTCTTAGTTACATTTCGTTTAGGATTGCATGCTAGTTGTTGCATCGTGTTTGCATGCCATGCCATTCTAGTTGTTGCATAGTGTTTGGAGTAGGGTTTAGTCCAAACATGGGAAACGAGGGACGTTTCGTACTCCAAGTGACAAAACGTGTCTCGATTCTCGGTCGCCGACACTCCGGATTACCCATGATGGAGTTTAGGACTTGTTGTGTTTATATGTGCATTCATTTTACATCGAGTCGTGCAATCCGACTCCTCGGCCATCATGTATCGAGATGCGTGATTGGTGGCACGAGGATCAAGGACTACACTCCCTAGAGCTTATGCAATGACGGGCAGAGTGGTCGTGTACACATATGTTGAGAATACTTTGCCATGCCCCTTTCTTGCTCTCTGTTGCAGCAAACCAGAAACCAGCAGCAAAAACTGGTCGGTAGTATCCCTACAGCATGGTGGAGTTTCAGCCTTCTGGAGCTTTGTACAGTGTTTTGGGACCAGTTGCAAACAGAGGCAAATCGGGGCATCGCGATGGATTTCTCGACAAGGCGACTTGAGCATACATGCAATCCTTATCATTCAAGACCGAGCTGAGGCAGTCCATTTCATATGTTTTGCATGCTAGCTTATTTATTTTAGTTAATTTGTTAATTAATTAGGGTTGTGTAATAATTAACTGTAATCCGTTATTCATTAGGTTGTGTATTATTTATTCGGACCCTCTGAGAGAGGACACAAATGTTGTAATAAGTGTGCATGTGTGTGTGTGTGATGCATGTCTTCCAACCCCATGTCTTTCTCTCTTTTATTTATCAGCTTATGATGGTTAGTTTTAGGGCATGTTTCAATTAGCATCTATATGTTCGCACGTTTGCATTCATTCATCTGTATTGCATGCACCGGGCTCGGCGCATCATACTAACTGCATTGTATTTCAATTCCGAGTTGAATACGTGTATCAGTTGTTGCATTTCATATGTCATTTTAGAATAACCGAGCCTATCTTAGTTGCATTTTTTCATGTGTTGCATTAGGCATTTCAACATAGTTAGGATTCATGCATGATTTCTAATTAGCTTCTTTCTTTGGCTTAGAGTGCCCGGTAAGTCTTTATGCTTTAGCATCCTTGCATGCGTGTGAGTGGCTGCCATGATAGCATGCTTACCATGAGGCTATTTGCTTATGTGATATAACTGCCTGAATGCCTGTGGGTGAAGGTTGGATTGCTTGAGTTGGAATAATTCGTCGAAACCCGTGTTTTAGCCTACTTGCGAGTAGCAAACTTCAATCCATTTTCAAAACAAACGGATATGTGATGCTTTGTTCCAACTTAGGCAATCCAGTCTATACTTGTATGCTGTGCGCATCACATAGTAATTCTAGGCTAATAAATCGGAATAAGAGCACATGTGTTTTCAAAAACTCGATATCATGCTTAGTAGTGGCCGACTTTTGATCGAGCGAGCGGGGGTGCTCATGAAATGACCTTCCCCAATCGTACCCAAGTTCCCGAGCCGAGGCAACTTTGGTGATGACGGACACGTGGCCTTAGGCACGAGTCAGGGTTTCCTAAATTCCCCCAAAATAAAATATTTAGGTGGCGACTCTATATTTGGCAAAGCAGTCCATGTTTGGCACTTCTTTTTAAAAATCAGTTTTTCAAAACGATTTGCCGGATTTGGACTCTTTGGTGATTTATCGATCTTGCATTGCACTTTGTGAGATTAGATTCAGAACCGTGACATTGAGTCCGAGCTATAGTAAGCCCAATGAACAAAACGGGATTTTCCCGGGACGTTCGGGGACGTCTACAACATCATTATAGAGGGTAGAGCATTGCTTGATTCAGAAAAAAAAAAAGAAGAAGGGGGGTCAGAGGAGAAATGTGGAAACTTTACAAAATGGTGGAATGGTTATGGCACCAAAAGTCCAGATTGAATTGGACTTTGAATGGGGATAGGAATATCAGGTTTTTCCATGTTTTTGCTAATATCAGGCAGAGTAGAAATATGTTCCACTCTATTAAGGTCAATGGGATGTCTCACAAGGAACCTACTAGGGTCAAGCATGAGGTTTTGCAACACTTTAAGGCCCATTTTGTAGAAGATTGGATTAAAAGACCTGTCTTGGGTGGGGTGTTCAAGTCTATCAAGGTAGATTATGTTTCTCATCACCTTGTATCAGAGTTCACTGAAGCAAAGGTATTGGCAGCAATTAAGGATTGCAATAACAACAAAGCTCCTAGCCCTGATGGATTTAACATCATATGCTATCAAAAATTTTGAAAGGTTATGAAGCAGGAGATCATGCAATTTTTTAAAGAATTCCATAACAATAGCAGGCTCACTTATGACATCAATAGTACTTTTATTACTCTCATCTCCAAGTTGGAAAATCCCATTGGCCTATCTGATTATAGACCCATTAGTCTTGTGGGCTCCCTCTACAAAATTCTAGCTAAAGTTCTTACACATAGATTGAAGCCAGTGTTACCCTCAATTATTGGTGAAAACTCAGACCACCTTTATAGGAGGGAGAAATATCCTCGATGGAGTGTTCATTGCCAATGAAGTAGTGGATGGATGGAACAAAGCCACGAAGCAAGTACTGATTATAAAGTTGGATTTTGAGAAAGACTTTGATTTTGTAAATTGGGAATTGTTATTCTCTTTGATGTCTAGTTTTGGTTTTGGGACCCACTGGATTTCTTGGATGAAAACTTGTGTCTCTACAACCAAAATCTCGATTCTTGTGAATGGATCACCAACTAAAGAATTCTCACCCCAAAGAGGTTTTAGGCAAGGTGTAACATGTCCGCGAGGGAACTCACGGGTTACAGTTCGGACTCGATTTGTGTCACGGTTCTAAATCTGAACCAAAGAGTCCAAATCCGGCAAATCGTTTTGAGAAAACAGATTTTTGAAAAGAAGTGCCAAACATGGACTGCTTTGCTAGATACAGAGTCGCCACCTAAATATTTTTTTATGGGGAAATTTAGGAAACCCTAACTCGGTGCCAAAGGCCACGTGTCTGTCATCACCAAAGTTGTCTTGGCTCGGGAGCTTGGGTACGATCGGGGAAGGTCAGCTATGAGCACCTCCTTTCGCCCGGTCCGAAGACCGGCTTCTACTAACCGTGATATCCGATTTTGAAAACATTATGTGTTCTTGTTCCAGTTATTAGCCTAGATTTACTACGTTATGCGCACAGCAAACAAGTATAGACTAGATTGCCTAATTTGGAAACAAGCATTGCATATCCGTTTGTTTTGAAAATGCTTTGGAATTTGCTACTCGCAAGTAGGCTAAAACACGGATTTCAATGAGTTTTTCCAACTCAAACAATCCAACCTTCACCCACAGGCAATCAGGCAGTTTATCTCATATAAGCACTTAGCCACATGGTAATCATGCTGTCATGTTAACATTCACACGCATGCGAGATGCTAAAGCATAAATACTTACATTGTACTCCATGCCAAAACAATAAACTAGTTAGCAAATATGCATGTCCTAGTTCATGTTAAGTGGCTAATGCAACACATGCAAGGATGTTGTTAGAGTAGGCTCGGCTAACCCTAAAATGGCATGTGAAATGCTACAATTATCACGTATTCAATTTGGAATTGAAGTACTAATGCAGTTTGTATGATGTACCGAGCCCGGTCCATGCTAGACAAATGCATGCATGCACGCATGCATAGCATAAGGTGTGCTAATTTAGACGTGCCCTAATCTACCATCATAAGCAGGTAAATAAAAGGGAAGAAAAAAAGTGGGGATTGGAAGACATGCACACACACGCACCCGCACTTATTACAAATATGCCCTCACACGGAGAGACCAAAAGAATAATACAAATTAATTAACTACACAAGCTAATTAAATATTACAAATTGCCTAATTAGTTAACAACTAACTAAATTAGGAAAAACAGTAAACCGCCTCGGGAGGAGAGCCTGATGCAACGCATGCTCGGATCCTGCTCGGAATTGCACTGCCATGCATAGTCTGCCTCTGTTTTCCCTGCTCTGCCCCTCCAAAGACTGCCAAAGCTTCAGAGATGCCTCCCTGGACATTGGGGGACACCATCGGCTGAGTAGAATAGCCACCGGCAGCTAGATATGGCCATCGGCTGGAAATGAGGCTATCGGCCACCGATACATTGCCGGTCGGCACTAAATATTGCCGGCCGGCCAAGAATGCCTGCAGAACCTGCAATTGACAGCAACAGAGGGCAAGGCATAGCATGGCAATACAATTCAAGCAATGTATGCACCAATCATGCCCCTTATCATGTTTGTGACTCAAAGGAACATGTGCCTCGATTCTCAGACCACCAATCACGCATTTCCATGCATGATGTCCGAAAGAATCAAGCATGCACTTTCATGTCAAATGAAATGCAATGCATGCAAACAAACCCAAGCCCAATCCTTATCACTAATCAAGGGACAAAGCATGCATGCAAGATGCAATGCAACCTAGGCATGCAAGCTAAGGATGCAACATGGCATGGCAAGGCACTTATGCAAGCATACAAGCAAGCATGAGGCAATGCAAACTAATGAAAAGATGGACTTAAACATGATTTAGGCGGCTCTAAATAGGCCCAAAACAGTGGCCAAAACCATGGAAGTGAAGGCCAAAATGCAAACAAACATGCAAGCACTCATGATCCAACACTTAGGCATATAAAGGTGACTCTTAAGCAAACTTAAAGAGACCAAACAATAGACAATTAGCATGCCATGAAAAGCTTTAAAATCATGTTATAAGAGGTGCCAAACCAACTTAAACAAGGCAAACATTAGCATGCAAATGGTCCAAGTACTTGAGGCAAGCCAAGGGGCTTAGACCAAGGTCAAACCCACCAAGCCTCACAAGGCTAAGGGGACTTCAAACAGGTCAAAAGAAGGCTTGAACAAAGCCAAGGGTGCCCCTTAGATGGCATCTAAGTGGCTCAAGTCTAAAGGCATATACAATGGCCAAAACAAGGAGCACAAGGCACAACCTTTTAAAGCAACAAAGAGACAACCAAGGCAAGCATACAAGCATGTCTTAAGGACTAAAATGACATGGAAAATGGTTTCAAACCATTGAAAATGATGGAAGCAAAGCATGCTACACACTCATGCATTTAAGGCCAACAAGCCAACAATACAAAGGGGCTATACTAAGCATGCCAAGATCGACCCAAACAACTATGGACAGACCTAAAACATGGCAAAATAAGTACAAAACCTTCACAAGGCTAAGCTTAAAACATGCTAGAACAAAGGCTAACAACCTAAGGCATATTAAGGCAATAACAAGGCATTACATGGTAGGTATGCTAAGCATGCATGGTGTACCAAAACCAACACACAACAATGTTATATCATGGCATAATAAGCATGGAAAACATCCTAGACATGATCAACAAACACTCAAGCATGATGCTCCCTCAAGAGGCCAAAAAGTGCCCTTTTCAAGGACAACAAGGAGAGGGGGTGGCCCTCTCCTTCTTGAGACTTCAAGGCATCATCCTTACCACTGAAATCCCTCAAGATTTCAGTGGTGAGGAGGCCCAAGCACCAAAGTCTCGGAGCTCACCAAAAATAGCACCAAAAAAGAGCCTTACAAGGCCTAAGGGTGGTCAAACACCTCCAAACCACAAAACACTCTTAACAAACAATCAAGAGGGTTTAAAAACAGAACTTTTTTGTATTATATACTAAGCACAAAAACAGTTCTAAGATGGGTAGAAAAGCAATGCAAAAACGGGGTAAAAAGGACTAGTTTCTTACCCTTGAAGCCTTTCTTCAACAATGGTGATCTTGTTGCTCCTTTAAGCTTAAATCCAGCCAAGAACACTAAGAACAAACCTTTGATCCTTCAAAAGCCAAGGAAAGGTGAAAGACTAGGTGTTTATGTGCAATAGTATGGACAAAAGCACCTAGAACACAAAAGAGAGAGAAAAGAGAGATAGAATAGTTACAACTTTCTAACCCTAGAACCAGAGCTCTCCTCTGTGTTTTTCTCACAAAATTCTCTAACCCTAATGCCAAGAGAAGACCCCTTCTCTTATAGGCAAACAATCTTGTAAAGCTTGTTCAACAAGCTTACAAGAGGAGCATCCCTCCATACATATGTATGGAGGGGAACAAAATGCCACACAGCTGTCCTAAAATATCTGCAAAAGCAGATGAACAGTAGTCGACTGCTCAAAATTGCCATTTTGACAAAATTGATGGCTGGTCGGCCAAAAAGAGTGCCGGCCGGAAATATACATTGCCGGTGGATACAAACAACAGTCGGTGGCCTCTAGCCATGGCCGGTGATGTGTGGGGATGCCTCCCAAGGCATTCCCTGCCCCTCCAAGGCAAAACACAAGTGTTTGGTGAAAAACCAGACACAAAACGGTCGAGTTCGGAGATCCTGAGGCAAGCCGCGTAGCCGAGACCTCCGGGAACTCTAAACGAACACAAACATGGATAATCACCGAGTGTTCCAACGGTGACGTCCAAGTCTTGAGGACGGTCAAAAATGGGGTGTCTACAGTTGCTCCTCTTTGACAGAACTCGAAAGTCATAACAATGACGGGAGTGAATGTCAAAGCCCAGAGACGACCCATTTTTGACGAGGCCGAAGACTTGGACAATCATGCAAGACAAACAAGGTATGCGCCCGAAGGCAGGGGCAAAATGCAAGACAATGCAAGAAGCCGAGCATAACTTATGATCATGCAAAGAAAGCTGTAACGAAGCACGCATGCGACAGTTTTAAGCTAGCATACACCAGACTACACTACAATGCAGAAAGGATGTAAGAGAATTATGCAATTCTTGATACGTCTCACGCGGAGGATACAATACCTGTCCGGTTCACCCGGTTGCACCGGCCTCAAATGAGCCGTACATACAATATCGTGCCTGCAAAGAAAACAACTTAACAGGTATGATATTGTTAGCAATATGCATGACAATGCAAGAATGAATGCAAAATGATATGCAATATATACAAAATTACGTATAAACAATGCAAATGATATGCAATGCAATCGAATCATGATCCAATCATGAGCGGTTCGAAATCACATGAATGTCAAATAGATTGATGGAAGTAACAAGTCTGTCTACCATAGAAAAGGTGCCGCAACCCTCAAACCAACATACCAGCGTGGAATAGGCGCGCACACATGCAGAACTATGAGTAACGTAGACAGACACAAGAACGAGTATTGGATGGAATGACATAAGTGGGGTGACGACCCGCTGGGGAAAGAATAATGATCCTAACACCGGATGCAACAATTACACTACAATGTAATATCTACAATGGATATGGCGTGCAGCCAAAACCGTATCTTGCCTAGGAAAGGCATGTACGCATACAAGCCATGTCTAACACAGAAAAGGTGCCGCCACCCTCAAACCAACATATCAGTGTGGCATAGGCGCGTACACATGCAGAACTGTGTTTTGACGTGAAAAGTAAGGGCACATACCAGACCAAGCTCAACAAGGAAAGGTGCAAGCCATAGATGGAGGATGATGCAGTGAATGCATGCAACTAAAATGCAATGGATATGGATATAACGGATATGGCACGTGGGCCAAACCAAATCTTGCCTAGGAAAGGCATGTACACGTACAAGCCATGTCTAACACAGAAAAGGTGCCGCAACCCTCAAACCAACATACCAGCGTGGAATAGGCGCGTACACATGCAGAACTGTGTTTTGACGTGAAAAGTATGAGCACATACCAGACCAAGCTCAACAAGGAAAGGCGCAAGCCATAGATGGAGGATGATGCAGTGAATGCATGCAACTAAAATGCAATGGATATGGATATAACGGATATGGCACGCGGGCCAAACCAAATCTTGCCTAGGAAAGGCATGTACACGTACAAGCCATGTCTAACACAGAAAAGGTGCCGCAACCCTCAAACCAACATACCAGCGTGGAATAGGCGCGTACACATGCAGAACTGTGTTTTGACGTGAAAAGTATGAGCACATACCAGACCAAGCTCAACAAGGAAAGGCGCAAGCCATAGATGGAGGATGATGCAGTGAATGTATGCAACTAAAATGCAATGGATATGGATACAATGGATATGGCACGCGGGCCAAACCAAATCTTGCCTAGGAAAAGCATGTACACGTACAAGCCATGTCTAACACAGAAAAGGTGCCGCTACCCTCAAACCAACAAACCAGCGTGGAATGACCAAGGCGCGTACACATGCAGAACTGTGTTTTGACGTGAAAAGTATGAGCACATACCAGACCAAGCTCAACAAGGAAAGGCGCAACCCATAGATGGAGGATGATGTAGTGAATGCATGCAACTAAAATGCAATATCTACAAATATGCAATGGAATGTAAATGCAATATTTGTAGTGGAAATGCATGACAATGCACTATATTACGATGAAATGCATGACATATGCAATATCTACAATGATGCATGGCATATGCAATATTTTACGATGAAATGCATGACATATGCAATATTTACAATGATAATGCATGACATATGCAATATCTACAAAGATGCATGGAATGTAAATGTAATATTTACAGTGGAAATGCATGACATATGCAATATTTACAACGTAATGCATGACATATGCAATATTTACAATGATGCATGACATATGCAATATTTACAATGATGCATGACAATGCAGTATATACAATGAATGCATGACAATGCAATATATACAATGATGCATGACAATGCAATGTTGTGCACACCAATGCACCGAAGGTCTTGCACCTTCCAAGGATTTAAGGTCTCCTAGACCGTGATGTAAACTATATGCATGACAATGCATGTTTTTTTTTGGAATGCGTGACAGCACAAGTTTAGTTGAAATGCATGACAATGCGTGAAAATTTGATGCGCGGTGACGCGCGGCTTTAGATGCATGACAATGCAAATGAACTGAGAATGCATGAAGATGTATGATCTCGAGATGCGCGACAACGCGCGGCTTTGAGACGCATGACAATGCGACGGAGCGGGTTTATGGTCTCGCCGAACCGTACATGTTTTTGGTCCTTACCAGACCGTGGCGTGTTTTTGGTCCTGCCGGACCCACTTTGGGGCAATGCGTGAATTGAGATGCGGTGCACAATACAGTGCGATGCGCAAGATCGCGCGATGGAACACATGCCAAATGCAACGAGATGCGCAAAACAGCGCGGTGCGTTAGACAACGCGAGTGAAGGTTTTGCACCTCCCAAGGATTTAAGGTCTCCTAGACCGTGATGCAGCGGTGCACGGGATGATGTGTACTACAACGCATGCAAACATGCGCAACAATAAAGGTTTTACACCTTCGAAGGATTTAAGGTCTCCTAGACCGTGACAAAATGATGCATAATGCAAGTGAGACACGCATGCCATGAAGGAATGTAAAATGATATGTAAATGAGACACGCATGCCTCGAGGGTGCAAGACAATGCACATGAGACACGCGTGCCTCAAAGGAATGTAAAATGATATGTAAATGAGACACGCATGCCTCAAGGAATGGAAAATGATGCAAATGAGACACGCATGCCTCAAGGAATGGAAAATGATGCAAATGAGACACGCATGCCTCAAGGAATGGAAAATGATGCAAATGAGACACGCATGCCTCAAGGATTGGAAAATGATGCAAATGAGACACGCATGCCTCAAGGATGGAAAATGATGCAAATGAGACACGCATGCCTCAAGGATTGTAAAATGATGCAAATGAGACACGCATGCCTCAAGGATTGTAAAATGAAATGCATGATAATGTGAATGAATTCGAATGCGTGACAACGCATGTTTTCCTTTTGAAATGCATGACAATGCAAATGGACTTAAATGCGTAACAACGCACATGTTTTGGAAAGCATGACAATGCGTGGCGAGGGAATGCATGACAACGCGAACGATGCGCGAGGCGACGTATGTATTGAAATGCATGACAATGCTTGTAATAAAAATGCAATGACAATTCATGAGAGATGTGCATGACAATGCAAGGGGTGCGCGTTACAACGCGTGTAGTATGTGCATAACAATGCAACTATGAGGCGCATGACGGCTCGATGCAATGCACCAAAATAGTGCGATGAACGTGTGCAACGCACACGGGGCAACTTTTGAATCTTACAAAAGGCAAAAGGATATAGAAGGATACATCATTGCATGAATTTGAGTGCCACGCACAGAAGACGTGGTCTGAGGTCAAAACGGAGGCCGGTTGAGCGTCGGAGATACACTTTCTTGCACTTTCTTGAGCTATGAAGACCAAAAACTACTCATATGGCCTAAACAAGGCTTTGGGAACACCACCGGCCGGAAGGGGAAGCCACCGGCTGTCCACCGGCTGCAAAATAGTTTCATCGGCACAATATTCTGCCGGCCGGCACAAAACATTGCCGACCGGCCAAAAGTGCCTGAGTCGGGGCAGATTCGACATTTCACCATGGGTCTTTTAAAATAGGGTTCCAAGCCCTATTTTGTCACTTCCCCTTTGCCGAAAAACACTCCTCTCTCTCTCTAGAGCTTTTTTCCTTCCTCATTTCCTCGTTTTCTTCGCGTTCCAAGCCCGTTTCGTCGTCGGATTCGCGATTTCGTTCGCGTTTCGGACGTTTTCATCTGAACAAATCTTTGTTTCGGTACCTCTTTTGCCATTTCCACCTTTTTGGGGTTTGTTCCCCTCACTTTCCTCTTGATTTCCGTGCCTTTTCCACATCCCGACTTCCCCGGCCATTTTCCACCCTCCCGGGGGTTGACTTTTCGGTTGACTTTTCGTATTCCAGCCCGATTTTCATTTTCCGGCTATTTCCCTCATCATTTTGGTATGGCCGACGATATTCCATGCGGTGGGACTCCCTCGGATCACGAGATGGATCCCGGGGTCGAGCTACTGCCTTTGAGCGAGCGCCCGTTTGACCCGGCGACCTACCGGCCGGCGATTCACGTTCTGCCCCCCGATGGACTGCGCCAGTTCTGGAGTTTTGACGGGGCATTGGATCCCGAGCTTCTGCTGCGCGAGCGTACCTCTCACCTATCCTTCGGCGCTTCCGAGGTAACATTTTTTTTCTCTGTTTTAATTTCTGCAATGTAGAACTTTTAACTGTCAACTGCCATAGCTGATTACATTCTTTAATTGCTTTAGCTCAGATGCTCTGATACACTGTGCATTGTAGTTGATCACAAACACACTTGCAACTGATATCTGTTTAAGACCGACACATGCACACACACTGCACTAGCCTTAATCACCCAAACACACGGCACACACCATATTCCACTGCAAACACCGGCACCCGATACTTGTTTGAATCTGAAAATATGCACGCGTGCCACATTTGCACTGAACCACTCAAACACGCTGACGCATCACACGTTGTAGTTCACTGTATGCACACCGGCACTCGGTATCTATTTGAACTTGAAAATACGCACGCATGCCACATTTGCACTGATTTTGACTATTTCTTCAAAACTGTACATTTTATATCGCTTCGCAACTACTTGTTTGAAAACAGGGAGATTCCCATACCATCCGCGGGTATGGGAATACTGCCGCTCGTGAGTGGTACGCCGAGCTTCCCGACGCAGTTTGCCACATCGTGGACCAGGCCGGCTTTGGCGCATTCTGCAGGGGGCTATCCCGGCTCACTACCTGCAGACCTCTCCTTGCTGCTCTAGCGGAGAGGTGGTGGAACACCACCGATTCATTTCATTTTTCTGCGACGGGGGACATGACGATGACCCCTTATGATTTCTCGGTGCTCACAGGCATCGGGGTAGGGGGTGATCCGATCCCCTTTGATACGGATATGGATGAGTGGACCGCGGCTCAGGTCTACTTGCTCGGCGAGCTGCCGCCTCTGGCGCGTCCCGGCTTCGTCCGATATTCCTGGTTCGAGGTGCAGTTCAGGGTCCAGCCCGCCCTTGTTGATGCAGCCCCGATGACTCAGGAGGCCGTGGAGAGATACGCACGCGGCTTTCTCATGTTCCTGTTTGGGACGACCATTTTCGCCGACCGGGCGAACACCGTGCCTCTCTGCCTGCTCAGCGCACTGGTGGACGTCAGGGATATCTTACATTACGACTGGGGTGGCGCCGCTCTGGCCACTCTCTATGGATATATGAGCTCAGCTTCCCGCGGCAGCGGACAGTTGCTCGGGGGCTACTGGCGTGTTTGGGAGGTACATTTCTTTTTCTGCCTTTCATTTCTGTTCTATATTTTCTGTACTCTGTACACTACACACACTGTAGTCTGCTTTATACTTGTTGTATACTGTACACACAGCACACACATACTTTGCTTTACACTGACTGTACACTGCTCACACTGTACACTCTGCACAATACACTGCACAACACACGGCTCTGGTATTTCTGCTTTTTATTCTATGTTCTGCTTTATCTGATAAATGCACTGGTATTTACCTTGCAGTTGTGGGTTTATGCCTACTTTCCTAGGCTTGCTCCCGTACCCGACGCAGAGACCCCTCTCGTCGTCCCGTTCTCGCGCCGTTTCGACGGGAGGTGCGTGCGGAGGCCCCGAGAGACCTTTAGCTTCTTCCGCTGCTACTTCGATACCATCACCCCCATAGAGGTATGTTTTACTTGCAGTTCATTTAAGCTTCGTCTGTCCACTGCATATTTCAATAACAGTAGATAACAAACTGTATTTCATTTTCAGATCACCTGGCAGCCTTGGGCTCCTTTGCCAGCCGTGGTGCGGGATCGGTTTGCCGGTGCCGATGAGACCTCGCGTTTCCGGATTCTGCTGGAGGGCCCGGTCTGTCGGGCTTGGTACCTGGGCGAGCGTTTCTTACGTCAGACCCTGGGTTTACCGGAGCAGATAGTCCCGGTGCACCCTCCTGAGCATATGAGGGATACCGAGAGATTCGCCGCCGAGCAGATGACCGACTATACCATTGGCTGGGAGGCGAGCGATTTCAGGGGCGAGGGCGATTACTCGGAGTACGTCCGGACCTTCATCATGCGACCTCTGAGCGGCGGCCGCCGAGCGGAGAGAGAGAGACCTGCGGCGCCAGCGGCTGGAGCGGGAGCAGGGGCTGTGGGGGGTGTCGAGGAGAGCTCGAGTCCGTGGCAGGGGCGGAGTTCAGAGAGGGCGGGGGACCGGCTGGCCTGCTCTGCCCGCTTCACTGACTTTCAGAGGGCAGGGTGGGGCGACCTACCAGATCCCTTTGCTCCTCCGCCGGCTGATCACGAGTTTGTCGGTGTCCCCGACTTGCCTCCGGTATGTATTACTTCATTTCGCATCTTGTACTGTTATTTCATTTCAGTTTATTTAATATTCCGCAGAATACTGATGTATCTGATACTTTTGCAGGCTTCCTCCGAGTACACCCGGCAGTCATTGGAGATGAATGCCTCCATGATGGGGATGCTACAGCGGACCTTCGACCTCCTAGCCCTTTACAGCATTCCGGTATGTTCTTTCTGACCACAGCCTCAAACCATACACAAACTGCTTTACATAATCTGATGCACAACACAACATCTGATAAACTGCTCACGGCATCCACACACTGTACTCATACACTGTATTCTGCACTGATTCACTGCTCACGACACTCACAGGCTGTACTCATATACTGTATTCTGCACTGATTCACTGCTCACGGCACTCACAGACTGTATTCATACACTGTATTCTGCACTGATTCACTGCTCACGGCACTCACAGACTATACTCATACACTGTATTCTATACTGATTCACTGCTCACGACACTCACAGACTGTACTCATACACTGTATTCTATACTGCTTCACTGCTCACAGTATTCTGATATATTCGCCTTTCATGCTTTTTCAGCCTCCCTTCCAGATTCCTCCAGTGGGTGGCGCTCCGGATGGACCTCCCATCTCTACTCGGGATGGCAGAGTGTATCCCCGCACCAGAGGGGGGCGCACTCATGTCGGGAGCAGCTCGCGGGCTCCAGTTCCAGATGACGAGTCTGAGGCAGAGACAGAGGCGGAGGCGGAGTCGTCGGAGGAGGAGACCGGGGACAGCTCAGGCTCGGGCTCAGACGGTGATGCTCCTGGTGGTGCTCCTGGTGATGATGTTCCTGGACCTTCGTCCAGGAAGAGGACTAGGACAGACTGACAGCCCCAGAGTCATTTTTGACATTTGATACAGATTTTTGCTGTTTTTCTTCATTTTTGCACTTTCCCCTTTTGTTAGTAGTTAGGGTACTTTGTACTGCCGCAGGCAGATTTTGTTTCCAAAACTTATGTACTTGAAAAGATTATGAAATGAAACAAATTTTTTGTCTAAAAAAAAGTGTTATATCTGCGCATTTCATACCTTACACTGTATTGCACCATATTACACCTCAAATGTAAATGATATTGATCTGTTGTCTAAAAATTGGCCACTTGCACTGTAATAATCAGATGACCAACCAACTAACCAGCAAACAACTCATACAAGTCACTGCTCAAACTGAATACACAGCCCATACTCTACTGGGGATTGATCTGAGCTGGGGATTGATCTGTATACAGCCCATAACACAGCACTTGGATCATTCTGCGCAGCAAACCCCAAACAAACAGCCCAATCTGACAAGACGGACCACGAAAGCTGAAACGGTTGAAACCGAAACCTACTCAGATGCCTCAAATTTTCTTCTTTTCTTCTCCTGCTTCGCATAGATGTGGAGAATGGCACAGCATTCTAAGCACAAACGATTAACTTTGGAAAAGGGTTTCACGATCGGGGTATCAAGCCTACAACTAAACACAGCGGAGGGACTCAAGTGGAGAAGACAAAAGGCGCACGTCCTGAACACCATTAGACGCGCTCGAAAAAGACTCAAAACAAAAGTTGAGACCGACAAATCAAAAGACACGACACACAGACGTGTTTATGGAAACAAAAGACCTCGGATCTCAAGGAGCCAGTTCCTCCGGGTATTATTCCCACCCTTTCTGATTTGTGATTCTCACATCGCTCGGCCCTCAAGCTCGGTTTTTCTCTCAAAACCCTTTTCTTACTTTTCTCTCAACTTACACCTCTCTATTCTTTATTCTCTCATTTTTCATCCCTCCCCAGGGTGGTTGACGGATGAATAGGAAGTTGCGGGTTCGTGCCCAACACTGTTAGCTCACGGCTATTTCTTCTGGTGGATAGAGTGCCTTCTTGGCGAGTATGTTAACGGTGGGAAAAGACAGAAGACCTGACTCAACTGTGCCCCTAGTTCATCACTTTGACCATTTTTGTTTTCTCCTTAAAACAGTTTTGACCAAAATGAGAGTTGGATTAACATACTTGTTCGATTTTTGATTTGAAAATCATGCAAGTCAGGCTGCGAGCACTAAAAATTTTCCCTTTTTGGGTCCAAGAAAATGGTCCGGTTTTGGATAAATAAAATAGTTTTCGAGAAAATAGTCAACCTCAGTAAAAATTTTCAAAAACTATTTTTGCTAACGGCCACTGCTAAACAGGCACGGAACTTACCCTCGACATATGCAACCTCGGATCGGGGGGGCGGGGCAATGGAAAATTGCCCCTTGCTTAAAGGGGGTACATGGCAACGGAAAGTTGCCCCTGGTTTGGATAGCAACTCAGGGCAACTTGTGACAACTTATGGCAACGGATGGCAACGGAAAGTTGCCCCTTGTCTGGATGGTGCCGCAGCATGCTGTAAACCGCTTTTATCAGTGACGACTGAACTCCGAAGACGATAGTCTGAACCAATATATGGACACAATCACTGTAAGAGCAATGGTGGTTGGACTTCAAGATGAAGTTGCCTACGTGTCCCAAGCGTGGGAATCAAGCCTACGTAGTTCATGGTTGTCACAACCGAACTGTCGGGTGCAAAGGAAGCAAGGATGATCAAAGACCATTACATGGACTGAGGCGCTATGAAAGCGTTGGGGGCTGGACTTCAAGATGAAGTTGCCTACGTATCCCAGACATGGGAATCAAGCCTTACGTAGTTCGGGTTAAGGTACTCTCGGGTATTAACCTTCACTTTTTAGGCTCTAACTTTTGCCAAGGCACCCGATGCGGGTTTTCGACCTTGCGAGCTTCTTTTCATTCTTTCTCTTTTTCTTTTTCTTTTGCTTTTCTTTTTTTTTTTTTTTGCATTTTCTTCATTCATTTTCTTTTCTTTTTCATTCTTTGCATTTTTTTTCTTCTTTTTTGTTTTTTTTTTTTCGTTTTTTTTTTTTTTTTTTTTTTGCTCTAACTTTTGCCTGGGCCGCCCTTCCGGGTTTTCGGCCCAGCGAGCCTCTCAAAGGGTAAAAGTGTAACAAATCCATGCCAAATGGTTTTGAAATTGAAGCCCTCTATATCCAGGAGAGTGACTGTTGGGTTGATTTGCAGAAGAATCCATCACGGTTGCTTCACGAGCCTTGCATGGTGGGATCTGATCTTCTTGATCTGACTTTGGTGCCTCTTGCTCGAGGGCTACTTCAAATTGGGCCCCACAGGCCTTTCCTGGCAATCGACTTGTTGAACATTTTGGACGGATTCCAAGTTCGAAACAGGTAGGTTGAATCTTGAGGCTGAGAGCGATCCTAGGCTGCATAATCTCAAGAACGATTCCACACAAGTCTTCACAAGACTGCGCAAAACATTTTGTTTTTGAAAGTTTTCAAGAAGGCGACGAATCGCTCGCGCTGAAGAAAGTGTGGAACCAATCTGGACCAAGCCAGGATCCTTCTCAGTACTCACGCTGACAGGCATGATTTCATTCATTAAAAGTTTAGTGTGCCTATCTTTCTCTCAAATATGATCGAAATTTCGCAAAACCCGAGGAATTGCTTCCTCTTCGTTTTTATCACCGCAGTGTTCGAAAAAGGGTTTTTGAAAAGCTTAGGTCATTACAATGATTTTTCGGGCACAAGAGAGCAAGTAGAGTGTACTGCCGTTCCATTCGCATCCTCTGGCACAACTAACTCCTACTGAAAGCAAACATGAAAATGAGATAGCCACAGCTGTTTCATTCAGATTTGTTGGTATAACTGGCTCCTTGGCAAAGACAGACTCAAAAACCAAAAGTGGGTAATTACAAGACAAAACGGTGTTCGAGGCAACAACCCCGGAATCACCTGGCATTCTATACAAAGAGGACTGACTCGATACAACAAGGCAGACCTTTAAGCAAAAAGACTGACACAAAATAAAGAGACAGACTCGAAATGAGAGACTGACTCGATACCCAAGCCAGAATTTACACAGCTAGTGTTCCCAAAATGTTCAAAAATGCGTGCCAGACGCCACATCCAAAATATAACAAATACCGCCCGCAGGTGGTTCACTTTCTGATTACATACTCGCAGTATCTGTGTCCTCAAAATCCAATAACTGGGTGGTAACGGACTTGGCTGAGGTGGGCGGGAGGATAACCTCGTTATCAATTAAATCCTGCACCTCATGACGGAGGCAGAAGCAATTGTCAGTAGGGTGGCCTGTCTGCTGGTGGTATGCACAGTACTGAGCAGGATCATGTGTAGCAGGAAGATTCTTCGGGAGGGGCCGGGGCTCCAGGGGCTTGAGATGCCCTCTCTCGGCGAGGATTTGAAGTGCCTTGGACAATGGCATGTAAAGAGCATGAAAGATCCTGCGCCCTCAGGGTAGGTACTTCGAAGCCTGAGCATTCTTGCTAGACGCACTAGCGAACGGGTCGGCGGGTGCCGCCTTAGATTTCTGATCCTTCCCGAGTACAGGGTTGGGAACGGGAGGAGCTGTTCTGGCATGACGGGGCCTATCCCGGCTTTCTGACTGACTTGAACTACCCTCAGGTGGAGTGGGGAAAGCATCCTCCACGGCTTTTGTCACAACTGCAGATACTTGTTGCTTGTTCATCCCCGCGGCTTTCAAAGCCTCGACTGCCCACAGCAGTTGTTCGATAGGATCGGCATCTGCCTTCATTTTGTCTTTCCCTCTGGCCTCGGCCTGATCAGGGGTTTGGGTTACCGTTGACATGTCATTGCCATAGTTGGAGGCCATCTCCGGTTGGCTGAGTTCAATCACGATCCGCCCTAACAGTGGGGGCTCCTGGGGTGTAAAACTCCCGGCATATGGTGCGGCTGGTGGTGAAGCTGACATTCCATAGGTGAGATCTGCCACGGATCTCTGGAGATCACCTATCATCCCCATTAGTTCAAATGTAGTAGGCTCGCGAGCCTGGTATAGCTGGGGCGTCCAGACCGGGCGTGCAGGAGGCGATCTGGGTGGATGCGGCATATCAATATTGGTCTCACTTTGTGGAGTGATCTCTTGACCCAACGCGGCCGTCATGACCGCGATCTCTTCTGAATTCTGCGTCATGCTAAGTCCTGCCTCAGCAAGGAGAAGACACTAACTATTCTGGATCAACTCTCTGAATCTCTGAACTGAAACAGAAAACAAGCAGTATTTCAGCCCCAAACAGATCAAACACGGGTGTAGCCGATCAACTGCACTCTACTACTGATCACTGTTCCCCAGAATCACTGTTCAAAACTGAACTGATACCCGCAGACATAACTGATTCTCAACAACACTAGTACTGGTGCCCTCAGGCCTGATACCCAATCTTGCGAACTGACATGTGTGTTCCTGTAGAGATACACTCTAAAAGCACATAGCAGGTAAATGAGAGCCAATACACCCCTATGTTGGGGTAGGGTTTTCCTGTCCTATTTTGTGAAGAGCTAGGGTTTCACTACGCACGCAGCGGTTTCAAACAACCTATATCGGGTAAGCAACCTGTCCTAATTTGGAATAGTCACTATGGATTTCGATATGCACTAGGTCGAATGGTCGAAAGGGTGCCCTGGTAAAACTGGGGTTTGTGTTCCCATACTGGCAGAGCCCGCAACCGATCAGCCTTATGGTCATGCCTTGACAAGACAAGCCTCCAGCAAACCGCTCAGGAATAGCAGATGGCCAACACGGTGTCCTAGGCGCACCAATGCAAAATGCAATGCAAAGAAACACATAAGTGTAGTCAAAACAGGATATCACGAGTTCGAGTCAAGCTCTCTAAATCCCCAGCAGAGTCGCCAGAAACTGTAACATGTCCGCGAGAGAACTCACGGGTTACAGTTCGGACTCGATTTGTGTCACGGTTCTAAATCTGAACCAAAGAGTCCAAATCCGGCAAATCGTTTTGAGAAAACATATTTTTGAAAAGAAGTGCCAAACATGGACTGCTTTGCCAGATACAGAGTCGCCACCTAAATATTTTTTTACGGGGAAATTTAGGAAACCCTGACTCGGTGCCAAAGGCCACGTGTCCGTCATCACCAAAGTTGTCTTGGCTCGGGAGCTTGGCTACGATCGGGGAGGGTCAGCTATGAGCACCCCCTTTCGCCCGGTCCGAAGACCGGCCTCTACTAACCGTGATATCCGATTTTGAAAACATTATGTGTTCTTGTTCCGGTTATTAGCCTAGATTTACTATGTTATGCGCACAGCAAACAAGTGTAGACTAGATTGCCTAATTTGGAAACAAGCATTGCATATCTGTTTGTTTTGAAAATGCTTTGGAATTTGCTACTCGCAAGTAGGCTAAAACACGGATTTCAATGAGTTTTTCCAACTCAAACAATCCAACCATCACCCACAGGCAATCAGTCAGTTTATCTCATATAAGCACTTAGCCACATGGTAATCATGCTGTCATGTTAACATTCACACGCATGCGAGATGCTAAAGCATAAATACTTACATTGTACTCCATGCCAAAACAATAAACAAGTTAGCAAATATGTATGTCCTAGTTCATGTTAAGTGGCTAATGCAACACATGCAAGGATGTAGTTAGAGTAGGCTCGGCTAACCCTAAAATGGCATGTGAAATGCTACAATTATCACGTATTCAATTTGGAATTGAAGTACTAATGCAGTTTGTATGATGTACCGAGCCCGGTGCATGCTAGACAAATGCATGGATGCACGCATGCATAGCATAAGGTGTGCTAATTTAGACGTGCCCTAATCTACCAACATAAGCAGGTAAATAAAAGGGAAGAAAAAAAGTGGGGATTGGAAGACATGCACACACACGCACCCGCACTTATTACAAATATGCCCTCACACGGAGGGACCAAAAGAATAATACAAATTAATGAGTTTTTCAATGAGTTTTTCAATAATGCCTTTGGAATTTGCTACTCGCAAGTAGGCTAAAACACGGATTTCAATGAGTTTTTCCAACTCAAACAATCCAACCTTCACCCACAGGCAATCAGGCAGTTTATCTCATATTAGCACTTAGCCATATGGTAATCATGCTGTCATGTTAACATTCACACGCATGAGAGATGCTAAAGCATAAATACTTACATTGTACTCCATGCCAAAACAATAAACTAGTTAGCAAATATGCATGTCCTAGTTCATGTTAAGTGGCTAATGCAACACATGCAAGGATGTAGTTAGAGTAGGCTCGGCTAACCCTAAAATGGCATGTGAAATGCTACAATTATCACGTATTCAATTTGGAATTGAAGTACTAATGCAGTTTGTATGATGTACCGAGCCCGGTGCATGCTAGACAAATGCATGGATGCACCCATGCATAACATAAGGTGTGCTAATTTAGACGTGCCCTAATCTACCATCATAAGCAGGTAAATAAAAGGGAAGAAAAAAATTGGGGATTGGAAGACATGCACACATACGCACCCGCACTTATTACAAATATGCCCTCACACGGAAGGACCAAAAGAATAATACAAATTAATTAACTACGCAAGCTAATTAAATATTACAAATTGCCTAATTAGTTAACAACTAACTAAATTAGGAAAAATAGTAAACCGCTTTGGGAGAAGAGCCTGATGCAACGCATGCTCGGATCCTGCTCGGAATTGCACTGCCATGCATAGTCTGCCTCTGTTTTCCCTGCTCTGCCCCTCCAAAGACTGCCAAAGCTTCAGAGATGCCTCCCTGGACATTGGGGGACACCACCGGCTGAGTAGAATAGCCACCGGCAGCTAGATATGGCCATCGGCTGGAAATGAGGCTATCGGCCACCAATACATTGCCGGTCGGCACTAAATATTGCCGGCCAGCCAAGAATGCCTACAGAACCTGCAATTGACAGCAGCAGAGGGCAAGGCATGGCAATACAATTCAAGCAATGTATGCACCAATCATGCCCCTTATCATGTTTGTGACTCAAAGGAACATGTGCCTCGATTCTCGGACCACCAATCACGCATTTCCATGCATGATGGCCCAAAGAATCAAGCATGCACTTTCATGTCAAATGAAATGCAATGCAAGCAAACAAACCCAAGCTCAATCCCTATCACTAATCAAGGGACAAGGCATGCATTCAAGATGCAATGCAACCTAGGCATGCAAGCTAAGGATGCAACATGGCATGGCAAGGCACTTATGCAAGCATACAAGCAAGCATGAGGCAATGCAAACTAATGAAAAGATGGACTTAAACATGATTTAGGCGGCTCTAAATAGGCCCAAAACAGTGGCCAAAACCATGGAAGTGAAGGCCAAAATGCAAACAAACATGCAAGCACTCATGATCCAACACTTAGGCATATAAAGGCGACTCTTAAGCAAACTTAAAGAGACCAAACAATAGACAATTAGCATGCCATGAAAAGCTTTAAAATCATGTTATAAGAGGTGCCAAACCAACTTAAACAAGGCAAACATTAGCATGCAAATGGTCCAAGTACTTGAGGCAAGCCAAGGGGCTTAGACCAAGGTCAAACCCACCAAGCCTCACAAGGCTAAGGGGACTTCAAACAGGTCAAAAGAAGGCTTGAACAAATCCAAGGGTGCCCCTTAGATGGCATCTAAGTGGCTCAAGTCTAAAGGCATATACAATGGCCAAAACAAGGAGCACAAGGCACAACCTTTTAAAGCAACAAAGAGACAACCAAGGCAAGCATACAAGCATGTCTTAAGGACTGAAATGACATGGAAAATGGTTTCAAACCATTGAAAATGATGCAAGCAAAGCATGCTACACACTCATGCACTTAAGGCCAACAAGCCAACAATACAAAGGGGCTATACTAAGCATGCCAAGATCGACCCAAGCAACTATGGACAGACCTAAAACATGGCAAAATAAGCACAAAACCTTCACAAGGCTAAGCTTAAAACATGCTAGAACAAAGGCTAACAACCTAAGGCATATTAAGGCAATAACAAGGCATTACATGGTAGGTATGCTAAGCATGCATGGTGTACCAAAACCAACACACAACAATGTTATATCATGGCATAATAAGCATGGAAAATAGCCTAGACATGATCAACAAACACTCAAGCATGATGCTCCCTCAAGAGGCCAAAAAGTGCCCTTTTCAAGGACAACAAGGAGAGGGGGTGGCCCTCTCCTTCTTGAGACTTCAAGGCACCATCCTTACCACTGAAATCCCTCAAGATTTCAGTGGTGAGGAGGCCCAAGCACCAAAGTCTCGGACCTCACCAAAAATAGCACCAAAAAAGAGCCTTACAAGGCCTAAGGGTGGTCAAACACCTCCAAACCACAAAACACTCTTAACAAACAATCAAGAGGTTTAAAAATAGAACTTTTTTGTATTATACACTAAGCACAAAAACAGTTCTAAGATGGGTAGAAAAGCAATGCAAAAATGGGGTAAAAAGGACTAGTTTCTTACCCTTGAAGCCTTTCTTCAACAATGATGATCTTGTTGCTCCTTTAAGCTTAAATCCAGCCAAGAACACTAAGAACAAACCTCTGATCCTTCAAAATCCAAGGAAAGGTGAAAGACTAGGTGTTTATGTGCAATAGTATGGACAAAAGCACCTAGAACACAAAAGAGAGAGAAAAGAGAGATAGAATAGTTACAACTTTCTAACCCTAGAACCAGAGCTCTCCTCTGTGTTTTCCTCACAAAATTCTCTAACCCTAATGCCAAGAGAAGACCCCTTCTCTTATAGGCAAACAATCTTGTAAAGCTTGTTCAACAAGCTTACAAGAGGAGCATCCCTCCATACACGTGGAGGGGAACAAAATGCCACACAGCTGTCTTAAAATATCTGCAAAAACAGATGAACAGTAGTCGGCTGCTGAAAATTGCCATTTTGACAAAATTGATGGCCGGTCGGCCAAAAAGAGTGCCGGCCGGCAATATACATTGCCAGTGGACACAAACAACAACCGGTGGCCTTTAGCCATGGCTGGTGATGTGTGGGGATGCCTCACAAGGCATTCGCTGCCCCTTCAAGGCAAAACACAAGTGTTTGGTGCAAAACCAGACACAAAACGGTCGAGTTCGTAGATCCTGAGGCATGGCGCGTAGCCGAGACCTCCGGGAACTCCGAACGAACACAAACATGGATAATCACCGAGTGTTCCAACGGTGACGTCCAAGTCTTGAGGACGTTCAAAAATGGGGTGTCTACACAAGGTGATCTGCTCCCACCTTTCTCGTTTAATATAGTGTCTGAAGGGCTCAACATACTTTGGACAGAGCACTCAATATTGGCATTCTTAAAGGTGTGCTAGTTGGGGCTAATGATGTTCTTTTATCTTATTTGCAATTTACTGATGATTCAATCCTCTTTTCTAAAGCAGGTTAGGATAAGATGGTGCTTGTCAAAAGAGTTCTTAGAAGCTTTGAAGTTCTCTTTAGCCTCAGAATTAATTACCACAAAAGTGTGGTGTGTGGTATAGGTGTGGCTGATACTCTTTTGATCTCTTTTGCAAAACTTCTTAACTGTAAAGTGCATAACATCCCCCTCAAATTTCTGGGGCTGCCTCTAGGTGCTAACACTGGTAGAAAATCTACTTGGAAGGCTGTGCTAGACAAAATCAGATCTAGACTATCAGGGTAGAAGAGAAAATTGTTATCCTTTGCAGGAAGACTAACACTGATCAAGTCTACCTTATCCAGTCTACCAGTATATTTTCTCTCTTTATTTAAGATGCCTGAAGGTGTGGCTAGAGAAATTGAAAAGATTGAGGCTGCTTTTTTATGGGGTGGCAATGACCTTAAAAGGAAAGTTCACCTTGTCAAATGGGTAGAGGTAACAAGGAGCAACGATCAAGAGGGGCTGGGCATCAGAAGGAACAAAGATGTCAATGCTTGTTTACTTCTCAAATGGTGGTGGAAATTTAGAACTCAAGTCAATGCACTTTAGAGGAGAGCTATCTACAGCAAGTATAAGATTGATGAGGTGTGTTGGCATCTACCAATGAGGTTCTCTTATAAACATTCTAGAGTTTGGAAGGACATCATATCCATTGGGGCTCATAGCAGAAATATTTTCAATTTCTATTTGGTTAGCTACCACATTTAAGTGGGGGATAGAAATAGAATTCGATTTTGGCACGACAAGTGGTGTGGTGAGTCTTGTCTTAAGTTTGAATTTCTCATTCTCTTTAATCTTTCAACTAATAAGGAAGGCTCTCTCCACCAATTCTTTGCAAGAAAGACCAGCCCAAATGATTGGAATTTCCCCTTTAGAAGAGTGTTGTATGATTGGGAATTGGCTGAAGAAGGTAGATTACTTGGTGTCCTATCCTCAGCTCCCTCATTGAATTTTGAAAGGGCAGATTGTTATATCTGGGCTAGTGTATCTGCAGAACCCGGTGAGTTTTCTATGTCTGCTCTTTACTCTCTTAGTAACTCTACTATTGGGCCTAATCTTAGAATCTGCAAGTCTATTTGAAATAGAGCCATACCCCCCAAGGTTTCATTTTTTTGTTGGTTGGCTTGGAAAAATAGAATCAAGTCTACAGAGTTTTTGCATAGGCTAGGCATTCTGGATAACAGTGTCTCCACCCTTTGTCCCTTTTATAGAGTTGAACCTGAATTTGCTGTTCATGTCTTGCTCCATTGTCCCTTTTCCTGGTTGATTTTATAGCGATCCCGGTTTTCCCTCCATTATTTATTGTATTCCGGACTCGGTTCTATGGATGTTTGTTGTTGTCTATATCGCATTTCCCTCCTTTACTTCTTTGTATTTGAGTTTTGGGATGTGTTAGGTGAGTTTGAAACAGGTTGGGTGTGTTTTGAAACAAATGGTTGCTGTCCAGACTTTGGTTTCTTCGCTCGAGCGAGGCTTTCTTCGCTTGAGTGAGCTCTGTGTTTTAGTTCCTTCACTCGAGTGAGCTTTGGGTGGTGTGTCTCTTGGCTCGAGCGAGAACTCTTGCGCTCGAGCGTGCTTCTGCGTCTTGATTGGACCTGAAGGTTGGTAGTCTTCGCTTGAGCGAGGCTTTT
Source organism: Camellia japonica (assembly GCA_030407325.1). Lineage (NCBI taxonomy): Eukaryota > Viridiplantae > Streptophyta > Magnoliopsida > Ericales > Theaceae > Camellia > Camellia japonica. The sequence continues at coordinate 154,038,604 of JAPPVO010000031.1, forward strand.
GTCGCTCGAGCGAGCGAGCTCTATGTTTTGTGTTTCTTCGCTCGAGCGAGGAGTTGTACGCTCGAGCGTTCTTCTGGGTTGCAGACCTGAAGCTTCGCATTGTTCGCTCGAGCGACGCTTTTTGCGCTCGAGCGAGGTTCTTTTGTGTCGGGTCGCTCGAGCGACCACTTTTTCGCTCGAGCGAGCCTCGACTATACCAGTTCGCAGCAGCGGCTTTCTTCTTCACTTTTTGATCTTTTTTTTACCTCCAAACCCTAGAACCGACTCTCTCTCTATACACTCCTTCTCTCTACACATACACTTAATCTAGGAGGTTTCTACCCTACTCCTTTTGTTAAAAAGCTAGAGTGTTGCGTGGGCTATCTTTTCATCCGAAAAAGGTTGGATTTGGAGCACTTTGAGTTTCTTCCTTCTTCTCCTTTGAGCTCCGAAATTTGAGGTAGGGATAAACTACTCCTTGTTATGAGTTTTAACATAAATTTTAGTCATTTTGTATAAATGGTGGGTTGTGGTGATTTTGGGTATGGTTAGGGTTTGAGATTGAAAATAGGAAAATAGGGGTTCCTTATCTAAATTTCCATATGTGTATGTGGGTTTATGAAATGGGGTTATTTGTAATGGTGAAATTTAGACCTTGGGGTCAATATTTGAGAAAAGGGGAATAATGCCCTAATTTGGGATAAATTGGATTATTTGTAGAAATAATGGGACTGAATGTGAAATTATGAAACTGGGAGGAAAATGTGATTAAATGATGTAGTTGGATTGATAAATCACTCATCTATGGTAAATGTAATAAATTATCTGTTTGATAGATTTATTATCTGTTTAGAAATAATTGTTTTGGGCTATCGGGAAAGGATAGTCTTGATTGTTGTAGACACTGCATGATGATTAGGTAAATTGAAACTAATCACTTGAATTATGTCATTGCATATGACGGTTGAATTAACACATTGAATATGTGCCTAGATTGATCATTGTATATGATAAAGCGTTTAAATACATTGCATATGTATCTTGTTTGAGAGGAGATAGGGGACGTACTTCATGGTTTGGGAGGAGATAGGGGATGTACTCCTAAACCTGTTTGGGAGGAGATAGGGGATGGACTCCATTGATAAATAAGTTGGCCAGAGTTTCCAGGGTAAAAGTCCTGAAATCTTAATTACGTTTGCATAACGTAGATGAATTGAAGTATGGAAGTGTTAATAATATGAGTTGTAGTCTCATTTTGAATTGAAGTATTGAAGTGGTAATAATATGAGTTGTAGTCTCATTATAAATTGATTATGATTGAAGTGTTGATAGTATGAGTTGTAATCTCATTTTAAACTGTTCGGATAAACAATAAACCATATCTATGAATTGGATTGGATAATGAAACGGAAAGGGATTGAAACATGGTTGTGACTATGGATTGGTTATGGAAGAGATGTACATTGATTTATATGAGTTAAACATTTATCAAATCCTAATGTTTTAGTTAATTCTCATATTATGTTTAGCGTATCTCTATTGGGCTTTGGCTCACCCTATAGGAGACATCATTTTTCAGGTACAGGTGATATGCCGCCTCCAAGGATGTAGCTTGGGAGGTTTAGAAGCTGAAGTTTTATTTTTGTAGTTATCTTTTGTATTACATGTAATTCAAGCCAAGGGCTTAATCTGTTAAGAGTTAGAACTCTCTTTCGTTGAAACCAAGTGTTGACTTGGAAATGTTTGTAAGTCCGTAGGGCATTTACTTTTGTTGTCAACATGTAATACTTTTTGTAAAGAATACTCTGATGGATGAATATATTTTATTTTCCTATGTCTATGGATATCATAAATGATTGAGTTATATGTATTTGTTTTGAGGGCGTTACAACTTGGTATCAGAGCGTACCGGGTTTGAATACTTTGGGTGCGTGGGAAGTGGTTAGTACCACAATGGGTTTGTCTTGCTTGTTAGAGACTTAAGTGTAATGTTATGTGTTTACTTGATAACATGCTTATGTGACTAAATGGGTTTGCAATTTAGTTTTTAGGATGTTGATTGGATCCTTGGGTTTCTGGGAGTCCTGTTGGAAAGGCACTTGATCACTGCCGTTTCTAACCGGAACTCTAGCAACGCCACGGAACGGTTATTATCCGGAAATGAAATTCGTAAGTGTTTATGTGATTATGTGCTTACATGGAGTGAATTACAGTTGTCCAATGTATTAGGACGCGAGTGAAATAGCTTCGGCACATTTGTGAAGGTGCTAATCCTTTTGTTACCTTTATTAGGATGTCAGGACGAGGACATGGTGGTAGGCATGATAGGCCTAGGAGGCAGGAGATGCCTATACCGGATGAAATTCCGGCGCAGGAAGAGGGTGTTGGTCAGGCCAACGTGGCCGAGCCAGTAGGTCAGCAAGCCATGGGCGCCTTAGCCCGCGAGATGGCAGGAGCATTGAGGGAGTCTATAGACATTCTCCGAGCTGAGAATCACGTCCAGGCCCATGTAGCCGAGGCTGGGCCATCTTTTCTGAAAAGGGAGTTTTTCCGGTCGAATCCGGACAACTTTTTGGGTGATCCAAAAAAGCCACTGAAGGCTGATGAGTGGCTAGAGCAAATGATGAAGACGTTTGAGATGTTTGGCATCGAAGACGGAGGCTTGAGGGTGACCTTGGCGTCCTTCCAATTGAAGGGAGACGCGGGTCAGTGGTGGAAGTTTGTACGAGGGCATATTGGATGGACTTGGGAGGCTTTTGTTAATGTCTTTCAGGAGAAGTTTTTGCCTCCCACTATTAGGGATAAGTTGAGAGATTAGTTTTGTCAACTCAAGCAGCTGAATACACCAGTAGCGGAGTTTGAGGCCACCTTTACCAGCTTATCTAGGTTCGCACCCAAGTTGGTGGTGACCGAGGAGCGTAGATGCTTGGAGTTCGAGAAGAAGTTGAGGACTGGACTCATGTTTCGAGTGGCCAGGTCCATGATTAGGGGGTATGGGTGCCTTGTGTAGGCTGCAGCCCATCTTGAGACCATTATGCATGTAGAGGAGGAGAGGATGAGGGGCTCCAAGAAGAGTCAGGATGGCCAGGGAGACAGTAAGAGGCAGAGGGGTTCTAACCCTCAACAGTCCCAGGGACCACATTCTAGATCTACCTTTCCAATACCGAGTTCAGGTTCTGGGAGAGGCGGTCAGGGAGACGTTACTTGTTATAAATGCGGTCAGCTAGGCCTCAAGTCTCCAGCTTGCCTGCAGAGGGTACGAGGGCAGAGAGCAGCTTCTTCTTCGGCTCGTTTTCAGAGCCAGAGTCAGGGCAGAGGTCAGCCACTCACTTGTTATCAGTGTGGGCAGGCGGGGCACCTGAAGAGGTTTTGCCCGTAGTGGAGTGACACATCTGGTGCGTCTGGTTCGAGGTAGACACAGAGTCATCCGCCAGCTCAGTCAGTTCAGGCCTCGAGAGCCAATGTGGGAGCCTCTTTGGCTCAGTCTGTGCAGCAGTCACATGCTCTGAGAGGTGAGGAGGTAGATCAGAGACCTACAGGGCGCTTGTATGCTGTTACAATGCCTGATCTTGTACCGGCTCCATCTGTTGTGAGAGGTACCTTTTTGTTTTATAACTCAGTTGCTAATGTGTTAATTGATACGGGTGCATCTCATTCTTTTATATCTTCTGCTTTTGCATCTGTTTTAGGATTGGAGTTGGCACAGTTAGCATCTCCTATTTGTTTTATATCACCAATTGGGGGTGAGTTGATTTTGAAACAGGGGTGTCGGGGCTGTGATATAGAGGTAGCTGATCACCGACTTCCATTTTCTTTTGTATTGATGGATATGTCGGGTTTTGATGTGATTTTGGGTATGGACTGGTTATCGTCATACCGGGCTGTTATTGATTGTTACCGCCAGAGCGTTACTGTATGTACCTTGAGCGAGGATTGTTTTCATTTCTTGGGAGATCGAGTTGGTAGGGTGTTACCACCGATGTATGATCCGCGAGGGCGGAGTGAGCTTAGTTGTCTTCTCGCTAGATATGTAAGTAGTGAGTGTGATGAGACCCGGACTGAGTTGCCCATAGTGGTTTGTGAGTACTCGGACGTCTTTTCCGAGGACCTTGTTAGTTTACCACCCCTTCGAGAGATCGAGTTCTCTATTGACTTAGTGCCTGGTACGGCACCGATTTCTATGGCACCATATCGTTTTGCCCCAGCCGACTTGAGTGAGTTGAAGATTCAACTCCAGGAGTTATTAGATAAGGGCTTTATCCGCCCTAGTACTTCGCCATGGGGAGCACTGGCCCTCTTTGCTAAAAAGAAAGATAGGGCTTTGAGACTTTGCATTGACTATCGAAAACTGAACCAGGCTACGGTTAAGAACAAGTACCCTATGCCTCGTATAGATGATCTGTTTGACCAGTTGAATGGATCCCGTTGTTTCTCTAAGATAGACTTGAGATCGGGTTATCATCAATTGAGGGTCAGGGAGGACGATATCCCGAAGACGACATTCCGTACGCGGTATGGCCATTATGAGTTTCTGGTGATGCCTTTTGGGCTCACCAATGCACCGGCTGTGTTTATGGACTTGATAAACCGGATCTTCTGGGAATTCTTAGATCGTTTTGTAGTCATTTTGTGGATGACATTCTGATTTATTCACCTTTTGAGGAGAAGCACGAGGAACACTTGAGAGTGGTGTTTGAATTACTTAGAGCCCATAAGCTGTATGTTAAGTTTGGGAAGAGTGAGTTCTGGCTAAGAGAGGTTAAATTCTTAGGCCACGTGGTATCCGGGGAAGGGGTGACTGTAGATTCATCCAAGATAGAGGCAGTGCAAGATTGGGCACAACCTAAGAGTGTCTTTGAGATCCACATTTTTCTGGGATTGGCCGGTTCTTACCGTCGGTTTGTAAAGGACTTCTCCAAGCTAGTTTCACCTTTGACTAGATTGACGCGAAAAAGGGTCAAATTTGTATGGAGTGAGACTTGTGAAAAGTCATTCCAAGAGCTTAAAGTTAGACTTACCACCGCTCCAGTTTTGATTATTCCGGAGAGAGGTTTGGGTTATGCAGTGTATTATGATGCGTCACAAGAGGGTTTGGGTTGTGTATTGATGTAGGAGGGGAAAGTAGTAGCCTATGACTCACGTCAGTTGAAAACACACGAGAGAAACTACCCTACACATGACCTAGAGTTGGCAGCTGTGATATTTGCCTTAAAGATTTGGAGGCACTACCTTTATGGTGAGAGATTCGAGGTGTTCTCGGATCATAAGAGTCTTAAGTATCTGTTTACACAGAAGGACTTAAATTTGAGGCAGAGAAGGTGGATGGAGTTTATAGAAGATTATGACTTTGAGTCGCATTATCATTCAGGGAAGGCCAATGTTGTGGCCGATGCCCTAAGCAGGAAATTCATTAGTGATGTAGCTTGTATTGCCATCTGAGAATGGGAGATGTTAGGTGCACTGGGTGAGTTTGACTTGCATCTGGGTGAGTCTGTTGAGTCTGCAGCCTTGTTATCGGTGGTTGCACAACCTACACTTGTGAATCGAGTGTTAGAGACACAGAGAGGTGACCTTGAGATAGAATCCCTTTGAGAGAAGATCTCAAGTGGGAAGGTAGAGAAGGGCTTGACTGTGTATCCTGACCTGAGTGTGAGGTACCGAGACCGCTTGTTTGTACCGGAGTCTTGCCGAGAAGAAGTACTCCGAGAGTTTCACCATTCACGCCTTGTGGTGCATCCGGGAGGCACTAAGATGTATCGTGATCTGAGTCACCAACTTTGGTGGAGGGGTATGAAGAAGGATGTGGCAGTGTTTGTATCGAAGTGCCTTACTTGTCAGCAGGTGAAGGCCGAGCATCAGAGGCCAACGGGTTTGTTACAGCCCTTGCCTATAGCGGAGTGGAAATGGGAGCACGTCACGATGGATTTTGTCGTGGGTCTTCCAAGGACTCAACGGGTAGTGATGCCATTTGGGTGGTAGTGGACCGGTTGACTAAGTTGGCACACTTTATTCCTATGCGTGTGAGAGATTCGGTAGATCACCTTGCCGACTTGTATATTCGGGACATAGTGAGGTTGCACGGGGTCCTAGTGTTGATTGTCTCAGATAGAGATCCGCGTTTTACTGCTAGGTTGTGGCAGAGTTTGCAGAGTGCCTTGGGCACTAGATTGACTTTTAGCACGGCTTACCATCCTCATACTGACGAGCAGTCCGAGCGTACTATTTAGATCCTTGAGGATATGCTTCGAGGCTGTGTCCTTGACTTTAGGGGGTCGTAGGAGAGGCACTTGCCCTTAGTGGAGTTTGCCTATCACAATAGTTTCCAATTGAGCATTGGCATGGCATCGTTTGAGGCTTTGTATGGCCGACCGTGTAGATCTCCAGTGTGTTGGGCCGAGGCGGGTGATGCACCTTTGCTGGGCCTAGAGTTGGTGAGAGAAACGACGAAGAAAGTGGCACTTATTCGTAAGAGGCTTGTTACAGCCCAGAGTCGCCAAAAGAGTTACGCCGACCGTAGGAGGAGACCTTTGTCATTTGAGGTGGGTGATCACGTCTTTCTAAAAATATCACCTAGGTGGGGTTTGATGAGGTTTGGGAAGAGTGGGAAGTTGTCCCCTCGATTTATTGGCCCTTTCGACATCCTTGAAAGGATTGGTGAGGTTGCATACTGTGGACGCACAGTTCGGACTCGATTTTGTCACGGTTCTAAATCTGAACCAAAGAGTCCAAATCCGGCAAATCGTTTTGAGAAAATAGATTTTTAAAAGAAGTGCCAAACATGGACTGCTTTGCCAGATACAGAGTCGCCACCTAAATATTTTTAATGGGGGAATTTAGGAAACCCTGACTCGGTGCCAAAGGCCACGTGTTCGTCATCACCAAAGTTGCCTCGCCTCGGGAACTTGGGTACAATTGGGGAAGGTCAGCTATGAGCACCCCCTCTTGCCCGATCCGAAGGTCGGCCTCTACTAACCATGATATCCTATTTTGAAAACGTTATGTGTTCTTGTTCCGGTTATTAGCCTAGAATTACTATGTTATGCGCACAGCAAACAAGTATAGACCAAATCGCCTAAATTGGAACAAAACATTTCATATTTATTTTGAAAAATGGTTTGCTACTCGTAAGTAGGCTAAAATGCGGATTTTGCCACCCTCAAGTGGGCTTTAGAAAAGATGGTTTTACCACTATCTAGTGGGCTTAAAACTCACAGTTTTAATGTGTTATTCCAATTCAGGTAATTCAACCTCCATCCACAGGCATTCAAGCAGTTATAACACATAAGCAGCTAGCCTCATGGTAATCATGCTATTATGGCAACACTCACACGCATGCGGTATGCTAAGGCATAAAAGCTCACCTAGTACTCCAAGCCAAAACAGAAACTAGTTAGTAATCATATGCATGATCCTAGTTCATGTTAAAATGGCTAATGCAACACATGCAAGATGCAACTACAATAGGCTCGGCTATCCTAAAGATGGCATGTGAAATGCTGCAACTAACAAGTACTCAACTTGGAATTAAAATACAAGTGCAGTTTGCATGATGTGCCGAGCCCAGTGTATGTAAGACAAATGAATGGATGCACGCATGCATAGCATAGGGTATGCTAATTTAAATATGACCTAGTCTACCATCATAAGCGGGTAAATAAAAGGGAAGAAAGACGTGGGCTTGGAAGACATACACACACTCACGCACACTTATTACACAATTGCCCTCGCTCGGAGGGATCGAAAGAATAATACAGTCCGACAAATGAATCAACAATCCTAGCTAATTAATTATTACAAAACTTCTAATCTAATTAACAAAGTAAATATAGAAGGAAGGTGGCCGCAGCCCTGCCTCGGAATGCGTGAATGATGCATGTTTGACTCGTCTTGCCCAGAAACTCGCTGCCATAGCACTGTTGCCTCTGTTTACACTGCCCAGCTCCTCTGAAAATTTTGAAAATCCCCAAACCCCTTTTACTTCGCATCTTTAATGCTCCGGAATGCCACCGGCCATGGGAAAGGGCTTGTCGGCTAGAATTTGTGCCACCGGCCAGCCACAGATGGTCGGTCGGCACCCTAAGTGACCGGCCAGCCATTTCTTGCTGCAGAATCCTACAGTTGACAGCAACAGAGGGCAAGCAGTGTATGGCATGGAATTTCAAGCAAATGTAAGCACGGCCACACTCCCTATCATGCAATAGACTCAAGGGAACATGACTCTCGACCCTCGAGCCATCAATTGTGCATTTCGATGCATGATGGCCTAAGAGGCCAAGGTTCGCAATTCAATGTGAATGCATGCAACAAAAGAAATGAGTGCCAACACCCTATTATGTTGAGGTCAAGGGGATTGGCGACCGAGGGTTGAGATGTGTTACATCACTTGGAGTATGAACACTTCTCAATCCTCATACTTGGTTTGACACCCCAAACCAAGCAACATGTAATGCAATGCATGTAATGGTGGACTTGAACCACAAAGGGGCAAACCTCAGCCCACCCCAAAATAGTGACCAAAAGTAGTGCAAGAGGGCACAAATCATGTGTGCATGCATGCACACATCAAGGTTCATTACTTAAGCATGGAAGAGGACAACTCTAAGCACACATCAAAGCAATATACTTGGACATTAAACACTCGTATTAAATCATGAAAAGCATGCAAAAGATGACCCCAGAACACACTGATATGGCAGCCCAAGTGACTCAAACACACGGGTATGTACAATGCTCATTTCAAGGCACAACAAAGCAACTCTTCAAGGCATGAAAGGGGTGGTAAATGCGATCATACAAGCATGATTTATGGACTGAAATGGCATGGAAAATGACTCCAAATCATTGAAACATCCCAATTCAAGCATGCTCATGACTCACACCCTTAAGGCTCATAAGCCAAAATGCAAAGAGGCTACCCTAAACATGGCAAATATGATCAAACTAGCACCTAACAGTCCTGGAGCATGACAAAATGATGCTAGAACCTTCATGAAGTTAAGCTAGATCATACAAGAATCATGGCCTAAATGTATGGCCTATTTCTAGGCAAAATGGAGGAATACAAGGCAAGTGCAATATGCATGCAAGGGGCCACAAATCCGACCAAAAATAGAGGTATATTATGACCAAACAACACCTAAAAAAACTCTAAAATGGAGCCAAAGACAACTACTCATGCATGCTACCATTAGGAGCAAAAAACATGCACAAATGAGAGACCAAGGGAGAGGGGTGTCCCTCCCCTATACAAGACCTCAAAACCCCTTCTTCACCACTGAAAATCCACTGGATTTCAGTGGTGAAAAGGCCAATACACAAGAGGAACCAAGGCTCAACAAAAGAAACACAAAAGGGACCAAATAAGGCCTAAGAAGGGGAGGTCGACCCCCAACACCAAAATGACCTTAATGAAACATCTTAAGCATGTAAAAAGAAGACTTTTTTCAGTTATACACAAAGTCTAAAACAATGAGCAAGATAGGAAAAAGTCTAGTGCAAGATTGGGGAATCTAAAGTAAAAAAGATTACCCTTGAAGAACCCTTGATGAACAGCAGGTGCAGCCTCCTTCTTTTGGTCAAAACCAGTCCAAAAACTCAAGAACAAACCCTCCAAGCCTCTCAAGGTCAAAGCAAGGTGTGATGGTGTGTGTCTTAGTGCAAAACTAAGGTCAAAACACACTTTTAGGCCACAAAACACACACAAAAGAGGAGAGAGAGGGAAATATAGAGAGAGAGAGTGATGTATATCAGAATATATGTATAAGTTCTGGTTTTTTTCGTTCAACCCCCAACAATGGAGGAGGGGGGCTCTATATATAGACAAAACAAAGGTTTGAAGCTTCTCAAAGAAGCTCAACAAAAAAAGGGTCAAAGGGGACAAGGCTTCCTGAGGAAGCTAGGACAGCTGGCAAGCTTCTTGAGGAAGCTTTGACAAAGGGTCAAGCTTCCTAAAGAAGCTTTGACCAAAAGGGTGTAAAAAGGGCAAAACAGCCATATGTATGCCCCGGGGCAGGTTTGGTGCATTCCAACTGGCACAGCTGGCATGCACCATGCTTGAAAAAGGTAAAAAGGTGCTACCGGCCAGAAAAGGAGGTCACCGGCCAAACAGATGGCCGGCCGGCCATACTGAGTGCCGACCGGCCACTGGTATAATTCACCAACGGCCGATAGCCTCAAAACATGGCCGGTGGCCTCAAACCAAGGCCGGTAGGTGTCAGGGGTAGCTAACAAGCTACTTTCTACCCTCAGAAGCAAAAACACAAGTGTTTGGTGCAAAACCAAACACAGAACAGTCGAGTTGAGAGATCCTGAGGCAAGGCACGTAGCCGAGACCTCCGGGAACTCAAAACGAAACACAAACATGAGTAATCACCGAGTGTTCGAGCGGTGACATCCAAGTCTTGAGGACGGTCAAAAATGGGGTGTCCACAATTGCCCCTCTTTGACAGAACTCGAAAGTCATAACAATGACGGGAGTGATTGTCAAAGCCCAGAGACGACCCATTTTTGACAAGGCTGAAGACTTAGACAAGGCATACAAGCTGCAGATAAAGATATGTGCTCGAGGGCAGGGGCAGAATGCAAGACAATGCACAAAGCTGAGCATAACTTATAATCATGCAAAGAAAGCTGTAACGAAGCATAACATGCGACAGTTTTAAGCAATCATAGACCAAACTACACTACAATGCAGAAAAGATGTAAGAGAATTATGCAATTCTTGCTATGTTTCACGCAGAGAGTACAATACCCGTGCGGTTCGTCTGGTTGCGCCAGCCTCAAAGGAACCATACATACAATATCGTGCCTGCAAAAGAAAACAACTTAACAGGTACAATATTGTTAGTAACATGCGCATCTATGCAATTGACAGTGCGTGACAACGCAAAACAAGCGGGATGCATAACAATGTTGTGAAAACGCAAACACATGTGAGTAAAGAACACGAGGCAACGTGCGCAATGTGTGAGGATGTAGACACATGTAAGTAAAGTATACGCAATAACGTGTACAATGTGTATAAAAGGACACTGAACACATGTAAGTAAAGCATAACGCGACAACGCATGCAATGTGTAAAAAGGAATTTGGACACATGTAGGTAAAGCAATGCACGTATGCACGCAATGTGTATAAAAACTTGAAATTGAACACATGTAAGTAAAGCAATGCACGCATGCACGCAATGTGTATAGAAACTTGAAATTGAACACATGTAAGTAACGCAATGCACGTATGCACACAATGTGTATAGAAACTTGAAATTGAACACATGCAAGTAAAGCAATGCACGCATGCACGCAATGTGTATAGAAACTTGAAATTGAACACATGTAAGTAAAGCAATGCACGCATGCACGCAATGTGTATAGAAACTTGAAATTGAACACATGTAAGTAAAGCAATGCACGTATGCACGCAATGTGTATAGAAACTTGAAATTGAACACATGTAAGTAAAGCAATGCACACATGTACGCAATGTGTATAGAAACTTGAAATTGAACACATGTAAGTAAAGCAATGCACGCATGCACGCAATGCGTATAGAAACTTGAAATTGAACACATGTAAGTAAAGCAATGCACGCATGCACGCAATGCGTATAGAAACTTGAAATTGAACAAAGACGAGCTATTCATGATGCTGAAATGCAAAGTACTGCAACACAGTATGATTGAAAGGATTCGTGAAGTTCACAAGATACATAAAGGATACGGGAAGGGATGTTTCTCGTATGTACGGAGCATCGTTCATAGAAAACACAACTTGAGGTCAACTCGGAGGTCTATGAATGTTTCGAAGGTGTACTTCCTTGCACTGCCTCGAGAAATGAAGGTGCTGAACCATACAATTGATCCAAACAAGGACGCGAGAGATGTATTGACCACAAGGGAGGGGTTACCGGCATCAATCCTGATACTTTGCTGCCTTGCTCCTTCTTTTTGCTTTACTTTCCTTTTTACTGGTAGTCTAAGCACATTGCACTGCCTCAGGCAGGTTTTACTTTTTCTCAAAACTGCATATTTTTGCAAAGCATGTGATGGGAATGAAACTGCTATTTTATTCAAAAAGGTGATGCATTTGTACATTCTATGCATTGCATCGCATGGCATCACACAACAATGTGAATGAGATTTGTTTTGAAAATAGAGCATTCGCGTCGTAATAATCAGGTAGTGAGCCAATTTACAACTCGATAAGCAAAACAGAGAGACTCGATATAACCAACCAAGCGTGAGTACAACTCGATCAGCAAATTAAAGACTTGAAGATTGTGACATACAACTCGATAAGCACATGTACAACAACTCGATAAGCAAATAGGCGTGATTTCGCAAGAATCAATCACCGGAGGGCATTGGAGGTGGTGGAATTCCCCAATCCTCAGCATAAACAGCTCAGAGAACAAGGAGGAAGACCACCGGCCAGAGATAAAGGCCACCGGCCAGAGATAAAGGCCATCGGCCGTGAGAAATGGCCATCGGCCAGAAACTTTGATCAATCGGCCAAAAGTGGTGGCCGGTCGGCACTATATTTGGCCGGCCGGCCATGAATTGTCAGAATCAGCAGAATGTCGACATCTATCCTCCACTCAACCTTATCTTCTACAAAAAGGCCTCAGCTTCGTGGTTCTTCTCAATTCAACACTGATTTGCCCCAAATGGAAGCGCTTCTTGCTCAAAATCTCACAACTTGGATTAACAACTTAGATGGCTCGGAAAAGCTAAATTTCTGGGGCTTTGGCATAAACGCACTATTCATTTTCGGTCATACCCCGCTACACCTTCCGTTTCTCCATGTCGCGGCAAGGCTTTGGAATCCGGTGACACATGCTTTTAGCTTCGGCGGGCAAGAGGTATGTCCTACCTTTGAAGATTTTCAAGCTTTAATGGAGTTCGAGCGCAATGAAGAGATTCTGCCCCAACTTCGTTTTGGCCATGCCCAAGCCTTAGGACAAATGTGTGGGCTCTCAATACTCGACGCTCGATCTTTGATTTGCGACAGAATGCTGGATATTCCGAGTTTGATTTGCCGTTTCTCTGGGGCTGGTGACCGCGGTGACCGTCATTGGCAAGGTTTTCGACAACACGGACTTTGTTTGTGCATGCTATCTCATTTCTTGTTTGCCTCAGGCTCCGGAGGATCCAGTGTCCGGTTGATCGAGATTGCCCAAGGCTTGAAGGAGGGCAAGGGCTACATTGCCATGACTCTGGCTGAGATGTTGATGGGCTTAGACGCCTTTTATCGTCGAGAGACGACCAGATTTGCGGGTAGTCCACTACTGCTATAGGTAATGTTTCCCACCCAATCTCACATATGTATTGCTTACATTACTCGGTTCTCAAGCTCGGGTTTTTTTTTTCACAAAACCCTTTCCTCACTTTTCCTCTCATTGTACACCTCTTTATTCTTTATTCTCTCATTTTTCATCCCTTCCCAGGTGTGGTTGATGGACAAGTTGCAAGTTGTGGACTCTTGCCCAACATACTCAGCCCGCGGTTACTTCTTCAGACAACGCCTAGTCGACGCCCTTGATGAGGGTTGGTGGTTTGACTGGATGTGTAGCTTGTCCGCGGATCGCATTGCTTGGCGATGTCCTTGGCTTCATCTACCGGCAATGAGCTACAGCATGACCCACCAACCTGGGATTCAGCTGATTGGCTTGACTCACTGTGTCTTCTATTTTCCGTTTCGGATCCGGCGTCAGTTCGGTCATGACCAGACTTGTCCACCAGAGGGGATAGAATATCCAGCTGCATTCCCGATCCGAGGCACACAGCTTGCCCGGTATACAACAGCATGGAGGACTAGGGAGCTCCTGGCCGCCGCTCCTACTTTCAGTTGCACTTTGTCTGATGAGTGCTTGGATTGGCTTAATGAAGAGGCACAGGTCGGGCCCAGCTTGGCATCAGAGGCTTTGACCAGCCCTGGGAGGGGGTGCAGGAACACCTGACTTATCTATGCCCCGGATTTATTGCTTTATTAGTACTTTCAAGTTTTCCTTATGAATGTAATAAAAAGCAACTTCAATTTGTATGCAAGAGCAGGAGAACTTTGTATTGAAATCAATGAAATTGAGGGTTGTGGTACTGAAAATTTCCCCTTTTGCTCCAGAAATGGTCTTAGTTGTAAAAAGATTACTTTGAACAAAGTCGACTTTTATTAAAACTTTTCAAAACTATTTTCGGTATGGATTAGAATTGGACACGCCTGAGATTTGTCACTGGGATGCACAACCCCGGATCCCAGCAACTGGAAAGTTGCCCCTAGTCTGAATAGTACTGCAGCACCGTATAGCAACGGAAAGTTGCCCCTAGTCTGAATAGCACTGCACCGGAGATTATAATCAAAGCTTTTGAATGCTGAACAGACAAAGATGACCGAGCTGATCAAACGGACAAAGTTGATCGGGGAAAAGTTTATGGCTGAACTCCAGGATGAAGTTGCCTACGTATCCCAAAGATGGGAATCAAGCCTTACGTAGTTCAGGCTTGGGTTCACTCGAGTATTTTCACTCTCCTTTTGCGCTCTAACTTTTGCCAAGGCCGCCCTTTGCGGGTTTTAAACCTTGCGAGCTCAGTTTTTATAATTTCAAATTTTTCGTGCTTTAACTTTTGCCTAGGTCGCCCTTTCGGGTTTTCGGCCTAGCGAGCCTCTCAGGGGTAATATTTCTTCAACCTGTCCATGTTGATCGGTTGTGAGAACTCTAGGCCATCTAGGTCCATCAGAACGACAGCTCCACCTGACCAAATAGACTTGATGATGTAGGGGCCGGTCCAATTGGGTCTGAACTTGCCCCTTGGGTCGTGGATGGGAGCTTGGTTGTCCTTAAGTACCAAATCTCCTTCCTTTAAATTCCTGGACTTAACCTTTTTGTTGAAAGCCTGGGCAATTCTGCGCTGATAACCTTGAACATGGTACAGTGCTTTCAATCTGCGCTCGTCAAAGAGCATGAGTTCTTCAAATCTGCTCTGCTGCCAATCTGCTTCGGCTATCTGACACTCGGCCAATACTCGCAAAGACGGAACCTTAATTTCGATAGGAAGAACGGCCTCCATCCCATAGACCAATGAATACGGAGTCGCCCTAGTAGAAGTTCTGATTGAAGTCCGATAGCCCCACAGAGCAAATGGCAACTTATCTGGCCAGTCCCGATAGGTTTCCACCATCTTCTGCAGTATGTGTTTGATGTTCTTGTTGGCGGCCTCAACTGCTCCATTGGTTTGCGGCCGGTATGTGGATGACTTATGAAAAGCCACATTGTATTTCTCCAACAAGTCAATCACTTCTTTCTTGAAGTGGGAACCATTATCCAAAATGATCTCATTTGGGACCCCATAACGACAGATGATGTTTCTGATAAACTTCGCGACATGCGAAGCCTTCAGCACTGCATAAGATTGGGCCTCGACCCACTTTGTAAAGTAATCTATCGCGACCAGGATAAACTCATGCCCATTCGACCCTTTCGGAGTAACAGCCCCGATCACATCGATTCCCCAAACTGAAAATGGCCATGGCGAAGTCATGTTGTACAGCTTCGAAGGTGGGATGTTCATGCGGTTTGCATGAATTTGACATTTGTGGCATCGCCGAACAAAGTCGATATAATCCTCCTCCATGGTAGACCAGTAGTAACCTTGTCTGAGGATCTTCCGAGCCAACATTACCCCATTCATATGTGCACCGCATTCTCCCCCATGGATGGCCTCCAACAGGCGCTTCGACTCTTCAGCCTCTACACACAGCTTATGCATTCCCAGATGACCTCTCTTATACAGCTTACCCCCGCAGATGATGAACTGAATAGCCATTCTTCTGATTGCTCTTTTATCTTTGGCATTTGCCCCTGGTGGATACGCCTATTTCTCCAAGAAGTTCCAAATATCATAATACCAGGGGTTATCGTCCTGAACCTCATCTATGGCAGCGATTGCTTCATATGCTGGTGCAAACTTCTGGTCAATGATGACTGGGCGCATCCGAACTCCAAACGGGATGTCTATCATGGAAGATAGAGTTGCTAGTGAATCTGCGAACGTGTTGTTCTCTCTTGCTAGATGAGCAAAGTTTAGCTTTTCAAACCGAGGAATTAATAAATCCAAGGTCTGGTGGTACATTATCATCTTTTCTTCTTTGACCTTCCAATCTCCTTTTGATTGAGACACAACAAGGTTCGAGTCCCCGATGACGTCCAACCGTTTTGCCCCTAGTTCCAGGGCTGCTTCTAGACCGGCAATGCATGCCTTATATTCTGCTTCGTTGTTTGAGACTTTGAACCGGAGTTTGAATGCTAGAGGGATACGGGAATTGTCAGGTGCTATCAGCAACACTCCTATCCCATACCCGTACTGGTTTGACGCTCCGTCAAAATACATCGTCCAAGTTTCATCTTCGAGGTGCAAAATGGCCTTATCTGGGAATAAGTACTCAACTGCTTCACCCCCTTCCACTGGATAATCGGCTAAGAATTCTGCTACTGCTCTTCCCTTGACTAACTTGCGTGTCACATATTTCAGATCGAATTCGGAAAGCAAAAGCAACCAACGAGCTAGCCTACCCGTAAGTGCCGGTTTCTCGAAAAGATATTTGATGGGATCCAATCGTGAAACCAACATTACAGAGTGAGCTAACAAGTAGTGCCGCAACTTCCTGGTAGCCCATACCAAGGCTAAGCAAGCCTTCTCCAATGGTGTGTAGCGAGTTTCATACTCAAGCATCTTCTTGCTCAGATAGTAGATGGCCCTCTCTACCTTGTCCTCTGATTCTTGTGCGAGCATACAGCCCATTGTGGTTTCAGTCACTGAAAGGTACAGTATCAACGGTCTCCCTGGCTCTGGCGGTGACAACATGAGTGGGTTCTGTAAGTATTTCTTGATCTGTTCAAAAGCAGCTTGGCATCGGCCGTCCCATTAGAATTTCTTTCCTTTCTTCAGGAGACCAAAAAGTGGTTCACAAGTCAAGGTTAATTTTGAGATGAACCGTCTTATGAATTACACTTTACCTAGAAAGCCTCGCACCTCTTTTTCAGTCATTGGTGGTGGCATTTCTAAGATGGCCTTGATTTTGGAAGGGCCGACTTCGTTGTCCCTTTGTGTAATCAGAAACCCTAGCATTTTCCCTGCTGTAACACCGAACGTACACTTCTGTGGATTCAGCCGCAACCGGAATTCTCTGATCCTTTGGAAAAACTTTTGCAAGGCGGTGTAGTGGCCCTCTCTTTCTTTGGACTTGACAATCATGTCGTCCACGTACACCTCAACCTCTTTGTGGATCGTGTCATGTAATATCGTGGTCGCGGCTCGTTGATATGTAGCTCCAGCGTTCTTTAGCCCAAATGGCATCACTCTGTAGCAGTAGGTCCCCCATGGGGTGATGAAGGCAGTCTTTTCCTGGTCTTCAGGTGCCATCACTATCTGATTGTAGCCTGAGAAACCATCCATAAACGAAAGCAAAGCATGCCCCGCTGTAAATCCACCAACTCATCAATATGCGGCAAGGGAAAGTCGTCCTTCGGACTGGCTCTGTTCAAATCCCTAAAATCCACGCATACTCGGATCCTGCCATCTTTCTTTGGCACCGGAACAATGTTGGCCAACCAAGTCGGGTATTCGGATACCAGCAGGAAGCCTGCATCGATTTGCTTGGTGACCTCTTCCTTAATCTTGATGGCCCAGTCAGGGCGGATCCTTCTGAGTTTCTGTTTGACAGGTCGGGCCTCGGGGTCAAGAGGGATCCGGTGCTGTACAATCTCAGGATCGATTCCAGGCATGTCTTCGTAGGACCACGCGAAAACATCTTTGAAATCTTTTAATAAAGCGACTAAGCGCTCGCGTTCCTCCGAAGACAACGTGGACCCGATCTGGACCAGCCGCGGGTCCTTCTCAGTACCAATATTCACAGTAGTGATTTCATCAACTAAAGGTTTAACAAATCTTTCCTGCTCTTGATCAATTAATCGTTGCAAAACCGGAGGAATTTCTTCCTCGTCGTTTTGTCAAAATTTTGAAAGTCCTGATTCAAGCAATAAATCAAAGGCACAGAAAAGTACTCAGAAACCACATCCATATCATTCTCATTATGTACTTCCAAACCGTCCGATTCTTCTGTTACAACAGACTCAAAAGAGAAAGAAAAAGACGACCTGGACAGGACTGTGGCATCCGGGTTATCACCCCCAGGAATACCGGACTCAGACTCAGTTGAGCTGGAACCTGATTCCGACTCACAAGACTCGGTGGAATCAGATTCCGGCTCACTACCTGACCCGGTGCTGTTTGACAAAAATCCCTCTTCGTACTGCCAAACGAGAGAGGGTGCGATGGATGCATCCAAAATAGTTGATGGTAGGCCCGCAGCCGTTTCATTCCCGATCATGGACACCGAGGAGTTATCCCCCAAGCACTTCTGTTCGATCGGAGGATCTGAAAGTAGACATGCCAGTGCTACCCCCATTTCAATCTCGACGTCCTCAGACTCCATTTCCTTGCTCTGTTCAACCTCAACCGTCGGGTCTGCCTGCTCTTCGGCAACATCATCCCCAGATAATGTAGGTCAAAGAAAATCTCGAACCCCGGCACGCGCTTCCTCCTCTCTCGTTCAGCCACGGCTCTGGGAAGCCACAGAATGGAAGTCCTCCCCCTCCCGGACGAAGCGTCCGTTTAGGGTACCCCGGATGGGCCGGTGCATCAACTCAAAAGGTTTCCCCATTTGTTTCGCTCTGGCTCTCCTAGCCATCTCCTTTCCTTTCCTTACCCAATCCTCCTTGGTGGGCAGATAACCCAAGCCAAAGGTGTGTGGGTTGTGTGGCACTTCGGCCAATGCTGCGATGCCCTTCCGGCCGCTTTTCCCAATCCCATCCCGGGGATGTGTTGGAGCTTGTTCATGAGATATACTGCTTGAGCACTGACATATATCC
Organism: Camellia japonica; assembly: GCA_030407325.1. Lineage (NCBI taxonomy): Eukaryota > Viridiplantae > Streptophyta > Magnoliopsida > Ericales > Theaceae > Camellia > Camellia japonica. Next base: position 154,057,504 of record JAPPVO010000031.1, read on the forward strand.
CCTCGTTAGCAGCCATTATGTTCTGTACAACCCGAGCCTCAGCCAGGGTAAAACCTGATATGAACACGTCCTCCACACCATGCTCAATTTCTAGAACAGGCGTAGATACCTCCGGTGGTGGATGAATCGATGAATTTCCAAAAACAATGGCTACTCCCTTCCCATGGGGGTATTTCACCATTTGATGCAAAGTGGATGACACTGCCTTTACCTGATACAGCCACGGCCGCCCCAAAAGCAGGTTGAAGGTTGCAAGAACCTCTAAGACATGGAAATCTATCTCATGCTGTCCTGGCCCAACTTTAGTCTGAATTTTCACCGTCCCCATGACTTCTCTACTCGTGTTGTCGTATGCCCGAATCACCTAGGCTGTTGGTACAAAATCCGCGGTTTTCAAACCGATCGCATACGCTGTCCTTACCGGGCAGACGTTGATGGCAGATCCGGTATCAACAAGAACCACTAGTATCCATTTATTCTCACACTCCACAGAGATGTAGAGTGGCTTGTTATGGTTTGCCCCCTCATGTGGCAATTCCTTGTCGGAAAAAGTCAGCGTCGGGGTGGCTCCTCCCGGAAAGACTAATCCCACCAGCTGTTCTGGCGTGGTTTCTATCGAAAGCTTGGCCTTGTCCATGGCTGATAGGACAGCCTGTCTGTGCACTCGTGATGCCATAAGCAGTCCCCAGATGGAGATGTCTGCTTGTATCTTTTTTAACTATTTGAGCACAGCCTCCTCTTCAAGTTGTTTCTCCTTCTGTTTCTCAGTCTCCCTGTCTTTCCCAGAAGCCTCTGGTTGATCTAGGTGCGGGGGTTTGAAATACCGCCCGCTCCTTGTCATATGGTCAACTTCTCCAATGTACCAGGTGTCGTCGGGTTGGTTGTTCCCCCAATCTTCATCCGTGTGGGCAAGACATAAATCGTCGTCCTCCCACCACATCCCATCCGCAGCCGACAGCCACCTGTCCGGCTCTGATATGACTGTTCTCGTGCTTGCGGTACCTTCCATCCCTATGCTCGTAACATTCTCTGTTTTTGTGCTCGTAGCAATTTCAGTCCCCACATGGGCCTTTGCCTTCCTGATTCTCTCAGAATCTTCAAATCTTTCCTGTTCCGACTATGTCAATACAGCTGGCTATTCAATAATTCCTGTATTCAAAATGCTCCAATCCTGAGCGAAATTCTTGACACCGGCGCTCTCCGGCAATGTACTCTGTTCTTCGAGCCTCCCGGCCGTCACTGACATTCTCGCCCCTGCCGGGCCTTGTCCTAGTTGGAACTCTTGCACCACATCCGGTTGATCATCCAACCACCCGGTAGCCTTTGCCGATTCCCCATAATCAAACCAGTTGACTGCTGCGTCCCCTGGATCTTGGTCACTGTAAGACTGGAGGTTGGCAAGGTCCTCTTCCATAGTCGTTAAATCATCTGTCGTCTGTCCCAAATCATCCCCTTGGATCGCACACAGCTCTATCTCCGTTGGCAATTCCACATCTAGCCCATCCTGGCCTATTGACAAAATATAGTCGCTCGGACTATATACTTTCTCGACAGAACTCCCAGATTTCTCAAACTCTAGTTCAACAACCCTCTTCTCCTCTGAAATCTCCCCTTTTCTGTCCTCGACAGTCACCACCATGGGCTTAGGTTGGGTTATGAAGATGTCCATCATGCACAAGTCGGTGCAATCAAGAAGGAGTACCTCCGGTTTAGGCAAATGGAAAGGAGTGATATAGACGCTAGGATCGTAAGACACGACCCCAGCCTGGATGAAGTTGATTCTTTTGGGAGGTGGAGCTTGGTTATGTGTAGGGAGAGGGTTTGTTGTAACATTGGGTTTCTCGGGAGGCATAATCACCCCGTTATCGATGAGATCTTGAATCTCATGACGCAATCGGTAGCACAGATCGGTGTCATGACTGTGCTGCTGGTGAAATGCGCAATACTTGGCTGGATTGTGGGTAGGGGGGAGTTTTTCTGGTAATGGTCGTGGCTCTAGGGGCTTCAAGTGCCCTTTCCTGATTAGAACCCCCAGAGCTTTGGACAGGGGCACATACAGTGGAGCGAAGGTTCTTGTATTTTTGGGTGGGTATTTGGCTGTTTGTGGATGGCTTCCGGACGCGCCAGAGAATGGTGTGGTTGCCATGGTTCTTGGAGGGAGGTTGGTGGTGACCATACTCACTTCGGAGGCTCTTGTAGTTGTAGTGCCGCTTGGGCCCGCATTAGTGTTGCGGTTGAAAGTTCTTCGGGGTTGCTCCCGGTCATTATCAATTAAGCCTTGCTTCAAGGCATCCTCAATCTGTACCCCCATTTCATGTAGATCGGAAAAGGTAGGAAAGGGGAGTACAATCATCTTCTGCATTAACTTCGGCTGAAGATTGCGCACAATTATCCGAATCTGATCTTTGTTCGTGGGCCTTAAGGTCATCATCGAAGCCTTAGCCCTCCATCTTGTGATGAATTCCGAGAAGCTCTCTTTAGGCTCTTGCCTTGTTGTCTCGAGATCACGGGTCGTAATCTCGATTTGTGTATTGCATGAGTATTGCATAATGAAGGCCTCAGCCATCTCGTCCCAATTTCTTTTGACGTCATCCTCTAATTTGGCATACCATATGGCCGCCACACCCGACAGGGTCCGGCCGAACAGAGACAGCTTTTGCAGTCTGCTGAGGCCCATTGGCCTTAAAATATCTGAAAACAATCTCAGGTGCACCATGGGGTCGCCAGACCCATCAAATCGGTCGATATGAGGCATTTTGAATCTGTCAGGCAGTGTCACAACTGCGTCGGTATATCCATCTTTAATGTCAGGGATGGTCTTGACTCCCTGGGATCTCTTGAACAGCTTTTCAAGCTTGCTCAACTTCAGTGCTGTGGGGTCTGTCTCGAACTCAAAGGGAGAGTCGGGTAGGTTGGTGGGTGTTTTAGATAGCTGGGGTTGGATTTGGGGTAGGATCGGGGGTGGAGGCTGTCCTGTGGGAATGTCTGTATCATTCTGAATATTAGCTGTCTCCCCGAGGGTTGGAACTCCTGGCGGGGGAGGAGCTTGTTGTGAAGTAGATGCTCTGGTTTGCTGTTGTAGCCTCACGATTAACTCTGCTTGTTCATTCAAAACCGTGGCCTGCTGCTTGGCGAATTCTACCTGTCGGACAGCATCCTGCTGCATCATTTTCATACTTTCTTGGAGTTGGCGCACCATCTCCTCTAAGCTGGCCATACTGTTCTGATCTGATTGAATTACCGGTATATATTGCCTCTCTGTAGGTGAAACAGAACCCTGATCCCTACTGTACTCAGGTGGGGTAGATAAGGCCCTCTGAACTGACTGCTGAACTGATGCCCTCTGCCTAACTGCCCTCCGTCTAGTAACCGGGGGTAGAGAGTGGTACACTGGTTGTCCGTCTACCAGATCCTCAGATCGATGGAGTCGACGACCTCTAGTCCAGAGTGCTTGGGGAATATCCACTGGGTCAGAAGAAATCGTGCTCAACTACCTAGCAAGAAGATAAATAAAGTGTATAAGGAAATAAATAAACAGACAAATGGACAGCGTAACGGCGTAAAATAAATACGCAGCACTCAGTTGGGTATCACAACATCCTGCCAGTAAGCTGAATATACTGTTCTTTAATCACTGATCATTGTTTCCAAATCATTGCCCCCAAGTCTGAATCTGATACCCGCAGATAACTGATTCCCAAAAATACTGATACCCGCAGGTCTGATACTCAAACGTGCAAACTGATATGTGTGTTCTTGTAGAGATACACTCTAAAAGCACATAGCAAGTAAATGAGAGCCAAAACACCCCTATGTTGGGGTAGGGTTTCCCTGTCCTATTTTGTTAGGAGCTAGGGTTTCACTACGCACGCAGCGGTTTCAAACAACCTAACATCGGGTAAGCAACATGTCCTAGTTTGGAATGGTCACTATGGATTCCGCATATGCACTAGGTCGAATGGTCAAAAGGGTGCCCCGGTAAAATCGGGGTTTGTGTTCCCATACTGGCAGAGCCCACAACCGGTCAGCCTTATGGCAAGCTTTGACAAAGTCAAGCCTCCGGCAAACCGCTCAGGAATAGCAGATGGCCAACACGGTGTCCTAGGCGCACCAATGCACATGCAATGCAAAGAAACACATAAGCGAAACCAAAACAGAACATCATGAGTTCGAGTCAAGCTCTCTAATTTCCCCAGCAGAGTCGCCAGAAACTGTGGACACACAGTTCGGACTCGTTTTTGTCACGGTTCTAAATCTGAACCAAAGAGTCCAAATCCGGCAAATCGTTTTGAGAAAACAGATTTTTGAAAGAAGTGCCAAACATGGACTGCTTTGCCAGATACAGAGTCACCACCTAAATATTTTTAATGGGGGAATTTAGGAAACCCTGACTCGGTGCCAAAGGCCACGTGTCCGTCATCACCAAAGTTGCCTCGGCTCGTGAACTTGGGTACAATTGGGGAAGGTCAGCTATGAGCACCCCCTCTTGCCCGATCCGAAGATCGGCCTTTGCTAACCGTGATATCCTATTTTGAAAACGTTATGTGTTCTTGTTCCGGTTATTAGCCTAGAATTACTATGTTATGCGCACAGCAAACAAGTATAGACCAAATCGCCTAAATTGGAACAAAACATTTCATGTTTGTTTTGAAAAATGGTTTGCTACTCGTAAGTAGGCTAAAATGCGGATTTTGCCACCCTCAAGTGGGCTTTAGAAAAGATGGTTTTACCACTATCTAGTGGGCTTAAAACTCACAGTTTTGATGTGTTATTCCAATTCAGGTAATTCAACCTCCATCCACAGGCATTCAAGCAGTTATAACACATAAGCAGCTAGCCTCATGGTAATCATGCTATTATGGCAACACTTACACGCATGCGGTATGCTAAGGCATAAAAGCTCACCTAGTACTCCAAGCCAAAACAGAAACTAGTTAGTAATCATATGCATGATCCTAGTTCATGTTAAAATGGCTAATGCAACACATGCAAGATGCAACTACAATAGGCTCGGCTATCCTAAAGATGGCATGTGAAATGCTGCAACTAACAAGTACTCAACTTGGAATTAAAATACAAGTGCAGTTTGCATGATGTGCCGAGCCCGGTGTATGTAAGACAAATGAATGGATGCACGCATGCATAGCATAGGGTATGCTAATTTAAATATGACCTAGTCTACGATCATAAGCGAGTAAATAAAAGGGAAGAAAGACGTGGGCTTGGAAGACATACACACACTCACGCACACTTATTACACAATTGCCCTCACTCGGAGGGACCGAAAGAATAATACAGTTCGAATAATGAATCAACTATCCTAGCTAATTAATTATTACAAAACTTCTAATCTAATTAACAAAGTAAATATAGAAGGAAGGTGGTCGCAGCCCTGCCTTGGAATGCGTGAATGATGCATGTTTGACTCGTCTTGCCCGGAAACTCGCTGCCATAGCACTGTTGCCTCTGTTTACACTGCCTAGCTCCTCTGAAAATTCTGAAAATCCCCAGACCCCTTTTACTTCGCATCTTTAATGCTCCGGAATGCCACCGGCCAGAGAGATAGGTCACCGGCCATGAGAATGGGCTTGTCGGCTAGAATTTGTGCCACTGGCCAGCCACAGATGGTCGGTCGGCAACCTAAGTGGCCAGCTGGCCATTTCTTGCTGCAGAATCCTGTAGTTGACAGCAACAGAGGGCAAGCAGTGTATAGCATGGAATTTCAAGCAAATGTAAGCACGGCCACACTCCCTATCATGCAATAGACTCTAGGGAACATGACTCTCGACCCTCGGGCCATCAATTGTGCATTTCGATGCATGATGGCCTAAGAGGCCAAGGTTCGCAATTCAATGTGAATGCATGCAACAAAAGAAATGAGTGCCAACACCCTATCATGTTGAGGTCAAGGGGATTGGCGACCGAGGGTTGAGATGTGTTACATCACTTGGAGTATGAACACTTCTCAATCCTCATACTTGGTTTGACACCCCAAACCAAGCAAAATGTAATGCAATGCATGCAATGGCGGACTTGAACCACAAAGGGGCAAACCTCAGCCCACCCCAAAATAGTGACCAAAAGTAGTGCAAGAGGGCACAAATCATGTGTGCAAGCATGCACACATCAAGGTTCATTACTTAAGCATGGAAGAGGACAACTCTAAGCACACATCAAAGCAATATACTTGGACATTAACCACTCATATTAAATCATGAAAAGCATGCAAAAGATGACCCCAGAACACACTGATATGGCAGCCCAAGTGACTCAAACACACGGGTATGTACAATGCTCATTTCAAGGCACAACAAAGCAACTCTTCAAGGCATGAAAGGGGTGGTAAATGCGATCATACAAGCATGATTTATGGACTGAAATGGCATGGAAAATGACTCCAATGAAACATCCCAATTCAAGCATGCTCATGACTCACACCCTTAAGGCTCATAAGCCAAAATGCAAAGAGGCTATCCTAAACATGGCAAATATGATCAAACTAGCACCTAACAGTCCTGGAGCATGACAAAATGATGCTAGAACCTTCATGAAGTTAAGCTAGATCATACAAGAATCATGGCCTAAATGCATGGCCTATTTCTAGGCAAAATGGAGGAATACAAGGCAAGTGCAATATGCATGCAAGGGGCCACAAATCCAACCAAAAACAAAGGTATATTATGACCAAACAACACCTAAAAAAACTCTAAAATGGAGCCAAAGACAACTACTCATGCATGCTACCATTAGGAGCCAAAAACATGCACAAATGAGAGACCAAGGGAGAGGGGTGTCCCTCCCCTATACAAGACCTCAAAACCCCTTCTTCACCACTGAAAATCCACTGGATTTTAGTGGTGAAAAGGCCAATACACAAGAGTAACCAAGGCTCAACAAAGGAAACACAAAAGGGACCAAACAAGGCCTAAGAGGGGGAGGTCGACCCCCAACACCAAAATGACCTTAATGAAACATCTTAAGCATGTAAAAAGAAGACTTTTTTCAGTTATACACAAAGTCTAAAACAATGAGCAAGATAGGCAAAAGTCTAGTGCAAGATTGGGGAATCTAAAGTTATTAGATTACCCTTGAAGAACCCTTGATGAACAGCAGGTGCAGCCTCCTTCTTTTGGTCAAAACCAGTCCAAAAACTCAAGAACAAACCCTCCAAGCCTCTCAAGGTCGAAGCAATGTGTGATGGTGTGTGTCTTAGTGCAAAACTAAGGTCAAAACACACTTTTAGGCCACAAAACACACACAAAAGAGGAGAGAGAGGGAAATATATATAGAGAGAGTGATGTATAGCAGAATATATGTATAAGATTTGGTTTTTTTCGTTCAACCCCCAACAATGGAGGAGGGGGGCTCTATATATAGACAAAACAAAGGTTTGAAGCTTCTCAAAGAAGCTAAGCAAAAAAAGGGTCAAAGGGGGCAAAGGGGGCAAGGCTTCCGGAGGAAGCTAGGATAGCTGGCAAGCTTCTTGAGGAAGCTTTGACAAAGGGTCAAGCTTCCTCAAGAAGCTTTGACCAAAAGGGTGCAAATAGGGCAAAACAGCCACATGTATGCCCTGGGGCAGGTTTGGTGCATTCCAGCTGGCACAGCTGGCATGCTCCATGCCTGAAAAAGGTAAAAAGGTGCTACCGGCCAGAAAAGGAGGTCACCGGCCAAACAGATGGCCGACCGGCCATACTGAGTGCCGACCGGCCACTGGTATAATTCACCAATGGCCGGTAGCCTCAAAACATGGCCGGTGGCCTCAAACCAAGGCCGGTGGGTGTCAGGGGTAGCTAACAAGCTACTCTCTACCCTCAGAAGCAAAAACACAAGTGTTTGGTGCAAAACCAGACACAGAACAGTCGAGTTGAGAGATCTTGAGGCAAGGCGCGTAGCTGAGACCTCCGGGAACTCAAAACGAAACACAAACATGAGTAATCACCGAGTGTTCGAGCGGTGACGTCCAAGTCTTAAGGACGGTCAAAAATGGGGTGTCCACACATACCGTTTAGCTTTACCACCGCAGTTATCCGGAGTGCATGATGTGTTTCATGTTAGTATGCTTCGAAAGTGCAAGCCAGATCCATTACATGTATTGGATTGAACCGACTTAGAGGTAGATGATGATGCTTGGTATGAGGAGAGACCAATGAGGGTCTTGGATAGGCGGGACCAAGTCTTGCGAGGCAAGACGATTCCGTTGGTTAAGGTATTGTGGAAACATCACGGGGTTGAGGAAGCCACTTGGGAACGTGAATTAGAGGTCTGAGAGAAATATCTGGACCTATTTGTGGATGTTTGAGCCCATATTGAGAATTTTGTTTTGTAATGAACTCTAAAAACATTGTATATGTTTCTGATTATGGAAGTATTGAAAATGTTGCATATGTTGCAAAGAAATGAGCTTAATTTGACATTGTATATGTTGAATGTGTTGTAGAAATGAAAGTATGTTTCTAACATTGCATATGTTATGGAATTGTAAGATATGTATATTGGAATTGGTTGAATTTCATAGGAATGCATGTTGATAATGCATAATTAGCTATATTTTGTAATGATATTCTCTTGAAAAGAGATGGAATGACCGGTGAATGGGTCATGGTGGTGGATGTTGAATTATAATGTTGTTGAGAATTGAAAAATCACAATTTTGAAACTTATATCTAATTTCGGGGACAAAATTCTTGAAGGGGGGAGGTTATAGCGATCCCGGTTTTTCCTCCATTGTTTATTGTATTCTGGACTTGGTTCCGTGGATGTTTGTTGTCGTCTATATCGCATTTCCGTCCTTTAATTCTTTGTATTTGAGTTTTGGGATGTGTTGGGTGAGTTGAAAACAGGTTGGGTGTGTTTTGAAACAAATGATTGTTCTCCAGATTTTGGTTTCTTCGCTTGAGCGAGGCTTTTGTCGCTCGAGTGAGCTCTGTGTTTTAGTTCCTTCGCTCGAGCCAGCATTCCTTCGCTCGAGCGAGCTTTGGGTGGTGTATCTCTTGGCTCGAGCGAGAATTCTTGCGCTCGAGCATGCGTCTACGTCTAGATTGGACCTGAAGGTTGGTATTCTTCGCTCGAGCGAGGCTTTTGTCGCTAGAGCGAGCGAGCTCTATGTTTTGTGTTTCTTCGCTCGAGCGAGGAGTCCTACACTCGAGCATGCTTCTGGGTTGCAGACCTGAAGCTTCGCTCACTCGAGCGAGGTTCTTTTGTGTCTGGTTGCTCGAGCGACCACTTCTTCGCTCGAGCGAGCCTTGACTATACCAGTTCGCAGCAGCGGCTTTCTTCTTCACTTTTTGATCTCTTTTTACCTACAAACCCTAGATCCGATTCTCTCTCTCTCTATACACTCCTCCTCTCTACACATACACTTAATCTTGGAGGTTTCTACCCTACTCCTTTTGTTAAAAAGCTAGAGTGTTGCGTGGGCTATCTTTTGATCCGAAAAAAGGTTGGATTTGGAGCACTTTGAGTCTCTTCATTCTTCTCCTTTGAGCTCCGAAATTTGAGGTAGGGATAAATTACTCCTTGTTATGAGTTTTAACATAAATTTTAGTCATTTTGTATGAATGGTGGGTTGTGGTGATTTTGGGTATGGTTAGGGTTTGAGATTGAAAATGGGAAAAGAGGGGTTCCTTATCTAAGGCCTCGTTTGGGAACATGTTTTTTTAATAACTTTTTGGCTTTTTGGCTAAAATGTGACGTAAAAAAAACTAGTATGTTTAGGATGACTTTTTGGCTTTTTATGAGAAGATGTGCAAAAAGTAGAGAGAAAATGGAATCTTTGACTTTTTGGTATGAGTTGTTGGCTTTTTAGTTTTTTTGGTGACTTTTTGACTTTTTGGCTAAAATAGCCACTTGCCAAATGAGGCCTAAATTTCCATATGTGTATGTGGGTTTATGAAATGGGGTTATTTGTATAAAATGGTGAAATTTGGACCTTGGGGTCAATATTTGAGAAAAGGGGAATAATGCCCTAATTTGGGATAAATTGGATTATTTGTAGAAATAATGGGACTGAATGTGAAATTATGAAACTGGGAGGAAAATGTGATTAAATGATGTAGTTGGATTGATAAATCACTCATCTATGGTAAATGTAATAAATTATCTGTTTGATAGATTTATTATCTGTTTAGAAATAATTGTTTTGGGCTATCGGGAAAGGATAGTCTTGATTGTTGTAGACACTGCATGATGATTAGGTAAATTGAAACTAATCACTTGAATTATGTCATTGCATATGACGGTTGAATTAACACATTGAATATGTGCCTAGATTGATCATTGTATATGATAAAGCGTTTAAATACATTGCATATGTATCTTGTTTGTGAGGAGATAGGGGACGTACTTCATGGTTTGGGAAGAGATAGGGGATGTACTCCTAAACCTGTTTGGGAGGAGATAGGGGATGGATTCCATTGATAACTAAGTTGGCCAGAGTGTCCAAGGTAAAAGTCCTGAAATCTTAATTACGTTTGCATAACATAGATGAATTGAAGTATGGAAGTGTTAATAATATGAGTTGTAGTCTCATTTTGAATTGAAGTATTGAAGTGGTAATAATATGAGTTGTTGTCTCATTATAAATTGATTATGATTGAAGTGTCGATAGTATGAATTGTAATCTCATTTTGAACTGTTTGGATAAACAATGAACCATATCTATGAATTGGATTGGATAATGAAACGGAAAGGGATTGAAACATGGTTGTGACTATGGATTGGTTATGGAAGAGATGTACGTTGATTTATATGAGTTAAACATTTATCAAATCCTAATGTTTTAGTTAATTCTCATATTTTGTTTACCGTATTTCTACTGGGCTTTGGCTCACCCTTTATGGGACATCATTTTTCAGGTACAGGTGATATGCTGCCTCCAAGGATGTAGCTTGGGAGGTTTAGAAGCTGAAGGCTTATTTTTGTAGTTATCTTTTGTATGACATGTAATTCAAGCCAAGGGCTTAATCTGTTAAGAGTTAGAACTCTCTTTTATTGAAACCAAGTGTTGACTTGGAAAAGTTTGTAAGCCCATAGGGCATTTACTTTTGTTGTCAACATGTAATACTTTTTGTAAAGAATACTCTGATGGATGAATATATTTTATTTTCCTATGTCTATGGATATCATGAATGATTGAGTTATATGTATTTATTTTGAGGGCGTTACAGATTTGGTCTTCTATAATCCATGATTGGGGGGCTTTATTGGCGCATACAAGACTCTGTGGCTGGCCTCCTCAATTGGTGGATGGGTGGTAAATTGAAGAAACTTGATAGGTTAATTTGGAGAGCTATCCCCCTTATTGTTCTTTGGTCTATTTGGAAGCATAGGAACAAATATGTTTTCTCAAATTCTTAGCCCAATTTCTTTACAATCATTGATTTAATCAAAATCAGAGCAGCACTTTGGTTGAAAACTTCTATTAAAAATTTTCCCTACTCAATTGATGATCTAGTTTTTAAATGGAGTCAAATCAGGATTTGTTTCTGACTTCACAGCTGGGCTTTGCTTCCTTGAACCGTAGTTGTATCAAATGGTGTGTAATGCAGGTGATAGATTTTGATGTATAAAGTAGAGAAGATGTCATTGATTGAACTATCTGTTGGTTTGGCTTTCTATATGTTATTCTGGTTTTCTGCTGTGAAGTTATGTGGCTATTTAGTCTTGGTTGAACTATCTGTTAGTCTGATTTGCTTTGTTGATATGTTCATTTGCTATCAATCCTAGCGTTAGTCTTGGTGTTAGTCTTATGGTTTGCTCAGCATTGTCTTGGTAGTCTGTTGTTAATGGCTAAGAAGCTGAACTAATCTATTAGTTGTTGAACTAATTTGTTGAACTAATCTGTTGGTAGTCTGCCGCTGGTGGCTAAGAAGCTAGTTGCCAATGGTTCTCTCAGCATTGTGGTATAAGAAGAAGCTGTTATGTTGTTTTGTTCTGCTCATCAGTGGCGGCAACTAGTGGTTGTTTTGTTGGTTGGCTTTGTTGATTTTGCTTTGTTTGTTGGTTTCTCACCAACTGGAGCTTGGAGCTTTAGCTAGCTCCAAGCTCCTCTTTATTAATATACTCTATCATACTTTGTATGTTTCCATCAATATAGATTTCTTTTGCCGATCCAAAAAAAAAAAAAAAAAAAACTAGTGCAAGTAAAACTCTTATTTTCTAAAAATATAGAAAAAAAAAGTAAATTTTTAATTGCACTGCTTTTATCTAAAGTGGAAATATATATTATATTTTGAGAGAAACCACATAATTGCAAAATGAAATGGTCTAATAAGAACATTAGTAACTACACAACAAAATCTACTAAAAAAATCTTATAGAATTGATGAAATTTTGGGAAATATTGCCTTATTAGTCTTGAAAGTTTTTCTTTTTTTGATACCATGACATTTTTATGAGTTGTACTACATTCCTCTAATTTTTTTCTCCCCAATCTCACCTCTAATGACGTGGTTCACCCCCATGTGAAGTAATCTCACACTCCTCTCCCTCTCATTTTAGCCTTCCTAATTCCACATCATTAGAGGTGAAACTGGGAGAGCAAAATTAGAGATGGAATTGATATTTTAGATTTATTTTCTGAATTAAAAATGTATACATATAGAAAAAAAATAACCACTTCACCTAATGTACTCAACTATATTAAAAACTATAAAAGAGCAGCATGTTAAAAAAATTAAACATAATAAAATCTTACCTACATTGAAAAATATATATATATATATATATATATTAAAATTTTAATTATAAAAGCTTAATTAGTTGTTTTGCATCTCTCTCTCTCTCACACACACACACACACACACACAAAAAGAGGAAGAAGAAGAAGAAGAAGAAGAAGAAGAAGAAGATAAAAGAAAAAAAAATGTCAATAAAAATATATATTTAAATGGTAAGGTTGTATTTGGATAATGAATTTGTATATTTTCTTTTTTCAAATCTCTATCCAAATTCACAATTCAAACACACAACTCTATAATCTAAACACAACCTGAAACACCTCATTTTATGAAAGAATTAGTTAGAGCTTTTATTTTTTCAACAAAAAGAAAGCATTCCATGCTTAGAGCACACCTTGACAAGTACAGTATCTATCAATAAATTCCATTCCTTTATACCTCTTTCGTGACTTGAGAAGAGAAACAAAAGAATAGAATCCTTGACACATCAAACTTGAGAAACAAATCAATAACCATCTTGCTAAAATCAATATATTACAATATGTTAATAAAACCTAGCTAAGTGGAAAACTGATTAAGAGACAAAAAAAAAAAGACTAAAAATAAAAAGAATTGTGTACTCACATATGTTCAAAATAAAAAAAGAAAATAAAATGAAACCATCAAGTGAGAAATTATTGGTTGTCATTTATTGCAATGCCCTAAAAAATTGGCACCAATGGAGTGCAAATTTGTTATAATTTTACATATCGAAGGAGCAAAACCCAAAATTACAAATGTAAAGAAAAAGTAAGCATCGAAAACTTTACTCAATAATGAAGCAAGATTATTAAAGGGGTAATATATATGCTCTTCGTATTAGTAATCCCATCAACTTCACTCGACAAAGAAGTAAGGTTGGGATTCTATCATACTTTAATCGCATTAGTTTTGTAATTATTGCATTTATCAGATTAAGTTAGATAAAATTATGAATATGGTGAAATTGAGTAATGTGATTACTTAGTATGGTGATATTAGATTACAAATATAAAATAAATTATGTTTGTTTATATATTAGTATGGTGTTGGGACTAAATTTGTGAATTTTTACATCAAAGTAATATATAAGATGTGATTTATTTATATTTAAAGACCTAAGATGGTATTGACACTTATATGTTACATAATTTTATTCCCAAATTACCTTTCTGTAGTTAAGATTTGAAGCATAGGTTTTTCTGTAACTACCCACTCAATCTATATTGGCCAATTTTAACCCACAATCGAAATTTTAAGCACACCCATGTGGGTGTGCACAACCTCTAGTATTTGTAAAGTGGAGGTAAAATTACATTTTCACCTCAAATATCATGGGATTCAATTGTGAATCCCAACCACTCATAGGATTGTTAATCCTCATTTGAGAGGAGGATTTGTAGTCCCATAGTCACATGGCATTTTTGCAATATAAAAATGATTACTAGATTGCTAATCTAATCCCCCACTTATGGACAAAAACAAAATGGCTCAAAAATTTAGGAAAAGTTTGGAATAATTACACTGACCTTTTTCTTAGTAAGTTTAAAACAACCGAAATTAAGACAGATCGTACATACACACAAAGATAAATTTTGGTTGGACTTCTATTGAGTTTAATTTGAAATTGAGAGAACTTGAGGAATTGGTGGAACCCACCATAGATCCCATCATTCTGATTTGAGTATTGGATTGGAGATATTCATAAATCACCTGTTCGGAACTTAAGCTTTTCAATATACTGTTGGCACTATATTCAAACCATCCAGTGCAAAGGCGATACGTGGCAAGCAAAGGGTATTTAGATACCGAAGAGTCCCACATTCAAAGGTGTCTACGTAAGCTGTGAATGCAAATCTTCAATTGGCAAATTGTATAAGTAGCATATGAGGGGCACATGAAGAGGAAGTTAGTAAAGAACAGTTGCTAGCAGTTACACATACAAAGAAAGGATTATGGCCCTTAGAAGTAGTGAGAAGAAAGGAGATCATGGTGAAAAAGATCAACCTAACTGCTTCAAAGGCGCCAAAAGAAGGCTATAAATAAATGGAAGCAAAGACTGGAAAAGCCTCGGACCAAATCCAGACTCCATGTCTTTATCAATTTCATTTATCTTTAAATTTCTGCACTTTACTTTTATGCACCGCACTTACATTTTGTAGGAGTAGATTAGCCTTGTAATTCTAGAACCCAGTCAGTTTAAAAGTTTATAAGTTGCCCTTACTAGAGGTAAAATTTTGTAATTGTTTATTCAGTTAATCAATTGCAATTTTTGTCCAGTCCTCCCCTCTCATTCTGTCATGAATTTAAGTTAAAGCTTTAGTTCATCTTTTCAACACAACACAATAAAATCCTCTTCATTGAGGTTAAGAGAACTTTAATACAATCGCTTAATAAAAATTGGTATTCATTATTTGTAAAGACTTTCAGATTCTTGTTGGCACACCTTAATTACATTTTTAACCTTCAAAGTATCAAAAATAGTCAACATCTATTTTTTGGCATGCCCAGTGAGACCAATTTAGTGTTGAAAATATGGTTCGAACACGGCACCAAGGTGAAGAACATCTAGTTGTGAAGATGTTGAAATACAAGAGGGCTTTTTGCTTCGAACATAAGGCATGCTTGACCCTCCCTCTGTCTCTAGCCGGCATTTAGAGGGCCATGAACATGTAGAAGAATATCCTCATTTAAGGATGGATACACCTACCCAACATATTGGTCATTCGCAAGGTCAAACTTATGAACATGCACCCTCTCAAGGCCAAACACTTGGTCAGAGTAGTCGGAGCAGGAGTAAACCACTAATATTCACTCCTGACATGGCAAATGAACAATGGAGTGGAATGATGTTCATAATGAGTCAAATAATGACCACAAACCTAAAAACTTGGTTTGATTCATTTAGTGATTCACTTGTTCAAAGCATTGATAATAGGTTGGAGAATATAAGTCAAAGTATAGGTCCTATTTTAAGCAATAGGAACCCTACACAAATGTCAACCCAGCTTAGAGTAGTTCCTAGTAGCAGTTACAATGGTAGTGAAAATAGAACAAGAAACGCACAATCATTCTACGAACCGTCTAGGCCTGCACTTCCAATTGGTCCGAGGCCTTACCGAAGAGTGCCTAATGCTCAAGAAACACACGCTGTGTATGTGGAGCCTCAAGTGTTACCTTTGAACACATCTGGTAATGCCATACACGGTCAAGTTTAAACACAGAATACCACACGAATGATATCAAATCCAGTCTTCGAACCTACACTCGGGGGGTCGGCGAAACCTTTTAGACCACCCCTTGTTCTACTTAGGAAAGAAGACATCATAGGGTATGAGTAAGCACCAAATCCCATAGTATATCTTGTGGACTAAATGGTTGTACCTTGGTGCAAGTTGTACCAAATGCACTGCTTCAAGCCCTTAGACAACAAGATCGTCAAGGATATGCACCACATCAGACCCAACAAGGAGTCCCTAATGTTATTCCTAAGGACCAATTGCTTAACATGGTGCAAGAAGTTTGTGGTTCTGTGGTTCGAGGGGGTGCAAACACCAGTTTATATGAAGCCATACCCTGATTGGATAGATAGGCTACATGTGTTTCCAAGAGGATATAAGGTCCCAGATTTTACCTTGTTTAGAGGGGATGGAAATCAGCCAAGTATAGAACATATTGCTAGGTTCACAAGGTAGTATGGGGAATACACAAATAAAGACTATATAAAGCTTCGATTATTCCCTAGTTCATTTATTGGCCTAGCATTTGCTTGGTATATTAGTTTATTACCTGGTACGGTTCAAACTTGGCCACAAATAGAAGAAATATTTCATGCACAATTCTTCCAAACTAAGCCAGAGGTCACAATGGCTAACATAGTAAGGTTAAGCCAAAGGCTAGAAGAAAAGGCCACTTACTTTATAGCCAGTTTTAAGAGGGCCGGAAATAAGTGTAGAGTGGTCCTTCCAGAGCTTGAATTTGTTAGATTGCCTCAAAATGGCTTAGAGTTTAGGCTTCTAAAGAAGTTTAATGCAACGGATTTTAGAGACTTGGTTAATTTGACTTATAAAGTGACTAGATAAGAATCGTTGCTAGAAGAAGGACAAAATAGAAACAATTGCTTAGATAGGATCTATTATAGGGACCCTAACATGGAAATAGATGTTGCTGAAATTGTAGGCAAAGAACCATACATATGTAATGCCTTAGTTAGAAAAGAAACAAATAGATCATTAGTTTAAAATAAAAAAAAAAAAAAATTCATAGAAGATATTCTTTTGATATTTCTAAAGCTGATGAAATTTTTGATCATTTATTAGCAGTACAATATCTAAAGCTCCATAAAAGAGTGGTTATGCCAACTTTGAATGAGTCAGATGGTAAAAGGTACTGTAATGGTATAATACTTGGTCTCATTCTACTAAAAACTGCATTGTTTTTCGAGACAGGATTCAGGAGCAGATCAAGCAATGTTGGTTTCAGTTTCCAGCCAAGGCTGAGAAGGCAATGGGAATTGACAAAGACCCCTTTTCCAGAGATAAATGAGATGGAAGCCAATGTTGAAGTTCCAGATTCAATCATTCAGGCATTGGAAATAGGCTTGAATCTCAAAGAGTTGGATGTTTTAGATGTCCAAATGAATGAAATTAGGCAAGAACTTGCTTTGAAAGAAAGGAAGTCATCTCAGAAGACTGAAGAAATTGGCTTTTCAAATGGCCAAAGGTAGTTCAATTACTCAGTGAACGCATGTACTGTAGAGACTTTGGTTGTTCAGAGGGTTTGCCCTAGGTGCATGAAAGGTTATAAGTGGGTCAAATGAGTACCTGAAAAGGTCAGTCCTAGGGACGACACTCCAAGCTTTGTAACTAAGAGGCCTAGAAGTAGGCCGCACCAAACTTATGCCCCATATGAACTAGTTGCTCCTTTTTAAAGGCTAACTTGGTGTAGAGGAAGAGGAATGAGAGGATCCTTTAGAGGAAGATTCCATGGGAATTGGAGAACAGACTCCTTCTACCAATCATATAGGGAAAGAAGACTTGAGAGAAGTCTAGAAGTTAGACCTTTGAGGCCAAACACTCCTTAATCAAGCAAAAGGCAGGTGTATTCCTGGGTACCAGGAGTCCCTGATTGGTTTGTTTTGTAGACTAGGCATAAGGTAAGTCAAACTGAACCTCAACAGGATTAGAAGTTGAATATGGTTAAGCCACCTCATGTAATGCCTAACCAGTGATTCATGTTAAAGGAACCAAAGAGTAGGCATCCAAATTTGGTGCTCATTCTCTCTAGATCACTATCACGACCCAAACCCGTCCCTAAAAGTTTGGATCATAACCGGCCCGTAATCATTCGATTACTTATGGCCTCATACAGAATACAAAATATTTATAATAATGGGGCCTAAAGCGGAAACGAATAATAGAAAATAACGTCCACTGAGCAGTGCTTAAATGACCACACAAAACATTTATTTATATCAATAAGTTTACACATCCACAAACTCATCATAACAAAACCAAACAAAATTCTTATTATAAAACTTGACACCAAAAAGACAAAAGCTCCTTCTTGGAGTCTCAACGTAACAGGTCTTCATAAGCAATTTCCTGAGGCTGGCTCTAAGGTTGATTTCCCCGTTGATCACCTACATACATATAGAATAGAGAGTGAGTGAAACTTAATGAGTAATAATAAAGTAAAGAGGTTTAATGAGTTTGAATCAAAGAAAACATGTAACGTAAAACAATAATTTTTTCAAGATAAAAACGATCAATTGCTTAATTCATATTCGAATTAGACAAAACAACTTCGAGTCCAAGATGATACGGAGCGACCTTAGGTCCAATCGTATTACAAAATGGCCTCGGGCCCAATCGTACAAAACGGCCTCAGGCCCATCACATAACGGGACGACTTCAGGCCCAACATATTACATCACATCGTAAACGGAACGACCTTAGGTCCATCATATCATAACATAAACAGAACGACCTCGAGTCCACATATATTCGTTTATCATTCATTTTGTAACATCCGTAAAGCTATCTATAACATTCGTAAAAAATTTATTAAGGTTCATTCATTCAAAACATAATACAATTTCATAAATATATATATATATATATATAAGATTCATTTTGTTCCAAAATAATAAGTAAGAACATATCTTTATAACTTATTACGCACAGTGATTTAGGCCCTGCGATGATCCCTCGTGCAAGCGACCTTGAGCTTAATTCTTGATTTTTACTTCAATCTCACCAAATCTCCTAGCTTTTCTCCAAATTATTGTTGAAGCCCCTTTCTTTCTCTCCTTGCTTCTCTCTTTTTCTTCTCCAGCAAAGTTCTTGATGGTATGTATAGATTCTAAGACTTAGACTAAGTGTTCTCAACATATATATATATATATATATATGTCTTCCTAATCAAGGTTGATTAGATTAGCTAATGAAGGATTAGTCTTAATGTAATTCAAGTTTAAATTACTTAATTAAAGGTTTAATTTAATTAAATCTAATTAATTTATTTTGAATTAAATTTTTACGAAACTTTTCATCAAGCTCTAAAAATTATGTTGATCATAAATATTTAATCAATTTTTGTTTCTGACGTCTCTAAGGCTTTCAATTTTTAGTTCAAAATTGTAATTTCAACAGGTTTTCCTACGAACAACAAATATGAATTCAAAATCATATAAATCACACAATAAAACATGCAAATTCCCAGTAAACACAATCACATGTATAATTACAGAATTAAAGTATAATCCGAGGTAGGGTTATCACAATCACAAACGAGGAAGATCCAAAGGAAGTTCATCAAGTATCATAAGGAACTCTAGGACTCTATCAAGATAATCCTAAGAGAGGGGAAGGGTAGAGACAAAGGGGTTGAGAAAGAGCATGTGAGATGTCGTCACCAATTCACAAACTTTTGCAACATCAACTACAAAATTTTGGATATTTTGTCATGTCAATTTGTAACGAGGTTACATATTTTGTGGTTGATGTTACAAAATTTTGTGATAAAGTTATACATTTGTAGTAGGGTGCATATTTTTTTTGAGCAGCAAGCAAAAAGAAGGATATTATTAGTATGGAAAAGGTACATAATGGTTTGGGAAAGATACATCAAGGTCAAACTAAGCATCCCAATGAGGTTGGCACCCAAAGCTAGACAAATCATATGCATCCCCAAACCCCCAAAAGGAGTTAGAAAGGTTCCAACTCACACAAACTATCACACCAGCAAAACAAAGACAAAAACACTACACAAACATCACACCCTGCCGCCTATACATTTTCTAACCTGATAGATATGGAATAGAAAATCATCAATAGAGTAATTGAAATCACTAAATGAGGCTTTCAACCAAATAGCTAGTCTGATGATGATAGATTCCTACAGCTCATCCATCTTTGGTTGGACACCTTTGAACAAGCATTCATTTCTATATTTCCATGTGGACTAAAGAGCAACAAGAGGGATAGCTTTCCAAATTTTCCTCTCTATTTTGTTAAAGCAGCTACTAGCCCACTATTGCAACAAGCATTCAATTGATCTAGGCACTACCCAAAGAATACCCCACCATTGTAGTAAACCAATCCAAACCTCCCAAACCATGGGACACGAAATGAGCACATGATCAACCGTCTCTAATTCAGTTCTACAGAAAACACACTGAGGAGTTGCCCTCTCATCCAGTAACCCAATCCGCTGAAGGAACACAAAGGTCTTGAGCTTATGTTTCCAAGAAAGCCACCCAAAGAATTGCATGTTGGGTGGGAGATAATTTACCCAAACTAGTCTGCTCATATTTCCTGACACAGCAGCACCTGCAACTGCATGATTATAGAGTGATGAGACAAAAGACATACCTGACTTGAAAGCTAACCAAACTGGTCTATCCACACCATTTAAGTTAAGTGTTGGGGCCAATCTCAAAACATCTCTGAGCCTGAGAAGTTCCTCCTCCTTCCAAACAAATAACTGTCTTCTAAAGCTTAACTCCCAATTTTCTGAGTTACCCTTCTTCTCTACCAATAACCTTAGGGAACCACTTTTCTCAGTAGAAAGCCTGAACAGCCTAGGGAATTACTCTTTAAGACATACATTACCACACCATTTATCATGCCAAAACTTAACTCTACTTCCATTGCCCACTGAAATCTTGAAATTACTTGTATAAACATAGAACAAATTAGCTCTTAGCCCTGCTACAACTAAAATGTCACTCCACACCTTTGAAACCTTATTACCATTACTCAAAATTGGAAACCAATCACCCCCATCAATATTGTATTTGTTGCATATCACCATCTTCCATAAGGCCTCCCCTTCATTTGCAAATCTCCACCACCACTTAAACAAAAGACAATCATTTACATCTCTTATTCTCCTAATACCCAACCCTCCATGCATTTTGCTCAAAGTGACCTCCTTCCATTTTACCATATGTAATTTCCTCTTCAAATTTGTGCTTCCCCATAAAAATGCAACCTGAATTCTATCAATTTCCTTAGCAATACCTACTGGCATCTTAAATAGTGAAAGATAATACACTGGCAGGTTAGACAGGACTGCCTTGATCAAAGTCAGCCTCTCAGCAAAGAACAGGAGCCTATTTTTCCAATCAGCAAGCTTAGCCTTCAACTTGTCAACAACTGGTTTCCAAATTTGCTTTATACTTGGACTCACTCCCAATGGCAAACCCAGATATCTCATTGGAAAACCTTGAACTCTACAATTCAGTAATGTTGCAAACTCCGTAAGGAAGGCATTAGAAATTCCAACCCCACAAACCACACTTTTGTGGTAATTGATCTTGAGTCCAGATATGATCTCAAACCACCTGAGTATCCTTTTAAAATTTAACAGTTCCTACCAATTAGCTTCACAGAACAACAATGAATCATTAGCAAACTATAGATGAGTCACAACTATTCTATTAGCACCAATTTCCACTCATTTGATGAGCCCCATTTCCCTAGCTCTCCTCAGTAAAACATTCCATCCTTCAGTAGCCAAGTTAAATAAGAATGGTGATAAAGGATCCACTTGTCGAAGTCCTTTTGGGGGGGGGGGGATTCTTTAGTTGGTGATCCATTAACCAGAACTGAAACTCTAGCTGAAGATACACACTCCATCCATGAAATCCATTTTGATCGAAAACCAAAATTTGAAAGTATTGAAAAAAGAAATTCCCAATGAATGGAGTCATAAGCCTTTTCAAAATCAAGCTTAAACAGCAGCCCATTCTTATTGTCTTTCTTACAACCATCCATTATTTCATTTGCTATCAACACCACATCCAAAATGTCCCCCTACCCCTCCCCTCCCCCCCCCCCCCCCAAGAATGTAGATTGTGTGTCACTGATAACCTCAGGTATCACCAACCTGAGCCCTGAACCTACTAGCAAGTACCTTAGAAAGAATTTTATACATAGACCCAATCAAATTAATTGGCCTAAACTCATTTAAACTTAATGCATTGTCTTTCTTAGGAATAAGAGCTATACATGAGCAATTCATACCATTTGCCAACCTACCTCTGATATGGAAATCATTCATAAACCTTCTCACTTCTTCTTTGAACACCTTCCAATTCTTCTGAAAACACAACAGGTTGAAACCATCTGGACCAGGTGCTTTATTTCCATTACAATCTTTCACTGCTGCCCATATTTTTGCCTCAGAAAAATTTGCTTCTAGCTCTTCAAAATACTGGCTTTTCCTTACAAACTTGAATTCACCCACTAACACAGGCCTGCTACTCCAATCTTCTGTAAAGTGTTGTTTGAAATATGCCCACACCGCATGCTTAACTAGATCAGGCTCAACAACCACAGTCTTACCTACTGTGATGGTGTTTAGAGCATTCCTATTAGATTTGTAGCTTGCTGTTAGATGGAAAAATCTAATGTTCCTATCCCCTTTTAAATTCCAATCCAATCTGGATTTTTGAAGCCATGCCCATTCAATCATACGGCTGAGTGACCACACCTCATTACTTAGCTCCCTTTTTTGTTTCAATTCTGCCTCCTCCAGTGGACTAACCTCAGCTTTCAAATCAAGTGCATGCAATTCTACCTCAACTTCTTTTAATTGTGATGCCACATTACCATACAGCTCTCTATTCCATTGTTTCAAAGCCATCTTTAGAGCTTGTAATTTCTTTTGAAGGATAAAACCAGTGTCCCCAGATATTTGAGTCTCTCTCCACACCTTCTCCACAAAAGGAGCAAACTTGGGATGCAATAGCCAAGCATTCAAGAACTTAAAAGGCTTTGGGCTCCAATCCCTCATATCCTCCATAAGAACAAGAGGACAATGATCTGAGATGGTTCTTGACAAACCCTATACTTTGAGCTTAAACCTTTCAATCCATTCAGGGCTTAGGAGAAATCTATCTATTTTACTCTATTGAACCCCATCGAGAGCATTACACCAGGTGTACTTTCTACCTAGCATCTGTAGTTCAGTGACCTCGCACCTATCTATAAATTCATTGAATTCTTTCATACCCCTATCTCTTCTTGAGCACCCTACTCTTTCAGCTACAATTCGTACTTCATTGAAGTCACCACCCAAGTACCAAGGCTTGGTAAAACTGTTTTTAAGATTCTGCAAGATCTCCCATAATTTACCTCTCTTCACCACATCATTTGAAGCATATATATTTAGAATCACACACTCAAATGAATTATGAAATGTACCTAATAACAGGATGAAGTTTCTGTTGCTACAACAATCTGAGAGGTGAAAAACATCAGGATCCCAAATGCATAACAGTCCTCTCGCTCATCCTTCAGCCTCTACAGACATGAATTCAAATTTGTCTCTCTGCCATAAACTTTTCACTTCCAACTCCAAAATGCTTAATAGCTTAGTCTCTTGAAAGAGTGCCAAATCAATTTTTCTATCAGATAATAACAGCTTGATTTTTCTTCTTTTTGCAGGTCTACCAACCCCCCTAATGTTCCAACATAAAATCTTCATAATAACATATACTGAACACTGAAAGCCACCCACATATGAGTTGACTATGCAACCCTATCATGCCCTACACCCATTCTTTCCTTATCTTCTTCCTCTAATAGAAGTAATTTTTGTAATACTTCAGCATCTTGGCCCTTAGTGACAATCCCCAAACTTTTACCAAGTTGTAGAGTTTCCTGTGTCTTATTCAGTCTCCCATCTTCACAGATAGATTTTGACCTTTCTGAAAATGACCTTAAGATGGCATTGGCCACCGCTCTAACCACTATATTTGTGTGAGCACCCTTACATGATCTTGATTCTCCCTGACCTATCCTTTTAACAAAGCCAGAAAAATCTCCCCTGAGTGGCTGAGTTCCCAAACCAGCACATCTTTTAACTCTTATTTTACTTTTCTGAAGCTGCTGACTAGTGGAGCACTAGCGGATGAACATATGGTATCACTTATATATGACTTAGAGCCCACCATAATAGGCCCAAACCTTGTGCATTCATTGACTAGTCTGCCCCGTTGTACACCTGGCTCATTAAGTCTTGGCCCAATTAGTTGGCTTTTGGATTGACCATGGCCCAAATTAACCTCCAAACAAATACCTTGCCCATCACCTTGAGTCCCACTAAGACTCTTAATGAAACCAGGTGTAGTAATCTGCCCATCTACTTTTTGGGCATCATGATTACGCCTCTGCATCGACATGCACTCCTTCCTCAACAATGATTCAGCTACACATGTGTTTGATTTCCCCATGCAATCTTCAGACTCTGCTACTATTGATACTACCTCCTATCTGTCCTCAACCTTCATCACCCCCCTCTCTGCCGACCTAGCTCACAAATCCCGATGTGCCAACTCTTTTTGTTCATCCACTGCATCAGCCATTTCATCTTCATCACTTCCTTTTGGCCTTCCTGAACAGGCTGAGACACACCCTGGGCATTTGAGCTAACATAATCCTCATCACCTTTAAGTTTGTTGCATTTACAGCTGGTCTTCACTTCCTTCACTATTTGCTCTTCACAGACCCTTATTGGGTATGATCTACCTTTGCATTCCAGATAAATGCTTGAATTAATCAGTTCCATAACACCTGTAACAATTTTTATCCTACCACAATTAAAAGATGAAGGTTCACAAATATCATCATCAAAACTGACCACTTCCCCCCATAAGCTGCCAATTTTACGGAAGGTGTCAGAATTCCAAAGATTCAGAGGAATGCCATAGCAGCTCAGCTATATCAATCGTTCTTGATCAAGATGGAGACCTGGTGTCCAACCAATGATGTATTCGCACCACTTTTGGAAACTTTCCTTAAGTATACTCTCAGTGCTTCTTAACTCTCCCACTGAATTGAATGTTAGCACTACATCCCTTCCACCTCCTTTTCTAACTAACACATCCTTCAAACCTTTGTTTCTGAGTTCCTCTTTTAGCTCCAACACAGAGTGTTGTGGTTTTAGTCTCATGATCTTGTTCTCATATAACCACCCATTCCCAATTTCTTGTACTTGAATGGTAGTAGGGGTGAGCATGGTCCGGATTGGGATAAAACCAGGACCAATCCGTTATTTACGGTTCCTGAAAAATCGGAACCAATCCAATCCGTTTAAATCATGGAACCAATCCGAACCAATCCATTTAAACACGGATTGGATCGGTTTAGGACCACGGATTCACATAATTAAATAACAAAAAAATATATATATATATAACATTTTAATTTCATAAAGATATAAACATAGCGCTATATTCGTTCTATAATAACAACATGTTTTTCTATAATAATGACATAATGTTCTAGAATTTAAACAATCATAAGAAAACTGGTTTCACCATAAGTATTTAGACCATTACAAATTAAAACTAAAAACTAACAAACAAAAGTAATAAAAGAAGATATTATACGGGGTTTTGGTTTGAGTTTAGGTTTTATATAGAATAAGAGAAGATACTATGGGAGAGGATGTATAATAAAAATATAGACTATTTGTATACGGTCCGGATCGGTTCCAATCCGGAACCCTGGGGTTCAATCCGGAACCAATCCGTAGACTACGGATTTTTAATTCTTCAATCCGGAACTGAACCACGGATTCAAAAAATCAATCCAAACCTATCGGATTGAACTGGACTGGATCGGATTACGGATTTTACGGATTCCTTGCTCAGCCCTAAATGGTAGTCATTATTTTTCCTTCACGCTAAACATCCTTTAAGACTTCAGCAAAGGACCTTTTGTCCATGCCCTAATTCCACTCAAACTTCTTTGCGACCATAGGGACTTTTTGCACCTTAGACTTTCTTCTTAATGCTGGCTACCTCCATGTGTTTTCACCTTTCTCCTTTCTATAGTCGGCACTTTTAACACCCAGTGTTTTGTTATTTACCCATAAGCCATTGGCTTTTTGTTCTGTGATGCTAGCTGCTACTTTGCAATCAAATTGAACAAACCCAAATCTGGTCTTCGTTGCTTTCCTCCTCTTATTTCGAATAAATACGTCCCTGACCACTCCATACTTTGTAAACAGAGTATACAAGCATTTTGGATCCATAGCTTCAGGTATATTCTCCACAAAGAATGTGAACAATTCTGCCTGTCGCTTCTCAGTCCAAGCTTCCAGCTTCCTATGCCTTCCTCGTTGTTTTACCACCAGAATCCATCCTCCTTGCTCCCGTTGTTGCTCTATGCTCCTGTTAAGAAATGGGACGAGGTTAACTAGTAGGGTGCATATTGGTATACAAGTTTTCAAAATTTTGTTTTGAAAATAAGTGAAAAATGGTAGTTGTTGACAGTCAAAGATAGTAGCCGGAGGTGGCTAGCGGTGGTCAGAAGTGGTTGCTTGCCACATGAAGTGATGGTCAAAATTAATTGTTGATGGTTAGAAATGGTAGCCGGTCAACCGTCTAGGGTAATTTTAAACAAGAGGTAGCGGTTGAAGGTGATTACTATCAATGGGAGGTGGTTGGCGGTTGAGGAAGGTCGTGGCCGAAGGTGGTTGGCAAAGGCAGTTATTAATGATAGTAGACAGTTTCGATAAGGAACGAGTGTTGGTCCCAAAAAAAAAAATTTTATTTAATAATTTTTGATAAGCAAGTTAAATTGACTTTTTTGAGTTTACAATTTTTTGGAATCTAAATCAGAAAGTCTGAAAGAATTGGGTGATGGATGAGATGTCGTTGAAAAATGTTAAATAAAAAATATATATTAAAAGGTCCTCAATAGTGAAAGCTTTTAAAAGTTGTCAATTTTTTTTTAATTGGTATGAGATTAATTGTTAATATAAAAATAATTAAATCAAACTAGATAATTATAATCCAATAAAGCATATCTACAGCTTCAATATGACAAAAAATTTACCTAGCCTCTTAACAATGACCAAAACCTAATAAGCACACAATAAAGGAAAAATAATAGGTATCAAATTCCTCTTATAGAATTTGAATCTATAACCTTCACTACAAGGTTACTATACAATCATTAAACTAAAAGTTCTGATTAACTGTCTTTGTTCAAAAACCATGTAAAAAAATAATAATTCCAAACCCCCCCCCCCCCCCCCCCCCCCCCCCCCCCAAAAAAAAAAAAAAAAAAAAAAAAGCGTTGTACAAAGGACTGTAAACCTTTAGAAATGTGAGGAAATCAACAATAGAGTTTGTCCAATATTCTAGTTCCATATGACTAATTGTATTTTGAATAGAGGATCTTGGTTTCCTTTATTTATTTTTTTCCTTTATGTTAGGGGTTCTTTTGTTTGGTTCGCTCATGAAAAAAGAATAGAATAATACACCTATTCCTAGTTGTCCAAAGTGAATTTTGAAGCAACTTGACCATCCAATTTCTTTTCTACACGTTTGAGGAACTCTACAACTGCATTTGGTTGAAGCATTTGATGAATGAAATGGAAAGGAAAAGAAAAATATAAAGAAAATGAGTAAGAATTGATAAGATGTGAATTTCAAATTATGTTTAGTTTAGTTGAGAAATAGAGAAAGAAAAGACCATAAGCAAATTCAAAAGATAAAAAATGGAATTGCATTTTCTTCTCACTTTCTTTTCCTCTATGTTATAACCAAATAAAAAGTAAAAATATATTTCCTTTTCCCTTTACATTTCTCCAACTAGACACAACCTACAAGTCATCAAGGACCACAAAATGGATATATGCTAGGGGTGAGGGGTGTTTATTAAAAGTTCATTATCCAGTTTGAACATTAATGAAAGTCAATTTGTTAGAGGCTACTCAAACCTATTTAAGATTGAAGACAAAAATCTAATCAGATCATTTTTTACAATTTTATTTATTTATTTATTTTTGTGTGTTATAATAATTTTATGAGGCCATTTTTGTATACAATAAAAGAGGATGCTTGCCCCTGTTTGATTTGTGGAGAGTCTAATGATGAAATGGAATTCTTATTTGATAATTTAATATTTAAATACTTTTATTTATTTATTAAAATATTTTTTTGGCTACTTTTTTTTTATTATTTCAAGAATTATTTTAACTATAATTTTTTTTTTCTTTTTTTTTAGGTGTATGCACAATATAGTGAATATTAAAGAGAAAAGAAATATATAATAAACAACGTTTTTTTTTTTTTACTGTTGAGCCTAGACAAACACCTAAATTTGCTATCCCTTCAGCTACCACCGCAACTTGTACATTGATTGCAATTTCCAAACCATTCAATCTAAAAACACCACACACTAATCAAAGAATAAAAAATCTTCATGAAGCATTTCATAATTTTTTTTTCATAATTCCTAGTATTATTCCTGAAAGAAACCTGAATAGAAGTTGATTTTCAAATAAGAGCAAGCATCTTCTATCCCTAAATATTTCTGTCTTTCTGTTTGAAATTACTCACAACTATTAGATCATATGAGAATATCAAAATTTGATAATTTCAATACATATTTAATGGTTGTGAGTAATTTGAGACGCGGGAATAGGGATATTTGAGGAGAGGGGATCCTTGGGCTTCAAATAACACTAAATCATGGCGTAAGCTATTTTCAATATGTTCAATCTGAAAAAAGGGGTCGTCCGGGTTTATCAGGTTAGCCGTCTCATCGCCTATCAGGTTTGTCATCTCACACTTGCGAAGGAACTCAACGATAAAGCAACTGTCGAGAAGCATCATTTCTACAAACGCATTTGAATCAAGCCTAATGGGTTCTGCATAAAACTCACGTGCTGTTTGTTCAGATTCTCGCATCACCAAGATGTATCTTTCTGCACTGGTTTCATTTCGTCGCCCAAGAAGCTGTTTCAAGTGGCGCAATTTGTGCCCTTCCATTGGTTGTAGATTATCCTTGCCATGGTGATAAGGACCAATAGCAACTACTTCTGGTTCGTAAGCTTTTTTATTTTCGTTGCGCAGTCGATCATGTACTCTAAAGATGCAACGTTCAGATGGTATAGGAGACAACTCAGCAAACTTTCTATCAATATTGAGCATATGATCGGCACTTGTCTCTGCCATGTTCTATGTCTGTCACACACAAATTTTCAAGACCATATGTCAAACATAATTGTAGAAATTTTCATGCCTTCGATGAAACCACATGTACAATTAATCAACAAGGCAAATTGCATTTCTCTCTCAACTTGGTTTTCATTGCTATGAAATATGAATTAAAATGCAAATTTAAGGTCATGTTTGATTCACAAGATTAATAGTGAAGTATTAATAATCTTATTAAATTAGTGTGGTATTCATTATCCAATTGGATTAATATCTATTGGATTAATAATCCCACACCTACCCCATTACTAATAATCCTACAAATTTGTTGGATTAATTATCCATTGGATTAATAATCCTAAACCAAAATGTTAAAACAAACATAGGATAGTTGGCCCCACGGATTAATAATCCCAATCCCATACTCTAGTCCACCCAATCAAACATGTCATAAGTGTCTTAAAAACAATGAACAAGACAATAAAATATAGTTTTCAATATTGAATACTCTTATAACAACAAAATTGAAAAATAAGGATAAATTAGACTTACATCCCCTGAGATTTAGCATAATTTCAAGAACCTCTCTTGTGATTTTAATAATGATAATAATCAACCTTGCTTTTAAAACTATTATTAAGATTTCCCTACTATTAATCCTCCATTAAACCATTTAATGAAATTCACTAATGTCATACGTTATAAGGCCTAAAATGCCAAGATAGTCCCTTAGTTACCTTATCTATTCAACGATAAATTTAATTCACCTCCCTAAAGTTTTGCATATAAATTAACAAACACTCCTGCATATCTTAGCAATGTTGAACACAATTCTTAAATTTTGTATAATATCAAACAAAACCGCTATTTGTTTTTTGGGTAACTAATAAAATCCCTAAATTGTTAAGATATTATTAAAAAA
The DNA here is from genome assembly GCA_030407325.1 of Camellia japonica. NCBI lineage: Eukaryota > Viridiplantae > Streptophyta > Magnoliopsida > Ericales > Theaceae > Camellia > Camellia japonica. Next base: position 154,087,586 of record JAPPVO010000031.1, read on the forward strand.
ACTTAACAGCAAAAAAAACTACTTTTCATTGATAAAGTACCTAAAAAAAATAATATCTCTAAAATCAATATTAGATATATAACATCTTAACATGTTAATATAAGACCTATTTTACACTACATAAATAATGTAAAATTTATTATTTTAATTAATGCGTATATTATTCGAATTTTTTTTTTAAGAAGTTAAAACAAATTAACTTTTTTATTTTTTTAAAAAATAATGTTAGGTATCATGAAAGAAATATCATGAAATGTATCATGACACTACAAGAAAAAGCAGTTTTAGCGACTAAAAATATAAATTTCGTCGCTGAAAGTAGGACAATTGGCGACTAAAATTGAATTAGTAGCCAAAAGTGAAGAGTTTTGGCGACTAAAACAGTTTAGTAGCCAAATGTATAGTTATTGGCGACTAAAAATCAGTTTAGTTGCCGATTATATGGGTTTTAGCAACTAAAACAATTTTAGTAGCCAAAAGTGAAGGTTTTTGGCGACTAAAAAAATTTAGTAGCCAAAAGTATAGGTTTTGGCGACTAAAAAATAGTTTGGTCGCCGATTATAGGTGTTTTACCGACAAAAAAAAAATTGTAGCCAAAAGTAAAGGTTTTTGGCTACTAAAAAAAATTTAGTAGCTAAAAGTGGACAATTGGCGACTAAAATTCAGTTTAGTCGGCAAAAGTGGAGGTTTTGGCGACTAAAATTAAGTTTAGTCGCCGAAAGTGGTTATTTTTAGGCGGAAATTAATTTTTTTAGCAACTAAATTATTTGTAGTAGCCGAAACTAAGGTTTTTGGCGACTAAAAAAAAATTTAGTCGCCAAAAGTGGCTTCCTTTTTTTTTTAATAAATAATTTATTTTTTACCTAAATTATATTGAATAAAAATAATTATGTTCATATATATAGTTTTATATTAATACGGGTCAATATACTACATAAATAATATATTTTGCATATATATTCATGTTGTGTTATTGTGGCATAGTGAAGAGAGTGTGTTGCTAAAGGTTTAGAATGTGGGAGGTTGGTGGTTCAAAACTTGGGAATAGCAGAGGGTAATTTTTTTTTTTTTCCTGAAATAAGCTTTTGGCGACTAAAATGGGTGGTCGCCAAAAGCTTCAGTATTGGTGACGAAAAAAATAGTCGGCAAATGTATAAATTAAAAAAAAAAATAATTCACTATTGGCGACTAAAAATTTAGTCGCCAAATGTATAATTTAAAAAATATAAATGAGCTTTGGCGACGAAAATTTTAGTCGCTACAGACTTGGTTTTTGGCGACTAAAAGCTTTTTTAGTGACTAAAAGCTTTTTAGTTTCCAATACCTTTCGCGACAGTTTTCCAGCGACCAAACCGGGGACTAAAAAATTTAGTCGCCAAATGTGTTTTTTCTTGTAGTGTGAAAATTTTTCATCATTTGATTAGAGTTTGTGATGTTTTATTGTGTGGGTAATCCAACAGTGGAGAATCTTCATGAAACTTTTTATGATATTTCTTTCATGATGATTCATGAAACAGTATTTGAATATTGCATATTTCTATAATTTAAACATGAATTACTCTATAAGTTAGACATGCTTTCGCTACTTTATGTTCTACTCTATAATGTGAGAGAACTAGTCAAATCACTCATTTTTTGTTCATCAATATATATAAATCTACGAATCTGATGGAGGGCTTGGTAAGGGAGGCAAAAGGTGCCAAATTTGATAAAAACGGTGACAAGAAGGGCCGAGAGGGAAGGGGTGTGGAAAAGGTCAGAGATGGTGGATCTTGGGGAATGGGAAGTAGAAGAGGAACTTCAGTGGTGGATTTGAGTGATGAGGGATGGGAGACGATTTGAGGGAGGGGTGTCGTGAAGGTGTGCTGCTAGTGGAGAATCCGAGGGAGGAAGTGGTAGGGAAAGGCTACTAGTGATGGTTTGATTTAAGACTACAAACGAACAAAATTGCTCGCAAGCTGGCTCGGCTTGGTTCGTTAAGGACTCGGTTCAGCCCAGATCGTTTAGTAAACGAGCCAAATTCTAACTCGAATAAACTCGGCTCATCATATTAAATAATATATATATATATATAGATAATAGCATAAATACATTATTTATGTATTAAATAATATAAATAATAATAAAAAAATCTTATTAAGCCAAGTCAAGTTCGAGTCTTGTTAGTTATCAAGTCGAACTCAAGCTCAATAAGCTTGATAAGTAAAAGAGTCGAGCTCAAGCTTAGCAAAGCTCAACCACTACAACAAAAAAAGGTTTTTTCGGCGCGCAATGCACGCCTTAAAAACCCTTCTACAACATGCAACGCATATCATATTATGACCAGTAATGGAAAGTCATTCACTTTCAACGACATGCTTCGTGCACCGTTAAAAACTATTTAACGGCATATTTTGTGTGTCGTTATTACTTTTTCTATGACATGCTATAGTACGCCGTTAAAAACTATTTAACGGCAAATTTTGTGCGCCATTGTTACTTTTTCTATGACTACTTTTGCACATCGTTAATTGGTGAGGCAAATAACGACAATAATTGTGCGTCGTAAAATATGTAATACGACGACTTATTATGCCTGCCGTAGAATATGTAGTTTTTTTTTTTTTTAAATTCAGCAGGTTCTATTTGACCAATTTTGTACAATCTAACAAATATTACAAACAAGCATCACAAAACATCAATCAACCATCAAAATATTGTTTGAAACATCAAAAAGAAACTGTATCCATAATTATAAACATTCAACAATTGTGCATACATTCCAAACATTCGAAAACTATATTATTAAGTTCTAAACTATACAAAAAGTTTAAACCATCCAAAACTATGCATATCTAACTTTTTAAACATATCGACAACTATTAAGAGATTATCTATAACTACCGACAACAGTTCCTATAGCAGTTGCAGCTGCAATTGTAGCAAATACACTTGCTCCTATCACAGGGATGAAGGTGCCCAATGTATGTGTTAAGGCACCTAAACCCGTGGCAATAGTTGGATCAACTAACCCGATTGAATTTCTTGTCTCTAATCAGCTTTTTCAGCTCCTCTCCCTTTAAAAGATAGGAAGTAAGGTTTCTCTTGGAAGGACTAACACACTTTAGAAATGACAGATGCAAACAAGTGTGCAATGGCCAAAAAATAATTTTACATAGGAACACCACATATACCTGAGCTGTTGTAATGGGCACAGCACCAGGGTGGTCTACAAAGAACTGCTTATCTTCCCGAAGATCTACAAGGGGCGAAATAAGCGGTCATTCACTCTGAAGGACTATTCACTTCACGCACAACATTCATATTAAAAAAATTGCAAAACTAAAGATGCTAAGAACAGAGAATAAAGATGATTAAGAGCATGATAATAATAGCAAAGACCTCAGTTCAAGTTGAAACATTTCCTTCTAAGTCAGTGCAGACAAGCATTACTTCTAAAGATGCCAAGAACAGAGAATATTGGTATTGGAGAAGCAATAGTTGACATTGTTACCATGGGTCAGAAAAAGAAACATCAAGAAGTCTCTACATCACGAAATGAGAATTTCAAGACTCAATTTCATTTGGTTTAGTATCTCTACCCAACAAAACAAAAGTGGACTACATTCCAATTGTCTACAAAAAAATGCCATCCACTTTTTCTGGTCTCACAAGCCACCTCATGGATCCAAGAATCTGAGAACAATCTTTCAATTGCCTATAGGGATCTAATTGGGTTGCCAACAACTAACTTACTAAGACCAATCTGTCATGGTGATCCAATTGGGTTGTCAACAACTAAGACCAATCTGTCATGATAGAACTATAAATCAAACATTGCCAAATTGAAACTATTCAAATGGTTCAATGGCAATTGACTTGGTCCAAACCAGGCTGAACTTGTAACCAAAACTATCTTGTATTGTTTTTCTCTTATTAACAACAAAATCAAATCCAATGGTTTAGGTTTCCACCTCTAAGTACTGATGTCTATCCTGCTTATGGAGATGATTAAAAATAATATACAAGGAAGCTAAGTGGGTCTTAGGAGCCAAAATATAACACTACAACAAAATTAGCGAGATCTTTTAATATAAACAAATTAATAAGAAGACCAAACCAAAGAAAATGACAAAATTAAAAGACATAATGAGTATTTGAAATCATATTAAGAATTAAACATAGCTTTCCACCTAATATTAGATCAAATATAATTATGCAAAAAACTTTTGATCTTGGTTTCTTTGTGTCATGTGGATTAAATTAGCAAGAACTTTTGATATAAACAAATTAATAAAAAGTCCAACCAATGAAAATGAGAAAAAAGAAACATAAAATGGGAACCTAATTGGTAATTGAAGTCGTATTAAAATTAAGGATAGCTTTCCACCTAATATTTGATCAAATATAATAGTGAGGAGTTTCTATAAAATAAAACAAATCACACAAGCGCAAAAACAAAAATTTCTTTTCTTCTTGGACATACCTTTATCTGTGGTAACAAAGAGATTTTTGTCTTGGACATACCTTTATCTGTGGTAACAAGGAGATTTTCTACAAAAGTTCTAACAGCAGCAACTTGTTATCTGTGGTAACAAGGAGACTTCAGACTTCCTAAAAAAGCTCTAACAACAGTAGCTTGTTATCTGTGGTAACAAGGAGACTTCCTACAAAAGTTCTAACACATATTTCTAAAATAAAAAGAAAAAAGCTATAAGCAAAGTCCCATAGGCTACAACAAACAAGATCAAAGTTATCACTACAACAAAAAAGGCCTTTGGTGACAGACTAATTTTGTCTCCAAACATCAAATTTTCGTCACTAAAGTGATCTGTGACGAAAAAAATTTGCCACCGCGTTTGTCGCCTATACGTTGTCGCTGAAAGTACCTAGTGACGAAAAATAGTTTCGTCGCCTATTTTTCATTTTTGGCGACGAAATGTTTCATCTCCAAATGTTGCATTTTTCATCCTCTATAACATCAATTTCGTCACCAAAACTAAATAATATTTTATTTTAATTGTTTTTTGCAACAAAATATTTCATCACCAAATAAATTTTAGTGACGACAGTTTTCCTCACCAATGATATGGATTAAGGTAACAAAAAAATTCGTCACTAAAATGAGCAGAAAAGAAAATTCTTCAATGACAAAAAACATTTTGTCAGCAAATATTTCAATTTAGCGACGAAATATTCAGCAAATGTGACGAAATTATTTGTTTGGTACTATATCATTAGTGACAAAATTATTCGTCATGTTTTTCGAAAACTAATAGCGACATTTTTTATTTCGTCACTAGTAAAAATTAATAAATTTGAAAATGGGGGTACTATTTTCCTCCGAAATGTTTTCTTTTCAGTAAAAATTCCCTGCGCATTTCAATAACTTGTTCAATAAAATATCTATTACAAGTCAATACAAAAATCTATTCATTTTCATAAACATCACAATTGAATTTCAGCACTATTCACAAAAATACAATATGAACTGCATGCGGATTATAAACATGTCTCCTAATATCCACAAAAAACGTTTACTAATATCCACAAAAATATAATATCAACCGCATGCAGATTACCAAACACGTCTCCTAATATCCACAAAAAAACATGTCTACTAATATCAACAAAAATAAAATATCAAAGGCGGATTACCAAACATACCCTGTAATACCAATAAAAATATAAAATTTACAACGCAACCAAAATACGTGTAAGGTAATATGAACAAAAACACAAAATGAGCTACCATCTACCCTCCAAATTACCAAACATGTCCATATCAAATCTCGAATCGGCAAAAAAATGACACACACAAAAAAAAAAAATGCAAGTTTAGACAATTATTATCTTATCCATAAAATATACAATTTAACATGCATTTTTCAACTTAGTTTTCAAATCGGGAGTTTCGTGCAAGTTTAGTAAGTTTCCACAACTTACATTAGTCCCTCCCAACGTGTTTGAGGTGTTCCCCGGGCCGTCCCGTGGCTATTACACGATTTTGGCCCCCGAATGCCTATTTTCAAGCTTAAGTGTGAAAAAGTGCAATTTTGGACTTAGTTTTCAAACCAGGAGTCCCGTGCTAGTTCCGTAAGTTTCCACAACTCACATTGGTTCCTCCCGAGATATTTGAGGTGTTCCACGGGCCATCTCCTAGTTGTTGCACGATTTTGGCCTCCGATGGCCTATTTTCAAGCTTAAGTGTGAAAAAATGCATTTTTTGACTTACTTTTCAAACCAGGAGTCCCGTACTAGTTCTGTAAGTTTCCACAACTCACATTGGTCCCTTCCAAGCTGTTCAAGGCGTTCCCTGAGCCGTCTCATGGCTGTTGCACGATTTCAGCCTCCGATAGCCTACTTTTCAAGCTTAAGTGTGAAAAAGTGTATTTTTGGACTTAGTTTTCAAACCGGAAGTCCCGTGCCAGTTCCGTAAGTTCCACAAGTCACATTGGTCCCTCTCGAGGTGTTTGAGGTGTTTCCTGCGCTGTCTCGTAGCTGTTGCACGATTTTGGCCTTCGATGGCCTACTTTTCAAACTTAAGTGTGAAAAAGTGCATTTTTGGACTTAGTTTCCAAACCGGGAGTCCCGTGCTAATTCCGTAAGTTTCCACAACTCACATTGGTCTCTCCCAAAGTGTTTGGGGTATTCCTTGGGCCGTCTCATGGCTGTTACACGATTTGGCCTACGATGGCCTATTTTCAAGCTTAAGTGTGAAAAAGTGCATTTTTGTACTTAGTTTTCAAACCGGGAGTCCCGTGCTAGTTCCGTAAATTTCCACAACTCACATTGGCCCCTCCTGATTTGTTTGAGGTGCTCCACAAGCCGTGTCGTGGCTGTTGCACGATTTTGGCCTCCGATGGCCAATTTTCAAGCTTAAGTGTGAAAAAGTACAATTTTAGACTTAGTTTTCAAACCGGGAGTCTCGTCCTAGTTCCGTAAGTTTTCACAACTCACATTCATCCCTCCTGAGGTGTTTGAGGTGTTCCCCAGGCCGTCACATGGCTGTTGCACGATTTTGGCCTCCAGTGCCCTATTTTGAAGCTTAAGTGTGGAAAAGTGCAATTTTCGACTTAGTTTTCAAACCGAGAGTCTCGTGCTAGTTCCGTAAGTTTCCGTAACTCACATTGGTCCCTCCCGAGGTGGTTGAGGTGTTCCTCGGGCTGTCTCATGAATGCTGCACGATTTTGGCCTCTAATGGCCTACTTTTCAAGCTTAAGTGTGAAAAAGTACAATTTTGGACTTAGTTTTCAAACTGGGAGTCCCGTGCTAGTTCCGTAAGTTTCCACAACTCATATTGGTCTCTCCCGACAAGTTTGAGGCGTTCCCCAAGCCGTCTCATGGTTGTTACATGATTTTGACCCCCGAATGCCTATTTTTCAAACTTAAGTGTGAAAAAGTGCATTTTTGGACTTAGTTTTCAAACCGGGAGTCCTGTGCAAGTTCTGTAAGTTTCCACAACTCACATTGGTCCCTCTAAACATGTTTGAGGTGTTCCCCAGGACATCTCATGACTGTTACACGATTTTGGCCCCTGAAGGCCTATTTTCAAACTTAAGTGTGAAAAAGTGCATTTTTTGACTTAGTTTTCAAACCGGGAGTCCCAAGCTAGTTCCGTAAGTTTTCAAAACTCACATTGGTCCCTCCCGAGGTGTTTGAGGTGTTCCCCGGGCCGCCTCGTGGCTGTTACACGATTTTGGCTCTCGAAGGCCTATTTTCAAGCTTAAGTGTGAAAAAGTGCAATTTTGGACTTAGTTTTCAAACCAGGAGTCCTGTGCTAGTTTCGTAAGTTTTCACAACTCACATTGGTCCCTCCCGAGGTGTTCCATGGGCCGTCTCCTAGTTGTTGCACGATTTTGGCCTCCAATGGCCTATTTTCAAGCTTAAGTGTGAAAAAATGCATTTTTTAACTTACTTTTCAAACCAGGAGTCCCGTGCAAGTTCCATAATTTTCCACAACTTACATTGGTCCCTCCCGAGGTGTTTAAGCCGTTCCCCAAGCCGTCTCGTGGCTGTTGCACGATTTTAGCCTCCAATAACCTACTTTTCAAGCTTAAGTGTGAAAAAGTGTATTTTTTGACTTGGTTTTCAAACCGAAAGTCCCGTGCTAGTTCCGTAAGTTCCATAAGTCACATTGGTCCCTCCCGAGGTGTTTGAGGTGTTCCTTGGGCCGTCTCGTAACTGTTGCACGATTTTGGCCTTCGATGGCCTACTTTTCAAGCTTAAGTGTGAAAAAGTGCATTTTTGGACTTAGTTTCCAAACCGGGAGTCCCGTGCTAGTTTCCTTAGTTTCCACTACTCACATTGGTCTCTCCCAATGTGTTTGGGGGTATTCCCTGGGCCGTCTCGTGGCTGTTACACGATTTTGGCCTACGATGGCCTATTTTCAAGCTTATGTGCGAAAAAGTGCATTTTTGGACTTAGTTTTCAAACCGGGAGTGCGGTGCTAGTTCCGTAAATTTTCACAACTCACATTGGTCCCTCCCGAGGTGTTTGAGGTGTTCCACAGGCCGTCTCGTGGCTGTTGCACAATTTTGGCCTCCGATGGCCTATTTTCAAGCTTAAGTGTGAACAAGTACAATTTTAGACTTAGTTTTCAAATCGGGAGTCTCGTGCTAGTTCTGTAAGTTTCCACAACTCACATTTGTCCCTCCTGAGGTGTTTGAGGCGTTCCCCAGGCCGTCTCATGGCTGTTGCACAATTTTGGCCTCCGGTGGCCTATTTTGAAGATTAAGTGTGAAAAATTACAATTTTGGACTTAGTTTTCAAACCGGGAGTCTCGTGCTAGTTCCGCAAGTTTCCACAACTCACATTGGTCCCTCCCGAGGTGGTTGAGGTGTTCCTCGGGCCGTCTCATAGCCGTTGCACGATTTTGGCCTCTGATGGCCTACTTTTCAAGCTTAAGTGTGAAAACGTGCATTTTTGGACATAGTTTTCAAACCGGAAGTCCCGTGCTAGTTCTGTAAGTTTCCACAACTCATATTGGTCTCTCCCGACGTGTTTAAGGTTTTCCCCAGGCCGTCTCATGGCTGTTACACGATTTTGACCCCCGAAGGCCTATTTTTCAAACTTAAGTGTGAAAAAGTGCATTTTTCGACTTAGTTTTCAAACCTGTGCAAGTTCCGTAAGTTTCCACAACTCACATTGGTCCCTCCCGACATGTGTGAGGTGTTCCCTAGGACGTCTCGTGACTGTTACACGATTTTAATCCCTGAAGGCCTATTTTCAAACTTAAGTGTGAAAAAGTACATTTTTTGACTTAGTTTTCAAACCGGAAGTCCCAAGCTAGTTCCGTACGCTTCCAAAAGTCACATTGGTCCCTACCGAGGTGTTTGAGGTGTTCCCCGGGCCATCCCGTGGCTGTTACACGATTTGCCCCCCGAAGGCCTATTTTCAAGCTTAAGTGTGAGAAAGTGCAATTTTGGACTTAGTTTTCAAACCAGGAATCCCGTGCTAGTTCTGTAAGTTTCCACAACTCACATTGATCCCTCCCGAGGTGTTTGAGGTGTTCCACGGGCCGTCTCCTGGTTGTTGCACGATGTTGGCCTCCGATAGCCTACTTTCAAGCTTAAGTGTGAAAAAATACATTTTTTGACTTACTTTTCAAACCAGGAGTCCTGTGCTAGTTTCGTAAGTTTTCACAACTCACATTTGTGCCTCCCAAGGTGTTCAAGGCGTTCCCCGAGCCGTCTCGTGGTTGTTGCATGATTTTATCCTCCGATAGCCTACTTTTCAAGCTTAAGTGTGAAAAAGTGTATTTTTGGACTTAGTTTTCAAACCAGAAGTCCCGTGCCAGTTCCGTAAGTTCCACAAGTCACATTGGTCCCTCCCGAAGTGTTTGAGGTGTTCCCTGGGCCGTCTCGCAGCTGTTGCACGATTTTGGCCTTCGATGGCCTACTTTTCAAGCTTAAGTGTGAAAAAGTGCATTTTTGGACTTAGTTTCCAAACTGGGAGTCCCGTGCTAGTTCTGTAAGTTTTCACAACTCACATTGGTCTCTCCCAATGTGTTTGGGGGTATTCCCTGGGCCGTCTCGTGGCTGTTACACGACTTTGGCCTACAATGGCCTATTTTCAAGCTTAAGTGCGAAAAAGTGCATTTTTGGACTTAGTTTTCAAATCGGGAGTCCCGTGCTAGTTCCGTAAATTTTCACAACTCACATTGGTCCCTCCTGAGGTACTTGAGGTGTTCCACAGGCCGTCTCGTGACTGTTGCACGATTTTGGCCTCTGATGGCCTATTTTCAAGTTTAAGTGTGAAAAAGTACAATTTTAGACTTAGTTTTCAAACCAGGAGTCTCGTGCTAGTTCTGTAAGTTTTCACAACTCACATTTGTCCCTCCTGAGGTGTTTGAGGTGTTCCCCAGGCCGTCTCATGGCTGTTGCACGATTTTGGCCTTCGGTGGCCTATTTTGAAGCTTAAGTGTAAAAAAGTGCAATTTTGGACTTAGTTTTCAAACCGAGAGTCTCATGCTAATTCCACAAGTTTCTGCAACTCAAATTGGTCCCTCCTGAGGTGGTTGAGGTGTTCCCCGGGCCGTCTCATGGCTGTTGCACGATTTTGGCCTCCGATGGCCTACTTTTCAAGCTTAAGTGTGAAAACGTGCATTTTTGGACTTAGTTTTCAAACCGGGAGTCCCGTGCTAGTTCTGTAAGTTTCCACAACTCATATTGGTCTCTCCCGACATGTTTGAGGTGTTCCCCAGGCCATCTCATGGCTGTTACACGATTTTGACCCCCGAAGGCCTATTTTTCAAACTTAAGTGTGAAAAAGTGCATTTTTCGACTTAGTTTTCAAACATGTGCAAGTTCCGTAACTTTCCACAACTCACATTGGTCCCTCCCGACATGTGTGAGGTGTTCCCTAGGACGTCTCGTGACTGTTACACGATTTTAATCCCTGAAGGCCTATTTTCAAACTTAAGTGTGAAAAAGTGCATTTTTTGACTTAGTTTTCAAACCGGAAGTCCCAAGCTAGTTCTGTAAGCTTCCAAAAGTCACATTGGTCCCTACCGAGGTGTTTGAGGTGTTCCCCGGACCATCCAGTGGCTGTTACACGATTTGGTCCCCGAAGGCCTATTTTCAAGCTTAAGTGTGAGAAAGTGCAATTTTGGACTTAGTTTTCAAACCCGGAGTCCCGTGCTAGTTCCGTAACTTTCCAACACTCACATTGATCCTTCTCGAGGTGTTTGAGGTGTTCCACGGGCCGTCTCCTGGTTGTTGCACGATTTTGGCCTCCGATAGCCTACTTTCAAGCTTAAGTGTGAAAAAATGCATTTTTTGACTTACTTTTCAAACCAGGAGTCCCGTGCTAGTTCCGTAAGTTTCCACAACTCACATTGGTCCCTCCCAAGGTGTTCAAGGTGTTCCCCGAGCCGTCTCGTGGCTGTTGCATGATTTTATCCTCCGATAGCCTACTTTTCAAGCTTAAGTGTGAAAAAGTGTATTTTTGGACTTAGTTTTCAAACCGGAAGTCCCGTGTCAATTCCGTAAGTTCCACAAGTCACATTGGTCCCTCCCGAGGTGTTTGAGGTGTTCCCTGGGCCGTCTCGCATCTGTTGCACGATTTTGGCCTTCGATGGCCTACTTGTCAAGCTTAAGTGTGAAAAAGTACATTTTTGGAGTTAGTTTCCAAACCGGGAGTCCCGTGCTAGTTCCGTAAGTTTTCACAACTCACACTGGTCTCTTCCAATGTTTTTGGGGGTATTCCCTGGGCCGTCTCGTGGCTGTTACACGACTTTGGCCTACGATGGCCTATTTTCAAGCTTAAGTGCGAAAAAGTGCATTTTTGGACTTAGTTTTCAAACCGGGATTCCGGTGCTAGTTTCGTAAATATTCACAACTCACATGCGTCCCTCCCGAGGTGTTTGAGGTGTTCCACAGGCCGTCTCGTGACTGTTGCACGATTTTGGCCTTTGATGGCCTATTTTCAAGCTTAAGTGTGAAAAAGTACAATTTTAGACTTAGTTTTCAAACCAGGAGTCTCGTGCTAGTTCCGTAAGTTTCCACAACCCGCATTGGTCCCTCCTGAGGTGTTTGAGGTGTTCCCCAGGCCGTTGCATGGCTGTTGCACGATTTTGGCCTCCGGTGGCCTATTTTGAAGCTTAAGTGTGAAAAAGTGCAATTTTGGACTTAGTTTTCAAACCGAGAGTCCCGTGCTAATTCCGCAAGTTTCCAAAACTCAAATTGGTCCCTCCCGAGGTGGTTGAGGTGTTCCCCGGGCCGTCTTATGGCTGTTGCACGATTTTGGCCTCCGATGGCCTACTTTTCAAGCTTAAGTGTGAAAACGTGCATTTTTGGACTTAGTTTTCAAACCGGGAGTCCCGTGCTAGTTCTGTAAGTTTCCATAACTCATATTGGTCTTTCCCGACATGTTTAAGGTGTTCCCCAGGCCGTCTCATGGCTGTTACACGATTTTGACCCCCGAAGGCCTATGTTTGAAACTTAAGTGTGAAAAGGTGCATTTTTGGACTTAGTTTTCAAACCGGAAGTCCTGTGCAAGTTCCGTAAGTTTCCACAACTCACATTGGTCCCTCCCGACATGTTTGGGGTGTTCCCTAGGACGTCTCATGACTGTTACACGATTTTGGCACCTGAAGGCCTATTTTCAAACTTAGGTGTGAAAAAGTGCATTTTTTGACTTAGTTTTCAAACGGGGAGTCCCAAGCTAGTTCCGTAAGTTTCCAAAGCTCATATTGGTCCCTCCCGGGTGTTTGACATGTTTCCTGGGCCGTCTCATGCCTGTTACACGATTTTGGCCCCCGATGGCCTATATTCAAGCTTTACTGTGAAAAAGCGCATTTTTCGACTTAGTTTTCAAACTTGGAGTCGTGTGGTAGTTCCGTAAGTTTCCACAACTCACATTGGTCCCTCCCAAGGTGTTTGAGGTGTTCCCCAGGCCGTCTTGTGGCTGTTGCACGATTTTGGCCTCCGATGGCCTACTTTTCAAGCTTATGTGTGAAAAAATGCATTTTTGGACTTAGTTTTCAAACCCAGAGTCCTGTGCTAGTTCCGTAAGTTTCCACAACTCAAATTGGTCCCTCCTAAGGTGTTTGAGGTGTTCCCCAGGCCGTCTCGTGGCTGTTGCACGATTTTGGCCTCCAACGGCCTAGTTTTCAAGCTTAAGTGTGAAAAAGTGCATTTTTGGACTTAGTTTTCAAACCGAGAGTCCCGTGCTAGTTCCATAAGTTTCCACAACTCACATTGGTCCCTCCCGAGGTCTTTGAGATGTTCCCTGGGCCGCCTCGTGGCTGTTACACATTTTTGGCCTCCGATTGCCTATTTTCCAGCTTAGGTGTGAAAAAATGCATTTTTGGACTTAGTTTTCAAACCGGGAGTCCCGTGCTAGTTCTGTAAGTTTTCATAACTCACATTGGTCTCTACCGAGGTGTTTGAGGTGTTCCACGGTCCGTCTCGTAGCTGTTGCACGATTTTGGCTTCTGATGGCCTATTTTCAAGCTTAAGTGTGAAAAAGTGCAATTTTAGACTTAGTTTTCAAACCGGGAGTCCCGTGCTAGTTCTGTAAGTTTCCACAACTCACATTGGTCGCTCCTGAGGTGTTTGAGGTATTCCCCGGGCTGTCTCATGGCTATTGCACGATTTTGGCCTTCGGTGGCCTATTTTGAAGCCTAAGTGTGAAAAAGTTCCATTTTGGACTTAGTTTTCAAACCGGGAGTCCCATGCTAGTTCTATAAGTTTTCGCAACTCACATTGGTCCCTCCCGAGGTGGTTGAGGTGTTCCCCGAGCCGCCTTGTGGCTGTTGCACAATTTTGGCCTCCGATGGCCTAATTTTTAAGGTTAAGTGTAAAAAAGTGCATTTTTTGACTTAGTTTTCAAACTGGAAGTCCCGTGCTAGTTCCTTAAGTTTCCACAACTCACATTGGTCTCTCCCGACGTGTTTGAGGTGTTCCCTGGGCCGTCTCATGGTTGTTACACGATTTTGACCCCCGAAGGCCTATTTTTCAAACTTAAGTGTGAAAAAGTGCATTTTTGGACTAGTTTTCAAACCGGGAGTCCTGTGCTAGTTCCGTAAGTTTCCACAACTCACATTGGTCCCTCCCGACGTGTTTGAGGTGTTCCTCAAGACGTCTTGTGGCTGTTACACGATTTTGGCCCCCGAAGGCCTATTTTCAAGCTTAAGTGTGAAAAAGTGAATTTTTGGACTTAGTTTTCAAACCGGGAGTCCCGAGCTAGTTCCGTAAGTTTCCAAAACTCACATTGGTCCCTCTCGAGGTGTTTGAGGTGTTCCCCGGGCCGTCTCGTGGCTGTTACACGATTTGGGCCCCCGAAGGCCTATCCTCAACCTTAAGTGTGAAAAAGTACATTTTTTGACTTAGTTTTCAAACCAGTAGTCCCGTGCTAGTTCCGTAAGTTTTCACAACTCACATTGGTCCCTCCCGAGGTGTTTGATGTGTTCCCCAGGTTGTCTCGTGGCTATTGCACAATTTTGGCCTCTGGTGGCCTATTTTGAAGCTTAAGTGTGAAAAAGTTCAATTTTGGACTTAGTTTTCAAACCTGGAGTCCCGTGCTAGTTCCGTAAGTTTCCACAACTCACATTGGTCCCTCCTGATGTGTTTGAGGTGTTCCCTGGGCCGTCTCATGGCTGTTGCATGATTTTGGCCTCCAAATACTTTTCATCTTTGGGCTATTGTACAACACAAACCAATGAGCAATATCACGAATTTCTTGAGACATTTCAGCATCTCGTGTGATTAGACCAATTGGACGTGCAGTTTCTGTGACTACTATCAACCCTTTTTGACGTTCACCGCGATCTTCATTCCGTTCTGGTCGATTATGCACGGTTTCAATCCCATCAACATACATTGAACAAAAAGTAATGCACTCTTTGACAATGTAAGCCTCAGCAATTAAACCTTCTGGTCAAGCTCGGTTGGTCACATATTTTTTTAATGCTCCAGGAAACCTTCAAGAGAGAACGAATTAGGAGTATAACTACATATGCAACACACTTACGCAAATCTCATTTACAAGTATAAGTGTAAAAAATACCTTTCAATTGGGAACATCCATCGATATTGTACGGGTTCTCCAAGAATAGCCTCACGAGGCAAATGAACAGCCAAGTGGATCATCACATCGAAGAAGGCTGGAGGAAAGATCTTTTCAAGCTTGCATAAATTGTGTATTATACGTTCCTCTAATTTCTCCAGTTCGCTCCGCCTTAGTGTCCTAGAGCATAGGTCTTGGAAGAAATTGCCTAACTCAAAAAGTGTTGTGCTAATTTCTTTATCCACGTAACCACGCATTCCAATGGGAAGAATTCTTTGTATCAGTACATGGCAGTCGTGGCTTTTTAGGCCTGTTAGTCTACCATTTCTTGCATTCATTGATTTGGATGTGTTTACCGCATACCCATCTGGATACTTGACAGTTTTTAAAAATTCAAAGAAACCCTCCATTTCTGCAGGTGTCAATGAAAAGCTTGCTCGAGGCTTGACATATGATCCATCAGGTCGTTGTGTTAGCCATAGCTCTTTCCTTATACCCATATCTTCCAAGTCTAACCGTGCCTTGTCTGTGTCCTTGTTCTTTCCATCAATGCCTAACATAGTTCCGAAAACATTTTCACTAAAATTTTTCTCCACATGCATGACATCAATGTTGTGTCAAAGTTTTCGCTTCTTCCAATAGGGTAACCCATACAAGATGCTTACCTTTGTCCAATTAGGTGCTTGACGGGGTCTTTTTCTATTACTTGGATGTTTTCCATATATGACACCTGTCACATTGTCCAACTGGTCTTGTATCTTTTCTGCCGGCAACTCCAAAGATCTCTTCCGTTTCTCAATCTTACCATTGTAAGCCCTACTCTTTCGCCTTTCTGGGTGGTCCTCAGGCAAGTAACATCGATGGTTACTGTACCCCGTCTTACTTCTCAAAGATTGAAAATACGACTCATCATTGCAAGTGTAACAAGAATAATGACCTTTTGTTCTCCACCCAAATATGTCACCAAATGCAGGCCAATCATGTATTGTCCACAACAAAGCTGCATGCATTCGAAAAGTCTCATTGGTGAAGGCATCGTAAGTTAATGCACCATTTGTCCATAAATCATTCAACTCATCCACCAATGGTCACATGTAGACGTCAATATCAATCCCTGGTTACAATTCTCCAGGAATAAGTAATGACATCAAACAAAATGGATCCTTCATAACCAACCAATGTGGCAAGTTGTATGGAATGAGTATGACGGGCCACAAACTATAAAAGTTGTTCATGTTCCCAAAAGGGTTAAACCCATCAACGGCCAACCCTAGCCTCACATTTCGAGGCTCCAAGGCAAACTCGGAATGTTGTGCATCAAATTCCTTTCACTCATCACTGTCAGCGGGATGCCTCAATATCTCGTCGTCCACTCATTTGTCTTTGTACCATCTCATGTCCTCAGCCCTCTTCCTTGACATGTACAATCTTTTTAACCTTGGTGTCAAAGGAAAGTACCGCAATACTTTATGAGGGATCTTCTTACCCCTTCCATGATTGATCTTGTATCTAGATGTCTTACAAGTCGGACATTTATCTAGTGATGCATTCTCCTTCCAAAATAATACACAATCATTTATGCAAGCGTGAATGAGCTCATATGACAAGCCCAAGTCACGTAGTATTTTCTTAGCTTCATAAGTTGACTTTGGAACCAAATTTTCTTTCGGTAAAACTCTACTTAAAAACTCTAACA
Source organism: Camellia japonica (assembly GCA_030407325.1). NCBI lineage: Eukaryota > Viridiplantae > Streptophyta > Magnoliopsida > Ericales > Theaceae > Camellia > Camellia japonica. The sequence goes on from JAPPVO010000031.1 coordinate 154,104,273, forward strand.
TCATATCAACTGACTTATTGCTCCAATGATTTGTTACCTTCATATTAAGCACCTCAATCACAAGTTTCAACAAAGTATAATTTGTACAATTTGGGAACAGCTCACGCTTGGCATCAGTCAACAATTGATCAAAAGTTCTCACTTCCTCCCCTTGGGTTGTATTAGTCGATTCCCCTCTTATTCGATCTTCCACTAAGGCTTCAATACCACCTACAATTTCATCAACATCAAGTAGCATCTCATCATCATGGTAAGCCTCGTTTGAAACACGGTTCCCCGTGCTAGTGCCATATAGTGTAAGTTTGCATAATCCATATTGGAGCAAATGAATTTCCACATTTGGAAGATTTTGTCTATAAACATTCACACACTTTATACATTGGCACAACAGATTACCATTCTGGTCTATAACCCCCATTGCAAATTGAAGAAATAACTTGACCCCATCATTATATGGTTTGCTCATCCTTCCATCAACCGTCCTACCTATGGCAATCCAACTTTTATCCATGTCTGATCACAAATGAAAGATTAGGAACAATGTAGTATAATGTAGACTTGTGTATTTATGAACTAATTAAATTGAAAAATTCAATAACAACTTCACCAAATATATGTCCAGATCTTTAATGAAGATTCTTATACAAGTTCTAAGGTTATATGCAAGTAAGGAATAAAAAATAACAAAATGGTCATTATTGATTTTAACATTCTAACACCACCATTCTAACACCATTCCTACTGCAATACAAAAGCAAAATACTCCACCATTATAACACCAAAATACTCCAGCAGCAGAACTCCCACACTGAAGGCTACTGATGTTGCACCTACTAACCCAGGCCCCTTCTAACCAAAACAAAAATCCCACAAAAATAAAACCAAAAATGACGGCCACTTTTGAACATAACATTCTAATAAAAGTTCTTAGTTATACCTCATGTGATGTTTAATTATAACTTCTTCTTTTTTTTAAAGTTACGATCCTTAAAGTATTAAGTTATGTTATTTGTTATAATCAAATTTACAAATGACATAATTTGCATATGATATATATCCTCCTTTTATAGTCAATGATTAAGAGTATGACTAATATGCCTATCTTCGTACAAAGCCATCTTACCTAAAATTAATTAGGGCAAAATATTTCTTTTATGGCATTTGACATTAAATTATGTGGACTTATCTTTAAAGCGGCGTGTACATGAATAATCCCTTCCTCGTAGTGACGATCCCATGATTTAAACCATGATTATATAATTCCCTTCTTCATTATAGCAATCCCACGATTTAAAGCATAATTATATAATTCTGTTACCACTTGTTGAATTGAGTTCTACAATCTTGCTTCAAACCATTTGGTGTTAGACATACGACTTCACTTCATCTTTAATAATATTTGACATTGCAACACATTTTGATTTTCAATACAAGTACTTCGCAAGCAATGTGGGTATAAAATAAACATAAAACACCAGTCACAAGAATTATGCAAAATGGTTCAAACCATTCATAGTTGATAAAAAAAAAGAAACATAAAACACTCCATTGATATGACAACATATATCTGACAATGTACAAAAGCCACAAACTATTCTGTTCCCATCTTCAAAGCCGAAAAAATAGAGCTCACGATGGATGAAAACAATGGAGGAGATCACAAAACTATCTCCTTCCAAGCTGAACATCAACAGCCAAACACAACTAAAAACATACTAGCTAGTGCAAGAGCATACTTGATACTACCTAAAGATAACATTACTACTACTACTACTACAGAGACCAAAGAGGCATGGCCTCTAATACATGTAATGAACTGCCACTGTCAAAAGGCCTAAAATATGCAGCCTATATATATGCAGCAGATGGGATTGAAATTGAAGTCAAAAGGCTAAGTGAGATTGAAGAATAGTTGTATGGCAAAAGAAGCCACAATAGAAAAATCACAGGTTGTATATATATATATTTTATATGTAAAAAAATATGCAACCAGTGAAAGGGAAACTGAGGAATGAAAGGTGGGGATTAACCAAAATAGAAAAAATTGAGAAGTGGTGAAATCGGCTACTAAAGTTATATATATATATATATATTTTATATGTATACAGAGCATATACATCAGAGAAAGAAAATATTAGACAGAGGAGCATCGAGAGAGAGAGAGAGAGAGAGAGAGAGACTAACAGCGGTGGTGGTGAGCCGATCGGCACAGCAGTGGCGGTAAGGAAAGGAGGGGCTAATGATCGGCAGCAAGAGGAGAAACCAACGGCGGCGGTGAGGAAAGGCTGTTGGGGGTGAGCCGATCGGCATAACGACAATGTGTGTGAATCGATGAAATGGTAGCAACGGCAGTGAGGAAACTGTGTGAATGAGTATAAGGTGTGTGTGTGTGAAATCAAGTTTGATGGAGAAATTATTGTGTGTGTTTGAGAAGAAGAAGAACCATTGTTGTCTATCTGCTTCTATAGGCGCCAATACATTTTTATTTCCCCCTAAAATATTTAACAGCTAAATCATTTATTGGTGACAAAATTATTTCTTCACCAAAGATAAAAATATTGGCCACAAAAATAGTTTTGGCACTAAACGATATTAAAATATTAAAAATTATTGGTGACAAAAATATATTCGTCATTAATAATTTTATAATTGGTGACCAATTTTTTCGTCACCAAAAGTCTCAAAATTTTGGTACCCTCCGAAAAAATTAGCGGGAAAATCTTCAGTGACAAAAAAAATATAAATAATGACGAAAAATAATTTCGTCACCTAATTTTTTTATTATGATTTAGATTGGTGACAAAATGTTATTTTTGTCTCTAAAAATGGTACATTTAGAGACGAAATATTATTTTCGTCATTAAAAGAAAGGTATTTCGTGACAATTTATTTTCGTCATTAGTTTTCGTCTCTAAAGACTATTTTTGTTGTAGTGTATATTTGACCAACTAGAAACCTATTATACTGATTATTCTGTTTGAAGTGTGCCACAGAGGTCTTGTTTTAGCATTGATAACTTATGAACAATGGAACTAAAAAATAAAACAGTTAGTTTCATGAGCCTGGAAAACATAATCCATTCTTCGTATGTAGGGAAAAAAATAACTTTGCTATTAGCTTTCTTTTTCTTTGTTCCAATAATCATTTTACATTATAAAGGTCAACAAGATAACAAAGGTATATGAGCGTTAAAAGAAACAAAATGAATTAATCTCAATCTGGAGGCATGTATCCAAAAGTACCCAGAAAACGGGTCTACAATGAAGCACTCCCAACTTCAGTTAGTTTTGCCAACCCAAAATCTGCAACCTGTATGTAGTATTATACAACAATTTAGTCTAAAATAATAAATGTTCACAAATCACAATCTAGTACAGGCATTTTCACAACCTTCGCACGAAAGTTTTTGTCTATCAAAATATTTACTGATTTAATATCTTGACGAATATAGTCAGGGACAGTATGCTCATGGATGTATTCAACTCCTCTAGCTAAATCAAGTGCAATTTTCACCCTAGTAGACCACGGCAATGGATCCCTATCTAAAAGCAAAATAAGTTATACAATCATAAAACAGATTGAAATACTAAGGGATAGAATTCACACTTTATGAATGCATAAGAATTTTTCACCTAAACCATACATATGTTCACTTAAGTTGCCATTATCGATGAATTCATAGACTAAAAATAATGAACCCTCCACACAGTGACCTATTAAGCACACCTGCATTGAATTTTCAATAACATTTAAAACTACATGTCAATAATTATATTATTGAACTTATTTAATAATTTAACTTTAATAAAGTGACTAAAGATCCAAATAACAGGTACAAAAAACTTTCTAGGAGCACTAATATATAAAGCCAAACTTGGATTTTCATAACTGTTTTAATTTCCAGGAGCACTAATATTCAATAAAATTTATAATACACAAAATTGAAACTCCTTTATCCACACTGTTTGTTTTGTTTTCCAATTTCTAGAACCCATTTTCCTTTTCTATTTTCCAGTTCTCCTTTACCCACTCTTTGGAGAACTGTTATGAAAATCATGAATTGATTTTTGTTAGTGGGATTTTTACTTGTAACAGAATTTTCAAATTCAAGTATATAAATCACACTTGATTTAGGGTTTTAAGATCAAACTACGAGAATAATTGCATAAAAACTTCAAATTTTAAACCCAAAAAGAAGAATCGAAGAATAGAGAAGGATCGAAAAATAGAGAAGAAGACTCATTTTGCATTAATTTAGATAAGTTGATTAGTAGTCAGAAGTCAACTACAATGACACACATGTGAAAAAAATAGTGCAATTTATAGTTGGTACCTTGAATCTTAATGCAGAAGAGCTGGATTCAACTTTGATGTGATCAGAGAGTGAAATTCCAAAAAGAGAAGATTCCTTCAAAGAAACACTAGACTTTCCCTGAAACCAGCAACACATTTCGCACAATGTTAATTCAAAGAATTCACCATTGATTGTTAGTAGCGAGAACCAAAAAAAAAAGGGCAAAAAAAAAAAAGGAGCAATGAACCTCTTTGGGAATGGCAAAAGCAGAGGGAAGCAGGGCAGCAGCCTGGAGAGCCATGAGCACCTTCAAATGATGACAGTAATAAGTAAGAACACACAACATATATTCATAGAAATACAAATCTGATGTCTGACACAAAATGGGGAAATCATTGTGGTGGGAAACCAAGTGGTCCAAAACAAGGACAAAAAATAAAACCAATCAAAAGAGTAGTGGCTGCTATTATATATTTATAATAGCAGCCACTACTTTTAATAACACATACGAGACTTGAAGGAAGTAACTATTCTAAGAAAGGTTTTCCATCCTTAAGCCAGAAAGACTTATAACCATTAGTAAAAACTCTTAAGAAAAAGGTCACTGCTAATTAAGGAAACTTCAAAACTAGTAATAATAGAGATAATAACTATGCAAATAAAAAGAAGTTGACAAGACTAACCTCATAAATCATCTCTGCAGATTTAACAAACGCACGCCAGGCCCATCTCCTTTCCAAATGCACTTTTGACTGCCTTAGAGCTGCTTCAGGAATTGCACCATCCATATCCAGTAAATCGATCTTGAGTACCGTCAAGAATTGAGAAGCTTTGCCTACTAATGGCCTTAGTGCAAACTCAGGAATGACACGGCAGTTACCAACCTCTGCAGCTAGAGCTCGATTGAAAAATGACACGTTTTCCTCCATTTTTTTGAACAATTAAACTTTGATTTAAAATTTGGCAAACACATCCATGAACTCCCTAGTTTCGTATAGCTAGTTGAAGGTCAAGTTAGTAAATAGAATACACTGAATATATCACAAGGAGACTCATAGTATCCAAATAAACTGACGTAGGTTCCTATTTTAGATGGATCTGCAAGGGAGTGGATGGAAGCAATTGAACAAATTGGGTTAAGGGTGGCCACAGATCAGGATGGAAAGAGTAGTGAGAAAATGGCACCTTTTCTTAATGAACCTGTTCATGCAAGGAGGAAGGATTCTTTTGTAGTTGTATTCCCTTCTCCAGAAGTTCACATCACTTGTGGAATTAACTTCTCGCAGGTATATTTTTGTGGCTTTGCTAAATAGTATGTTTACATTAGAGAATACGAAAAATGAAACATTTTTTGTCATGTCGTTTGTTTGTATTACCCTGTAGATAAACCTCTGCGCTTTCTACCTTTTTTTTCTATGAAGAGACAATAAATTTCAAGAACTCTTTTCAGAATATTTATCTGCACTACTTTGAGATGATATTTTATTTACACTCAGTTTATGCTCGCTGCTTTCATGTGTGTGCATCGGAAGATTTGCTGTTTCATTGAACTCTTCCAAATTATGACATTCAACTATGCAACCACTTCGTAAAGATACTGTGTTTTGATAGAATTTAGCACATTTAAGGCTCTTAATGATATATACAACCTGTTTAGCAAATAGAGATCCCCCTTTCCCTGTGGTGTGTAGCTACGTTGTCTTCTTCTCAAGTTTCTTTGATGAGACGATTGAGAGAGATTGAGACTGAGCTCCTTCAAATTTGCTCCATTAGAGCATCTCCAACCCATCCTCCATATCTTCAAATATGGAGGATTTGCTCCTCCAACCCACCCTTCAAATTCATCTCCATTTGGAAGGAGAATGAGTTCATCCTCCATATTTGGAGGGAGGATGAAAAAATGGAGGATCATCCAAAATACTATTCATTTATATATTTGTTATTATATTACAAATAACTTTTAATTTATAAATTTAATTTTTATAAAATTGACATCATTAAAAAGTATAAAATCATATCTTTAAAATGAGTATAATATTAAATATATTTTACAAAAATTTTAAAATTAAATATTTATTAATGAATAAAAATTACTTTTTGAATAGAGTTTGAATGAATAGTAACTTCCTCTATATTTACTTTTTGAATAAAAAATATTATTTTCATCCTCTTAGTGAGAGTATTGCATTGGAGATGCTCTTAGAACTTCTGTGCCTTCTGATGAAACCCTTGGAAGCCAAGAGCTAGGGTTGTGTAATCTGATATATTTATTTATTTTTAAATATATTTTTTGGGGTTTTCATATTTCAATTGTATAAGCAAATGGGGTTTTCTTCAATCCATGTCAATCAAATTAATTATAGGAGGCAAAAACTACAGGCTTAGCAAATTCAAGGTGAAAAAATTATTGAGAGGCAAAATCTGAGAAGTTGAAAATTATAGTTAGGGTTTGAAATTGGGGGAACGAGAGAGAGAGAGAGAGAGAGAGAGAGAGCGTGCTTACCTGATGGAAAAGGTCTGAAATCGAGAGGATTAGCAATGGTCGAGTGTAGGCGGCTCCACGCACTGCTTCCGAACTTTCTTCATCACTCCACCAAACCCCACTGCTGCTCCAACGCTGCTCCTGTTTCGTTTTGTGTTAGCCACCTTCTTCGTGTTTGCTCTCTGCCCTGGTCAGTTCGCCGCCAAACTCACGGTAGGGAAACAGGGCGGCGCCACCACAACGTGCGACATTTTTGGTGGTGGTGGTTTTTAATGGTGGTCTAGGGTTTGTGCTTGTGTGAATATTAGCGAGAAATAGAAACAGATGAAGAGCTAGAAAGAGAGACACATAGGGATACACTGTGGGTATATTTTGATATATTTGTTTGTTTTTTTATTTTTTATTTTATTTTTATTTCTTTGTGTGTGTGTGTGTGTGTGTGTGTGTGTGTGTGTTTAGTGCTCCAAATTTTCATTTTTGAGCCACTTGTTTTTTGTTCATATCTTTCACGACAACAATTGCGTGTCGTGAAAAATCTAATATTTTAAACGACTGGCTTTTTGTGCGTCGTGAAAAGTAAAATTTTTAACGGTTAACTTTTTGTGCGTCGTGAAATGTTCACTATTTTTAATAGCTAGCACACGCATGTCGTGTATAATTAATATATTAACAGCATGCCATATGCATGTCATAGAAAGTTTTATTATTTACGGCTAACATTGCAAGTCGTAAAAAAATCATTGTTATTAAAATTCACGACCTACGCAATAGACACGTCGTAGTTAGAAAATTATTTATGACATGCAAAAAAAACAAGTCGTAAAAGTGAGAAACAACGGCTTGCATTTACTGCATATCGTTAATGTGAAGCCGCAAAAATCCAGTTTTGTTGTAGTGAACTCGGCTCGGCTCGTTTACAGTCCTAATTTGGCTTAAGTACAAAATTAAAATAAATGCTTTCTTAAAATGGTGGGTGTAATGATAAAATTATCATTCTCCCTCAATTCTACTTAACAAAGACAAATGAATGGCTATAAGATGGAAAACTACATCCCAAAGGGATAGAAATATATATATATATATATATATTTATTTATTTACAAAAACATAAAAGAGTACAAGTAACACTTATACCTCACAATTTTTCACTTACACCCACCACATAATGACTTGCAATTTATATATTTTTGTAATTTTTTTTTTTCTCTATCCCACTATAGTTTAATCACCCCTTATAGCATTAAGATTAAAATAAAAGAATTAGAATTTAAATTAATAATATTAAAAATTCAAGATTTAATTTGCTACGAGAGTTAACCTTTGGATTTTATTTTTATTTTTTATAATTTCACCTTATAGTAATTTAGTTATTAAACTAAACTAAAAAGAATATTTTAGATATTTTATAGATACCTATATTAAGTTTAATTATTAAAATATCATTTTTATGTAACAAATCAAAAGATTTAGATTGATAAAATTAAAAATTTAAAATTTATTTTGTTACAATAATTGTATACTAAATATTTTTTTATAATTTCTCTAAATAATTTTTGAAAAATTAAACCAAAAATAACAGTATTTAGAAACTCATACAACTTACTAGAAACTTACTTGTTAGAAACTCCGCACCACTACGCTTTCCTAATAGGTTGCGCTTTCCCAAATGCAAAGTGGATTGTTGTAATTGCATGAGAAGGGGAGAACGACCGTTGCCCTTTTATGGAGTGAAAAAGTGTCTTATTTTTTTTATTTATTAGTGTATGTCTGTGTCTAAAGGTATGGTATGAATAATATTAAGATTAAAATGTAAGTATAATTTATAAATATTATGTTGAAATTTGTGAAGTTTGTGTCATTTTTTGATAAAGATACTGAAAAAATATATTGAAATATTTTTCTTCTTAAAGAACTTGTTACAATTTTGCTTATATTACATGCTCTACAAAACTCAAATAAAACAACTCTCCCTAATCTTAATGCAAATTAAGAAACAAAGATATAAGATTTATAATGTTTACCAATATTGCAAATCAAAATAGAAGAGTAAGTAAAAAAAATTGAAAACACTGAACAAAAAATAGAAAATAAAGTTATTGTATACTTGTTAACGTTTTATAATAAAAATGACAAAATTACTAAATCTATACAATCTCAACAGTTAAATTAAAAATTAAATATCAAATAATACGTAATAGACTGTACTCTACAATTCCAAACAAATCAAATATAAAAAAAAAATAAATTAAATATCAAACAATGCACACTAGCCAGTGCTCTGTAACCTAAAAGAAATTAAAATTAAAATGCACACCAGTTAGTACTACTGCTGCCAATCAAATTATAACTACATAAGAAAAACAAACATTATATTGTCATACACTAAAAGAGTGGGTTAAAACTTTACAAAAAATGGGTTAAAGCTTTCCAAGATATGTATGCTTTACAAAAGCTGTGTCAATAACATGCCTTCAAACATGTGTTTGCCCAAACTTCTTCCTCATTACTTTCCAAAAAGTCTTTGTATCAACTTGTATGTATCCCCAATGAGGAACATGCACAACAATCTGGTAATTTGTGGAACAAAAAAAATATAGATTAGTACATTTGTTGGAAATATACATATCAAAATACTTTGAGATTGAAATTATCTTATTACATCCACATCGAAGCAAGCTAGTCGTATTTCTCCTTTTAAGCTCCATAGATTTTTCGGTCCAATCTTAATGCAAATTAAGAAACAAAGATATAAGATTTATAATGTTTACCAATATTGCAAATCAAAATATAAGAGTAAGTAAAAAAAATTGAAAACACTGAAGAAAAAATAGAAAATAAAGTTATTGTATACTTGTTAACGTTTTATAATAAAAATGACAAAATTACTAAATCTATACAATCTCAACAGTTAAATTAAAAATTAAATATCAAATAATACGTAATAGACTGTACTCTACAATTCCAAACAAATCAAATATAAAAATAAAATAAAATAAAATATCAAATAATGCACACTAGCCAGTGCTCTGTAACCTAAAAGAAATTAAAATTAAAATGCACACCAGTTAGTGCTACTGCTGCCAATCAAATTATAACTACATAAGAAAAACAAACATTATATTGTCATACACTAAAAGAGTGGGTTAAAACTTTACAAAAAATGGGTTAAAGCTTTCCAAGATATGTATGCTTTACAAAAGCTGTGTCAATAACATGCCTTCAAACATGTGTTTGCCCAAACTTCTTCCTCATTACTTTCCAAAAAGTCTTTGTATCAACTTGTATGTATCCCCAATGAGGAACATGCACAACAATCTGGTAATTTGTGGAACAAAAAAAATATAGATTAGTACATTTGTTGGAAATATACATATCAAAATACTTTGAGATTGAAATTACCTTATTACATCCACATCGAAGCAAGCTAGTCGTATTTCTCCTTTTAAGCTCCATAGATTTTTCTGTCCAATCTTAATGCAAATTAAGAAACAAAGATATAAGATTTATAATGTTTACCAATATTGCAAATCAAAATATAAGAGTAAGTAAAAAAAATTGAAAACACTGAAGAAAAAATAGAAAATAAAGTTATTGTATACTTGTTAACGTTTTATAATAAAATGACAAAATTACTAAATCTATACAATCTCAACAGTTAAATTAAAAATTAAATATCAAATAATACGTAATAGACTGTACTCTACAATTCCAAACAAATCAAATATAAAAAAAAAAATTAAATATCAAATAATGCACACTAGCCAGTGCTCTGTAACCTAAAAGAAATTAAAATTAAAATGCACACCAGTTAGTGCTACTGCTGCCAATCAAATTATAACTACATAAAAAACAAACATTATATTGTCATACACTAAAAGAGTGGGTTAAAACTTTACAAAAAATGGGTTAAAGCTTTCCAAGATATGTATGCTTTACAAAAGCTGTGTCAATAACATGCCTTCAAACATGTGTTTGCCCAAACTTCTTCCTTATTACTTTTCAAAAAGTCTTTGTATCAACTTGTATGTATCCCCAATGAGGAACATGCACAACAATCTGGTAATTTGTGGAACAAAAAAAATATAGATTAGTACATTTGTTGGAAATATACATATCAAAATACTTTGAGATTGAAATTACCTTATTACATCCACATCGAAGCAAGCTAGTCGTATTTCTCCTTTTAAGCTCCATAGATTTTTCGGTCCAATCCTACAAAAGTCCATATTTCAAATTATTATTAAATTGAAATTTTATAAAAAGTTATATAATCAATAGAAATAAATCTACATGGTTACCTTCTGATAAAACTTAATTTAATCTACATAGAACACTACAACAACACTTCAGAATAAACAATATTTGCAGTAGAATCCAAACTATCTTTAGGGAGGAGAATATGTATACGATCAAATGATGTACATCTGGACAATGCCACATATAGTTGTCCACGACTAAATACTAGCATACGCAAATCAACCCCAACAAATTTCACTGATTATCCTTGAGATTTATTAATGGTCAAGGCATATGCTAATCGGACTGGAAATTGACGTCTTATCGTTTGGAAAGGCATTTCTGAGAAGATTATAGACACCCTATTTTTGACCGACCTTAAGACTCAGACGTCACCAATTGAGCGCTCGGTGATGTCGTATATTGTGCTCGTTCAGAGGTTTCAGAGTCTCGGCTGCGAGCCTTGCCTCCGAACTTCCGAACTCTTTTGTGCTTTGCCTCGGTTTGCGAACCAGGTCCCGTTTTCTCCGTTTTCTCTTCCCGAAGGGAGGGAGAAGTCTCGTAGATCATCTCTCAGTGGCCGTAGGCTACATTTCGTGGTCGTAGGCCATTTTTCTTGCTTGGAGCCCGGTTCCCGGTTTTCGGAGCCGTCGGTCGTGTGCCTCAGTCCGGGACCGCTTAACCACCTCCGTTTGCTCCGGTTTTTGGCACATACCTTATTTCCTCCCTTTTGAGGGACACTGTGGCTCGAGAGACCAACTTCGTGGTCAAACTCCACCTTCGGTGCTTAACAGTCAGTTTTCGGGGCCCCGGGCTGCGCGTTTTGGCCCCCGAACCTTCGTTTTGCATCGGTTTGGGTTCATTTTTGGCGGGGACCTTATTTTCATTGTTAGGAAGGTTGTAGAAGGGTGAGAGGCCATCAATTGCTCTGAAGACCAGCTTTATTCCTTCATCGCTCTTTATCGCCCGTTTTCTTCACTAGAAAGCTGACTTTTTCCATTCCCGGGCCACTTTTTCTGACTTTCCACCACACCATTGTGTTGTACACACCTGGGAGGCCACCAATATGGATAGGCCGGCCATCAATTGTTCTTGACCCTTTTGAACCCCTCTAAAAAGTTGGTTTTTCTCTCTCCTGGGTTACATTTTCTGGGTTTTGACCATACAGCTGTGTTGTACACACATGGGAGGCCACCTTTTTGGGGTGGCCGGCCACTAATTGAGCTTGACCCTTTTGACCCTGGCCGGCCGGCCAGGGGAGGTGGCCGGCCGGCCACCTGAACCTTCTGTACCTGGCCGGCCAAATTTCTCTCTCCTGGTGCATGCCAGCTGTGCCAGCTATTTTGCACCAGACCCCTGCCCGGGGATCTGCCCTTTTGGGGGGAAATTTGAATTTGGTTTTCCCCCCTTTTCCTTGGCCTCCCTCTATAAAGCCAGCACCTCACCTCCATTTTGAAGGGTTACAAAAATTGGTTGAGCCTTTGCATACAATCCTCCCTCTCTCACTCATCCAAGCTCCAAAACCTTATTTCTTGCCATTTTACTACACCAACCCATAGCACCACACTCACACTCCATTCCAGCAACTTGAGGCCATTTTCAGAGGTTAGGAGCTCATTTTCTTGGACCAAAAGCTGCTGGAAAGTTGTGCTACAAGGGTGAGTCCCTATTTCCTCATTTCTTGCTTTATTTTGCTCTATTTTAGCCTCTTTTGCTTACATTTTTGGGCTTCGACCTGAACTGGAAATAGTCTTATTTTGAGCTCATCTTCATGTTTGATCAAGGACTTTCTCTGTTTGAGGTCATCTTCTGTCCCTTCCCTTTATCTCTCTTTTGGCCCTTTTCTTGCATGATATATTAGCCTTGTTTGTGAGCATTTCTGGGCTTCGAGCCAAACTGTAAAGTGCCTTATTTTGAGCCCCTCTTCAACTTTGTTGAAGGGCTCTTCTGTTTGAGGCCATCTACTACCTCTTGCCCTTTATCTCTCTTTTAGGGCCATTTTTGCATCATATTTTAGCCTTACTTGTGAGCATATTCGAGATTTTCCATAAACTTAAAGTATCTTGTTTTGAGCCCCTCTTCAACTTTTGTTGAAGGGCTCTTCTCTGTTTGAGGTCATTTTACTGCCCTGTTTGTTCATTCTCTCTTTTGGGCTGTTTTTGCATGATATATTAGCCTATTTGTGAGCCTTTTTGGACCTCGACCTAAACTGAAAAAAGTCTTTTTTTGACATCATCTTCATGTTTGATTAAGGTCTATTCTCTGTTTGGGGTCATCTTCCCCCTATGCATGCTTCATTCTTCCATGATTAGGGCTATGCATTAGAGCACTTGCATTGGCCATGGTTTGGCCTCTTAGCCACTGAAATCCAGTGGATTTTCAGTGGCTTAGGTGTGTTCTTGAAGGCCAAAATCAGAGGGGGGTGACCCCCTCTCACCTTGTTTTGTTTGATGGTCTTTTTGGCCTTCCAAAGAGGCCCTATCTTGCATGCTTTGTTGACTGATTTCAGGGCCAATTTGATGAGTTTTAGGACTATCATATTTGATTTCCAGAGTTTATTTTGCCATGCTAAGTGTCCTTGATGCATGTGCTTAATAACCCCTTTGTATGCCCTCTAAAAGAACCCATCATTTGTGCATGTGTTGGCTGCATTTCAGAGGTTATTTGGGCATGTTTTGGCATGTTTTATTCACTGATTTTTGCTGGTTTGATGAGTTCTCACCTGCTTCATATACATGCCATGTAAACCATGTTTGCTAGTCAAAGTTGCATGCTATTTTAGTCCATCTTGCTAGCATCTTTTGGCCATGCTTTGAACTAGAAATGTTCATGTTTTGGGACTGCCTTGGTTCTGTCTTTATGCTTCATGATCAAATAATGCATGCTTTGTATAGCTATAGGTCAATGCATGTGCCTAGTTTTGTGTTTCGGGACCATTCCATGCATCGGGTGCCATGTTTCCATGTTTCGGGATCATTTTGCATCACATTTCAGTGCTGGAACTTGCATGTTTGTATGCCATATTTCATGCCTTGCCATGCCTTGTTAGAGTGGCATTTGTGCCTTAGGATCGGTCCTCGGTTTGCGTGCATGTGTGCACGCATCTCGAGTGTCTCATTTTCATCTTATGGCCACTGATGTGAGTGTGGCTGAGGTCCACTCATGTTGGTGTAAGTCCATTATGCATTGTGTATGCCATTTCAATTCATAGCATTGCGTATGCTAGGTTGTATGTTAGAGCATCGTGTATGCCATGTTACATCGAGCATTGTGTATGCCATTTCATAGCATTGTGTATGCTAGGTTGTATATTAGTTGCATGGTCATGCCATGTCATTTGCATTGTGTTTGGGATAGGAGTTAGCCCAAACACGGGAAACGAGGGACGTTTCGTACTCCGAGTGACGGAACGTGTCTCAATTCCCAGTCGCCGACACTCCGGATTAACCATGATGGAGTCTCGGTTGTTGTGTTTATATGTGCATTCATTTCATATTGAGTCGTGCAATTCGACTCCTCGGCCATCATGCATCGAGATGCGTGATTGGTGGCACGAGGATCGAGGCGTGCATACATATGTGAAAATACTTTGCCATGCCCCTTTCTTGCTCTCTGTTGCAGCAAATCAGAAACCGGCAGTCTTTTGGAGCTTCGTGCAATATTCCGGGCTTAATTGTAAACAGAGGCTAATTGGGGCATCGCAATGGATTTCCGCGCAAGGCAACCCGAACATGCATCATTCATCATCCGGAGCAGAGTTGAGGCAGTCCCTAGCTTGCATGCTAATTTACTACTTTCCTAGATTAATTTGTTAATTAATTAGGATTTTGTATTTATTCGGACTGTATATTATTTATTCGGACCCTCCGAGCGAGGGCGCAATTGTAATAAGTGTGCGTGCGTGTGATGTATGTCTTCCAACCCCACGTCTTTCTCCCTTTTATTTACCAGCTTATGATGGTTAGATTAGGGCATGTTTCAATTAGCATACAGTATGATAGCATGTTTGCATTCATTCATCTGTTTTGCATGCACCGGGCTCGGCGCATCATAACTCACTGCATTGTATTTCAATTCCAAGTTGAATACATGTTAGCTGTAGCATTCCATATGCCATGTTTAGAATAGCCGAGCCTATCTTAGTTGCATTTTGCATGTGTTGCATTAGGCATTTCTGTATAGTTAGGATCATGCATGGATTTCTAACATAGCTTCTGTTTTGGCTTGGAGTACTCGGTAAGTTTTATGCTTTAGCATCCTTGCATGTGTGTGAGTGACTGCCATGATAGCATGCTTACCATGAGGCTATTTGCTTATGTGATATAACTGCCTGAATGCCTGTGGGTGAAGGTTGGGTTATTTGGATTGGAACAATGCATTGACTGTGAGTTTTAAGCCCACTAGATAGTGGCAAAACCATCTTTTCTAAGCCCACCTGAGGGTGGCAAAATCTGCATTTTAAGCCTACTTGCGAGTAGCAAACCATCTTTCAAAAACAAACATGAAATGTTTTGTTCCAATTCAGGCGACCCGGTCTATACTTGTATGCTGTGCGCATCACATAGTAAATCTAGGCTAATAACCGGAATAAGAATGCATAATGTTTTCAAAACTAGATATCATGGTTAGTAGAGGCCGATCTTTGATCGAGCGAGCGGGGGTGCTCACGAAGTGACCTTCCCCAATCGTACCCAAGTTCCCGAGCCGAGGCAACTTTGGTGATGACGGACACGTGGCCTTAGGCAAAGTCAGGGTTTCCTAAATTTCCCAAAAATAAAATATTTAGGTGGCGACTCTGTATCTGGCAAAGCAGTCCATGTTTGGCACTTCTTTCAAAAAATCTGTTTTCTCAAAACGATTTGCCGGATTTGGACTCTTTGGTTCAGATTAAGAACCGTGACATTTGAGTCCTGAACTGTAGTGAGCCCAAAATGAACAGAACGGGACTCATCCTCCCGGGGCGTTTGGGGACGTCTACAGTTTCTGGCGACTCTGCTGGGGATTTAGAGAACTTGACTCGAACTCGTGATATCTGGTTTTGACTACACTTGTGTGTTTCTTTGCATTGAATGTGCATTGGTGTGCCTAGGACACCGTGTTTGCCATCTGCTATTCCTGAGCGGTTTGCCAGAGGCTGCGTGCCATAACGCTTACCGGTTATGGGCTCTGCCAGTATGGGAACACAAACCCCGGTTTTACCGGGGCACCCCTTTTGACCATTCGACCTAGTGCATATTCGGAATCCATAGTGACCATTCCAAACAAGGACAGGTTGCTTACCCGATATAGGTTGTTTGAAACCGCTACGTGCGTAGTGAAACCCTAGCTCCTGACAAAATAGGACAGGGAAACCCTACCCCAACATAGGGGTGTTTTGGCTCTCACTTATCTGTTATGTGCTGTTAGAGTACGTCTCTACAGGGAATGCATGTATCAGTTTATGAGTTTGGGCATCAGGCTTGCGGGCATCAGTCAGTGTTTGAGAATCAGTTATCTGCGGGTATCAGATTCAGTCTTTTGGAACAGTGATTCAGGGATAGTGATCAGTGTTTGAGGACAGTGTGTATTCAGCTTATCGACCGTGTATTATTATGCCTAGCTGTGTGTTGTGTATTTATTTTAAGCTGTTATGCTGTTCGTTTATCTGGTTATTTATTTCCTTATTGCTTTATTTATCTTTTGCTAGGACAGTTTTAGCACAATTGCTTCCGACCCAGCAGATATTCCCCAAGCACTTTGGACAAGAGGTCGTCGGCTCAATCGATCTGAGGATCTGGTTGACGGACAGCCAGTGTTCCATTCTCTACCCCCGGTTGTCAGAAGAAGGCCGAGAAAGCGCAGTGTGTCTGAGCAGAGGTTACCAGAGCAGTGGTCTACCCTAGCAGTGAACAGTCGGGTTGAGGTCTCAGTTTCTGCCATAGAAACACATACCAGTCAGTCAGCAGGATCAGCAGAATATGGCCGGAATGAAGAAATGATGCGCCAACTCCAAGAGAGTATGAAGCAAATGCAGGAGGACGCGTCCGCCAAGCGGAGTTCTCTAAACAGCAGGCCACAATCATGGCCCAACAGGCGGAACTGATTACCCGGCTACAGCAGCAAGCCGGAGCATCAGCCTCACATCCAGCTCCTCCCCCACCAGGGGTCCAATACCCGAGCAGACACCAACTACCCAGAATGTCCTGCCAAATCCCCAGAACATTTGCCAAATGTCCATGCCGTTCAGGAGGATACAGACATCCCAACGGGGCCGGCTCCGCCCCCGCTTCCACCTCAATCATCCAAAGTACATACACCCGTCAACCACCCGGACTCTCCTTCGAGTTCGAAGTAGACCCTACAGCACTGAAATTGAGCAAGCTCGAGAAGCTATTCAAAAAATCCCAGGGGGTAAAGGCTATCCCGGATATCGAGGACGGATATACCGATGTGGCTGTGACGTTGCCGGATAGATTCAAATGCCGCAGATCGATCGCTTCGACGGATCTGGTGATCCCATGGTCCACCTCCGGCTATTCTCAGATATATTACGGCCAATGGGCCTCACCAGACCCCAGAAGCTTTCGCTATTCGGCCGGACCCTGTCGGGTGTGGCCGCTATCTGGTATGCGAAGTTGGAGGATGATGTCAAGCGGAGTTGGGATGAAATGGCCGAGGCCTTTGTTGCGCAATACTCTTACAACACCCAATTGAGATTACAACTCGTGATCTCGAAACAACAAGGCAGGAGCCCAAAGAGAGTTTCTCGGATTTCGTGACCCGTGGAGGGCGAAGGCCTCGATGATGACTTTAAGGCCCACCGATAAGGACCAGATCAGGATGATTGTGCGCAATCTCCAGCCAAAACTGATGCAAAAAATGATTGTGCTCCCCTTCCCCACCTTTTCGGATCTGCACGAGATGGGGGTACAAATTGAAGATGCAATGAAACAGGGTCTGATTGACCAAGACAGGGAGCAACCCCGGAGAACCTTTAACCGCAACAACAATGCAGGCCGAGTGGCGCTGCAACTGCAAGAACTTCGGAGGTAAGCATGGTCGCCACCATTCCCCTCCCCTTCCAAGGCCCATGGCAGCCACACCCTTCTCCGGTGCATCCGGAAGCAATACACAGACCACTAAATACCAACCCAGAGGCCAAAGAACCTTCACCCCATTGTACATGCCCTTGTCCAAGGCTCTAGGGGTCTTAATCAGAAAAGGGCATCTAAAACCCCTGGAGCCGAGGCCGTTGCCAAATCCACTTCCCCCCACTCACAACCCAGCCAAATACTGTGCATATCACCAGCAACACGGTCATGACACCGACCAATGTTTCAGACTGCGTCACGAGATTCAAGATCTCGTTGACAAAAATGTGATTTTGCCTCCAGAAAGACCTAATGTCACAACCAACCCACTCCCTACACACAACCAAGCTCCACCTCCCAAAAGAATTAACTTTATCCAGACTGGGGTCGTGTCTTACGATCCTAGCATCTATATCACTCCTTCCCATCTACCTAAGCCGGAGGTGCTCCTTCCTGACTGCACTGACTTTTTGTGCATGATGGACATCTCTACAACCCAACCTGAGCCAATGGTGGTGGCTATTGAAGACGGTGCAGGGAGATTGCAGAGGAGGATGGAACCGTTGAGTCAGGGTTTGAGCAGTCTGGGAATTTTGCTGGAGAAGCCTACGATCCGAGCGACTACATTCTGTCAGCAGGCCAGTCTGAGCCAAGTGTAGAATTGCCAGAGAGAACAGAACTGTGTGTGATCCAGGGGGATAGAGTTGAGCAGGGACAGAGGATTTAACGGCTGTAGAAGAGGACTTTGCCAACCTCCAGTTCTTCAATGACCAAGAATCAGGGGATGCGGCAGTCAACTGGTTTGAGTATGAGGAATCGGCAGAGGCTACCGGATGGCTGGATGATCAACGGATGTTGTAGAGTTCCAACCAGAAGGCCCGGCAGGGGCGAGGGTATCAGTTGTGGCCGGAAGGGCCGAAAGTCAGAGTACATTGCCGGAGAGCGCCGGTACAAAGAATTTCGCTCAGGACAAAAGCATTGTGAATACAGGGAAAGCTGAACAACAACTGCGCTGGCACAGGTGGAACAACAGGATTCTGAGAGAACCGGGAAAGCTAAAGCCCATGAGGGGACTGAAAATGCTGTGGGCACAAGGACAGAAGATGCTGTGAGCATGTGGGCTGAAAGTGCTGCGAGTACAATCATGCCAGAACCGGACAGGTGCCTTTTGAATGCCAACGGAATGTGGTGGGAAGATGATGATTTATGTCTTGCCCACAGACGAGGATTGGGGGAGCAATCAATTGACGACACCTGGTATCTCAATGAAGTTGATCACATGACAAGAAGTGGGCGGTATTTCAAGCCGCACATAGACCAACTAGAAGCGTTCTGGGAAAAGGACAAGGAAGCTGAAAAGCAGAAAGAGAAGCAGGTCGAAGAAGAAGCTCTATTGAAGCAGCTGAAGAAGATACAAGCAGACATCTCCATCTGGGGACTGCTTATGGCATCACGAGTGCACAGACAGGCTGTCCTATCTGCTATGGACAAGGCTAAACTCTCTATAGATACATACCAGAGCAGCTAGTTGGACTGGTCTTTCCGGGAGGAGGTTCCCCGACATTAACCTTTTCGGACAAAGAACTACCGCCTGAGGGCATAAATCATAACAAACCCCTCTACATCTCTGTGGAATGTAGAGACAAGTGGGTGCCAGTGGTTCTTGTCGACACGGGATCCGCCATTAATGTGTGCTCAAGGACGGCATATGCAATCGGGTTAAAGCCCGCGGACTTCGTGCCGACTACTCAAGTGATCAGAGCCTATGATAACACCAGCAGGGAGGTGATGGGGACTGTCAAAATTCAGACCCAGGTTGGTCCAGGACAACACAACTTGAATTCCATGTCTTGGACGTTCCTGCAACCTTTAATCTACTCTTGGGCGGCCGTGGTTGCACCAAGTGAAGGCAGTCTCTTCCACTTTACATCAGATGTTGAAGTACCCTCACGGGAAGGGGGTGGCCATTGTTTTGGGGAATTCGTCAACAATCCATCCACCGCCAGAAGTGTCTACACCAGTCTTGGAAATCGAGCACGGCACGGAGGATGTGTTCTTATCAGGGTTTACTCTGGCTGAGGCTCGGGTGTGCAAAATATCATGGCTGTTAATGAGGGAGTGTACGTCAGTGCTCAGTCTGTATACCTCATGAACAAGCTACAAACTATCCCCGGGATGGGATTGGGAAGGAGCGACGGCGGAAGGGCGTCGCAGCATTGGCCGAAGTGCCACACAACCCTCATACCTTTGGCTTGGGTTATCTGCCCACCAAAGAGGATTGGATGCGAAAGGAAAGGAAATGGCGGAAGAGCCAGAGCAAAGAAGGCTGGGAAACCATTTGAGCTGATGCATAGGCCCATTCAGGGTACCCTAAACGGACATTCGTCCGGGAGGGGGAGGACTTTCCGTTTTGTGGCTTCCCAGAGCCATGGCTGAACGCGGGAGAAGAAGGGCGTGCTAGGTTTCGAGATCTTCTTCGACCTGCAAATATCCGGGGATGACGTTGCCGAAGAGCAGACAAACCCATCAGCTGAGGTTGAGCAGTGTAAGGCAAGGACTCCGAGGGCGCTGAAATTGAAATGGGGGGGGTAGCACTGGCATGTCTACTTTCAGATCCTCCGATCGACCATAAGTGCTGGGGGATAACTTCTCGGTTTCCATGATTGGGGATGAAACGGTTGTGGGCCTACCGTTAACTATTTTGGATGCATCTATCGCACCCTCTCTCACTTGGCAATACGAAGAGGGATTTTTGTCCAGCAGCACCGGGTCAGGTAGTGAGCCGGAATCTGATTCCACTGAGTCTTGTGAGTCGGAATCAGGTTCCAGCTCGACTGAGTCTGAGTCTGGTAATCCTGGGGATGATAACCCGGATGCCACAGTCTTGTCCAGGTCGT
This sequence comes from Camellia japonica, assembly GCA_030407325.1. Classification (NCBI taxonomy): domain Eukaryota; kingdom Viridiplantae; phylum Streptophyta; class Magnoliopsida; order Ericales; family Theaceae; genus Camellia; species Camellia japonica. Next base: position 154,125,252 of record JAPPVO010000031.1, read on the forward strand.
CTTTTTCTTTCTCATTTGAGTCTGTTGTAACCGAGGAATCAGACGATTTGGATGTGCTTAATGAGAATCAAGTAACTGTGGTTTCTGAGTACTTTTATGTGCCCTTGATTTATTGCATTAACTCAGACTTTCAAAACTTTGATGAAAATGACGAGGACGAAATTCCTTTGGTTTTGCAACGCTTAATTGAACAAGAGCAGGAGAGATTTGTTAAATCCTTAATGGATGAAATCATTACTGTGAACGTTGGTACTGAGGAGGACCCGCGGCTGGTCCAGATCGGGTCACGTTGTCTTTGGAGGAACGCGAGCGCTTAGTCGCTTTATTAAAAGATTTCAAAGATATTCAGTCTTGGGGACAGTGATTCAGGGATAGTGATCAGTGTTTGAGGACAGTGTGTATTCAGCTTATCGACCGTGTGTTGTTATGCCCAGCTGTGTGTTGTGTATTTATTTTAAGCTGTTATGCTGTTCGTTTATCTGGTTATTTATTTCCTTATTGCTTTATTTATCTTTTGCTAGGACAGTTTTAGCACAATTGCTTCCGACCCAGCAGATATTCCCCAAGCACTTTGGACAAGAGGTCGTCGGCTCAATCGATCTGAGGATCTGGTTGACGGACAGCCAGTGTTCCATTCTCTACCCCCGGTTGTCAGAAGAAGGCCGAGAAAGCGCAGTGTGTCTGAGCAGAGGTTACCAGAGCAGTGGTCTACCCTAGCAGTGAACAGTCGGGCTTGAGGTCTCAGTTTCTGCCATAGAATACACATACCAGTCAGTCAGCAGGATCAGCAGAATATGGCCGGAATGGAAGAAATGATGCGCCAACTCCAAGAGAGTATGAAGCAAATGCAGGAGGACGCTGTCCGCCAAGCGGAGTTCTCTAAACAGCAGGCCACAATCATGGCCCAACAGGCGGAACTGATTACCCGGCTACAGCAGCAAGCCGGAGCATCAGCCTCACATCCAGCTCCTCCCCCACCAGGGTCCCAATACCCGAGCAGACACCAACTACCCAGAATGTCCTGCCAAATCCCCAGAACATTTTGCCAAATGTCCATGCCATTCAGGAGGACACAGACATCCCAACGGGGCCGGCTCCGCCCCCGCTTCCACCTCAATCATCCAAGTACATACACCGTCAACCACCCGGACTCTCCCTTCGAGTTCGAAGTAGACCCTACAGCACTGAAATTGAGCAAGCTCGAGAAGCTATTCAAAAAATCCCAGGGGGTAAAAGCTATCCCGGATATCGAGGACGGATATACCGATGTGGCTGTGACGTGCCGGATAGATTCAAAATGCCGCAGATCGATCGCTTCGACGGATCTGGGATCCCATGGTCCACCTCCGGCTATTCTCAGATATATTACGCCAATGGGCCTCACCAGACCCCAGAAGCTTTCGCTATTCGGCCGGACCCTGTCGGGTGTGGCCGCTATCTGGTATGCGAAGTTGGAGGATGATGTCAAGCGGAGTTGGGATGAAATGGCCGAGGCCTTTGTTGCGCAATACTCTTACAACACCCAGATCGAGATTACAACTCGTGATCTCGAAACAACAAGGCAGGAGCCCAAAGAGAGTTTCTCGGATTTCGTGACCGGTGGAGGGCGAAGGCCTCGATGATGACTTTAAGGCCCACCGATAAGGACCAGATCAGGATGATTGTGCGCAATCTCCAGCCAAAACTGATGCAAAAAATGATTGTGCTCCCCTTCCCCACCTTTTCGGATCTGCACGAGATGGGGGTACAAATTGAAGATGCAATGAAACAGGGTCTGATTGACCAAGACAGGGAGCAACCCCGGAGAACCTTTAACCGCAACAACAATGCAGGCCCGAGTGGCGCTGCAACTGCAAGAACTTCGGAGGTAAGCATGGTCGCCACCATCCCCCTCCCCTTCCAAGGCCCATGGCAGCCACACCCTTCTCCGGTGCATCCGGAAGCAATACACAGACCACTAAATACCAACCCAGAGGCCAAAGAACCTTCACCCCATTGTACATGCCCTTGTCCAAGGCTCTAGGGGTCTTAATCAGAAAAGGGCATCTAAAACCCTTGAGCCGAGGCCGTTCCAAATCCACTTCCCCCACTCACAACCCAGCCAAATACTGTGCATATCACCAGCAACACGGTCATGACACCGACCAATGTTTCAGACTGCGTCACGAGATTCAAGATCTCGTTGACAAAAATGTGATTTTGCCTCCAGAAAGACCTAATGTCACAACCAACCCACTCCCTACACACAACCAAGCTCCACCTCCCAAAAGAATTAACTTTATCCAGACTGGGGTCGTGTCTTACGATCCTAGCATCTATATCACTCCTTCCCATCTACCTAAGCCGGAGGTGCTCCTTCCGACTGCACTGACTTTTTGTGCATGATGGACATCTCCAACCCAACCCAACCTGAGCCAATGGTGGTGGCTGTTGAAGAGAGTACAGAGGGAGTTGCAGAGGAGGATGGAACTGTTAGTCAGGGTTTGAGCAGTCTGGGAATTTTGCTGGGAAGCCTACGATCCGAGCAACTACATTCTGTGGCAGGCCAGTCTGAGCCAAGTTAGAATTGCCAGAGAGAGCAGAACTGTGTTGATCCAGGGGGATAGATTTGAGCAGGGACAGAGATTTAACGGCTGTAGAAGATAAATTTTCCAAAAATGAAATATTTAGGTGGCGACCCTGTATCTGGCAAAGCAGTCCATGTTTGACATTTCTTTCTAAAAATCAGTTTTTCAAAACGATTTGCCGGATTTGGACTCTTTGGTGATTTATCAATCTCGCATTGCACTATGCAAGATCAGATTAAGAACCGTGACATTGAGTCCGAACTGTTGTGAGCCCAATGAACAAAACAGGATTTTCCTGGGACGTTCCGGCGTATCTACAGTTTCTGGCGACTCTGCTGAGGATTTAGAGAACTTGACTCGAACTTATGATATCTTGTTTTGACTACACTTATGTGTTTGTTTGCATTGCATGTGCATTGGTGCGCCTAGGACACAGTGTTTGCCGTCTGCTATTCCTGAACGGTTTGCCGGAGGCTCTCTTTGAGAAGCGTGCCATAAGGTTGACCGGTTATGGGCTCTGCCACGATGGGAAACAAACCCTGATTTTTACCGGGGCACCCTTTTTGACCATTCGACCTAGTGCATATTCGAAATCCATAGTGACTATTCCAAGCTAGGATAGGTTGCTTACCCGATTGTAGGTTGTTTGAAACAGCTGTGTGCGTAGCGAAACCCTAGCTCCTGACAAAATAGGACAGGGAAACCCTACCCCAACATAGGGGTATTTTGGCTCTCATTTGCTTGATTATGTGCTTTTAGAGTGTGCCTCTACAGGAATGCATGTATCAGTTTGCAAGTTTGGGTATCAGGCCTGCGAGTATCAGAATGTGAGGAATCCATTTTACCTGAGGGTATCAGTTTACAAGCAGAATTTGGGGCAGAGTTCAGTAGAGAGCACAGTCATTCAGCTTTGCTCATATCTGTTCAGGTGAAATTGGGCTGAGAGGCTGTCTGTTTTCTCTTTTGCAAGGTAGTCTTGGAACCATAGCTTCAGAAGGCTCCAAATATCCCCCCGGTACATTGGACTCGTGCTGATAGGCTTTGTCAAGGTTCAGAGATTCGGTTCCGAGCAACCAGTGTTCTCCTTCGCTGAGGCAAGGCAGAAAAGGGCCAGTCAAGGCTCACCGGTTCATCAGATCCGTCAGCCACCAGTCACATCACCTCTATTCAGTTTAGCAGATTCGTGATGACACAGAATTTAGAAGAAATTGTGGTCATGGCAGCGGCACTAAACCAATGAATCACAATACAGGGTGAGACCGATGTCGAGATGCAATGCCCGCCCAGGTTACCTGCCGCTCATCCAATCTGGGAACCTCAATTATTTCAAACCCGTGAGCCCACCACTTTTGAGCTGATGGGAATGATCGGTGATCTTCAGAGATCTGTTGCTGATCTAGTCTACGGAACATCGGCTCTGCCGTCGACCATGTCACATGCCGGGAACTTCATGCCGGAAGAGCCTCCGCTCTTGGGGCAGATTGTAATTGAACTCAGCCAACCTGAACCCATCCTAAGTATAGGCAATGGCATGTCAACAACAACCGGGTTCCGGTCTGATGTAGCAACCCAAACCTTCGACCAAGCTGAGGCTAGTGGAAAAAACAAGGTGGGGGCAGACATTAATCCCTATGAACAACTCCTGCAGACTGTTGAGGCTTTGAAAGCCAGAGGACTGAACAAACAACAGGTGCTCGCAGTTGCTACGAAGATTGTGGATGACACTTTCCCCACTCAAACTGAGGGCAGTTCAAGCCAAGGGGAGAACCGGGAGAAGGGCCGTCATACTGGAAACGATCCTGTTAGATCTAATCCTGCATCCGGAAAAGATCAGAAAACCAAATCAGCGCCTACCGACCCCTTTGCTAGTGCGTCCAGCAAAAGTCCGCAAACCTCGAAGTATCTACCCCGAGGTCACAGGGTCTTCCATGCCCTCTACATGCCTTTGTCTAAGGCTCTTCAAATCCTTGCTGAAAAGGGGCATCTCAAACCTCTTGAGCCTCGGCCTCTCCCTAGTTGTCTTCCGTCTAGTCATGACGTTACCCAGTACTGTGCGTACCATCAACAAACCGGTCATGCCACTGACAATTGCTTCCGTCTTCGCCACGAAGTACATGATTTGATTGACAATGAGGTCATCCTCCCACCTAGTTCAGCAAAGTCCATCGTCACTGGATCAGTGAACTTCGAGGATAATACAAGTATGTGATCAGGGAATGAACCACCTGCGGGCGGTGCTCAATTTACCTCAAATGTGGCGTGTGGCATGCACTGTTTTGAGCATTTGCGAATGCTGGTTTTTGTAGTTTCTGACTTGGGTGTTGAGTCAGTTCTGTGGTTTTGTTTTGAGTCTGTCTCTTTTTTTTGTTTTGATTAAGGGTCCGTCTTGTTGTATCGAGTTAGTCCTGTTGTACAGAAGACGGGTGATTCCAGGGGTGTTACCTCGGACATCACTATTTTTGTTTTGTGTTTATGTTTTTGCTTTCTTTTGAGTCTGTTCCTGCCTTGGAGCCAGTTGTGCAGACAATTCTGAATGAAACAACAGTGGTTTTTCATGCTTTTGTGCTTGTTCTCGCCTTAAGCCAGTTGTGCCAGAAGTTTGAATGAAACGACAGTGCATTTTCACTTACTTCTTCTGTGCCCTTTAAGTCATTGCATTGACCTAAGTTTTTCAAAAACTTTTTGAACATCGTGACGAAAACGAAGAGGGGGGAATTCCTCTGGATTTTCAAAAATTTTTTTGATCAATTGAGAGAAAGAGAGGTGTGCTATTCCCTTAATGAATGAGATCATGTTTGTTAATGTGAGTACTGAGAAGGATCCTGGCTTGATCCAGATTGGTTCCACACTATCTTCAGCGCGAGCGACTAGTCGCTTTCTTAAAAGATTTCAAAAAATGTTTTGCGCGGTCCTGCGAAGACCTGTGTGGAATCGCTCTTGAGATTGTGCAGCTTAGGATCGCTCTCAGCCCCGAGACTCGACCCCTCACTTTCAAACCTTGAACTTGAATTCAGAATGTTCAATGGTCAACTACAATGTGAGGCCTGTGTGGCCAGATTCGAAGCAGCCCTCGAACTAGGGGCAGGGAAGTTAGATCAAGAAGATCAGATATCATCAAAAGAAGCTTGCAAAGCTAGATTAGAAGCACCCCTCGAACTAGGGGCAAAAATGTCAAAGGTGCTCGAAGAATCAAAAAAAAAAAAAATTGGGATGTTTCTCAAGCTAACAAAGATCAGCAAGAATGCCACATCCCAGAAGGGAGGAAAGAAGAAAGTATTGCTGAAGGATAACTGAGTTCCTATCCACAACACTAGGGGCAAATTCAGTCCCCCATTGGATGGACTCCTACATCGCCAGCGAGCAGCAGCCATTCTCCTGGATTCAGATGACTTTAGGATCTCAAAACCATTTGACATGGACAAAGCTACACTTTTACCCTTGAGAGGCTCGCTGGGCCGAAAACTCGGAAGGGTGACCCGGGCAAAAGTTAGAGCAAGAAAAAGAAGAAAAAGAACAAAAAAAAGAAAAATGCAAAGAATAAAAAAAAAGAAAAAGAAGAAAAATGAAGAAAATGAAAGGAAAAGATGAAAAAGAAAAAGTAGAAAAGAAATGAAAAGAATTGAAAAGAAAATAAGAACATAGCTCGCAAGGTTGAAAACCCGGAAGGGCGGCCTTGGCAAAAGTTAGAGCGCAAAAGGAGAGGTTAATACCCGAGTGTAACTTAATCCCGAACTACGTAAGGCTTGATTCCCATGTTTGGGATACGTAGGCAACTTCATTTTGAAGTCCAGCCACAAACACTTCCAAATTGACTGTGTCCATGTAATGGTTCTGATCATCGTTGTCTTCTCTGTATCCGAGAGTTCGGTTGTGATCGTCACCTTGAAAACTGATTACAGTGTGCTGCAGTACTATTCAAACAAGGGGCAACTTTCCGTTGCCATACAGCACGCTGCGGTGCTATTCAAACAAGGGGCAACTTTTCGTTGCCGGGCAGTGCCGTTCGGGCAAGGGGCAATTTTCCATTGTTTTGAATCTGAGGTTGTGCACGTCAAGAGTAAGTTTCGTGTTGGTCGAGCAGTGGCCATTGGCAAAAATAGTTTTTGAGAATTTTTAATGAAGTTGACTAATTTTCTCGAAAATTATTCCATTTTTCCAAAAACTGGACCATATCTTGGACCCAAAAAGGAAAATTTTTAGTGCTCATAGCCTGACTTGCATGATTTTAAATCGGAAAATCGAACAAGCATGTTAATCTAACTCTCATGTTGGTCAAAATTGTTTTAGCAGAAAACCAAAACAAAAAATTGGTCAAAATGATGAACTAGGGGCACAGTTGAGTCAGGCTTCCTGTCTTTCCCTCGTTGTCAATGCATTTGCCAGAAAGGGCACCATACTTGCCGGAAAGGGCACCGTATTCGCCAAGAAGGGCACAGCGGAAGCTAACAGAAAAGGGCTGAAAGCTCTCATATCCTTCGAGCTGCGAGGTATCAAGCCAAGTACGAAGCACAAACTGGAATGGAGCAAGGTATTCCACTCCCTCATCCGGACAGATCTGATCACGTCCAAACTCCCCAGTAGAGCATCGTCAACCAATGTCAGTTGCAGATTTGCTGCGCGTCTGGTCGCATTGCAACCCCTCTGTGGGAGAAACTCACTGTTGTGAACAAGAATGAGAATCTGGTAGAATACCAGGGGCAAGAACCTACAACTTCCTGCTTATCCATCAACCACCCAGGGGAAGGATAAAAAAATGAGAGATTGCAGAATAGAGAGATGTGCGCTGAGAGAAAAAAGTGAGGAAAAGGGCTTTTTTTTCAGAAAAACAGAGCCTGAGGGCCGAGTGATGTGAGAATCACAAATGAGAAAGGGTGGGAAACAATACCCGGAGAAACTGGCTCCTCGTGCACTGAGAGGTCTCTTGCCATTGGAACACGTCTGTGTGTCGGGTTAGTCGTTTTGTTTGTCTCGATTCTTGTTTTGAGTCGTTTTGGGTGTCTATAGATGTGTTTAGGTTGTCTTACCTTGTCTTTCTCTTTGTTGTTGAGTCGTGGTGTGCTGTGTTCAGTCGTAGTTTCAATACCCAGTTGAGAACTTATTCTTACTCTTAATTTCAAAAAATCGTTTTGTGCTCAGAGTGCCGTGCCGTTCTCCACATTTGTGCAAAACAAGATTTTGTTCTTTCAAAAATCGCAGGGTTCAACCCGGGTCATGTGGGAACAGTAAAACTAGGGCCTATCTGAAGCTATATAGGTTCCAGGCTTTGAAGCAAAAGAAAAAAGGGAAAATGTCGGGCATCTGAGTTTGTTTCAACTTCTGCAAGTTCCGTCATCGCATCCTGTATGTTCAGAATGAGCTGTGTGTTCAAAATTAAAAGAATACTGTGTTATGAGCCGTGTGTTCAGATCGAGCAGTGTTGTGTTATGAGCTGCGTGTTCAAAATTGAAATGTGTGAGCTGCGTGTTCAAAGTGGAATGTGTGAGCTGCGTGTTCAAAATGAAGTGAATGAGCTGTGTGTTCAGAAATGAAAATTTATGAGCTGCGTGTTCAGAATTAAGGATGAGCTGCGTGCAAATGAAAATGTATGAGCTGCGTGTTCAGAATTGAAATGTGTGAGCTGCGTGTTCAAAGTGAAGTAAATGAGCTGTGTGTTTAGAATGAAAAAAACGATGAGCTGGGTGTTCAAAAATTGAAAAATGAGCTGTGTGTTCAGAAATGAAAATTTATGAGCTGCGTGTTCAGAATTAAGAATGAGCTGCGTGCAAATGAAAATGTGTGAGCTGCGTGTTCAAAGTGGAATGTGTGAGCTGCGTGTTCAAAATGAAGTGAATGAGCTATGTGTTCAGAAATGAAAATTTATGAGCTGCGTGTTCAGAATTAAGGATGAGCTGCGTGCAAATGAAAATGTATGAGCTGCGTGTTCAGAATTGAAATGTGTGAGCTGCGTGTTCAGAATGAAAAAAACGCTGAGCTGGGTGTTCAAAAATTGAAAAATGAACTGTGTGTTCAGAAATGAAAATTTATGAGCTGCGTGCTCAGAATTAAGAATGAGCTGCGTGCAAATGAAAATGTGTGAGCTGCGTGTTCAAAGTGGAATGTGTGAGCTACATGTTCAAAATGAAGTGAATGAGCTGTGTGTTCAGAAATGAAAATTTATGAGCTGCGTGTTCAGAATTAAGGATGGGCTGCGAGCAAATGAAAATGTATGAGCTGCGTGTTCAGAATTGAAATGTGTGAGCTGCGTGTTCAAAATGAAGTGAATGAGCTGTGTGCTCAGAAATGAAAATTTATGAGCTGCGTGTTCAGAATTAAGGATGAGCTGCGTGCAAATGAAAATGTATGAGCTGCGTGTTCAGAATTGAAATGTGTGAGCTGCGTGTTCAAAGTGAAGTGAATGAGCTGTGTGTTCAGAATGAAAAAACGCTGAGCTAGGTGTTCAAAATAAAAAATGAGCCGTGTGCCTGAAAAGTGAGCTGCGTGCCCGAAAATGAGCTGCGTGCTAAAAAATGAGCTGTGTGCCCGAAGAATGAGCCGTGTGCCCCAAATGTGCTGTGTGCCCAAATGTGTCGTGTGCCCAAGTGAGCTGTGTGCCAAATTAACAGAATATTGTGCTGTGAGCTTTGTGCCAAGCTAGCATCATATTCTAAATAAGCTGTGTGCCAAATCAGTATTGTGCTATGTGCGAGCCGTATGCCAGAATGAGCAGAAGTACTGTGCATATGAATGTGTTCAGAACGAGCAGATATAATACATAGCAAAAGCATGAAGTGTGCAAGAAATGCAAAATGCATTGTTATGCACACCTTTCTCACACTGTTATGCACATTTTAAGCGCATTGTTATGCACACTACTCGTTGCATTATCACGCACGTCTACCTTGCATTGTTATGCACCTTACTTGAGTGTGCATGCATTTTATCGCGCTATTTTGCGCATCGTGCTATTTTGTGCACCTTACTTGCATTGTGCATGCATTTTACCGCGCTATTTTGCGCATCGCACTATGTTGTGCACCTTACTTGCATTGTGCATGCATTTTATCACGCTATTTCACGCATCGCACTGTTTTGTGCAGTTTACACTCGCGCTTTCTTGCGCATTGCACTGTTTTGTGCAGTTTACACTCGTGCTTTCTTGCGCATCGCACTGTTTTGTGCAGTTTATACTCGCGCTACCTTGCGCACCACACCTTACCTGCATTGCACTGTTTTGTGCAGTTTACACTCGCGCTCTCTTGCGCATCGCCCTGTTTTGTGCAATTTACACTCACGCTTTCTCGCACATCGCCCTGTTTTGTGCAGTTCATACTCGCACTTTCTTGTGCATCGCACTATCCTGTGCATTTCATTACATACTCTCATCTTGCATAAAAAAAAAAATATATATATGCTTGTATCTTTTGCATTAAGCTTGTATCGCGCTGTCTTGCGTACCTTACTTTGCACTAGTTAGTGCATTGCATTGTTTGCGCTTTCTTGCGCACCTTAACTGCACTAGTTAGTGCATTGCCTTGCATCGTGCTGTCTTGCGCACCTTACTTGCACTAGTTAGTGCATTGCATTGTTCGCGCTTTCTTGTGCATCTTACATGCACTTGTTAGTGCATTGCGTTGCATCGCGCTGTCTTGCGCACCTTACTTGCACTAGTTAGTGCATTGCATTGTTCGCGCTTTCTTGTGCATCTTACATGCACTTGTTAGTGCATTGCATTGCTCACGCTGTCTTGCGCACCCCTCTTCTTGGCACTGTTTTATGCATTCACTCTGCATTGCACTGTCTTGTGCACATTGTATTTTTGTATCATTCGCACTGTCTCGTGCACTCCCTGGTCTAGGAGACCTTAAATCCTCTAAAGGTGCAATTCCTTTGGTGTTTGTCGTCCCCGAACGACTTCCGGTGGTCTGGTATAGCCACATGCCTGTGTTTGCGGTGAGTTCCTAGGAGACCAACTGAGACGGTGGAAACTAGAGTTTGAATGGCTCATGCCTAGAACGCAAAGGTTCGGGATTTCCGAGACTAAAGTCTGGTTTGAATACCCAGGGGTATATCCTCAGCTTGAAATCTGTATGGCAGCCCCATAGATTGAGATAGCATGTGTATGCGCTTCAATTCTAGATACTGAACCAACCTAGTCTGTTATCCTATTGGAGAATAGGGAAAGCTGCGACCATAGTCAGGAAGAAAAGTAGTACCTGCGGTTCAACCGAGAAGAAGGGGAAGGTCCCCAGCAGCTTGAGGTAAGTCATTGCCAATTGCCCCTGTAAGGTACCTTCACTTCCTAGCTATTACATTGCATTGCATTGCATAAATCCTGAATTATCAAACCGGCTTCGCGTAGCGTATAAGTCCAATTATCAAACTGGCTTCGCGTAGTGTATAAGTCCAATTTTCAAACCGGCTTCGCGTAGCATATAAGTCCAATTTTCAAACCGGCTTCGCGTAGTATATAAGTCCAATTATCAAATCGGAAACCGGCTTTGCGTAGCGTATAAGTCCAATTGTCAAAATCTTCCTGCATATCATTTTGCATCCTGCCCCTGAACTAAGCTAGTTTAATTCCTTGCAAAGGGATACGTAGGCAGCCTACAAGCACAACCATTTATTTATCTATATTTTGTTTGTTTGTCCAAGTCTTCGGCTTTGTCAAAAATGGGTCGTCTCTGGGCTTTGACATTCACTCATGTCATTTCATGACTTCGAGCTCTATCAAAGAGGGGCAACTGTAGACACCCCATTTTTGACCACCCTTAAGACTTGGGCACCACTGATGGTTTACTTGGTGGTAAAAGTTGTACAGGGCAAAGGTTCAGTTTCTTCGGCAAGGAGAGAGAAAAATCTCAACTTCATACCCCTTTTTGGACCAAAACAATCTTGATGAAAAGATTTTAGACCTCAAACCCCCTCTCTTTCAAAATGTTTCGAAAATAAAGTTCCTACGATGTTCCGACGCTCGCATTTCGTTAAATGTTGCGCTTTCTGGTAAACCGAGCAAAGACAAAGTGGAAATAAATGAAAAAGAGATGAAATCTTTGAAAAATCTTTCAAAACACCTTGTTTATGGGTTTGGAGTTGAAGAAAAGAAGAGAAGAGGAAAGAAACCTAGTTGGGGGTGAAAATGGGCATGAACCGTTAAGAGAGAGTCGAGCAGCCCTCGCTGAATTTGGCCTATTCATTTGCATACTTGGACTTCAGCTATGAGGTCGCCACCATTGGAAAGCTTACTTCCGGGGCTTCATTTTTCACTCAAAAAACTCCTAAAGCCAAGTCCAGACGGGGGAGATATGGTTAGTTGAAGTAGGGCATCAATCCGGTTGGACCGAAACGGCGCGGCTTCACCAAAACAGGCATAACTTTTTGCACAGTTGGAATTGTAATGCAAGGCCGGTGCCATTGGAAAACTAACTTTTGGGGCTTCAATTTGGATACTTGGCAGCCACTTTTTGGCCTTGGCAGCCACTTGCCAACCAATTTTCATTATGGGAGACCACTTTTTGTCCTGAAAACCAGAAAAAGTGGTCGGCCGACCAAAAAAAGTAGCAGGCCGACCACCTTTTCTGGTCGGCAGCCTTCCTGCAGATTTTGCAGAGTCTGTGGATGCCAGCTGTGCCAGCTGGAGGGCACAGACTGCATCCTCCATACACGTGTATGGAGGGATTTATCCAAGCCTCTAAGCTTCTCCAAGAAGCTTTAGCTTATGTTTTTCTATAAGAGAGGAGGCCTCTCCCCCTTCTCCAGGTTTTGGAATTTGGCTAAGGGCCATACATACTCTCTCTCTCTATATATATATATCCCCCTCTCACTCTCTATATTGAAGCCTTCAAGTGCATTTTCTTCACACTTGTGTACACAACTTCCTATCCAAACACTCTTGCCTTGTTGCTAAGTTGCTAGAGGGTCTTGCGGAGACATCAAAAAGCTGGTTTTGGGCTGGAGCAAGTGCTGTTGTTGCAGTGCTTCAAGGGTAACCCCTTTTTCCCTTTTTAAGCTTTGTTTTGGTTACTCTTTGAGCCATCTTTGCATGCTTTGTTTGGCTTAGTGTTCAATTGTAAAAAGCTTTATTTTCTAGTGTTTGAAATACTTGTTTAAGTCCTCTTTGGTGTCGGGGTTGGTCCACCCCCTTTTGTGCCTTATTTTGTATTGTTTTGAGCCATCTCTTTAAGCCTTTGAGATCACCTTTTCTTGGCCTTTTAACCACTGAAATCCAGCAGATTTTCAATGGGGGAAATGTGGTTTTAAGGCCAGAAATGAGAGGGGGTGATCCCCCCTCCTCGTCTTGTTTGTATGCATAGAGGGTCTATCAAATGAGCATGTTTTTACACTTCTTTGTGGCTTTGTTTAAGCTTGTTTTGGTGACTTTTGGGACCAGATATGACTCTATTTTTGGCTGGTTTCACTGTCTCTTGAGTGCATAATACACTTGTAGTGTAAATCACACAAACTAGCCTTGTATACTTCATGATGTAGCATGTCATTCTAGCTTGTTTTCTTTCCATTTCAACATGTTTTTGGTGATGTTTTTCCATGTCATGACTCTGTTTTGGTTTGGTTGGCCCTTGCATGCCTCATGCACTTGTCGTGCAATCCATGAAATTGCCTTAACATGCTTTGTGCTTTAAGCCATGTTTTTAGCATGATTTTGGCTCGACCCAAAGAAGCTTTTAGCCTTTTTTTACCATGCTTAAGGTCTGTTTGGTGTTATTTTGGTCATGCATGTTTGGTTTTGTATAGCTATGGTGTATTTGGCTTTGCTAGCCTTGCACTTTGGGGCCCCTAGAATGTCATATTTGAGGTATTTGCATGATATGGAATCATTTGGTAGGTAATTTCAGACCATAAAATTCTGCCATACTCTCATGATTATCACTCTTTCATTGTGTTTAAGAGTTGTGCCCTTATGCCTTGTTTGCGAGCTAATTCGGGAGCCTATCTTTCTTGCCATCTTTGTTGCGAGTTTAGCTTGTTTTTGCTACCATTTTGACCTGCCTTAGGTCTATTTTGAGTGTTTTAGGTCATTTGAACATTGCATGGTATGGTTGTAGTGTAAAGCCTTTGACTAGCTTTGCATTTCGGGTCTCTAGGCATGCTTTATTTGAGCTATTTGCATGATATGACATCACTTGGCAGATGATTTCAGTGCTTGTACCTATGCGATACTCTCATATTCGTCACTTCTTCATTGTGTTTGAGAGTTGACCTTTATGCCTTGTTGATGAGCCATTGCATGAGCACAAGTTCTTTGCCTTTTTGTGCCTAAGTTTTGGTGTGAAATGGCCTCTATTTGGGCATGGCTGAGGTCTGTTCATTTTAGTCTAAGTCCATTAAGCATGATTGATTGCATGTTGTTTGCATGCTATGTTGTCCATTGCATTGTGTATGCCTTATCCTTTGCATTATGTATGCTTAGGTCACATTGCATTGAGTATACCATCATTGCGTTGTGCATGCTAATTGGTACTTGCATTGTGTATGCCATGTTACTTGTTTGTTGCATTGTGTTTGGAACAGGCATTAGTCCAAACACGGGAAACGAGGGACGTTTCATACTCGAAGTGATGAAACGTGCCTCAATTCCCGGTCGCCGACACTCTTGACTATACATGATGGAGTTTTGGACTTTATGTGTTTGTGTGCGCATTCATTTCACATTGAGTCGTGCAATTTGGCTCCTCGGCCATCATGCATCGAGATGCGTGATTGGTGGCCCGAGGGTCGAGAACTATACTTCCTTGAGTTTATGTAATGATTGGGAGGGTGGTTGTGCACACATGTTTTGCAAATACTTTGCCATGCCCCTTTCTTGCTCTCTGTTGCAGCAAACCAGAAACCAGCAGCAAAAACTGGTCGGCCGACCAGATAAAGTGGCAGGCCGACCACTTTTTCTAGTTTTCACCACAAAAAGTGGTCGGCAGGTGGTCTCCAAAGTCGACAACTGGTCGGCAGCCTTCCCACAGGTTCCCATGATGGAGTTTCAACTTTCTGGAGCTTTGGGCAGTGTTCTGGAAACAAGTGCAAACAGAGGCAAGTCAGGGCATCGCGATGGATTTCCGAGCGAGGCGATTCAAGCATACATGCATCCCTCGTCATGAGGCCATTTCAGTGCTTTTGTTAACTTAGAATAGTTGTTTGTTTCAATTCGTTTTGTAATAATTAATTAGCTTGTTAGTTAGTTAATTAAGTGATTTGTATTATTTATTCGGACCCTCCGTGAAGAGGGCTAACTGTTGTAATAATTGTGCGTGTGTGTGATGCATGTCTTCTAACCCCCATTTCTTTCTCCCTTTTATTTACTAGCTTACGATGGTTAGTTGTAGGGCATGTTTCAATTAGCATCCTTATGCTCGCATGTTTGCATCTATTCATCTGTCTTGCATGCACCGGGCTCAGCGCATCATACTAACTGCATTGTATTTCAATTCCTGTCTGAATACATGAATCAAATTGCATTTCACATGACATTTTAGAATAGCCGAGCCTATCTTAGTTGCATTTTGTATGTGTTGCATTACGCATTCTTGACATAGCTAGGATCATGCATTGATTTCTAACATAGCTTTTGTTTTGGCTCGGAGTACTCGGTAAGTGTTTATGCTTTAGCATCCCTGCATGTGTGTGAGTGACTGCCATGATAGCATGTTTGCCATGAGGCTAACTGCTTATGTGATATAACTGCCTGAATGCCTGTGGGTGAAGGTTGGATTACCTGAATTGGAACAATTCATTGATTACAAGTTTTAAGCCCACTTGAGGGTGGCAAAATCCGCATTTTAGCCTACTTGCGAGTAGCAAACCGCTTTAAAAAACAAACACAAGATGTTTTGTTCCAATTTAGGCGATCCAGTCTATACTTGTATGCTGTGCGCATCACATAGTAATTCTAGGTTAATAACCGGAATAAGAGCACATGTGTTTTCAAAAACAAGATATCATGTTAGTAAAGGCCGATCTTTGATCGAGCGAACGGGGGTGCTCATTGCATGACCTTCCCCTCTCGTACCCAAGTTCCCAAGTCGAGGGAACTTTGGTGATGACGGACACGTGGCCTTAGGCACGAGTCAGGGTTTCCTAAATTTCCCAAAAATAAAATATTTAGGTGGCGACTCTGTATCTGGCAAAGCAGTCCATGTTTGACATTTCTTTCTAAAAATCAGTTTTTCAAAACGATTTGCCGGATTTGGACTCTTTGGTGATTTATCAATCTCGCATTGCACTATGCAAGATCAGATTAAGAACCGTGACATTGAGTCCGAATTGTAGTGAGCCCAATGAACAAAACGGGATTTTCTTGGGACGTTCGGGCGCGTCTACAATAAGTACAGTGTATGAATGCTGTGAGCAGTATATCAGTACAGAATGCAGTGTATGAGTACAGTGTATGAGTGCCGTGTGCAACGCTGTGAGCAGTATGTGGGGTACAATGTATCAGTGCCGTGAGTGCTGTGTATCAAGTGCCGTGTTGATAGTGTGATGCATCAAATGAGACAGATTATGCAGAGTTTGAGACTGCGGTTGAAAGAACTTACAGGGATGCCATAGATGGTAAACAAGTCGATGCTCCACTGCAACATCCCTATCACTGAGGCCGTCAACTCTAGGGATTGGCGAGTGTACTCGACGGAAGCTTGCAAAAGTGTTGAAGTCATTAGTATTCTGCGAGGTTGTAACAACGCCCGCGGGGGACCCCGCTACAGTTCAGACTCGATTTGTCACGATTCTAAATCTGAACCAAAGAGTCCAAATCCGGCAAATCATTTTGAGAAAACAGATTTTTGAAAGAAGTGCCAAACATGGACTGCTTTGCCAGATACAGAGTCGCCACCTAAATATTTTTTAATGGGGAAATTTAGGAAACCCTGACTCGGTGCCAAAGGCCACGTGTCTGTCATCACCAAAGTTGCCTCGGCTCGGGAACTTGGGTACGATCGGGAAAGGTCAGCTATGAGCACCTCCTCTCGCCCGGTCCGAAGACCGGCCTCTACTAACCGTGATATCCGATTTTGAAAACGTTATGTGTTCTTATTCCGGTTATTAGCCTAGAATTACTATGTTATGCGCACAGCAAACAAGTATAGACCAAATCACTTGAATTGGAACAAAACATTTCGTGTTTGTTTTGAAAATGGTTTGCTACTCGCAAGTAGGCTAAAATGAAGATTTTGCCACCCTCAAGTGGGCTTTCGAAAAGATGGTTTTGCCACTATCTAGTGGGCTTAAAACTCACAGTTTTAATGCATTATTCCAACTTAGGTAATTTGACCTCCATCCACAGGCATTCAAGCAATTATATCACATAAGCAGCTAGCCTCATGGTAATCATGCTATTATGGCAACACTCACACGCATGCGATATGCTAAAGCATAAAAGCTTACCTAGTACTCCAAGCCAAAACAGAAACTAGTTAGTAATCATATGCATGATCCTAGTTCATGTTAAGATGGCTAATGCAACACATGCAGAATGTCACTAGAATAGGCTCGGCTAATCTAAGGATGACATGTGAAATGCACAGATAACATGTATTCAAGTTAGATTTGAAATACTTATGCAGTTAGCATGATGCGCCGAGCCCGATGCATGCAATACAGATGAATGATGCACGCATGCATAGCATAAGGATGCTAAATTAAATATGCCCTAATACTAACCATAAAAAAGCAGGTAAGTAAAAGGGAGAAAGAAGTGGGGGTTGGAAGACATGCACACACGCACCCACACTTATTACAAATTCGCCCTCGCTCGGAGGGACCAAAAGAATATACAAATTTAATTAACCTACAAGCTAATTAAATATTACAGACCACCTAATTAATTAACAAATTAATTAAACTACTGAAAGCAGTAAAAGGCCTCGGGAAGAGGGATGCGCGCATGCTCAGATTGGCTTCGCCCGGAAATCCACTGCCATGCGCAAGTTGCCTCTGTTTTCCCTGCTTTGCTCCTCTGAAAATTGCACAATTCCCAAGGTATGCTCCATGGACATTGGGGAACACTATCGGCCAAGAGGAATGGCCACCGGCCAAAGGAGATGATCACCGGCTACTTGTGAAGCCATCGGCCATTGATGGATGGCCGGTCGGCACTGCAGATGGCCGGCCGGCCAAATCTTCCTGCAGAATCCTGTTTTGACAGCAGCAGAGGGAAAAACAAGGCATGGCAATGCATTTCAAGCAAATGTATGCACCACCACATCCCTTATCATATTTATGACTCAAATGGGCATGGTCCTTGATTCTCGGACCACCAATCGCGCATTTCAATGCGTGATGGCCCAAGAAACCAAGTTGTGCATTTTGATTTCAAATGACATGCAAACCAAATAAACACATAAAGCCCAACCTCTATCATACTCAATTCAAGAGGCAAAGCATGCATGCTCTATGCAATGCAACCTAGGCATGGAGGCTAAGTATGCAACATGAACATGAGGGCAAGTATGCAAGTTAGCAAACATGCAAAGTGTAATCTTAACCATGCACACATGCAAGGCTTGTAACATGTTAGGCAACTTAGCAAGAAATGCATGCCAAATGCAACACCATTTAAACATGGAACAAAATGTCATGAGCCAAGTACCTAAGCATACAAACATGCATGCAAATATGGTTGAATACCTAAGCATATAGAAGCAACTTTCAAGCACACTTAAAAGGGGCAAACATTAGCACATAGCATACATGATAAGCTTTGAAAAACAGGTAGAAGATGATGCCAAATCAACCTACCAATGCAAGCAAAGCATGCACCCAAGCCCATTGACTTAAACTATGATCATGTAACACATGAAGCCAATGATCAAAGTGAATCAAAACAGTCCCAAATCATGCCAAATTAAGCCCCAAAAACCACTTAGATGGCATCTAAATGATCTAATCATAGAGGCATACACAATAGCACAAACATGGAGCATGAAACACCAACCTTATAAAACATTAAAGCGGCATCAAATGCAAGCATACGAGCATGGAGCAAGGACTGAAATATCATAACTAATAGTGCCAAACCACTGAAATGATGCAAATAGAGCATGGTAGAGGAGCCAACACTCAAGGCATACAAGCTAGATTGCATGGTAGCTATACAAAGCAAGCCATGGATGACCCAAATAACCAAAATTAGACCTAAATCATGCCAAAATATGCATAAAAGCTTCACAAAGCTAAGCCAAAATCATGCTAGAAACAAGGCTCAAAACACAAAGCATGTTAAGGCAATTTCATGACATTACAAGACAAGTATGCTAAGCATGCATGGTGTGTCTAAACCAAGTAAAAACAGAGGTAATACATGGCAAAATACTACCAAATAACACTTAAGACATGGCCAACATGCACTTAAAAACGATGCTCACACATGAGGCTAAAATGGGACTTTTTGAAGACAACAAGGAGAGGGGATGGCCCTCTCATTCTTAGGACCTTAAACCACCATCCTCACCACTGAAATCCCTCAAGATTTCAGTGGTGAGGAGGCCCAAACAAGGTGGTCCCGAAGTTCACCAAAAATAGCACAAAATGGGGCCAAACAAGGCCTAAGAGGGGGTAAACGACCCCAAACACAAAAGTGTCCTTAATGCAGTATCTTAAACACAAAAAACCAAAACTTTTTTATGTTATACACAAAGCTCAAAACAGCAAGAAAGATAGGCTAAAAGCTTGTCCAAAAACGGGGAATAAAAAAGGGTTAGATGCTCACCCTTGTAGACCAACGGGGACAGCTGCCTTTGGTCCCAAAAACTAGTTCCTTAGCCTCTGAAAATGGCCTCCAAGAAGCTTAGATGGATGATGGAGAGGTGTGGTTGAGAGGTGGTGTGCAAAGGGGCCAAGAACCAAGCAATTTGGAGCTAAAATGGAGGAGATATGGAGAGAGATATATGTATGGAGCCTTAGACAAATTCTTGGAACCCTTGCAATAGAAGAGAAGCTCTTCTCTTATAGAGAAGATGGAGGCTTGAAGCTTCTAAAAGAAGCTAAGCAAAAAGGGTCAAGGGGGTCAAGCTTCTCTTAGAAGCTTGGAGCAAAAGAGCCAAGAAGGCCAAGCTTCTTGGAGAAGCTAGACAAAAGAGCCAAGCTTCTTGGAGAAGCTAGGCAAAAGGTTTAAGAGGTGCAAGCTTCTCTTGGAAGCTTAGAAGGGTTCAAGCTTCTTGGAGAAGCTAGGCAAAGGTGCAAAAGGTTCAAGCTTCTAGGAGAAGCTAAACCAAGGTGCAAAAGGTTCAAGCTTCTTGGAGAAGCTAAACCAAGGGTTCAAAAGGGTCAAGCTTCTTCAAGAAGCTAAAGACCAAGGGTTCAAAAGGTTCAAGCTTCCTCAAGAAGCTAAAACCAAGGGTTCAAAAGGTTTAAGCTTCCTCAAGAAGCTAAAACTAAGGGTTCAAAAGGTTCAAGCTTCTTGGAGAAGCTAAACCAAGAGTTCAAAAGGTTCAAGCTTCCTCAAGAAGCTAGAACCAAGGGTTCAAAAGGGTCAAGCTTCCTCAAGAAGCTAAAACAGGGGGTTCAAAAGGTTCAAACCCCCCTCAAGAAGAGGTCTCGGCTAGAAAAAGAGTCAATCGGCCAAATAAAGATGGCCGACCGACCAAACAGAGTGCCGATCGGCCAAATATATGGCCGATGGCAACAAAACACTGGCCGGTGGCCTCTAACCATGGCCGGTGATGTGTGGGGATGTCTCACAAGCCATTCCCTACCCCTCAAAAGCAAAACACAAGTGTTTGGTGCAAAACCAAACACAAAACAGTCGAGTCAGGAGATCCTGAGGCAAGGCGCGTAGCCGAGACCTCCGGGAACTCGAGACGAACACAAACATGGATGATCACCGGGTGTTCGAACGGTGACGTCCAAGTCTTGAGGACAGTCAAAAATGGGGTGTCTACAGAGGTATCAAATGAGTTGAAATGACTGTACAGAATGCAAAATCTAATAGTACATACCGGGGTCGAGCCGTAGACTCTAACAAGCTCATGATCAGCCGGAGGAGGAGCGAAAGGGATCTGATAAGTCTCCCCACCCTGCCCTCGGCATGTGATTGTCGTGGGCAGCTCTAGCCATCCAGCTCCCTGTCTTCTCCGGGACCCACTCCTCCCACGGGCCTGAGGTGCCCTCAATGCTCCTACTCCGGTCGCCGGCGCTGCAGGTCTCTCTCGCTCAGCTCGGCGAGCACCGGTCAGAGGCCGCATGAGATAAGCCTGGATGTACTCGGCGTAATCGCCCTCGTCTCTGAAGCTCTCATAGCTCCAGTCAATCATGTAGTCTATCATCTCCTCTAACGTGTACCCCAGTGTGCCTCGTGTGGGTAGGAGGAGGTGTTGGAATTGTCTGCTCTGGCATGCCCAAGGTCTGCCAAAGGAAGCGCTCCCCGAAGTACCAAGCGCGGCAGACCGGTCCCTCTAACAAGACCCTGAATCGGGTAGTCTCTCGAGCGCGGCAGACAATGGGGCCCAAGGCTACCAGGTGACCTGCAAATAAAACACAGTTTGTTATCTACTGTTATTGAGAGTACAATATAAAGCGAAGCTTAAATAAACTGTAATGTTTGACATACCTCGGCTGCGGTGATGGTGTCAAAGTAGCGGCGAAAGAACATGAAGGACTCCCGTGGCCTCCGCTCGCATCTCACATCGAAGCGGTGGGAAAACGGAACCATGGGGGGCGTCTCCACATCTGGCACTGGGGCGAGCCTAGGAAAGCAGGCATACACCCATAACTACAGAATGTAACAGAGCAGATATGAGTATGCTTATCAGATAAAGCAGTATACAGATAAAGCAGAGTGCAGTATGTGTAGTGTATTGTGCAGTGTATGCAGTGTACAACTAGTGTAAAGCAGATTGCGTGCGCGCAATGCGTGTGATGTACAGATAATGAAAAACAAAATTAAAAAAGACAGAAAAGGGAATGTGTACCTCCCAGGCTCGCCAGTAGCCTCCAAGCAACTGCCCGCTGCGGCGGGAGGATGAGCTCATATACCCGTAAAGGGTGGCCAAGCCCGCGACACCCCAGTCGTAGCAGCGGATCTGCGTCACGTTCACAAGTGCACTTAGTAGGTAAAGGGTAGCCACTCGCTTGTTATCAGTGTGGGCAGGCGGGGCACATGAGGAGGTTTTGCCCTCAGTCGGGTGGTATGTCTGGTGCGTTTGGTTCGAGGCAGACATAGAGCCATCAGTTAGCACAGTCAGCACAGGCCTCGAGAGCCAATCAGGGAGCCTCTTCGACTTAGTCAGTGCATATGCTCCAAGGGGTGAGCAGGTTGAGTAGAGACACAATGGGAGTGTGTATGCTGTTACAGCGCTAGATCTAGTACTAGTGCCTACTGTAGTGAGAGGTACTTTCTTGTTTTGCAATTCGGTTGTAATGTGTTGATTGATACGGGTGCATCCCATTCATTTATTTCGTCTGCATTTGCATCGGTTTTGGAGTTAGAGTTGGCTCAATTAGCATCTCCTATCTGTGTAGAGTCACCTATTGGTAGTGAGGTTGTCTTAAAATAGGGGTGTCGGGGCTGTGATATAGAGGTCTCTGATCACTGACTTCCGTTTTCATTTGTTTTGATTGATATGTCTAGCTTTGATGTTATTTTGAGTATGGACTGGCTCTCATCATACCGGGTTGTTATAGATTACTACCGTCAGATGGTTATTGTATGTACCTTGAGTGATTGTTTTCATTTCTTAGGGGACCAAGTGGATAGGTTCTTATCACTGATATATGACCCGTGTGGGCGGAGTGAACTTAGTTGTCTTCTGGCAAATTTCTTGAGTGGTAAGTGTGATGAAGTCCGAGTCCAGGACCTTATTGGTTTGTGAATACCTAGCTATTTTTTCGGAGGACCTTATTGGCTTGCCACCCCACCGTGAGATTAAGTTCTCCATTGACTTGGTGCCTAGTACGACACTGATCTCTATGGCACCGTATAGATTTGCGCCTACTGAGTAGACTGAGTTGAAGATTCAACTCCAAGAGTTATTAGATAAGGGTTTTATTCGCCTTAGTACTTCATCTTGAGGAGCACCGGCTCTCTTTGCTAAAAAGAAAGATGGAGCGTTGTAACTTTGCATTGATTACCGGAAGTTGAACCGAGTAACTGTTAAGAACAAGTACCCAATGCCTCGTATAGATGATTTGTTTGATCAGTTGAAGGGGTCTTGTTGCTTCTCTAAGATAGACCTGAAATCGGGTTATTATCAGTTGAGAGTAAGGGAGGAAGACATTTCGAAGATGGCATTCCGTATACGATATGGCCATTATGAGTTTTTTGCGATGCCCTTTGGGCTAACCAATGCCTCAGCGATATTTATGGACTTGATGAATTGGATCTTCTCGGAATTCCTAGATCGTTTTGTGGTCGTCTTTTGGATGACATTTTGATTTTTTTACCCTCCGAGGAGAAGCACAAAAAATACTTGCAAGTGGTACTTGAGTTACTTAGAGCCCACAAGTTGTATGCTAAGTTCGGGAAATGTGAATTTTGGCTGAGGGAAGTTAAGTTCTTAGGTCATGTGGTATCCGGGGAAGGGGTGACTGTAGATTCATCTAAGATTAAGGCAGTGCAAGATTGGGCACAACCCAAGAATGCTTTTGAGATCTATAGTTTCTTGGGATTGGCCGGTACTATCGTAGATTCGTGAAAGATTTCTCTAGGCTAGCCTCACCATTGACTAGATTGACGAGGAAAGGGATCAAATTTGTGTGGATTGAGACTTGTGAGAAGTAATTTCAAGGGCTTAAAGTTAGACTTACCACTACTCCAGTTTTGATTATTCCAGAGAGCGATTTGAGTTATTCGGTGTATTGTGATGTCTCACGGGAAGGTTTGGGTTGTGTATTGATGCAAGAGGGGAAGGTAGTAGCCTATAGATCTCGACAGTTGAAGACTCATGAGAGGGATTACCCTACTCATGACCTAGAGTTAGCGACAGTGATCTTTGCCTTGAAGATTTGGAGGCATTATCTATATGGGGAGAAATTTGAGGTATTTTCGGATTAGAAAAGTCTGAAGTATCTGTTTACACAGAAGGACTTCAATTTGAGACAGAGGAGGTGGATGGAGTTTATAGGGGACTATGATTTTGAGTTGCATTATCATTCAGGGAAGGCCAATGTTGTGGCCGATGCCTTGAGTAGAAAATCTATGAGCAGCATAACTTGTATTGCCATCCGGGAATGGGAGATGTTAGGTGCCTTTGGTGAGTTTGACTTGCATCTTGGCGAATCTGTTGAGTCTAGAACGTTGTTTGCGGTAGTTGCACAACCCACACTTGTGAACCGAATGATAGAAGCATAGTAGGGTGACCTTGAGGTGGAATCCCTCCGGGAGAAGATCTCTAGTGGGAAGGTAAAGAAGGGCTTAAATGTGTGTCCCAACCTGAGTGTGAGATACCGTGACTGCTTGTTCGTACCGGAGTCTTTCCGAGAGGAAGTACTTCGAGAGTTTCACCATTTACGCCTTGCGGTGCATCTGGGAGGCACGAAGATGTATCACGATCTTAGTTGCCAGTTTTGGTGGAGAGGTATAAAGAAGGATGTAGCCGTGTTTGTATCGAAGTGCCTTACTTGTCAGCAAGTGAAGGCCGAGCATCATAGGCCAGCGGGTTTGTTACAACCCTTGCCTATAGCCAAGTGGAAGTGGGAGTATGTCACAATGGATTTTGCTGTAGGCCTCTCGAGGACTCAACGGGGTAATGATGCCATTTGGGTGGTAGTTGACTAGTTGACCAAGTCGGCGCACTTTTTTTCTATGCGTGTGAGTGATTTGGTAGACTATCTTGCCAACCTTTACATCAGGGACACAGTGAGGTTGCACGGGGTCCCTGTGACAATTGTTTCGGATAGAGATCCACATTTTACAGCTCGGTTGTGGTAGAGCTTTGGGCACTAAAATGACCTTTAACATCGCGTATCACCCTCAGACTGACGGCAATCCGAGCGTACCATTCAACTCCTTGAGGATATGCTTCGCGGTTGTGTCCTTGACTTCAATGGGCTGTCAGAGCAGCACTTTCCCTTAGTGGAGTTTGCCTATAACAATAGCTGTAACGCCCTCAAAATAATACATAAAAACCCACATTCTTGACATAAGAGAATAAAGCATATTTTCATAAATCAGAGTATTCATTACAAAAATATTACATGTTGACGACAAAAGTAAATGCCCTACGGACTTATAATTTTCCAAGCCAACACTTGGTTACAAAAAGAGAGTACTAACTCAAATACATTTTAAGCCCTTGGCTTGAAGTTACATGTAATACCAAAAGAGAACAACAAAAGGATTTATCAGCCTCAAGCCTCCCAAGCTACGTCCTTGGAGGTGGCATATCACATGGACCTGAAAATGATGTCCCATATAGGGTGAGCCAATGCCCAGTAGAGATATACTAAACCAGATATGAGCAATAACTAAAACATTAGCATTTGATAAATGGCTAACACGTATAAACCAACTTACAACACAATCCAGTCCCATGACAAATATGTACATGTTTCATTCCACTTTCCTTCACTTAACCAATTCAATTCATAAACACGGCTCAGAACCTGGCCGAACAATTCAATGAGACTACATCCCATATTAAAACACTTCTTTCATTCACAATTCAAATGAGACCACAACTCATGTCAAAAACACTTTCAATACTTCAATTATCTACGTTATGCAAACGTAATCAACATTTCGGGACTTTCACCCTGGACACTCCGGCCAACTTAGTTATCAATAGAGTCCATCCCTATCTCCTCCCATACAGGTTTGACAGTCCATCCCCTATCTCCTCCCAAACAGGTTTGAGAGTCCATCCCCTATCTCCCCTCAAACCATGGAGTACATCCCCTATCTCCTCCCAAACAATATACATATACAATGTATTTAAACATTTATCATATACAATGATCAATCAATACACATATTCGATATATTATTCCAACCGTCATATTTAATGACAAATTTCACATGATTAGTTTCAATTTTCCCTAATCAACATACAGTGCCTACAACAATCAAGACTACCCTCCACCAATAGCCCAAAGCAGTTATCTCTAAACATATAATGAATTTATCAAACAGATAAAATCTCAACATTTTCATGGGTGAGTGATTAATTAATCCAAGTACACCATTCCATCTCATAATTTCCCAATTTCATAGTTTCCAACTCAATTTTGTATTTCCCCAATTTAATTGTACAAATTAATTTATCACATTAATTAGGGCATTTCCCCCTTTTTCAAATATTAACCCAAAGGTTTAATTTCATCAATTAAACAACAATAATACCATTTTCCAAGGCCTCTTATACACATGGAGTTTAACATTTGAAAATCCTTTTTTTAAAACTCTAAAACAAACCCTAACTTTTCCAAAATCACCAAACAACCCCATCTATCCAAAATACACAACATTTATGTTAAAACCCATAGAGAGGAGTAGGTTATCCCTATCTCAAATGAAGAGACCAAATGGAGAAGATGATGAAACTCGAAGTGCCCCAAACCTAAAGATTTTCGGATTGAAATGTAGCCCACACCAAGCTCCACACTTTTAACAAAGGGACTATGGTAGAAGATCACTCAAACTAGATGATTTCTTAGAGAGAAGTTGTATTCTAGAGAAAGGAGCTCTCAGATTAGGTTTTTGGAAAGTTAGAGAGAGAGAGAGAGAGAGAGTAAAAAGTGATTTAAAATATCACAGTCGCAATCTGATATACGTTTAGTCCGCTCGAGCGGAGAATGGGACGCTCGAGCGTAAGACACAAAAACTAGACCCGCTCGAGCGCAAATATACCTGCTCAAGCACTGAGGCACAACAACAAAACACTACCCGCTCGAGCGTAGAATACACTCCTCCAGTACTTTTACAAACCTCGAATACCCGCTCGAGCGCAACATACCCGCTCGAGCTCAAACCTGCTCGAGCGTGAATAACTCCGCTCGAGCATGAAAAACACTTCTGCAGTACTTTTGCAGACACACAAAATGCTGAAAGGATGCAATCTTCGCTCGAGCGTAACAAGACCCGCTTGAGCGGATCATCAAAAATCTGGGCAACAAGATTAGAGACCAAAACGTAACCCACCTGTTCAAAACACTCCCAAGACATTTCTAAACTGAATTTGCAAAGAATTTAATGGACGGAAAAGGACATATACAACAATACTCAACCATGGAACCCAAGTCCAGAATACTGTACATAAAGGAGAAAAGTCGGGATCGCTATAACCTCCCCCTCTTAAAGAATTTCGTCCCCGAAATTAGATATAAGTTTCAAAATCATGATTTTTTTAATTCTCAATAACATTACCATTCAATATTCAACATCCTGACCCATTACCGATCATCCCATCTCCTTTCAAGAGGTAATTCACAATATATGCTACAACATGCATTATCAACATGCATTTTTCCGAAATCCAACAATTCTCAATATACATGCCTCACAAATCCATAACATATTCAATGTTAATGATATATTTGCATTCCTACAACACATTTAACATATACAATGTTAAATTAAACTCCTATTTTCAAGGCATGTTCAATAATACTTTCATAAACCGAAACATATACAATGTTTTACAACTTAAGACATATTCAATGTTCTTAAAGTTTACCACCAAAACAAGACTTCCAATACATGGTTAAACATTAACAAACAAATCCAGATATTTCTTACGGACATCCAACTCACGTTCCCAAGTGGCTTCCTCAATCCCGTGATGTTTCCACAAAACTTTTACCAAGGGTATCGTCTTGCTTCGCAAGACTTGATCCCGCCTATCCAAGATCCGCACCGGTCTCTCCTCATACGAGATATCCTCATCAACCTCTAAGTCAGTCCAATCCAATACATGAGATGGATCTGGCTCATACTTCCAAAGCACACTAACGTGAAACACGTCATGCACCTCGGACAACTGCGGCGGCAAAGCTAAACGGTAGATAACCTCGCCAATCCTCTCAAGGATCTCGAAAGGGCCAATAAACCGAGGGGACAACTTCCCACTCTTACCAAATCTCATCAAACCCCGCCTAGGTGATATTTTCAGAAAGACATGATCACCCGCCTCAAATGCCAAAGGCCTCCTCCTACGGTCGGCATAACTCTTTTGGCGACTCTGGGCTGTAACAAGCCTCTTACGGATAAATTGAACTTTCTCCATCGTTTCTCGCACCAACTCCGCGCCCAACAAAGGTGCATCACCCACCTCTGCCCAACACACTGGAGACCTACACAATCGGCCATATAAGGCCTCAAACGGTGCCATACCAATACTCGATTGGAAACTGTTGTTGTAGGCAAACTCCACTAAGGGCAAGTGCCTCTCCCACAACCCACTAAAGTCAAGGACACAGCCTCGAAGCATATCCTCAAGGATCTGAATAGTACGCTCGGACTGCCTGTCAGTCTGAGGATGATAAGCCGTGCTAAAGGTCAATCTAGTGCCCAAGGCACTCTGCAAACTCTGCCACAACCTAGCAGTAAAACGTGGATCTCTATCTGAGACGATCGATACTGGCACTCCGTGCAACCTCACTATGTCCCGAATATACAAGTCGGCAAGATGATCTACCGAATCTCTCACGCGCAGAAGGATAAAGTGCGCCGACCGGTCTACAACCACCCAAATAGCATCACTACCCCGCTGAGTCCTCGAAAGACCTACAACGAAGTCCATAGTGACATGCTCCCACTTCCACTCGGCTATAGGCAAGGGTTGCAACAAACCCGCTGGCCTTTGATGTTCGGCCTTCACTTGCTGACAAGTAAGGCACATAGACACAAAAACTGCCACATCCTTCTTCATACCCCGCCACTAGAACTGGCGACCCAAATCACGATACATCTTAGTGCCTCTCGGATGCACCGCAAGGCGTGAATGGTGAAACTCTCGGAGTACTTCCTCTCGGCAAGACTCCGGCACAAACAAACAGTCTCGGTACCTCACACTCAGGTCCGGATACATAGTCAAATCCTTCTCAACCTTCCCACTGGAGATCTTCTTCCGGAGGGATTCTACCTCAAGGTCACTTCTTTGTGCCTCTAACACTCGATTCACAAGTGTAGGCTGCGCAACTACAGAAAACAAGGCCGCAGCCTCAACAGATTCACCCAGAAGCAAATCAAACTCGCCAAGTGCACCCAACATTTCCCACTCCCGGATGGCTATACAAGCTACATCGCTAATGGATTTCCTACTAGGGGCATCGGCCACAACATTGGCCTTCCCCGGATGGTAATGCGACTCGAAATCGTAATCCTCAATGAATTCCATCCACCTCCTCTGCCTCAAGTTCAAGTCTTTCTGTGTAAACAGATACTTCAAACTCTTATGATCCGAGAACACCTCGAATCTCTCACTATACAGGTAGTGCATCCAAATCTTCAAGGCAAAAATCACACCTGTTAACTCTAGGTCGTGTGTAGGGTAATTCCTCTCATGTATTTTCAACTGTCGCGAGCCATAGGCCACCACTTTTCCCTCTTGCATCAACACACAACCCAAACCCTCTTGTGAAGCGTCACAATACACCGCATAACCCAAACCTCTCTCCGAAATAATCAACACGGGAGCGGTGGTGAGTCTAACCTTAAGTTCTTGGAACGAATTTTCACAAGTCTCACTCCATACAAATTTGACTCCTTTCCGTGTCAACCTAGTCAACGGCGAAGCTAGCCTAGAGAAATCTTTCACAAACCGGCGGTAATACCCAGCTAATCCCAGAAAACTGCGGATCTCAAAAACACTTTTAGGGTTTGCCCAATCCTGCACTGCCTCTATCTTGGATGTTTCAACAAACACCCCTTCCCCGGAGACTACATGGCCTAAGAATTTAACCTCCCTTAGCCAGAACTCGCACTTCCCAAATTTAGCATACAGCTTATGGGCTCTAAGCAACTCAAGCACCACTCTCAAGTGTTCCTAGTGCTCCTCTTCAGAAGGTGAATAAATTAGGATGTCGTCTACGAAAATGACCACAAAACGATCTAAGAATTCCCGGAATATCCAGTTCATCAAGTCCATAAACACTGCCGGTGCATTGGTGAGCCCAAAAGGCATCACCAGAAACTCATAATGGCCATACCACGTACGGAATGCCATCTTCGGGATATCCTCCTCCCTGACCCTCAACTGATGGTAACCCGATCTCAAGTCTATCTTAGAGAAACAACGGGGCCCTTTCAACTAGTCAAACAGATCATCTATACGGGGCATAGGGTACTTGTTCTTAACCGTAGCTCGATTCAATTCTTGGTAATCATACAAAGTCTCAAGGCACCATCTTTCTTTTTAGCAAAGAGGGCTGGTGCTCCCCACGACGAAGTACTAGGGCGGATAAAGCCCTTATCTAACAACTCCTAGAGTTGAATCTTCAACTCACTCAACTCGGCTGGGGCAAAACGATACGGTGCCATAGAAATTGGTGCTGTGCCAGGCACTAAGTCAATAGAGAACTCGATCTCTCGATGAGGTGGCAAACTAACAAGATCCTCGGGAAAGACGTCCGAGTACTCACAAACCACTTTGGGTAACTCAATCTGGATCTCACCACGCTCACTACTCATACAGCTAGCGAGAAGGCAACTAAGCTCACTCCGCCCTCGCGGATCATACACTGGTGGCAGAACACTACTAACTCGATCCCCCAAGAAATGAAAACAATCCCCGCTCAAGGTACATACAGTAACCCTCTGGCGGTAGCAATCAATAACAGCCCGGTATGACGATAACCAGTCCATACCCAAAATCACATCAAAACCCGACATAGCCATAACTACAAAAGAAAATGGAAGTCGGCGGTCGGCGACCTCTATATCGCAACCTCTACACCCCTGTTTCAAAATCAATTCGCCCCCAACAGGTGATACAACACAAATAGAAGAAGCTAACTGCGCCAACTCCAACCCCAAAACAGATGCAAATGCAGTAGATATAAAGGAATGTGATGCACCCATATCAATCAACACATTAGCAACCGAGTTGCAAACAGAAAGGTACCTCTCACCACAGATGGAGCCGGTTCAAGATCCTACGCGGTAACAACGTACACATGCCCAGAAGGTCTTTGATCTACCTGCTCACCTCTCGGAGCAAAAGACTGCTGCACAAACTGAGACGATGAGGCTCCTTGATTGGCCCTCGAGGCCTGAATTGACTGAGCTGGCTGAAAACTCTACCTCGACCCAGATGCACCAGACGTGCCACTCAACTGCGGGCAAAATCTCTTCAGGTGCCCCGCCTGACCACATTGGTAACATGAGAGCGGCTGGCCTTTGTCTTGACTTTGGCTCTGAGGGCGAGCCGAAGATGAAGTTGCTCTCTGTCCTCCTCCCCTCTACAGGCAAGCTGGAGACTTGTGGCCCAGCTGACCACATTTGTAACATGTAATGTCTCCCTGACTGTCTCTCCCAAAGCCTGAACTCGGCACTGGAAAGGTAGATCTCACAAAGGCACCCTGGGACTGCTGAGGGTTAGAACTTTCTGCCTCCTACCATCTCCCTGGCCATCCTGACTACTCTTGGAGCACCTCATCCTCTCCTCCTCCTCATGCATAATAATCTCCATATGGGCCACAGCATCCACAAAGCGCCCATACTCCCGAGTCATGGACCCCGCAACTCTCGTCTTGAGCCCGATCCTTAACTTCTTCTCAAATTCAAGACAACGGCGTTCCTCAGACGCCACTAGCTTAGGTGCAAATCTAGATAAGCTAGTAAATGCGGCCTCAAACTCGGCCACTGGTGTACTCAGCTGCTTGAGCTGACAGAACTGGTCTCTCAACTTCTCCCTGACAGCGGGAGGCAAAAACTTCTCTTGGAAAACATCTACAAAGGCCTCCCAAGTCCCTCTAATACGGCCCCGAACAAACTTCCACCACTGACCTGCGCCTCCCTTCAGCTGGAAGGACGCCAAGGTCACCTTCAAAGCCCCATCTTCGATGCCAAGCATCTCAAACATCTTCGTCATCTGCTCAAGCCACTCGTCAGGCTTAAGTGGCTCTTTTGGATCACCCATAAACTCGTCCGGATTAGACCGAAAAAACTCCATCTTTAGAAAAGACAGCCTTGCCTCAGCTACACGGGCCTAGGCTTGATTCTCAGCTCTAAGAATGCCCATGGATTCCCTCAATGCTCCTACTATCTCGTGGGCTAAGGCGCCCATGGCCTGCTAACCTACTTGCTCGGCCACATTGACCTGACCAACACTCTCCTGCTGCGCTGGAATCTCATCTGGTATGGGCACCTCCTGCCTCCTAGGCCTACCTCACCTACCACGACGTCCTCGTCCTGACATCCTAATAAAGGTAACGAAGAATATTAGCACATTCACAAATGTGTCGAAGCTATCTCACTCGCGTCCTAGAGCATTGGACAACAGTAATTCATTCCACGTAAGCACACAATCACATAAGCACTTACGAATTTCATTTCCGGATAACGACAGTCCCGTGGCGTTGCTAGAGTTCCAGTTAGAAATAACATTGATCAATTGCTTTTCCAACAGGACTCCCAGAAACCCAAGGATCCAATCGACATCCTAGAAACTAAATCCCATACCTATATAGCCACATAAACATGTTATCAAATAAATACATAACATTACATCTGAGTCTCTAATAAGCGAGACAAACCCACTGTAGTACTAACCACTTCCCACGCACCCAAGTATTCAAACCCGGTACGCTTTGATACCAAGTTGTAACGCCCTCAAAATAATACATAAAAACCCACATTCTTGACATAAGAGAATAAAGCATATTTTCATAAATCAGAGTATTCATTACAAAAGTATTACATGTTGACGACAAAAGTAAATGCCCTACGGACTTATAACTTTCCAAGCCAACACTTGGTTACAAAAAGAGAGTACCAACACAAATACACTTTAAGCCCTTGGCTTGAATTTACATGTAATACCAAAAGAGAACAACAAAAGGATTTATCAGCCTCAAGCCTCCCAAGCTACGTCCTTGGAGGTGGCATATCACATGGACCTGAAAATGATGTCCCATATAGGGTGAGCCAATGCCCAGTAGAGATATACTAAACCAAATATGAGCAATAACTAAAACATTAGCATTTGATAAATGGCTAACACGTATAAACCAACTTACAACACAATCCAGTCCCATGACAAATATGTACATGTTTCATTCCACTTTCCTTCACTTAACCAATTCAATTCATAAACACGGCTCAGAACCTGGCCGAACAATTCAATGAGACTACATCCCATATTAAAACACTTCTTTCATTCACAATTCAAATGAGACCACAACTCATGTCAAAAACACTTTCAATACTTTAATTATCTACGTTATGCAAACATAATCAACATTTCGGGACTTTCACCCTGGACACTCCGGCCAACTTAGTTATCAATGGAGTCCATTCCCTATCTCCTCCCATACAGGTTTGAGAGTCCATCCCCTATCTCCTCCCAAACAGGTTTGAGAGTCCATCCCCTATCTCCCCTCAAACCATGGAGTACATCCCCTATCTCCTCCCAAACAATATACATATACAATGTATTTAAACATTTATCATATACAATGATCAATCAATACACATATTTGATGTATTATTCCAACCGTCATATTCAATGACAAATTTCACATGATTAGTTTCAATTTTCCCTAATCAACATACAGTGCCTACAACAATCAAGACTATCCTCCACCGATAGCTCAAAGCAGTTATCTCTAAACAGATAATGAATTTATCAAACAGATAAAATCTCAACATTTTCATGGGTGAGTGATTAATTAATCCAAGTACACCATTCCATCTCATAATTTCCCAATTTCATAGTTTCCAACTCAATTTTGTATTTCCCCAATTTAATTGTACAAATTAATTTATCACATTAATTAGGGCATTTCCCCCTTTTTCAAATATCAACCCAAAGGTTCAATTTCATCAATTAAACAACAATAATACCATTTTCCAAGGCCTCTCATACACATGGAGTTTAACATTTGAAAACCCCTTTTTTTAAACTCTAAAACAAACCCTAACTTTTCCAAAATCACCAAACAACCCCATCTATCCAAAATACACAACATTTATGTTAAAACCCATAGAGAGGAGTAGGTTATCCCTACCTCAAATGAATAGACCAAATGGAAACGATGATGAAACTCGAAGTGCCCCAAACCCAAAGATTTTCGAATTGAAATGTAGCCCACACCAAGCTCCACACTTTTAACAAAGGGACTATGGTAGAAGATCACTCAAACTAGATGATTTCTTAGAGAGAAATTGTATTCTAGAGAGAGGAGCTCTTAGATTAGGTTTTTGGAAAGTTAGGGAGAGAGAGAGAGAGAGAGTAAAAAGTGATTTAAAATATCACAATCGTGATCTGATATACGTTTAGTCCGCTCGAGCGGAGAATAGGATGCTTGAGCGCAAATATACCCGCTCGAGCACCGAGGCACAACAAAAAAACACTACCCGCTCGAGCGCAAAAATACCCGCTCGAGCGTAGAATACACTCCTCCAGTACTTTTATAGACCTCGAATACCCACTCGAGCGCAACATACCCGCTCGAGCTCGAACTTGCTCTAGTGTGAAACACACTTCTGCAGTACTTTTGCAGACGCACAAAATGCTAAAAGGATGCAATCTCCGCTCGAGCGGATCATCAAAAATCTGAGCAACAAGATTGGAGACCAAAACTCAACCCACCTGTTCAAAACACTTCCAAGACATTTCTAAACTCAATTTGCAAAGAATTTAAAGGACGGAAAGGGACATATACAACAATACTCAACCACGGAACCCAAGTCCAAAATACTGTACATAAAGGGAAAAACCCGGGATTACTATAATAGCTTCCAGTCGAGTATTCTCATGGCACCATTTGAGGTCTTGTATGGCTGACCGTGTAGATCTTCGGTGTGCTGGGCCAAGGTGGGTGATGCACCTTTGTTGGGGCTGGAGTTGGTTCGGGAAACGACGAAGAAGGTGGAACTTATCCGTAAGTGGTTCTTTACAACTCAGGGTCTCCAGAAAAGCTACGCCGACCGTAGGAGGAGACCTTTGTCTTTTGAGGTAGGAGATCATGTCTTTTTGAAGATGTCACCTAGGCGGTGTTTGATAAGATTTGGGAAGAATAGGAAGTTGTCCCTTCGATTTATTGGGCCTTTTGAGATCCTTGAGCGAATCAGGGAGGTAGCTTACTGTTTGGTGTTACCGCCGCAGCTTTCTGGGGTTCATGATGTGTTTCATATTAGTATGATTCGGAAGTATGAGCCGAATCCATCGCATGTATTGGATTGGACCGACTTAGAAGTAAGTGATGATGCCTTATATGAGGAGAGACCGGTGAGAGTCTTGGATACTAAGGACCAAGTCTTGTGAGGCTAGACAATTCCCTTGGTTAAAGTATTATAGAGGCGTCACGGGTTGAAGAAGCAACTTGGGAGCATGAGTTGGAAGTCCGTGAAAAATAGTCGGACCTATTTGTTGATGTTTAAACACATATTGTATTATTGTTATGATAAATAGAATAGGAGAACATTGTATATGTTTTGAAAAGTGGGAACATTGTATATGTTGTTTATGTTTCGAAAGTACGAGTTTATTATAAACATTGCATATGTTTAGAAAAAATATAAATTGTATATTCAGTACTGAGAGATTGTTTATCTCGTTACTAAGAATGAATGACTGGAGAATGGGTCATGATGATGGAATTGATCGGTTATTACGATTGTAGTTGGTTGAAATAGAGTTTAAAACTTGATTTGAAATTTCAGGGACGAAATCCTTTAAGGGGGGGGGGGAGGTTATAGTGATCCCGATTTTGACCCGACCCTTGTGGTATCCCGGACTCGGGTTTAGTGATTTCATACTGTTGTTTATGTCTTGCTTCCCTTGTATCCCCTTAAATTTGGCTTTGGGATTGTTGTGGTTGTATTTAGAACAGTTTGGTTGCTTGTTTTTCCAACTTTTGTTGCCTAGGATTTTGGTCCTTCACTCGAGCGGCACTTCTTGCCCTCGAGCGGGATTTACAAACTCTCAGTGCTTTTACAGGTCTGCAAAACTACTGGGCACGTGTATTCTACGCTCGAGCAACATTTCTTACGCTCGAGCGGGTTGGCACTCGAGTGACCATTCTTGTGCTCGAGCGATTGGTCTATTGTCTGCAAAACTACTGGAAGTGTGCATTCTACGCTCGAGCGTCACTTATTGCGCTCGAGCGAAACAAAATGTTGTGTCT
Organism: Camellia japonica; assembly: GCA_030407325.1. Lineage (NCBI taxonomy): Eukaryota > Viridiplantae > Streptophyta > Magnoliopsida > Ericales > Theaceae > Camellia > Camellia japonica. The sequence goes on from JAPPVO010000031.1 coordinate 154,161,023, forward strand.
GACGCTTGAGCGTCAATTCTTGTGATCGAGCGAACTGTGTGTATATCAGTCCGAGAAAGTCACTTTTCACATCACTTTTTCATATCTCTTTTCCTCTCTACTTTTCAAAAACCCTAGATCTTCATCCTCTCTCTCTCTCAAACTCTCTCTCTCTACATTTTCTTCTTGATCTAGTGGGTTCCCTACCCTAGTGCCTTTGTTAAAAAAGTTAGAGCGTCACAAGGGCTCCGTTTTGATCTGATTGAAGTTTGGGTTCAACATCCTTGAAGTTTCCCCCATCTCTTCTTTAGGTCTCCCAACCTGAGGTAGGGGCTTTTCTACAATTTTATATGGATTTTAACCTAGTTATGGGTTGTTGTGTAATAATGGTGGAATTTGTGGTGTTGTGAACAAACTTAGGGTTTGGGTCTTAAATCAAAAAGAGGGGTTTCTAAGTAAATGAGCTATAGATGGTTATGGGATTGAATATAAGGTTTTATTATGTCAACATAGTTGATTTTGACATTTGGTTTAGAATTTGGGGAAAATGGGAGTTTGCCCTAAAATGTTTCAAATATTTATTTTGTATAAATAAATGAAATTGATATTGTAAATATGAAATTGAATGGACGGTGATATAAATGGTGGTGTTGGATATGCGTTACCTCACGCCTGTGAAATTTTAAATAATTTACCTATCTTGAGATTGAATATCTATTTAGAAATATCTATATTGGACTATCGGTAGAGGATAGCTACGATTGTTGTAGAAATTGCATGAGGATTAGGTGAATTGAAACTAATCTCCTGTTAGTTGTCATTGAATATGACTATGTTTTAAATACATTGTATATGTATGATTGTTTGGGAAGAGAAAGGGGATGTACTCCATTGTTTGAGAGGAGATAGGGGATGCACTCCATTGAAATTAAGTTGGCTTGTGTGTCTAGGGTGAAAGTCCCGAAACCGCGCTTATACATGGGTGCCGATCCCGTGGACGAAATTTTCATAAAATGGCAAAATTGAAGTGTTTGTGTGATGATTGTGTTAATTCGGGAACCACTCATGAGTTGTAGTCTCAGATGGGTTGTTTGAAAGATGATGAAATTGGTTCATGAATTGAGATGAAAAGAATTAACTTGAATTGACGAGAAGGAAAAAGGATTGAGATATGAGTTTTGGTACTTTATGATTATGTAGAATAAAAATGTTTTATCATTGGCATTGTAATGCACATTGTACTTATATCTTCGTTAAAATTTATATACTACATTAGATTGTTCCTATTGGGCTTTGGCTAACCCTACTTGGGAAAAACCATTTTCAGGTGTTGATGATATGCCTCCACCAAGGCAATAGGTTGGAGGGACTCTAGAGCAAGGGCTTCTTTTTGTTGTATTCTTTTGTATGGCCAACGACTCTATTTGTATTAAGCAAGGCTCATTTTTGTTGTACCCAAGTAATGACTTGGAATGATATAAGCCTTTAGGGCAATTAAATATATGTTTAACTTTCATTCCTCTTTTCTACTTGTAACACATGCTGTAGATTTAGGATGAACTATTCGTGAATGTGTACCGCATGTGTCACTTTTGTACATCAATTCAGATTAATGAAAGTTTATTATTTCGATTATGATGTCTTGCGTTGGGTTGGATTATTGTAATTAATTTCGGGGCGTGACACACACACACTAAAAAAAATGTATTTAACATTTAATTAAAAATAAATAAAATTGTACTATTCAAATGTAATATATTTGCGGTGTGATTCTAATGTACAAATGATAAATATTTTTCATATAATATTTTTTGAATATCTAGAGTTCTGAATTAAAAGGAAAATTTCGAAGACTTGGCATTTTAACATTTATGTGTAATATGGCAAGAGAGTTTATGTTTCCTCCCCCCCCCCCTCCTTTTTTTAAGGGAGTATAATAGTCTATGTTGTATTTCAAAAAATTCTGATGAATGTATATGTGTGTGTATTACTTTAGTTGCCTTCATGAAATAATTATTCATATATTGCTTATAAAATGGCTTTGTTATCTATTGAATTTTTTATTTTATTTTTTTGGCATAAATTTATGTTTTGACTTTCCAAGTGATAAATGGTTAACTTCAAAATATTTATGATTATAACGGGTTTTGATTTTGGTTTTAATTTCATCTCTATAAAATTGAAGTTAGTTAGAAAAGAAAATAGTTCAAATTTGGACAATTGTTGTGCTCCAATTTTGATTTCATCATTTTAATGTAATTGTTAAAATACGTCTATTCCAAACATTGGGTTGGCCTTTTTTTTTTTCATAGATGTTTATATTTTTATTTTTTTGCCTCTTCATTGTAACCCGTTAAGTATTTTCTATCCATGTCAATTATTTATTTAAATAAAATTTTGAATTTTATTATCCGATTTGGTAGCAACTGATTTGGAAATAACATTTCATTGCCAATGAAATCCATGTTAACTTTTTTTTATTGCTAATTTTTTGTTTCTTGGTGTCTAAATTGTATAGCCGAACATTTTTAAGTTGAAGTACAATAATTATGGACAATATCTGTATTTTTTGTCAAATAAGGTTTTTTTTTTTTTTTTTTTTAACTTACCATATCTATTTTTCTTCTAATGAATTGCTTTTTTCCTCATACTTTATTGGTGGATGGAGACTTACACTGAACCATAATATCATCTCCGCTTACTAATTTTCTTATATATGTGTATAAAGTTTTATTTATCACTCTAAAGTTTTTGTATGCATAGGTTCAATTCTTCAAGAAATAAATGTTAATGTTGTTATTCGCGATGAGCGTGACCTTAATACTATTTGCATTCATGAGATAAGCCTAAAAGTCACTTGAACATTGGACGTGCATTTTCTTATCATTTTTAAAATAATTTATAAATATATTCTACTTATTTTTTATAGGCAAAGGCAAAGGCAAAGGCAAAGGAAAAAGACAAATCAATATCAAAAGAAACAGAAAAGGCTATCCCATCTGGCAAAGGAAAGAAAAATACACATCCCGTGGTATGGTTTCTTAACAATTTTTAAAAGTTTCTTTTTCGAATATTATATAGATTTTGTTTTATATAAATTTTTTTAGGAATTGCATAATGTCATATACTCTTTTTTATGTACATTTTTTTAAAGTTTCTTTTTCAAATATTTATTCAATTCTTTTTATTGAATGTGAAATATTTTTCTGAAGTATGTTAAAGTAAGCATTTGTACAACATGCTAATGCATTTGTATGAACATTAATCTGAATTTTTAATATGTTTGTCTATTTGTATGAACACATGTTGCATTTACAACATAACATAAAACGAAAAAGGAAAAGAAGAAGAAAGAACAAATATGTGATGAAAAGGAAACTACATAATATAATTTTTTTTAATTTTTATTTTTCTTATAAGAAGTTCTTAAGGAAGGAAGAAAAAGACAAAAATAAAATTTAATATAACAGAAAGAACAAGAAGAGTGAAAAGAAAAGTAGAAAACATTACACGCTAATATTCACATTTTACGTACCCAATGATCTAATATTTACCTTTTCAACGTACATTTTGTAAATAGGTGGGTAGTGTTTTTAAACCAACAAATGCATAGTGAGTTCGCAGTTTTGTGTGCTTAATGTGTTTTCAAATTATTTTTTCCTCCCTTTTTAAATTGCATCAATACATGCATTGGTTCTTATATGACTAACAACTCAATCGAGTGAAGAGGAAAAGTTAGTTAAAAGGAAGAAAAAATACATGATGAAAGGGAAGCAAGAGAGGGGATAATCTTCACATTTTATGCGCCTACTTATATAATATTCTGATTTTAGGCACGCAATGATAAGGTGTTATCAAAAGCTACATAGGTCCAACGTGCACGACGAGAATGTGAAAAAAATCAAAAGCCATATTCTGCATACCAATTGGGACAACGCCTGTGATGAGAACAAGAAAGATTAAAGGAATGTATTAACCCAAGACAACCTTCTGTAATACCAAATTGGTAAACAATTGTGTTTAATTCTTGAAATATATACTCTTACTATTACCACTTTATTATATAGATTTTAATTTGTTCACAATCCATTTCTGTAGGCCGGTTCCTACAACCCCATTTGGAAATGTTGGTGTGGTCATCTGTGATGAGCACAACCTTAATGTTATCTGTGTTCGTGCGGTAAGTACAAAATTAAGTCAAACATTGTATGTATTTTATTTATATAAGATTGTATAAGATTTTTTTTTAATCTTTTGACTATTTTATTTATATTTGTTCGGCAAAAGAAAAAGAAAAGGTCAACCCACTGTCTAAAAGAAAAGAAAAGATGGTTGCTTTTGAAAAGAGAATCACAAATGCATGTCAAGTGGTATATATTCTTTTCAAAAAATATGATGCAAAACTAATCAAAATTTCGAATAGTTAAAAGGTATGATTGTATAAAATGAATTTGTTGTTTTATGTTGTTTTTGTGGAATGATTGTAATATGTTTTCCTATAACTTGCTATTATTTGTATGTGTTTTTCCAAATTTATTTATTTTTATTTTGCATGGATACATGTGCATTTATAATGTGCCATCCATAAGTTGCTACTTATATGAAGAGAATAGGAAAAAAGAAATGAAGGAATATATAAAGAAAGTAGAAAGTAAATAAGATAGGTTTTTAATTCTTATTTTTTTTTTAATAAAAAAACAAAATGCATGAAGAAAGAAAGAAATAAAGATAACACTATTAAATGTATCAAACAAATAAAATAGAAAACAAAATTAAGAGAAAGGAAAAAAAATAAGAAGATAGTTTCATTTTAAGCACAAAATATTCACATATTTTGCATCAATGATAAAATATTTTCATTTTAAGCACAAAATTATAATGTAATATCAAAAGCTGCGTTGGCCCAACGTGTTCGGCGAGAGCATGAAAAAAATGAAAAAAAGAATGTGTTCAACTAAGAGATACTTCTTTAACACCAATTCGTTGTGATAGCACTCGCCTGGAGTGGGAAACAATAACTGAAGATTCTCATTCGGCACAAAAACCAACAATGATTACCCATCATTCTACATGTTCGTTTTCTATACCAAGCACATCTTTAGCTCCATAAAAGAATCGGTAAACTACTGTGTCTAATCTTGAAATACGTACTTTTACTCATACCATTTTGTTTTACAGAATTTTATTTATGCACAAATATTCGTAGGTCTACTCCTATAAATCGATTTCTTCAAGAAGATCTATTTACTGATGATAAATTAGAAGATATGCCTATGAGTACATCAACCGATGCTCGAGCACACAAAGATTCTAGCAGCCATTATCTTGGCAAGATGGATGCATTGTGTCCTTATTGTTCAGCCTTACATTGGATGGATGAGAAATTGACAAAATCATCTATGAAGCGTACCTTATTCGGAACTTGCTGTTTGGAAGGAAAGATTAGGCTACCTTTACTTATTACACCGCCTCTACCACTTCAGGCATTGTATGATGGGAATAATGATCAATCAAAATCCTTTCGAAATTATGCTTGAATGTACAATGCAGCCAATGCTTTTACGAGTCTTGGTGTTACATTGTATCCTAGAGTACTCAGTGGAAGGGGCCCTACATCATTCACAATTCATGGGGAATTGCAACATCGAACAGGATCACTACAACCAGAACTAAGACAGGATGCGAATTATGCTCAACTGTGTATTTATGACCCTTATTCAGCTTTAGAAATTCGTAATCGTAGAAATCCTAACTTGAGAATGGATGTTCTCAAAACTATTCAGGATAGTTTGTTGCAAGTCAATGCATTTGTAGATAAATTTCGCCAGGCTCATGCCATTTTACATCAATTAGACTCGATATGACACAATCTACCTGCTCGTCTTCGTTATAATTCAACAACTGATTGACGTCAGTATAACCTACCAACTTTAGATGCGATTGCAATTGTAATACTAGGTGATGGAATAGAGGTAAATGGAATGAGAGATATTATCTTACTGTAGACACCCCATTTTTGACTGCCCTGAAGACTTTGGCGCTTTAATCAAAACACTCGATGATGAAAGTTACACTGTGCAATCTTTTGAATTCTCAGCGAAGAAATTTGGATTCAAACTCTAATCCCAAACCTTACACCCCATTTTAGACCAAAACTATTTTAGACTTTAAAACCCTCTTTTTCAAAATATTTTTCCAAATATTTCTACAATGTTCCGAGGCTTGCATTTTGATTAAAATATTACACTTTTTGGTAAATCGAGTAAGGGCAGAGCGGAAATAAATGGAAGGGAGGTGAACTTTTCGAAAAATATTTAAAAACATCTTATTTATAGGTTTGGAGTTGAAGGAAATGGGAGATGAGGGAAGAAAACTAATTTAGGAAAAGGTCGAGCATCAAACCGTTAAGATAGAAATGAGCAACCTTCACTAAATTAGGCATATCTCTTTGCACACTTAGAATTTAGATGTGAGGCTTAAACCATTGGAAATTAGACTTCCGGGGATTCAATTTAGACTTAAGAATCACCTAAAACCGAGTCCGAATGAGAGAGATATGCCCATTTGAAGTCAGGCCTGAAATGCAGATTTTTGGACCTGGCCGGGCTTTAATGAAAAATAGTGATTTTGTCCTTTCAGAGCTGGCCATGCCCCATTGGGAGCCGACCGTGGCCATTTGGGGCCGGTCGGGTCTTAGTAGCACCAAACAGACAACTGGCGGAAATTGAACAAATATCTTTGTTTGAAGATATTTTTGACCAAATTGGCCCAAATTCTATAAATAGGACCTCCCACTTCAGATTTTAAAGTTTAGAAGATTTTCCTAAAGGCTTAGAAGCTGATTGAGAGCTAAAATCATCATCATTGCTTCCTTTGATCTTCAAACATTCTTGAACAATACATACACAATACATACACCATTAGAGCTTGTTCTTGAAGCTTTTTGCTAGAGTTTCAAACCATATTTCAAAGACTTGAGGGTGTTTTGAATCAAGCTTGTTAACTAAGAAGCATCCTCTCTTTCAAGAGGTATAATTTTGCACATTCTTCTTTAATTTTCTTCTACTCTTTTCCTCTATTTTTCTTGTCTTTATCTACTGATTTTTAGAGTTTGAAAAGGCTGAAAAATGTGATTTAACAGTCCTAAAAGTGGGAGGGGTTGGCCACCTCTCCTTGGTCTTGCTTACTAGTTTTGTACCTCCTTATTTTTTTCTATCTTTTGTGCTCTTTTAACATGGTTTTAGCTACTGTTTTTTGCATATTAATGCTATTTAGGGCTGTCCTCATTTATTTAAATAGGTTATGCTTTGAATATGTAGCTTGTTGTGTTGTAAGTCCTCATAACTTCGGAGGTTATGGCTTAATCTCTACGAAGGTTATGCTTTTCTTTACTTAGTATTCATATCAAGAGTCTCATTTCATAATCGATCTCACACAATCATTTCTGCGCTCTCCCTCCTTTCTTCTTTTCTTTTGTTTGGAAGCTATTTCACACGATTGATGGTTATTCAAGGCATGAGAATGAGACCTATGCTCAATGGCTTAATCTCTACGAAGGTTCATCGTCAAGGTGTAGTCTCCCTTTCATGCTATGAATCACTTCTCGTTTGACATTTCTTCTCATTTAGTGGACTTAACTATCACCTTGGACAAATTGACTAAGTAATGGAAAGGTAAGTCAAAAAAGCTAAATTGGCTTAAAATCGATGAAACCAACTTAAGCAAGATAATTAAAATTAGTTAGATTCAGTAAGACGTTATGCCGAGTCCATCGTGTCAAGAGTCGTCACATGTTAATCCATGATGTGTTGATGAATCTTGAGGTGTGTCTACCTCCCTCTTTGAGCTAACTACATGATAGGAGGGAGGGGTGGTCATCTTTCATTGCATTTATCAATTTCTTGTCCAATCATGTTCGAAATCATCAAGCCAGTAACTTGTGCCAATTAATGGTTTCGGACTTGAATTCACTCTTCTCTTGAGCTCCATGATAGAGGAGAGCATAAGGGACAAACAGAGCTCAGAAGGACTCTATCTGCACTGATTTCACCTCAGAGCACAAAACAAATTTTTGCCTAAACTTAGGGCACTGTCGACCTTCTTTTGAGCCGGCCAAGCCTCATTAAGGGCCGGCTGGCCTTCAATGTTTGGTAAGTAGAGTGTTTTTGTAGAAATAGAGGGCAGTGGCTGAAAGTGAAACATGGCAAATTCCCAGGGAGGCAGCCATAGTTACTTCTAAAAAACCATCACGTACATGCGATCCTTATGCGTCTTCTGTTTATCAAATGTTGTAAATTAATGTTATTATCATTATTGTAATTGATTATTATTGTTGTAATTAATTATTGTCGTAGTCATTGTTTATTTGTAATTGTATTGTATAGCTAGTTAAATGAGATTGCTAGCTTATTGCTTATTCTAATGCCCTTGTTGTAATAACTTAGCCAGTTAGTTATTTAAATTCATTCATTTGAGTTTGTAATAATTAGTTTATTTTGGACTCCCAGACATTGATTCGAACCCCCTACATAAGGGCGAACTTGTAATAATGTTTATGTCTTCTAATCCCACGTCTTTCTCCTTTTTATTTACATGCTTATGATGGATAGTGTAGAACATCATCATGTTTCTTTTAGCATTCTCCATGTACCAAGCACCCATTTGTCTTTCATGCACAAAGCTCGGCGCATCATGCTAACATACATTGTCACTTCTTATTTCTTATTTGAAAAAGGTGCTTAAACTGTATGCTATCAAATTGATTCACATGCCATGCTAGTAGCCAAGCCTAGTAGTTACTTTTAGTATGTGGTGCATTAGTCATATCGCATTATTTAGGAGCATGCATGTTTTCTAATTATTTTGCTTTGTTTGGCTTGTCTTGAAGTACCAGGTGAGCGTTTATTGTTTTAGCATCTTGCATCGAATGTTTGTGTTGCTATATCGAGCATGTTTTCCATGAGGCTAAATGCTTAAATGATATACCTATTTGAATTCCAGTGGATAAAGACTAATTGCTAAAATTAGGATAAATTGACTAATATACATGCAAACTCGCTTTTCAAGTAATGCGTATTCAAAACAAATTTTCAAACAAGCATGATATCAAAATGTTACAATTTTTGCAAATTAGTCTATACTTATGTGCATCACATAGTAAAGTTAGCCTAATAATCGAAACAAGAGCATATAATGTACATAAAAATCACATCATGATTAATAGAGGCCGATATTTGATCGGGTGAGTGGGGTGCTCAATTCATGACCTTCACCTCTCGTACCTAAGTTCCCCGAGAGTCTGAACTGTAGGTCTAATCGTATCACATTGAACTTGTGAAATCAGATTCAAAATCACGGGAGTCCGAACTATAGGGCTAATCGTATTCGAAAGGAGCACGAAAGCAAGCCACACTTACATTTCCGAGGAAATAATGAGTTGATGCAAATTAATGAATGTCACCCAACATACTTACCATTACATTATGTTCTATTATTTCCATATGGTGAGTTTGGATGGGAACCTGTGTTGAAATTGTGGAACATTCAGTATGATCGACCTTCCACTGATTGACTTACTCAAATGAATTTTTATAGTTATCATTTGTTTGAACAACCCACAGACTATTCAACAATTTTGAGAGGTGGAAAACTATTTCAAGAGTTTTTGGTAGATGCTTGGGTTGCAACTGAGCAAAATCGATTGACATACTACAAGCTTAATCAAGGGAAACTTTGGACTGAGCTTTACCAACAGTTGTCAGATATGGATCTAGAATATGTGTGACCTAGTCAAATTGGTCAAAGGTTTGTTTTGCTATCTTCATTTACTGGTAGTCCTAGACATATGTTTAAAATCTTTCAAGATTTAATGGCTATCACGTGATACAACCAACATCCAGATATTTTTCTTACCATGACTACAAATCCCAATTGGCCAGAAATTACTTCAGCATTATTACCACATCAAAAACCTATTGATCATCCTGATTTAATTGCCCTCGTTTTTGAGTTAAAGAGAAAATGTTTGATGAAGGAGATATAAAAAAATAAAGTGTTTGGAAATAAAGTTGCACTTGTTTTTACAATTGAATTTCAAAAACGAAGCCTCCCTCATATGCATTCACTTTTATTTCTTAAGGGTCCAGAAAAATTCGAACATGTGCTCAAGTAGACAAATTGGTCTGTGCAGAATTTCCAGAACCAAAAGATGATCCCATGCTTTTTGAAACTATCAAATGTTGTATGGTACATGGACCATGAGGTGCTCGAAATCTGCAAGCACCATGTATGGAAAATGGTAGATGTACTAAGAGATATCCTCGAGCTTTCATAGAAACAACAACTATGGATCAAGATGGATACCCTATCTATCATCGTCACAATAATGGTCAAGTACATATTGTGAGGGGACAGGAAGTTGATAACAGGGATGTTGTACTATGCAATGCATATATTTCTAAACTTTTCAACTATTGTATAAATGTGGAAGTTTGTGCCGGAATGAGATGTGTCAAGTATATATAGAAGTACATTTATAAGGGTTATGATCGTACAATGATGGTGTTAGGAATGATAAATAAGATTCAACAATATCTCGATGCAAGGTATATTGGACCTCTAGAAGCTGCTTGACGAATATTTGGTCATCCTTCGCATGTATAGATGCCAATAGTTGTACAATTGGCCCTTCATTTACCTGGAATGTATCGCGTTGTTTTTAACCCAGAAGAGTCATTAGGAACAATTCAATCTAGAGCTGGTCAACAAATGTCAACTCTTACTGGCTTCTTTGCATATTGTGCTGCCAATGAAGATGAATGTCCATTCACTTATCAAGAATTTCAACAGCATTTTGTTTGGTTCAAGTCAGAAAAGAGATGGAAATCAAGAGAAAGGGGATATGCAATTGGTAGAATGTACTTTGCTAGCCATAATTGTGGTGAAAGATTTTATCTGCAAATGTTACTAACCGTTGTCAAATGACCAAAGTTATTTTAGTCTTTACTCACGGTTGATAATGTTGTGCATGATACATTTAAATTAGCATGTGTTGCAAGGGGGCTTTTACAAGATGATGAAAAATGGATACAATGCTTGAAAGAGGCTGCAGTTATGAAAACTGGATATCAATTGAGGAGATTGTTTAGTATTATTCTTACCCAATGCTCTCTACTAAATCGATGTGCATTATGGAATTAATTCTCAACGCATATATGTGATGATCTTACACATAAGATTCGTATATTGTTTTCCATTTCTAACCCAACCGAGGCTCAAATTGAAGATCATAGTTTCCATCTTTTGAATCAAATGCTTAATGAATCAGGCAAAAGTTTAATTGACTTCCCACCCATGCAACAACCTACTACAAATTGGAGTGCAGTAGTTGGTAATCGATTGATATTTGAACATCAACAACTACAGAGTGAGACACAACAAGCAGATCCACAAATTACTATTGATTGTCTCAATAATGGACAGCGGAATGCTTACAACACAATCACTTCTTCAGTTTTTCAAAATAAAGAAACTGTTTTCTTTTTGAATGGGGGTGCTGGAACAAGGAAAACATTTCTATACAATATGATTACATTAAAATGCCACAACCTTGGGCATATCGTTGTTACTGTAGCTTCATCTAGAATTGCATCATTGTTACTGGTAGGAGGTCGCACTGCACATTCAACATTTTCCATTCCATTAGATGTCTTGAAAAATTCACTTTGTGGGTTTAGCAAACAATCATTACAAGCTGAATTATTTAGAGAAACAAAACTCATAATTTGGGATGAAGTTCCTATGCAACATAGACATTGTGTTGAGGCGGTTGATCGTACATTGAGGGATATTTGTGATAGTAAAAAGCCATTTAGGGGTATTACTGTTGTTCTTGGTGGAGACTTTCGACAAATCTTACCAGTTATACCCAAAGGAGTTTGTGAGCAAATTATGAATGCATCATTAAGACACTTTGCTCTATGGAAGCATATACATATCTTAACTTTGGATTTGAATATGCGCTTGAATCATGAAGGCCATGAAAATGCTAATTTTGCAAATTTCTTGATGGAGGTAACACTACTTTAACCTTTTCTCTTATTATATAGATTATTTTAAATTAATAAATTGTGTTTACACTCTTATTTTTTTTTATTGATTTCACCTTTTTTAGATTGTGACCAATCCTCAAGAAATCGTTAACCTTCCATCAACAATATGCAAATGTCAAGATTTGAATGAATTACTCTCTATATTTTACCCACGGTTGAATATGATCGAGACGTCAACCCTAACATTTTTAACTAAATGCACAATTATGTCTGCGCGTAACGATGATGTTAGTGACATTAATACTACTACGTTGAATATCTTTCCAGGGAGATTATATACTTATCTTGCAGCAGATAAAATGTCTAAAGATAATGAAATTGATCCTACCATTACAAATAGATATCCTAATGAATATTTAAATTCATTGGATCCTCCTGAGTTGCCAACTTTTAAGTTAGAGTTGAAAGTGGGTTGTCTTATAATATTGTTGAGAAACATTGCACCGAAAGATAAACTATGTAATGGTACAAGACTGATGGTTACTAGGTGCAACACTCGCATAATTGAAGCTCAAATTTTAACTGGAGAAAAGTTTGGCAATTTGACATTCATACCAAGGATATCTTTGACATCATCTTTGTAGACGTCCCCGAACGCCCCGGGACGATGAGTCTCGTTCTGTTCATTTTTGGGCTCACTACAGTTCGGACTCAAATGTCACGGTTCTTAATCTGAACCAAAGAATCCAAATCCGGCAAATCGTTTTGAGAAAACAGATTTTTTTGAAAGAAGTACCAAACATGGACTGCTTTGCCAGATACAGAGTCGCCACCTAAATATTTTATTTTTGGGAAATTTAGGAAACCCTGACTCGTGCCTAAGGCCACGTGTCCGTCATCGCCAAAGTTGCCTCGGCTCGGGAACTTGGGTACGATTGGGGAAGGTCACTTCGTGAGCACCCCCGCTTGCCCGATCAAAGATCGGCCTCTACTAACCATGATATCGAGTTTTGAAAACCTTATGCATTCTTGTTCCGGTTATTAGCCTAGATTTACTATGTGATGCGCACAGCATACAAGTATAGACCGGGTCGCCTGAATTGGAACAAAACATTTCATGTTTATTTTTGAAAGATGGTTTGCTACTCGCAAGTAGGCTTAAAATGCGGATTTTGCCACCCTCAGGTGGGCTTAGAAAAGATGGTTTTGCCACTATCTAGTGGGCTTAAAACTCGCAGTCATTGCATTGTTCCAATCCAAATAACCCAACCTTCACCCACAGGCATTCAGGCAGTTATATCACATAAGCAAATAGCCTCATGGTAAGCATGCTATCATGGCAGCCACTCACACACATGCAAGGATGCTAAAGCATAAAACTTACCGAGTACTCCAAGCCAAAACAGAAGCTATGTCAGAAATCCATGCATGATCCTAACTATACAGAAATACCTAATGCAACACATGCAAAATGCAACTAAGATAGGCTCGGCTATTCTAAACATGGCATATGGAATGCTACAGCTAATATGTATTCAACTTGGAATTGAAATACAATGCAGTGAGTTACGATGCGCCAAGCCCGGGTGCATGCAATACAGATGAATGATGCAAACATGCTATCATACTGTATGCTAATTGAAACATGCCCTAATCTAACCATCATAAGCTGGTAAATAAAAGGGAGAAAGACGTGGGGTTGGAAGACATACATCACACGCACGCACACTTATTACAATTGCGCCCTCGCTCGGAGGGTCCGAATAAATAATATACAGTCCCGAATAAATAACTACAGTCCGAATAAATACAAAATCCTAATTAATTAACAAATTAATCTAGGAAAGTAGTAAATTAGCATGCAAGCTAGGGACTGCCTCAACTCTGCTCCGGATGATGAATGATGCATGTTCGGGTTGCCTTGCGCGGAAATCCATTGCGATGCCCCAATTAGCCTCGGTTTACAAGTAAGCCCGGAATATTGCACGAAGCTCCAAAAGAATGCCGGTTTCTGATTTGCTGCAACAGAGAGCAAGAAAGGGGCATGGCAAAGTATTTTCACATATGTATGCACGCCTCGATCCTCGTGCCACCAATCACGCATCTCGATGCATGATGGCCGAGGAGTCGAATTGCACGACTCAATATGAAATGGATGCACATATAAACATGACAAAACCGAGACTCCATCATGGTTAATCCGGAGTGTCGGCGACTGGGAATTGAGACACGTTCCGTCACTCGGAGTACGAAACGTCCCTCGGAGTACGAAACGTCCCTCGTTTCCCGTGTTTGGACTAACTCCTATTCCAAACACAATGCAAATGAGATGGCATGCACCATGCAACTAATATACAACCTAGCATACACAATGCTATGAAATGGCATACACAATGCTCGATGTAACATGGCATACACGATGCTCTAACATACAACCTAGCATACGCAATGCAAAGAACTAAGATAACATACACAATGCATAATGGACTTACACCAACATGAGTGGACCTCAGCCACACTCACATCAGCAACCACGAGATGAAAATGAGCCACTCGAGAGGCATGCACACATGCACGCACACCGAGGACCAATCCTAAGGCACAAATGCCACTCTAACAAGGCATGGCAAGGCATGAAATATGGCATACAAACATGCAAGTTCTAGCACTGAAATGTGATGCAAAATGATCCCGAAACATGGAAACATGGCACCCGATGCATGGAATGGTCCCGAAACACAAAACTAGGCGCATGCATTGACCTATAGCTATACAAAGCATGCATTATTTGATCATGAAGCATAAAGACAGAACCAAGGTAGTCCAAAACATGAACATTTCTAGTTCAAAGCATGGCCAAAAGATGCTAACAAGATGGACTAAAATAGCATGCAACTTTGACTAGCAAACATAGTTTACATGGCATGTATATGAAGCAGGTGAGAACTCATCAAACCAGCAAAAATCAGTGAATAAAACATGCCAAAACATGCCCAAATAACCTCTAAAATGCAGCCAACACATGCACAAATGATGGGTTCTTTTAGAGGGCATACAAAGGGGTTATTAAGCACATGCATCAAGGACACTTAGCATAGCCAAATAAACTCTGAAAATAAAATATGATAGTCCTGAAACTCATCAAATTGGCTCTGAAATCAGTCAACAAAGCATGCAAGATAGGGCCTCTTTGGAAGGCCAAAAAGACCATCAAACAAAACAAGGTGAGAGGGGGTCACCCCCCTCTGATTTTGGCCTTTAAGAACACACCTAAGCCACTGAAAATCCACTGGATTTCAGTCGCTAAGAGGCCAAACCATGGCCAATGCAAGTGCTCTAATGCATAGCCCTAATCATGGAAGAATGAAGCATGCATAGGAGAATATGACTCCAAACAGAGAATAGACCTTAATAAAACATGAAGATGATGTCAAAAAAAGACTTTTTTCAGTTTAGGTCAAGGTCCAAAAAGGCTCACAAATAGGACCAATATATCATGCAAAAACAGCCCCAAAAGAGAGAATGAACAAACAGGGTAGTAAATGACCTCAAACAGAGAAGGGCCCTTCAGCAAAGTTGAAGAGAGGCTCAAAACAAGATATTTTTCAGTTTATGGAAAATCTCGAATATGCTCAGAAGTAAGGCTAAAATATGATGCAAGAAATAGCCCTAAAAGAGAGATAAAGGGCAAGAGGCAGTAGATGTCCTCAAACAGCAAAGAGCCCTTCAACAAAGTTGAAGAGGGGCTCAAAATAAGGTACTTTATAGTTTGGCTCGAAGCCCAAAAATGCTCACAAACAAGGCTAATATATCATGCAAGAAAAGGGCCAAAAGAGAGATAAAAGGGAAAGGGACAGCAGATGACCTTAAACAGAGAAAGGTCCTTGACCAAACATGAAGATGAGCTCAAAATAAGACTATTTCCAGTTCAGGTTGAAGCCCAAAAGTGTAAGCAAAAAGGGGCTAAAATACCATGCAAAATAAAGCAAGAAAGGAGGAAATAGGGACTCACCCTTGTAGCACAACTTTCCAGCAGCTTTTAGTCCAAGAAAATGAGCTCCTAGCCTCTGAAAATGGCCTCCAAGTTGCTGGAATGGAGTGTGGAGGTGTGGTGCTATGGGTTGGTGTATAAAATGGCCAAGAAATTAAGGTTTTGGAGCTTGGATGAGAGAGAGAGGGAGGATTGTATGCAAAGGCTCCAACCAATTTTTGTAACCCTTCAAAATGAAGGTGAGGTGCTGGCTTTATAGAGGGGAGGCCAAGGGAAAAGGGGGGGAAAATCAAATTCAAATTCCACTCCCCCCAAAAGGGCAGATCCCCGAGCAGGGGTCTGGTGCAAAATAGCTGGCACAGCTGGCATGCACCAGGAGAGAGAAATTTGGCCGGCCAGGTGCAGAAGGTTCAGGTGGCCGGCCGGCCAGGGTCAAAAGGGTCAAGCTCAATTAGTGGCCGGCCACCCCAAAAAGGTGGCCTCCCGTGTGTACAACACAACTATATGGTCAAAACCCAGAAAATGTAACCTAGGAGAGAGAAAAACCAACTTTTTAGAGGGGTTCAAAGGGGCCAAGAACAATTGATGGCCGGCCTATCCATATTGGTGGCCTCCCAGGTGTGTACAAACAATGGTGTGGTGGAAAGTCAGAAAAAGTGGCCCGGGAATGGAAAAAGTCAGCTTTCTAGTGAAGAAAACGGGCGATAAAGAGCGATGAAGGAATAAAGCTGGTCTTCAGAGCAATTGCTGGCCTCCCACCCTTCTACAACATTCCTAACAATGAAAATAAGGTCCCCGCCAAAAATGAACCCAAACTGATGCAAAACGAAGGTTCAGGGGCCAAAACGCGCAGCCCGGGGCCCCGAAAACTGACTGTTAAGCACCGGAGGTGGCGTTTGACCACGAAGTTGGTCTCTCGAGCCACAGTGTCCCTCAAAAGGGAGGAAATAAGGTATATGCCAAAAACCGGAGCAAACGGAGGTGGTTAAGCGGTCCCGGACCGAGGCACACGGCCGACGGCTTCGAAAATCGAGAACCGGGCTCCAAGCGGGAAAAATGGCCTACGACCACGAAACGTAGCCTACGGCCACTGAGAGATGATCTACGACACCTCTCCCTCCCTTCGGGAAGAGAAAATGGAGAAAACGGGACCTGGTTCGCAAACCGAGGCAAAGCACAAAAGAGTTTGGAAGTTCGGAGGCAAGGCTCGCAGCCGGGACTCTGAAACCTCTGAACGAGCACAATATGCGACATCATCGAGCGCTCAATTGGTGACGTCTGAGTCTTAAGGTCGGTCAAAAATGGGGTGTCTACAGTTGCCCCTCTTTGACAGAACTCGAAAGTCATAAGTGACGGGAGTGAATGTCAAAGCCCAGAGACGACCCATTTTTGACAAGGCCAAAGACTCAGACAAACAGGCGAGATAAACAAAGAAATGTGCCCGCAGGCGGGGACAAAATGTAAAGCGATATGCACAAAGCCGGACGTAACTCAATGATCATGCGAAGCAGCAAGCTATAATGAAGCAAATATTCACAATAGATGCAACAGTTTTAAGCAAGAATGCAAAGCAGTACTACATTTCATGTAGTTGAAGAGTGCGGAGAATCATTGAATTCTCACCATGTCTCACATGGAGAAGATACAATACCTGTGCGGCACGTCTGGTCGCACCAGCCTCAAATGAACCGTACATACAATATCGTGCCTGCAAAAGGAAGAAACTCAACAAGCACAACATAGTTAGCAACATGTGTTCAGTGTGATATCGAATGCAGGCAAACGCGGTGTTGATGGGTGAGTGCATCGCAATGCGAGAAGTGACGCGCGTGACAACGCAAGTTAAGCACAAGGGTATGGCAATACTCGTGAAATGTGCAGAACAGTGCAAGTGGTGTGCATGAGAATGCAAGTGACGTGCATAACAATGCAAGATAAGTGTAAACTCGAATGCACATTTTGAAATGAAACAACGAGCAAAGCAATGCAAGTTTCGACGAAGGTGGCTCAATCGCGACCTCCGGTTTACCTCCCGGAGGGGGCACAACATATTCAAAAACGATACACCTTGCTTTTGACGAGTAACGATGAGACACACATCGAAAGTTGGAGTTGAAGTTCCTGCGGAGGGATTTTGCGACGAAAAGTGCACTTTCCTTGTACTTTCTCGGGTGCCGGGGACTCCAATCTTTACCAAAATTTGCAGAGACCTTGGAGGCCACCTTGGGAAGGCTGCCAGCCATGTTTGGTCCAAGAGGGAGGCTGCCGGCCAGGGGTGAGGCAAAGGGATGGCCGGCCTGCCAGAAAAGGTGGCCGGCTAGCCACCTAGCCCAAATCCGGGGCAGTTTGGTCCTTTTGCTCTCTTTTCTTTAAATGTGCTTATCCAAAGCACTTGTCCTCACAACTCCAGCTCTGAAATTGTCTCCTCTTCCTTCCTAGACCACTTTCTCTCTCAGATCTGTGCTCTATACGCGCTTTCCAATGCCCCACGCAAGTTGTTTTCGCGAAATCTTTCAGTTTTTGTCACTTTGAACCAATTAAATTTTGATTTCAGTGCTTCTTTTCTCATTTTCACCACTTGAGGTAAGTTTGTCTCAACATTTGGGAGATTTTCTCGGGGGTTGACTTTTGTTGACTTTTTCATTTCCCGAGAGTTGACTTTTGTTGACTTTTTCCAATTTTGGCTCATTTTGCTCATTTTTGCTCCTTTTTGTAGATTTTTCGAGATGGCTGGTCATTTCCCTCATGTGGAGGTCCTCCGGGTGCCGGAGATGATCCCGATATTATGGCTTTACCCCCGAGGATTCGGCCATTCATTCTGGAGAGGTATGACCCTCCAGCGCACATCCTTCCGCAGGCAGTCTTCTACCATTTTACTGACTTCGATGAGCGAGCGCCTGTAAATCTGCTACTGCGGAAGCCAGAGTCCCACCTCTCTTACCAGGCACGAGAGGTATTTACTCCACTTTCACATTTTCTGCAACGCATCCTGCATTTTCCGTGCATTTTGTGCTTTCGCTATGTTTATCTACTCACTCAAGTTCACAGCTTGTTTTCGTATTCCGTTTGCGTCTTGAACACACAGTTCAAACACTCTGACTTTCTGAACATGCAACCCGTATATTGATTGTGAACACACAGCACACACTCGTTGAGAATTGAACACATAGCCCAAACTTTGAGATGAACACACAGCCCACTGATTTTGAAATCTGAACACACAGCTCAAATACTTGATGTGAACACACAGCTCGAACTTTGATGATGACACACAGCCCATTTTTCTGATTGTGGAGCACACAGCACACACTTGTTTGAGAATTGAACACACAGCCACTGATTTTGAAATCTGAACCACACAGCTCAATACTTGATGTCGACACATAGCTCGTTGTTGAGGTGAACACACAGCACACACTGATTGAGAATTGAACACGCAGCCCAAACTCTGATTTGAACACACAGCCCAAATTGAAGGTGAACACGCAACGCACACTTGTTGAGAGTAGAACACACAGCCCACTGATTTTGAATTTTGAACACACAGCAGCTCAATTGAAGGTGTACACGCAGCCGGCGAACT